>CM031596.1:48356065-48363565 GCA_018398815.1 Conus ventricosus
GAGAGAGTGTGGCGTGTGTTTGCGTGCGTGTGCGTGTGCGTGTGTGTGTGTGTGAGAAAGAGAGAGAGAGAGAGTTTGTGAGTGTGTGTGTGTGTGTGTGAGGAAAGGGATGAGATCTGATGTGTGTTTAGTTCTTGACCGCCATCTAAGAACTTTTACCCTTAATTGAAACACACACACGCGCGCGCGCGCGCGCGCCGCGCAGAGAGAGAGAGAGAGAGAGAGAGATTGTAAACACCTGTCTTCAACTTTTCATATCGTTTTTGTTTCTCCACTGAGATAAGCGTCGAATTTCTGCGTGAATAGCCATGGCAACGTAACAGCTTGGAGTTATCAAGAGCTACATATAGATCTCTCATGTCCTCGGTAACCTACAAGACAAAAAAAAAAAAAAAAAAAAAAAAAAAACAGAGCTAAACTGCAGCTGTTCCCGGATAGTTTTGCAACATGCGCAGGGAAAAACTGCTGAACCACACATCCACACCTACACACCTATGAGTGAATGTGAAGGATATTTGTGTCAGTTTAGTGAAATACAGTCCTGAATGTTTTACTTGTAGGTGAGTTTACCAAGACAACATAGATTCAGAGCTGGTTAGGCTTAATTAAAAGTGGCTGACAGCTGGAGGGGGAAAAAGACGCAGCATTCTCCATGTCTTCAGAGTCTTTCTTTTTTCTATGTTCTTATCCCACTATGGTCCTTCTGCCTCAGTAGTTTTATTCTCTCTCTCTCTCTCTCTCTCTCTGTGACACCATTACATCCGTAATTCATACGTATGTTATATATGTATGCAGTCAAGGGCGACGAGTGGAGGGCATGCAGGTGAATGTACTTACTGGGCCAACTTCAACCAAGAAAACATTCAAAGCGAATTATTTATTGCCGTGCCCGGGAGCTACAAATGCGTGGCTCATTCGTGAAGAGTCGGGAGCAGCCGGAGGAGAAACACGGATGGGATGAGGAAGGGGGTGGGGAGGTGGAGGGGAACTACAAAGAAAGGTGGAGCGGAGGCTGAACCATCATCTCCGCTTCGTGCAAAAAGGTAGCGAAGAGGGGCACCATTTTTGCCCCAGTCAAGGCTACGGGCTGACGAGGGGGAGGTGAACTGAAGATGGGCTGTCACCGTCTAAACTGTTGCAGCCTTCACCCAGAAAAAAGGGCAAGCTTGAAGTGAAGTCCCGCCCCCTTTCCTGACGGTGAAGCCTTGCTGGCCCAGTCACGCCAAAAATAGGGGGAGGAGTTTAAAAAAGAAATCCCGGGACAGATTTTGGACCTCGATCTAGTCAGACAGCCTGGAACATGGATTCTCTCTCTCTCTCTCTCTCTCTCTCTCTCTCTCTCTCTCTACATCTCTCTCTCTCCTCCTCTCTCTCAATCTCTCTCTCTCTCTTCTCTCTCCTCTCTCTCTCTCTCTCTTCTCTTTCTCTCTGTGAAAACAGCGTAGTATATATAAATATAAATACCCAATATATAATATATAGTTTCAACTGGAAAAAGAGTCACTCTGCTTTGTATGGATAACATACGTCAAATAAAAATGGTGTTAATGTTTTTTTTCTCTCATTCACAGCCAGTATGGCCAGAAAATGATAACATCGAAATGAAATCTTAGCTGAGGCGCGGAAACACGACCAATAGATAATAGACTAGAAGGGGAAGTATTGCTCCCTTGGCATAAAAATTATCTAATATAGCTAGAAAGGCCTGCTTGTGGTTCCCATTCACCTATCACACACGAACACAAGAAATACACATAGTATGCAAAGACATTTCTTTAAGAAAGAAAGGAAGTTTCGAGCTGACCCATATAGTGCAAGCTGACTCACATACACACAGTAATGACAGGAGAAGAAATGTACACACACAAACTGATATTTATTGAATGCTGTCTTAACCTGTTGATCTTGAACCCTGACGGCCATGTACAATTGACAGACGGACACAACTACAAGTTTCAGTTCATGTTCTTTACAGCAGGCAACTACAGAATGGTTGATATCAAGGGAAACATAACCAGTAAACAACTACTAAAAACAGCAGGAAATGTGTCTGACTGTTCCTTACGGATGGTTATTGTACTACTTTTCTTCAAGGTTTTCCTACATTCTCACCCCACCCACTTCAACGGGTGCAAAAATGCAGCCATCCGCCTTATCTGCGTGGTGCCAAAACGAACGTCATGTATTAAGATCTCTTGAAGCAATTGCACAAGCACTATAAAATTAATATGCTACTGTGTGTTATTATCACAGCTAAAGCCTCAGTCTATCTTTCTGAACTCTTCCTACACCCTATGTGAACATAGCTCAGGCTTCCAAGGTGGTACAGGATTGCTCCCGGCTGGCAGGTTTGGCAGTTGAGACAGTACTTCTCTGGGTCCCACTGCACCTTCGGTGCATCTTTCTCTTCTTCTGGAACTCTTCAAAATAAACGTTCAGCCCGTTCCTTCCGTTCTTCTGCTGATGAGTGCGTATTTCGAATTTCCTCTTATAACCGAAAGCAATGCGGTTCTAGGACGTTCTAGCATTCTGCGGCAACACTCAGGAACTCACTTCTTTTCAAGCTACGTCAAGCCCCTTCCTGGTTGACTCTATCAAGTCAGCACTGGATATGTCCAAACGACAGTTGCAGACTACATAGCTCTATCTGAAAAATGCTGAATTGCTGACTGTCACATGCACTCTTTGTTCGTCCACGAATGAGCTCTACATTATAATATGTGCGTATATGTGTGTATGAGTGTGCATGCACGTGGAATGCGTGCATAAACTGGCTATTCGATTTTTGCAGTCTCTATTTGCTCATCTGAAGGAAGCACGCGCGCGCGCGCATGTATGTTAAGTCTTCAATTTAACGTCTATACACATTATGTAATATTAGACGAGAACATGTAGTGTGTGTGTGTGTGTGTGTGTGTGTGTGTGTGTGGTGTGTGTGGGTGTGACTATTACGTTTTTACGTTTTATTAATTTTTGAGAACTTCCTATTCTTTCCTTTCCTTTTCTTTTTTTTTTTTTTTTTTTTTTTTTTTGTTGGGGGGGGGGGGGGGGGGGGGGGGGGGGGGGATGAAAGACAGAGAAATCGTTGGCGTCTACTGTGTGATCTAGTTTATCCGACCTTAAGATTTCAAATTGCATTATCAGTAATGCTCTAGAGAAATTGTGTTGTGGACAGCTTTTGTGCTTGATGGTTTTGTTTTTTACTTGTTTGTTTGTTTGTTTGCTGCAGGACTGATATGTCCGTTCCGAGATGTGGATTTGAATGGTCAGTGGCTTGGCTGACACAAAACTGAACGTAGAATAAACAGTAAACAAGTAGGTATGTTTTGCTCCCATAAGGAAACCTGACACAGAGTAACTTTTATTCAAGACTGGCACAGCCTTTTAAACTTGAATAAAGTCAGACAAATACATAGACGAACAATCTAATAGTGGGGGAAAAACAAGCGCAGGCCAACAACTGAACTGTCCTGGCAAAGATTTGGACTTGAGGGAGGGGAGAGGGGAGTTTGAAGATGGAGAAACTGGGAAAATGAAATTTAAAAAAAGAAAAGAAAAGAAAGTTACAGATATGAAAACTCTTCACTAGCTGCAAAGGGAACCATCGCATTTCCATTGAACGTAGAATAGCCAAGAGGCATGCAAGAATACAAGAACGCTTCTCTGATAAAAGCATATCCACAACAAGCAAAGAAACTCCAGTAATGTAGGCCTATTGATGTCATTGAAATGTTAGGCCTATATTCGTAGTCTTCTCGTGTAGTGGTCGGTCTTATTCTCATTCTGTTCTTTTTGTGCTGGCCACACGTCACTGATCACGTGTTGGTAGCGATGGAGGAGGCGAAGGCCGAACAGATTCCGTGATCGCAGAAGCGGGATTTGGGGCGGAGGGAGGGGGCAGAAGGCCCAAAATAAACCATTTAAAAGGGTAGAAATATAAATTGGGTAAAAAAAACAAAACAAAACCCCCCAAACGTTCCACCTAATTTTCCCCCCAAACCCAAAGGGGGGAAAAAAAAAAAAAAGGGGGGGGCAAGGGGGAGAAAAAAAAAAATGCGTCGCCCGGGGTCCCAACCCGATCGACGGCCTTTGGGAAAGGGAAACCAAACTGACCGTTAAAACCCCCGACGGCCCCGTTTTTAATTGAAGTCTTTATAATAAAAAATTTCGACAGTTTTTGGTTTCCCCTGAACGCTTCCCAACATTCCGTTTTTGACCCCCCCCCCCCCCCCCCCCCCCCCCCTAAAACTTTGCTTTTTTTTTAACTCTTACTTTTTCTCTTTTTTTTGTCGTTTTTCTTTCTCGGTATGTGTAGTTTTGGCGCCCCCCGCGCTGAGTAAACCCTCTCTCTCTCTCTCTCTCTCTTGTATATATATATATATAAATTTTATTAAAAAATATATAATTATGTGGTGTTTGTGTGTGGTTGGGTGTAAGTGTGCATATGGATATAATTTTTATGAAAAATGATTATATTTTGTCCCCCCTTTTTCCCCCTCTCTCTCTTCTCTCTCTTCTCTCTCTCTCTCTCTCCTCTCTCTTCTCCCCCCTAAACTCTCTCTCTCTCTTCTCCCCCTCTCCTTCCCCTCTCTCCTTTTGGCTCTGTCGTGCATGTGTGCGTTTTGTATTTCCGAATTCCGTACATATTTTGTCAAGTTCATTTAACTGTCTGATTTTTATACAGGGTAATTATTTTTACTTTTAGTACAGTCCCCTTTCAAACATTTCAAACTCATGCTTTCCCCCTTTTCCCTTTCCCCCACTCTCCCCCCCCCCTCCCCTCTCGCTCTCTTTTTTTTTTTTTCTCCCCCCCCCCCCCCCCCCCCCCCCCCCCCCCCCCCCCCCCCAAAGTCACTCCCCTTTGTTTAAAAACTTCTACGTATTTTTATGCCTTGCGAAAAATGAAAGCATGGGGGGTGCCTTTCCTCTCTCACTCTCTCTCACCCCCTCCTCTCTCTCCCCCTTCTCTCCCCTCAACTCTCCCCCCCCTCATTTTCTCTCTCTTTTCTCCCCCTCTCTCCTAAAGCTGAAACGGCGTGGTTTTTTTTGGGTTCCCAAAAATTTTGTACGCCCCTTTGTCAATCACTTCCTGGCTGTTTTCATCCCCCCCAATCTGTACTTTTTTGTACCTTCATATGTTTTTTCCCCCCCCCCCCCTCACTCCCAAACCCCCCCCTCCCCTTTCCCTTTCCCCTTTATTAAAATTTTTTTCCATTTTTTTTTCATTTTTTTTTTTTGTTATTATTAATTTTTTGTTGTTTTGGGTTTTTATTTTCTTATTTTTTGTTTTGTTTTTTTTCTTCTATTTTTTATTTGATGTTCCTCTAATTACTGACCCTTTGGGTTCTTTTTTTGATTTCTTTAAATAATTGATTTCCTGCCCTGTTGATCCCTACTCAGGGGGAAGGGGCTGGATTAAAAAAGCACGTTAGGCTTATCTTTTTAACCTCGAAAATAAAAAATTTTGTCCTTTTCTTGTCCCCTCTCCTCTCTCGCCGCGCGCCCCGCGAAGGGGGGTTCATTTCCTGTTTCCCATACATCCCTTTTTTCTCTCTCTGTTTCTGTCTCTCCCCGTCTCCTTTTTTTGTCTCTTTTCCTTCCTTTTCTCCTCTCTCTCCTCATCTCTCTCTTTCCTCCTCTCTCTCCTCTCCCCCCTCTCTCCCCTTCCCAGCGCTGAATTTCGGGTCCCCTGTCTCATTTTCCCCTTTTCTTTATTTTTTTTCCCCCTATATATTTAAATTTTATTTTGTCCATTACATTTTTTCGTTTTTTTAAAAAAACCCATCAGCGATACAAAAGGTTTTGGGAAAATCCTTTAAAAGACAACCGGGGAAAACCAAAGAAACAAATTTAATGGGGAAATTAAACAACAGGCATTCGCCCCTGCTGAATCCGGAAGTTCTTTAAAGGGAGAGAGAGAGAGAGTGAGAGAGAGAGAGAGAGAGAAACCGACTTTTCGGAGAGAGAGAGGAAGAGAAGGGGAAAGAGAAGAGAAAAGGGGAGATGGGCCCCACTTTACGGGGAAGAGAGAGGGGGGGGGGGGGGGAGAGAGAGTGAAAGAGAGAGAGAGAGAGAGAGAGAGAGAGAGAGATGGAAAAGAGAAGAGAGAGAGAGAGAGAGAAGATGGGGGCCAAAGTTATGGAAAGGGGGAAAAATCCAAATACTGAAGGTCGGGAGTGGAAAGGTTTTTATGGCCCTTTTCCCCACAAAGAGGACTGTGCTCATTATGTAAACAAAGATCCAGGTTTAGGAATGAATTTAAATTTGGGCCCGAAAAAAAATAAAAAAAAGGGCTGTACCCCCAAAACCCCGGTTTCCCCCCCCCCCCTTTTTTTCAATTTTAGTTCTTCTCTCTCTCTCCCCTTTCTCCTCTCCCTCTTCCCCTCCTTTTCCCCTCCGTGCCCATATTTTCCCCCCCCCGAACAAGGACGATTTTTTATCCCCCTTCGGTTTTTTTTATTTCCTTTTGGCCCCCCCTTGGGTTTTGGGAGGGGTTAAAAAAAAATTGTAAAAAAAACCCCCCCACCCCCCCCCCAACACAAAGGGGGGAAAAAAGGGGGAAAAAGGGAGAGAGAGAGAGAGAGAGATGAGGAAAAAAAATTTGGGGGAGAGAGAGAGAGAGAGAGAAAGGAAAAGAGAGAGGGGAGAGAGGGGATTTCATCCCCCCCCTTGGGGGAGAGGGGAGAGAGAAGGAAAAGGAAAAGAGGAAAAAAAGAGGAGAGAGAGAGAGAGAGAGAAAAGGGGAGAGAGAGAGAAGAGAGAAGAGAGAGAGAGAGAGAAGAAGAAAAAAGGGTTTTTAAGGTTTCTTTAAAAGACCAAAAAAAAACATACTAAAAACCAAAATGGGCATTTTTCTCCCCTCTCTCTCCTCTCTCCTCTCTCTCTCTCCCTCTTTTCTCTCTCCTCTCCCCCTGTTTTTTCCCGAACTTACTGCTTGATGTAGTAAAGGGTAGTATGGGAGGGTAGGGGAAAGGAAACCCCTTCCCCACCTCCACGGGGAAACCCGACAGCATCGAGTGTAAACCAAACCCCAGACAAGGGTTTTCCCCGGGCTCAAACTGGGCCCAAAAGATTTTCCCGGGGGGGCCCCTATTTTAGGAGATAAAAAGTTTCCCCCCTTCGCCCTTTTATTGTCTTTAATTTGTTTTTTCTTGCTTTAAGAAGACCCAAAAAGGTTTTAAAGGGGCGTAGTATTTTTTCTTGTGAAATTTGGTTTTTTTTTTCGTTCGGTGGGATAGAAACTTTTTCCTTTTTAAATTTCTTTCCAATAACCTCAGGAGCCCTTACAACACACAATACAATTCCTTTCCCCCCCATTTCCCCTGCTTTAAAGACAAAATTAAACCCTCTCCTTTTCCCCTCCCCCTCCCCTCTCTCCTCTTTTCTCCATCTAACACTCTTTTTAAAGGAGAGTGGGCAGAAACCCACTTTTAAAATAAGATCTTATTTTAAATTGTTTTTGGGTTTCTGGTTTTAAAAAAGTTGAAGGGTCTCAACAAG
>CM031596.1:48366065-48443565 GCA_018398815.1 Conus ventricosus
GCGCGCGCGCGTGGTGTGTGTGTGTGTGTGGTGTGTGTGTGTGTGTGTGTGTGTGTGTGTGTGTGTTGCGTGTTGTTTTTCCTGAATCTGTTTCACACATGTTTTATACGTTTCGTGTGATTTCATCCGAACGGCTGTTTAACCGAATAAAAACTGTAATAAGATAAGCCCAAATTCTGGCACGTCGAACAAGACCGACAGGGAAATCGTAGGGTCTTTCCCTCCAAGCCAAATTGATTCCAAACCCTTACAGGGCCTCTCAGTCAGAGCAGGGCGCAGCGACCCAGGTCGATCAACATTGAGAGACTCCCCTCTTTCTGCTCCTTCAAACCCAAAATAGCCTTTGCGCCAGTCAATCGGTGTTGCCGTTACGTCATCACAGAGAAGCAGACGTCGCGATCCGCTATGCCCAACTCGCACAGCCGGCGATGGTCTCAAAAAAGCTGTGATTAAATAAATAGCTAACAAAACTAGTTCGTTGCTAGATTTAGCGCACTTTTCCCCCTTTAGTATCCCAGCTTGTCACACGACTGAAACAGTCATAGTATATAGTTTTGTGTCCGTCTGTCACCCTCCTCCCCACCCCCTTTCGGGCATTTTTCAGAGAACGCATGCGCAATACTAATATAGGTCACTGGGTTAGTGTGTAAAATGCACAGAACGACTGACCTGATATAGGCCAGTAAGCACAAAGAGCGAAGCCGGAAATAGAGAAGAAGCTACCCCGAGAGACCGCCCATTTGGTTGATTTGTTCATCTCTCGGCCATTTTCTTCTGACTCTTTAGGCATTTCCGAAATCATTTTACCCCCAGAAGAAGCATGCCGCCCGAAACTTACGTCGGTAATGCAGATACCACCATGCCTTCTTGGTCCAACATGCGAAAAACAGTTCCAGAGAATTACACAATTTATGTTGGCCAGCCAGTGGCGCGGGGGGAAAAATGGAAATCGATACTTTTTACAAAAAGATTATTTTGCAACCATTTCCCAGTTATCGCGGCCAACTGACCCACTGAAGGTTGCGAGGTTAAACATGAAATTAGGTGGCGCACAGGGGAAAAAAAAAATCAGTGAATAAAATGAGGATCAGACAACTCGTATGAAAAAATGGGGGAGAGGGTTGTTGTCAGGTGTAGCGGAGGAATAGGTTTAAAACGAGATTTTTTTTATTTATCTATTTATTATTGATTATTGATTTATTTATTCATTCATTTATTTGTTTATGTATTCAGATATTATTTTTCGTTATGGCAAATCGGTCAGCATTCCAAGCAGCAGGAACAAATTCACTTTTTTTTTCGCCAAACTGTAAGTGAAAAATCCAAAATACATGTAGCCTACATACACATAACGCCGCCAGTCATTTCCACACGCAAACACGTACAGAGATGTTTTTTTTAGGGATTAACTCTCTCTCTCTCTCTCTCTCTCTCTCTCTCTCTCTCTCCTCTCTCTCTCTCTCTCTCTCTCTCTCTAACACACACACACACACACACACACACACACACACACACACACACACACACACACATGCATCCATGCACGTATGCACACACACATGCGCGCGTGAGTGACACGCTGACTTACACAAACTCATATGCGCGCCCCCGCGCTTACACACACACGCGCGCGCGCACACCACAACACACACCACACACACACCACACGCGCGCGCGCGCGCGCGCGCGCGCACGCACACACGCACACCACACACACACACAAAACACAAACACACACACAACACACACACACACACACACACACACACACACAAACACCACACACACACCATCATTCGCTGAGCAGTAAATAGATATGTATATCAATGATGGCAGAAGAGCGGAGAAGTGTATGTGTGTATAGGAGGGGCGGGGAAAAGGAGGGAGGGGGGGTGGGGGTGGGGGGGGGTTGGGGGGGGGGGGGGGGCACGGGGAAAAAGTCAGAGCTCATAGAGTCCATACTTGTATTTTCAGCCACACGTCTGTGCACTCTTGCCAGTTTCCTGCCCCTCATACTCCAACTAAAGATTTTCTTGGACGAAACTTGCAACACTCCAAACGGGATGTTTTATTAACAGAGCAGACGGCTGGAAATAAACAGTCGCTCCACATCTGAGCTGCTGCCAATATTACCTCGTTTACTCCCTTTTAAAGGGGACCGCAGAGCTACGTAACTGAAATAGACATCGTCAACTTGAAGATCGAATAAACGATTAAGAGTTATTAACGGACTTGATGATGCCCCTTTGAAAACCGGAGGATTATCGCACCAAGCCAAGAAGAAGTTTTACCATATACACACCGTCCCTTTTTCCGCCCGGGGGAAAGTTTTTTTTTTTAATTTTTTTTTTTATTTTTTTTTTTTTTAGGGGAAAGCCTTAGAGGCCTCACACACCCCACACACACACACCACACACCACACTCCTCTCTCTCTCTCTCTCTCTCTCTCTCTTCTCCTTCTATATATATATATATATATATATATATATATAGATCAAAATTGATTAAAATACCTAAAACGATTTTAGATGCTCAACCCTTGGGAGAAAAATTTGTTAAAATAAAGGGATTAAAATGATCATTTTCAAATTTGTTTCGAGCGTTGCGCTGTCATCAGGATGTTTTGGTTTGCCCCAAAAATCCCCGATGACAGCGCAACGCGCTCGAAAAAAAAATTTTAGATTATATTTTAATACCTAAATTTTAAAAATTTTATATATAAATAATATATATTTAAAATTTATAAATATATATATAATTATATATTATATATATATGATAAGATAAGATAATTGTTGTTATAGCCCAGCCGACCGCAAAGGGCCAATCAGGGCTGTCTCCTCTCTCTTCTCTCTCTCTCTCTCTCTTCTCTGCTCTCTTCCTCTCTTTATATATTATTTAAAATTATTAATTATATTTATAATATAAAAATTATTACAGTGAGGGGTGCGTGAGTGAGTAGAGTGAAAGTGAGGTTGTGTGTTGTGTGTGTGTGGTGGTGTGGTTGTGTGTGTGTGTGTTTTGTGTGTGTGTGTGTGTGTAAGTTTTCTTTTCTTTCTTTCCTTTTTTCCCAATTCACGGGCTAAAGTTTCATTTATTTGTTTTTAATCATCTCAGAAAGATTACGCAAAAAGTATCGAACCGATCTTAACAAAACTGAGTACAAAAAGAATAGAACGCGGCTCAAACCGAAGGCGAAGCCATTCTGGTGGAGGCATAGACCCAAGGGCGGTTCCCGAATACATTTTGTTGTTGTTGTTGTTGTGTTGTTGTTGGTGGTGGTGGTGGTGGTGGTGTGTTGCTGCTGCTGCTAGCTGCTGCTGTTGTTGTTGTAATACCTGTCAACAAGACAAAACAATAACTTTCAAACTGATGTTAACGAAACCTGGTGAAGAGGTGGAATGCAGTCCAAGGGCGAACCCATTGGATTTCTGACTGGATCCGGATCAATAGGAGAATCCTGGATCCGTTTGACCTTTATGAGAGTTTTCCGGTCTATCGAGGTTTTTGTGTGTGTTGATGTGGGTGTGTTCCGGCCATACTGTTGTCAGTTCCATACCTTCTGATGCATATTGGTGCTTTTTTGTGAGAGGCTCCAGAAAACATGATACATAAATGCTCTGAGCTAAAGAAAGGGAGAAAGGCGGACATGAGTAAATTGTCTGTGCATCCTGCTGTTTAGTGGCATCCCTGCGATGCGTTCGCGGGAGTCTTTTTATCAGTGGTGGTAGTCCAACCATTCAACTTGCGCTGTCATTCACTTCTAATCTGATTTAAAAGAAATAAATTGCCTGGGCAGGCGCGCACACCTCTAGCTGTCAGAGTTCTAGACTGGCTGTTCTATGCCAGAGCACAGCATGTATTCTACTTCAGTAGATCTTCGTAACAAAGCAGGCTGTTGTGTGAGTACATGAGGAGGTTCCTTCATGTCACATCCAGAGACCATTACAAACTGGCATCTGCCAGGAAGCAATTATGTCTCAATGGCATGCCCTGTTCGTGCATGCACCCTACGTAAACACAGCGCAGGCTTCCAAGGGCGTGCAGGATTGCTCCCAGCTCGTTCGGCAGTTGAGGACAGTACTTCTCTGGATCCCACCCGCTTTTCTGGTGTATCTTTTCTTCTACGTAAAAAAAAAATGCATCGGGGTACATTCGAGACTTCCAGAAGTTTAAAACAGACAACCTGAAATATGACCTTTCTTTCCCCCCAAATAGACGTTCAAGCAGTCAACTCAATTCGTGTTGTTTAGAGCCTCCCCCACCTCCCCTGTTATCATATCTTGAAATGTAATACATGTTGACAACAAGCCGCCAAAAATGTTCAACAGACTGAGTGAGTTTTATGTCAACACAACAACTATGTTCGAAACCACTGTTGTTGAATTCCTACTAAACAGCGTGTGACAACTCCATCTGTGAGCACTGCCTACCCACATTTTCGGCACAAACTGCAACTGGATTGTGATGATGTGACCTAGTCTAGACACGGTTCGAACAATGCTTACAACAGTTTGTGTTCACACTGCAACTTGACTGTCATGTGACCTATAGCGCAATACATTGACTGTCAGACTAGTCTGACTCGTTCAATATAGTTATGGCAGCATACTTTTGTGTTGATTCCTGTTAAGTGGGTAGCCATATGTCCGCCCTCCCTTCAACCCCTCCCCTCAACCAGCTCCTCTGATCTGTTCATTTTCCCCTGCATTTTTTTCTTCATGTGATTGATTACTCATGGTATTCTTAGCAACTGTTACAATCCTGATTATGTATAGTAATGTTGCATATTTTCAGTTTCTTCTGTAAATGAAACGGTATTGTATTTTGCTTCGTTATTTCTCTCTAGATCTATCCCCTCCCCCAGCCCTCTCCCTTCCCTACTCTTCCCCCATCCCCTCCGCTTCTTTTCTCTTTCTTTTCATTACCTGTTGCGTCGTCCCTAGTGATTCTTTCTCTACATTTACTGTAATTTTGGCTTTTTTTTTTTTTTTTGAATATTGTTTCAACTTTAATCTTTCACGTAATGTATTTTGGTTTTGATTTCTTCTTCTAATATATACATAACGTAATCGCCTGCGCAATTTTCCTTCAGGGCAAGATGTAAAGAAGCCTTTTTGTGCTTATTCTTTCTTTTCTCTAAATTTAAAAAAAAAATGTCACGGCGATCTTTCGTTTGCCTAGCAGAAATGCCAACACGAAGCACACAGAACGCAGCCGCCAACGGTTCTGTGTTGGCATTTCGGTTTGGCGATTTGATGTCGTAAGCAGCATTCTTTTGGAGTTATAGGCATGGGAGTAAGAGATATCATATTTGTTCGCTATTTACTATTTACTGTTCTCTGTCTCTTTTAAGATTTATTTCAAGGCAATCAAACCGAGGTTACCTTTGTTTGTCCCTGTTTTTGTTTTATTAAGTCCAGATCAAAAAGGCTGTGTGAGTCCAGTTTGTTCGTTCGTCCAGTCGTTGTTCCTGTGTACATGTATCAAGTACACGGTATGATATGCAAGCTCAGCACTACAGCTGTTTTCTCGGGTAGGCTATGTCTCTTTGTTTATTTGTGTGCTCTTTGCAGCATTTCTGCTAGATGTTTTGATGTCGTAAACAGCATTCGTTTGGAGGTTTGGCCGTTTTAATTATTTCAATATGGATAAAAGTTGCCCTGCCTCATCGTTATTCACTATTTGCTGCATCATGTGAGGCATCCTTTTACATTTATTCAACTCTAGTTTAATGTTCAGTGCCAGAACATATTAAAATACTCTGCCACTACACTTACAACTCAGAAGCAGCCGGACTCAGTTTAGTAAATGGATTTTTTTTAATGAATGGTGTGTGTGTGTGTGGTGTGTGTGTGTGTGGGGTGTGTGTGTGTGTGTGTGTGTGTGTGTGTGTACGATTTTCTTTTTACAATGTTCATACATCACATAGTTTGTGTCTGCTAACTTTCCGCTCTTCTCTCTCTCTCTCTCTCTCTCTCTCTCTCTCTCTCTCTCTCTCTTATACACACACTGTGCTCCTAATATTTCATTCACTGAATTTATGTGTATTACCATGTCAGTGGCATTAAAAAAAAGTTGCACGTATGCATGAGTTTGTATTTTCCTGATTTTAACTTGTAAACCATTGACGTAAACCCTCCCCAGCATCTCCTTGATTACCACCTCCTTTTCATCAATGTAGCGTAATTGACAGTTTGCAGCTTCAACAGACATTATCTCTATGATGATGATAATGGTGATGATGATGATGATGATGATGATGATGATGATGATGATAACAACAACAACAACAACAGTAACAACAACAATGATGATGATGATGAATGTGATGATGATGATGATGATGATGATGATGGATGATGATGACGACAAAAAGGCCACTGAAAATTCACCAACGTTCGTGGCATTGATAGCCATTGGCTGGTCGATCATTGTGCATCACTTGTCACAAAGCACTCGGTCTCCCCATTTTCCTGCACGGGTGCGAGAGTTGGACCTTGACGGCAGAGTTGGAGAGAAGGATCCAGGCCTTTGAAATGAAGTCATACAGAAGACTGCTCCACATCTTCTGGACAGAGCACAGAACCAACGACTCTGTTCGAGAGCAGGTGACTAAACTGGCAGGATCACAAGTATCCCTCTTGACTGCAGTCAAGAGGGGAAAGCCGATGTGGTATGATCACGTCAAACGACACGACTTGCTGACTAAGACAATCCCGCAAGGCACGCTTGAAGGAGACAGACGCAGAGGCAGGCAGGGAAAGAGCTGGTCAGAGAAAGTGATGGAATGGACCAACCCCAGGCTGCCAGAACCCCTGCTATAAGCAGAGAACAGGCCGCGATGGAGAAGAAGGTCGATGGAGTCGTCCCTCATGTCCTCCTCTACGACCACGTAGGTAATGGAAATGAGGTGAGGTGAGGTGTCACAAAGCATTGGATACATCTATGATGCAGAGAACGCACAAATACTATACTGAAGAGCAGCTGGCATTCTGTTATCTCTGCAGGGATCTCGCTGGTTCGAACCTATTGGCGGCAAAATTGTGTAAGGGAGTGCTGAAAAGTAGATATTCCGATGGCTCTCTCTACCAATCAGTGGATATCATGTCGTTTTGTTTATGAGGTGGAAAATAATGGTGGACATAATTAGGAAAGTTCGTTTCTGTCCTATAACCAAGTGGTTTTAAACGCTGGGAGGTAAGCTGAATTAGAAACTTCTTCTTCGTCTTCTCAGACAGGAACCCCAGAGGCACGGACGAAGGCTGCTGTGCGGCGGAGGCCCTCCAGAGATCCATAGAGCATCTCCCTGACCGATGTATCAGCAGACCGGGTCTCTGCTCTTAGCTTTTGATGTGTTGGATAGTCCAGTTAGAAACTAGATTGATAGGTTTCGTTTATCTATAAATATCAATACATATGTCAAACTATGTGATTCACTGAATTCTGTGAAACTCCTTGTTACTGGTAGGAAGAGCCATCGGTGTTCAGTTGCGAGGTTGTTCTGTAAATAGTATCCACGTGTCTCTACTCACATCATGATGTATGGACTGTTTTAGCCACAATTTTCACATTCTCTTAGAATACTTTCTTCTGCTTCCCAGGCGAATTTCCAGCGATCTTTGCGAACACTCAAGAGCATGAGCTGGATCGAAACAAAGCCCTATAGTTAATTTACTCTGTTTGAATACAAAATCATCTCCGTCCTGGCGAACCTTTCTTTCAATAATGGGAAAAACCGAAAGTCACAAGGAATCAACTCAGATATTCAGATTTGATGCACAGCCGAGGTCCGAGAGTTGATAATTTGTTGTTAAAAGAAGGTCCGTCATAACGATCTTACCGTAACCGACGGTTTGCCACGTCAGCAAGGATAGCTGTCCCAATCGTGCAGCTTTGGACCACTAGAAATTATTGATCTGATGACGCTGGCGGATCATTCTGCATTACTTGTCACCATGTATAGAGAACTGTGTAATGCAGACACCATAAAACTAGCGTAGGCCTACTGAGGCCTATTCGTTGCATACAGTAGTTTCTGCAGGGATGTCCCTGATTTCTAACCAATTGCAAATCCATAGTAATAGGAAAGCTGTTCATTAAACAATGTTTGCAGGTCTCTCAATATAGGGCCTACCCATGACGTGATAGGCTGTGTCATCTACAGCTTTCAAATTCGCTTCCAGCGATCTCTGCAAACGGTCAAGAAACTCATACAGACTGGATCGAAACAAGGAACAAAACTTTGATCTAAATTTACCATTTTTGAGATGTCACGAATGCATGAACATTGTGGTAAACATTTCGTTCGTTGTTTTGAAAAATCCTAAAGTTATAGGGAATCCATTGAAGGCTACTGAGTGAATTATCCAAAACTTGAATGGTTTTGTTGTCAAGGAAGGTCATAGCTATCTTGATTTTGTTAACCATGGTGCTACATATAAAAAAAGGATCGTGTAGGAACATCGGCTCATTTATGGGCGCTGTTGGCGCATCCGGCTTATCACTAAAACTCAAAGTAAAACAAATTAACATTGTGTCTCGCCATGAACGCTGACTTCCGTGACAGAAAGTGAACAACAGCTGGACCCAGTGTGCTGGTAAAAAAGAAAAGAAAAGTAAGCGTTAGCCTTCAACGCGAGAAAGTTAGATTAAACACAGCTGGTTGGTTTAGTTTTGCAGTTAACCACATGAGATCGTATCCATTAGCCTAGCTGCCATAGAACTACTTCAGGCGTTCATCATTATAGAACAACATCGCCAGAGGTGCACGGGTCTGCTACATGAATTATATTCTGTGGAATGCCTTTAAGCTTCCATGTCCTTTTTCTACTGACAAACAAAGCATGTCTACAGCTTTATCGCCTGTATCCTCACAACAGAATCGGCACGCATCATTTCCTTTTTACCAATCAGTCTGGGAAAATTGAAGGCGCGCATCCTCCGAATGTAGCGCTACTAGATATATCTGCACCAAGCCGAAGAGGTTATGTTTTCACGCGAGTTTGTTGTTGTGTCCGTCTGTCAACAGGAATACGCAAAAGTGCTGAATCGATTTCAGCTAAATTTGGTGGAGAGATTGAATGTGGTCCAAGAACAAAGCATTACATTTTGCCGTGTACAGATCCGTGATGTGCATCCGGATCGAACAGCCGTTCCATGATCTGTTCACCAAATTGAGAATATCATATATGTTTAACTGATAAAGGACAATGTGAAACTACTATTCACGACGGTGTGTGTGTGTGTGTGTGGTGTGTGTGTGTGTGGTGTGTGTGTGTGTGTGTGTGTGTGTGTGTGTGTGAATTATTCGGGGGGGGGGGGGGGGGGGGGGGGATTTTAAAACTTTTTTGGTGAAATAATCTGACATTTGTAAATATTCTATATCCTATCTCTCCCCCCCCCCCCCCATCCCCTTTTTCTCTGACCAGTACACTAGCAAGTGCTCTTTTAGTCAGTGTCTGCTATGAAAACAAATTTCTGGCTCCATTCCGACCTCGAAGGATATCAGCGCGCTCCGGACAGCCGTTTCAGTGTAAAGATTATTTCAGAATTCCCAGTCCAGGCACAACTTGTTCGCACCTGTCTTGAACTGTCCTGTAACCCCCAAAAGTAACCACCATTAATTCTGACATGTCTGACACTGAATCTCTCAAATCATATGCGAACAAGCCTTTCAAAGAGCAAATTAGCACTTAACAGAATTCTCCAATGACGTTGATGCTATCATCTAAAGGTTTACGCTGTACGCACGTACAGGAAGATTCTGTTTTTGAACCCATCTATTTTCAGCCTCAGTTGTTGACGTCACACACGTCAAACACCCACACATCAAACACCCACACCGTTAAAACATTCAGGTACCGTGTTGTGATAATTTTTTTGGTGTTTGTATTAAGTTCTGTTCACACGGCTTACACTGTTTTGTGATGACATGGGCACTGACACTTATTTACTGAACAACTCTCGTATTATCACCAGTCACAATTTTTACGGTGTCGGCTGGCTCATATAATACCAAGTTGAGTGGGCTAAGACCTCAAATTGAATGATTTGAACCATTAAGGCAACCAAACTGAAAGATAAAGACCAGTGTTAAAATCGTGTGTGTGGAAAGATCTGGGGCCCTTCAACGGAGTAAAATGCAAGACTTGAACGGTACATACAATCGAGCTACTGGAAAGACCGGACTTCACGCAAGGCTGTCAAGTAAATAAAAAGATTTGCATCACGCAGCCAGTAGCTCTGGGAATCTTGCTCAAATTCGTGGACCACAGCATACCCGGCTTCAGATATCAGCATCTGTTGATCCCGGCTTCAGATGTCAGCATCTCTTGATCCCAGCTTCAGATGTCAGCATCTCTTGATCCCGGCTTCAGTTGTCAGCATCTCTTGATCCCGGGTTCAGTTGTCAGCATCTCTTGATCCCGGCTTCAGATGTCAGCATCTCTTGATCCCGCTTCAGATGTCAGCATCTCTTGATCCCGGCTTCAGATATCAGCATCTCTTGATCCGCTTCAGATGTCAGCATCTCTTGATCCGGGCTTCAGATATCAGCATCTCTTGATCCGGGCTTCAGATGTCAGCATCTCTTGATCCCGGCTTCAGATGTCAGCATCTTTTGATCCCAGCTTCAGATATCAGCATCTCTTGATCCTATATAAGGTGATACTGTGGCCTAAGTGAGGAAGCTTTGAAAACAGCATTGAATGTCTTGTTTTTGTGGACCTCTATTGCAAATAGTCCCTGGGCTGAAAACACACCCTCTACTCCCTCCCCTCCCGCCTTCACCTTCACCTTCATAACTTCCGCTTCTGGCCCCAACTTCCGCTTCCGACTACCGCTTCAGGTCCCAACTTCCAGTTCCTTGACGCCTTACCCCAATCATCCCCGAGTTGAAATGCTGGCTACATACTACAAGTGACATCACTCACTTGTTATCTTTTCCGACCCCCTACATTTCACACGTCCCCCTCCCGAATTCCCTTCCCAACTTCCGCTTCCGGTCCCAACTTCCGCTTCCGGTCCCAACTTCCGGTGCCTTGACGCCTTACTCCAATCACCCGGAATTGAAATGCTGGCTACATACTGCTTATGTTTCATTAGCGTCACAAATAACTGACAAAAATGTATAAAACAGAAGGAGAGGGTATGCGGGCATGGAAGGCCAGATGGGGGTTAGGGGGAAAGCGAGCTGAATTTCTTTCACAGGCAGGTTTCTTTTACGGCAAAAGGTTCACGTGTGATACGGCGATGCGAGAGATGAAAACACATACAGAATGAAATTGAATCCACGTAGAAAGAAAGGAGAACACCCACAGCAACCAACCAAGATCTGACCCCAGAGTAGGCTGCCCCGCCCTTGCACAAAGGTAAGTTTGGGGGAAATGAAAGAGTGAAAGCAATGGGAAAGCAAGCAATCTGGATCACAGACATAGGAGAGGGGTGTGGCGGCATGTAAAAGGGGATGGCATGATCGCATTAACGGTAAGTGCCGGTAACATACCATTTGCAAAAGTAGAATACTGTAATTTCTTTCAGCTGCCGGTCTCAGGAACCGGTTGTATTTTGCACGGACTGGCATCTTAACTGGAGCATGCACTGCATCACAATAACTATAAAAATGGAAACCACACACACATCTACAAATTAGTTTTCAAATCGTGTGTTCATGGCCAATTCAGTTTGGAAATCCATCGCTTTGTTTGTAGTGGCAGATGTGCGTGTCTTAGTGTTAGTGTTGGTGTTGTGTGTTGTTGTGTGTGTGTAGTGTGTGTGTGTGTGTGTGTGTGTGTGTATGCGTTGTGGGTTTAAATCAGTATTGCAAGCTTACGTCCTTCTTTGGTTCCGACACTGGCTCAAAGATGCACCTTTTCACTGTTACAGCAATGCAGCCTACAAACATTCAATCACTTGTTTTCTTCGATTTGAGCCTGCTGCCATGGAGGAATATAACAAGAATCAATATTTTCATCTTCAACAAATAAGCAAAGACCAACTGACGGTGTGAACGTATACATTTTGAGTCTCCCATCGACTTTGATAAACAGATGGCGATGAAATGTACGCCTGTCCTGAAGCCCCATTCAGTGTTCAGTGTTGTCACGGTTTTCGTGTCTCTGGGACTGGTTCAGACACAGGTTGTTGAGTGACAATGCTGGGTAGTCAGCGCTTGGGACTAGTTTGCAAATTTCTTGGCATGATTACCGAGTGGTGGCGAGGGTGGTAGATAGAATGGGCAGTCTGAAAGCAGTCCACTACGAAAGCACTGATAAGAAGGCAGCAAAACAGAAACAAAAAAAAGAAAGAAATAGGCAGACAAAAGAGAACGGACATCAAGAATGTTGAAGAAAGAGCTAGAGTCAAAGAGGGGTTGCAAAAAAGAAGTCAGAAAATCAACTACCAAAGATCAATCAACTTACTTTGAAACATAACTTTATTACCACTTTGAAAACACCAATCACCAGAACTCTTAAAACACAATCGTAGTTTTTAAAAACAGAACTTTCACAGATGCAATGAAACAGGCACAGATACCACAACTTGCTCTTAACAATTCAGATCAACAAGAACCTCTTGTGCCCCTACCCCTTTGCCCTGCCTGTAATGGAAAAAGAAGCTCCCACAAACATCAACTGTCATTTGCTTGGAAAAAGTATAAATAATGAAACACGGAGAAACAATTAATTAATTTCGCATCGAATTACTACTGAATTTCTATTATCCTTTTCCTTTTTCTGTTGCGTGTATAAATAATACACTCTCTGTGTACAGCTGTATTATGCATGATAAATACACTTTACATACATGCTTTTCTGATGAAACATATCAATGACAACCTTTCCTGGTTGTGGGAAAGAAAATATATCAAAGGTGGAAAAAGACATCACTTTGTAATCTTATTAAATATGTAATCTTATTAAGTACCAATCATGTTAAACAACGAAAAACAGAAAAGAAAATTTCACCCCGGGATACTGAAATGTGTCTTTGAATAATCATCCACATGAGAATATACAAGCAGAGACAGACTATGTAAGCAAGCAGTTCATACACACAATGAACACTGTATTACTTCAACAACTCCAAGTTGCACACACATTCAACATAACCTTTGATTTTGTTTCCCAAATATCAACTGATCAAGAGAATGAAAAACGCTGGAACATTGGATGAAGGATCAGAAGCGATCAACTGTCCGAGTAGTATCTGATTAATTGTCAAAAGCTCACTGAGAAAACATGAAGACTAGCTTCTATTTTCATTATGTTTGATATGGAGAACAAGATGTTCAGTTTCACTGACTGTTCTTGTTCATTCATAAAATCACATTCACACTGGTCTCCGGAATGGGACCAGTCAGTGCTGAACCAAGTTTCTTTCAAACCTGTATACACATTTTGAATAAAGTGCCCTGAAGCAGTGATTACATGCAGAAGCATGCGCACATTGAGCAAAAACTTCTCCAAGTCTGATGCCATGCTTAAGAAGAATAGTTAATGAAGCAATGGATGACCATGCACACATACACACTCACAAATGTATATACACACATTCATATGGCTGTAGCTGCCTTGATTCCAAATCCTGTCATCTAAATGACACAAGGTCATGTTAGTTCTGTACAATAAATAACAGTAATAATTTCAAGGTTATCTGGAACTAATGCCAGTCGGGAAACCAATAATTGAGAGAATGTGCATGTGGAATTTCCTCACATCGAAATGGGTAGTGTGGATAGACTGGCAACAAAGGCAGATTGAGACAGATAGAGAGCTTTTAAAGGTGCTGATTATATTTCCTTCAGAAAAACCATATTCTAATTATATATATATTATATATATATTATAATATATTGAATTATAAACAAAGCTTGCTCTTATGTCTTAGATTGAAGAAATAGGGGGAGATACGCATTCATACCTGCAGAGGCAGATGATTCTGCCTAACTAACAGTATGTGCTTGAGTGGGTGGATGGGGAAAAAATAAATAAATGCTTCTCAAAATGAGCCTTCAGCAAGCTTATATTCTCCAAGGGGGAGAGAGAGAGAGAGATTTCTTGCAGTCATTGCAACACCAAGCTGCTCTGTAAGTTGCTGGAACGGTGCTCGGTACTTATCCTTGGAATTTATTAGTTTGTTGTATATATAATATATATAGTATATATATATATATATATATTCTTTTTGTTTTGTTTTTAAGCCTTTTAACAGAAATATCATAGCCTGGTATCAAGCATCAACAAAAAAGGTAAATTATAAACCTTGTTACATTCCTTTCAGCTGAAACTAAAACTGTTGTGACGTTAAACAAAATGTAATTTTAACTGCCAGATTCCAAAATCTCCAAGATTCCTTGTCCTAAGCTCTTGGCATTAAAAGTAGAAAAAAAAAACCTAAAAAAAAAAAAACCACGAAAAAAAAGAGAAGAAAAAAAGCCAACAACAACAAATAAAAAAAAAAAACCTGTAACAACCTGGACCCCCTATTTCGTCTGTTGCATGTTCCATTCACTAGATCGCTAGTATGAAACACGACTGTTTTCATTAAACTCCCTGGATCACGTTAAGCAGTAGGCTAGGGCCTAATTGCGACAGTGTGTTTGCAAAGCAGAGTAGGCTACCGAAACTTTCCGGAACTGCCGCTCCCAGGGAACAGTTTTATTCTGCTCAGACCGGCACCTGAACTAGCCTAGAACAGAAGTTGCGTCAGAATGAATCCATTCAACAATTTCAAAGGGATGTGCGTCATGGTCAAATTGACTTTTAAATCTGTTGCATTGTGTGTTGTGGCAGTTTTTAATCAGTATTTTGCGTCACTTTCAAGCATTCGGCATACTCTCCCAGTTCCAATACCAGTTCAAAAATGCACTGAAAACAAACCACTGCAATGATCGGACAGTTAAGATCCTCATAGTCAAAGATCTGAGACTAACACCAAGGAGGAACCCGACAAAAATGAATATTTTCTTCTTTAAAAAAATAACAATCAATACCAAACTCTCACTGTTTGGAAAACATAAAGTGTTGTAGGCCTATCTGGTCAACTTTTATGGATCTATATTGAGAATGTAGGCCTATACTGATGCCCCGATGGTCTCTATCAACGTCACTGGTGTCAAAACCTGGACCACTTCTGACACAGGTTGTTGACAGACACTGGAGAGCAGGCCTAAGGTCAGTGTTGGAAGCGGTTTGCAAAATTCCTCTTGTGATCACTTAGAACGGTTGATGGAGAAAACACAGTTTTAAAAAAAAATCTAGACTGCTGGAACAATGTGATAGTACAGCTGCCAGAAAGCTAAATGTTTTAATCATGTTGATAGTATGTCATATTCTTGACTCGCTTCAAATATCTGTTCTAATTTTGGATCTATGTAAAATATCGGATCCTTACAGCTCTATGTGAAATAGCCAGTCTTAATGTCAAACTGCCATCTGGAATATCACATTAATTATCTAATTTACTCGATCTTGGTGGATCTGTATGCTCTTCTCACAGTAACTGTACAAAAAAAAAGAAACAAAACAAGTTTCACAGCTGGGAATAATCTTTAAAAACTTCCATGAAGATGATTAAATGTGACTGCTTAAGTTCCATCACCAATGAAATGCTCACCATATTTTCATCTCCATGAAGCAGTCAGCATTCAGCAAAGTGACACATATAAATTCAAATCTATCTCTGAGTTTTCAGTGAACTGTTACTTTTGCAACACTCACTTTGTGGAATTTGAGATTTTCACACATAAACAATAGCAATAATTTAAATAACTTAGCTTATATGTACAATATTCACAAATAAACTGGACTGAAGTAAAGAGAACATTCACCACAATCATCGCAGTCAACACCACTGCTGATTCAAACACTGTCCGATAGATATTAAGCCATACTTTCCTCAGTTCTCTCTTCCATTCACACCCTGTTGTAATTAAACATTTACAGTTAAGATAAATTAAGTGCTTCTGACAATATTGAGTTCAACAGATTATAAGAAAAAAAGCTATGAATGAGAACTTGATTTACAACAGAACAAAACATGATTTAGCACTTTATATCATAATATATATGAATTAAATGGGTAAATGTAACAAACAAACAAAACAAAACCAACCAGCAATAACACACACACAAAAATCAAAGAATCAAATAATTTCTTTCCACCAAAAAATGTTTACCATATCTCTAAACCCATTTCTTTCTGAACAAAAGAAAACGTATATTGCACAATCCCTTAATATACATAATGATAAGCACTCCCACGAACAGGATGATAATCTGTTCAAATCGAATACATTTTATTAAACTCTGCATCACACATGCTTTATCTCAAAAGATTTCAAAGTATGAAACTGATGCACAGTGCTTATCTAAGATAAGATAAGATAATGTTGCTTATAGCCCAGCGACTGCAAAGGGCCACATCAGGGCTGAGTGCTTACTATCAAAGTGACAGCAAGAGATAATGATGATAATAGCATTAGCATAGCTGCCAACCTCCCAGAGTCAAAAAGAGTAACACCTGCACGGGGGTGGGTTCGGGAGGGGGGCCGGCCCCCCTCCTGATCAGCGGGGGTCAGGGGGCGCAGCCCCCTGAAGCTGAAGCCTTTTTTACACTCTGACAGGCATATTTTTCATCTCCTGATAGGAAAACTAATCAAAAGCAAGCCTATTATTAAACCATATCAAAGCATGCATATTAGTATGTTGCATACAATGCAATATTTTGTGTTAAAAAAAGCCTCTTATGTAGGTAGCCACCATATTTTTTTCTATAGATTAATATACAAAACACACAAAATAAGACTTGCCCAAACAGCTTTTTTATCTTCCATATTGATGTAGGATGAACATAAAAGATGCTCTGCCCTCCCAATCAACAGCACTCACAGTCCTGGGCTTCCATCAGCTACACCCACATTCTTCAGTTCAAGTTCCATCAACTTCACCCTTCTGCCCTTATGATCTCACAACTACACCCCATAGGACTTAGGATCCATCAACTATACCCCACAGTCATGTTTCCATCAACTATACCCCACAGTCATGTTTCATCAACTATACCCCAAAGTCATGTTTCATCAACTATACCCCACAGTCATCTTTCATCAACTACACCCCACAGTCATGTTTCATTAACAACACAACACAGTTATGTTTCATTAACTATACCCCACAATCTTGCTCAAACAACTTCATCCCCAGTCCTCCGGCTCCATTTAATTACCATCGCCCCCACCCCAGTTCTAAGGCTCCATCAAGCTACTCCCACTCCCCAGTCGTCATGATCCAACCACTACCCCCACACCCTGAGTTGACAGCCTGTGTTCAAAGATCTAGGGTGTTTGTTTTCACTATTTGTGCAGTCGAGGACTTGGCCTTCTTTAGAAACTCCTGGCTGAACTTTTGCTCATAGCAAGAGCCATGAAGATTGGCCTTTGCCACCATCATGTTTTTTTTTTACGGCTGCCGATTCCTCAGCTTCGTTGTTTTTTTGTGCTTCGTGGTCTTCTCGTGATCGGCCAGATCATTTCTTCCCCCATGTGAAATATTCACCGGACATCGACACATGGTGCAGAAAGCAAACTTTTCACCCTTTGAAGGGCAAGAAGTGACCCATGGAAACTTGTCTTTATAAGCTGGCAGATACCGCTGGAATCGTTTAGGTTTTGTGGCTTTCTCCGTGCTACCACTTGAAAACGCCATGTTGACTGTTTGAACAGCAGCTATGCGCATGCGCGGAATGGGCCTAGTTATGCCACTTTCATGCTGACTTCCGAGTTTACGATTTCTGTTCAGTCGGACCAGTTGCCAAACGTTCTTTTATTTAATTTTGGGCTTTTTTTTTCTCTTTTTTTTTTGAAAACTCGTAAACCGGATTTTTTTCAGCAAACAACGAAAATAGGGACAAATTTTTAAAAAACGATATGTCCCGGTTTTCCCGTAACAGTTGGCAGCTATGCATTAGCATTTGCTGGGGCCAATATCTCTATGGAAATTAGCTCAAAGCATCTAACAATTTACACATACAAGACAAAGTGGAGCAGGGATGGAGATGAGGTTGTGAGGTGATTGAGGGTGGGGGAAGGGGAGGGGGGGAGGGTATGGATGTGAGCAAGGGACAGAGAATTTCGATCATTAGCTTGGACATAAATTTAAAAAAAAGATGAAGATAGGGAGGAGCTGATTAGGGATATCCAAGAAATATAGAGAAAAACTATGAACTATTTACAGCCAATAGCATCTCAAAACGGAGACACACTGACAAAAAAGAAAAAAAAAGAAAAGGTGATGAGGAAGGTACAGGGAAGACCATATCAATAATGAGGAAGAAATGAGGGACTTCAATGAAATTAAAATTAAAACTGCAACAGAACTGAAACCCTCATCTGTTCACACTTCACATAGTTTGAAAATAGCACCTCCTCTTATGTCATATACATCACCTATGGGAGAAAGAGAGAGGGAGGGAGGGAGAGAGAAACGTATCCCTTGGCACTACATGATTGGCAAGCAATGTCCAGTCTTTATCATTCCATTCTGTCACTGCAGGAATGTCTTATAAACCTGTCAGCCTGTTTCCCCAGGCATTGAAGTCACCATAAAATTGGACTTTTGAAGGTAAATAAGGCCTATGCAATTTCTCATACAAATCTATAGTACAACTTGTACCCAAAGAAACCTCAAATATTTTCCTTGAAAAACTTTTTTTTTTTAATCCCCAAATGATCATTAGAACAGATAGCTATGGGAAATTGAGGGGAAAGTGTTTCTAAAGGGAAAAAAATGTATCTTAAGGAAAATAGTTGTGATCCAAAGGGAAACCATCGTGATCCTCAGTGATAAAAATGACAATACCCATTTCCCTATTTTCACTCTTTTCCTCTGGGATTGCAGCTATTTTCCTTTTTTTTCATTTTTTTTTTAAAAAGGGCTATATTGCCTGTAAATACTATGATGCTCCAACATATAACACCTTTCCAGTTTCTGGTCTAGAAAAGACAGGGGTGTGATAAGTTTTTTTTCAAAATGATGAAAATTTTTTTTTTTAATATTACTTTTGGCTTATATGTCATATTATGATAGCCTTTTCACAAAAAACAGGCTTTCCCAAGCGTCACATTAAAGTTACAGCAGTGCTTTCCTCACAGATGTTTTGTTTGATGGTATGACATGGGGCTGTGAAACGCAAATTTAGTGGAACACCAAATGTGTTTCTGGGATCATAGGTTCGAATTTCTGCCAATCCATTTCAATAATTATAGGTCAGACTGGTTCTAACTCCATTTTCCAAAAAATCCTTCAAATGATATTATAAGTTGAGATTCCATGTGTGAATGCAGGCATATTTTGCGCACACATAAAATCTCATCACCAACTTTCTGAAGTAAAGGCTAGACTGGCTGTTGATATGGTTGACACATACACATAAAGACTGCATCCTCTGAGATAAATTGAAGGAACCAGTGAAAAACCTGAGTGACTGATGATCAACTGAGTAATATGGGAAATGAATGATAAGCACCCACTGGCAGCTCTTCAGTCAATTCTACTCAGGTTCACAGACCACTGTATAAACAAGAGCGTGAATTGTAAAGCCTGCAGAACTTGGTCTCTGACAAGACAATGCTATAGAAAACCCTCAATAATAACAGCAATGATAATGACCAAAAGTAAGCCAGATGTACTGCCTGTCTGTCTGGTCCACAAACTTTATCAGAGATCCGAATGCTGGATTTTGCTCATGTTGCTATTTTCAAAATAAGTCCATCAAAGCTACAGAATGCTACAAATTGAGAACACAACATGAATCGGCTTTGAATCCTACTTCAGAACAAAGTATTTCAGAGTTATGTTGTGCACACTGAAAAGGTATGTCGCACGTATTTAGCCAGTGGCTTGAAGCCTTGGCTGAAAAAATAAAGAGTCCGATTCTATTTAAAAAGAAATGTCAATGGTGGGCCTGCCTTGTGTCTAAAAACATTTTGTTCAGGATGAGCTGAACTCCCTGTGACAGGATAATAAATTACTCTCTTTCTTGTTTATCTAAGAGTTGTTTTCTTTTTAAAATATTCTTCCATATTTATACATTTTCATGATACTATTCCAATTCTTTCACAAACACAAAGCTGGAAAATTCTACTGGAAAATTCTAAGACTGCAGACATGCACCTTTAGTTTAAGGGCTGAGAGGGTTAGGAATGCTAGTAAGAGGTTGACAGGTATGTACGTTTTCCATCTTTGAGAATGACTTCCACACTCGATAATCTTTTTCATAATATAAGATTTACTTAACACACTCCATCGCCAGAACAAAATAGTTTATGTTATTCATAAACACATTCACAAACACAGACCAAAAATAATGTGGTACTTCTCAGTAATAAAAAGATAAAAATACATGACATTTCCCATTCTGTACTTCCAGCTGAACAAAAAAGCTTGTCATCACTCACATTACACAAAATATTTCGTATAAAATGGTGTAGCACTCCTTCACTTTACAGTATATTATGTAGCACTCTTTTAGAAATAAACATTTTACATGTTTTAAAAACTACTTCTCCCACTGACTTTTCAATGCTCTGCAGCCACACATTCTCTACCCTCCCTCCATCTTCCCCTCCCCCTCCCTCCTCTCTTCCAAGTCCAGTTTCCCCTCAACAAAATTTCACATGTTCCTATGGCTGTACAAAATATTGTGGTTGAAGAGCAAAGTTACCACAACCCTGTAACGAATAAACAACCAAAACACATGCACTTGATCAAATCGATCAAGCAATGACAAAATGGCAATATCAACAATAAGACTTAAATATCTTACAAGGAAAGATCTATACATTATACACATCCCCCCTGACAAAATGAAATCGCAATATGCTCTCCATCCTCTCTTAATACCCGGTTCCATCTCCCTTTCTTAACTGTAAGGCCTAGCAAGCGTCTTCGCTATACAGCAGATGTAGAGGCGTCTTTGTCAGAGGCATACACTGGAATCTTTGATGAGGCCTCCCGTTCATCTGCTTTAGCAGTGAGGTTCAGCGGCGGGGCGTTTCTGTCCTGCTGACACACACAACAGCAAAGACTGGTCAGATTCACTCTTCTTCTCTCCCAATGAAAAACGAGACCTAGGCCTGAACGTAAACAATGAACTAGCTTAAAATCAAACAATTCAGTCAAGTCAAGCGACTGGCTAGCCCATGCACTGTAGTGACTTCCTTTCTTTACCCATGGAAAATTATTGCCTTGGTGGGACATATTTAAAAAAATCAAGTGTAGCATTTTACAACCAGTCGTTTACAACAGTCCTCCTGCTCCATTAACGGTCAGGGTTACATCAAAGACAATGTAATAAGAACTGAAGCAAACCAAACCAAACCCTTGACTTCTTCGGCACTATGCATCATCATTTTTAGAATCGACAGCCTTCCATTGCAATTTTCCCTTCTTTCTAAAATCATCCAGACATTCTAGTCCGTCCTCCTCACCTCTCATCCATGTTGGAGACAATGGCAGCTCCAGTCAATGTGGCAGTGCCCATTGATTCTGGCACAGAACCTTTGGAGACTGAAGTCATAGGGCAAGCTGCCGCCGTCGATGCCATGGTGGATGCCGCCAACAGGTGCGCAAACTGCTGCTGAAGACTGGCAAGGTGCTGGGTGGTGACCACCGGCGGTCGCAGACCTTGCAGGGCAAAGTGCGATGCCAGCATGGAATGGTACACGGCCGGGTGGATACCTGGGGGGAGGAGAACCCCGGGGGAGAGGGCAGGAGGTGATGGGCTGGTCCATGAGGGTGGTGGGGCTGCCCATAGGGCTGTTGAACTTGTGGGAGGTGGTGGAGGCCAGAATCGAGTCGGTGGGTTTGCTGTCCCTCACGGCTTTGTCCATGGCTGATGTTGAATTGGAAAGAAAAATGATGACCATCAAGAACACACACTTAGCAATAACAATAAAGACAGTCTCTTATCCGGAATAACTCTTCATCAGATGGTTTTTAAGGAAAAATATGAATGATATACATGCAGTGTTCAGTTGAGAGGGATACATTTTTCAACAATCTCATTTAGCTAAGTAAAATAACAATAGTATCAATATTGAAACAAGAAAAGAAGACTGCTGGCCCCCACCAGAGGAATGAAATGACAAAATATAATTACTGGTCTGCAATATGAATGAAATGTATAAAATCATGAGCATTACCTAAACTTCCAGTACTCCATGCTTCTTGCATACCAGAATCTTCCTTTCTTTCTTTCACTCTGACGCACAATCATTCACCTTTTGACCTGACAATCAATTTTTTTTTAAAGATAAAGAAGAAGAATTAAACCGGAAAAATATCCACCTTGAGACAAGTGAATATTTTCCCCAAGTTCATCAATAAATATCTGCTGGAGACGATTTTGATTTAATTAAAATCCTTTCTTTTAAAGGTTCTCTTGCTCTTAGGTTAGGCATTTCACTTTTCTCACATATACTAGTACATATGTAGATCATTTGCAAAGCAAAAAAAATTAAAAAAAAACAACAACCAAAACTGTGTATTCATATGACATGAACAACTGTGTCAAAAATTTCACATTTTATGAATCATTATCAGTCCTAGTCCATGCTGAACAGAATGAAGTAGGTTTAATGCAAAGAAAATTATTTGTCTGCATCATGCTGGACTTTTCCCACCTTTGCCAGAAAAAAACAAAGAACAACAACAGAAAGAAAGAAAGAGAGAAAGAAAAAAAAATCTCTCTGTCTTTTCAGTTTGTTTCCTTTCTGGTCTTATTGTTGGAATAACCATTTAGCCACAAAATGGCCATCCAACAAAGTTCTGTTTGCAGTTTTCTCCCTTTGTCTTTTTAACTTTTAAGCATTCATAAATCTCAAAATCAGCTTACTTTTGGAATTCTACCCTAGAGGCAGCCCTGGACAACAGGAAGATCCAATCAACTGTCCGAGAATCATAATTATATGGATGAGCGGACTGAAGAAGAGACGAGACTGAAAAAAAAAAATCCTTGCATCAAAGAGCTTCATCTGATTGTATGTCAAAAAAGCAAAAGAGGCAGTCTAAAAACTCACAAGAAGATGGTGGTGTAGTTGCGTTACTGGTGGTCGACGCTTTGTACAGGTTTTCTGAGCTATCAAACTTGCGCATCAGCTTCTCCTTGAGGTTGAACACTGTGGCTGCATGGAACTGCTCCTTTGTGTTCGTGTCTGCTGCTCCACTTTCTGCTTTGTGGAACGCTGAAGAGATGGCAGAGGATGTACGGCAGCCTTCTTTGGCTGAAGAATCGTGGATGGGGAGGAGTGCCATGAAAACATGGATGCTGATTGAGAGGATGGGGCGGTGCTCGACTGATGTGGGGGTGCCGCACTGTTCATCTGTGCGGGAGAGTTCAGGTAGGCCAGGAGATTTGGATGGGCCTCTTTAGCAGAGCGTTTCGCTTTAGAAGACTCAGAACTATCACTGCTGTTTCCTGAGGTAGGAGAAGCTGCTGGCGATGTCTTGAAGAATGCGTCTTTTTCTTCTTTGATCTCCACATCAACGTCTTCTTCCTCCTTAATCTTATCCACGATCATTGGTTCTCCTTGTTCTTGGTCACTGCTTGCTCCATCTTCTCCAACCCCTGCTGAGGAGCTCTTGCGGAATTTGTCAAACTTCTTGTGTCCAAAGCTTTCGCTTTGACTCTCAGACTCAAGCTGAGGGAAGATCTGCGAGACCCGTCCTGGGACCCTGAAGCGCTTGGCACGTGCACCTCCTTTATGGTGTTCATGACCGCATCTTTGCTGGTGATGGTGGCCGAGGCAGACGAGGGAACGTCCTCTTCCACTTTGGTCAGAGGTGGCAGCATGACCTCTGGCCGTGAAGACACACACCCGTCCTCCCCTCCAAGGGGCTGATGCCCAGGGCACCTGGTGGGATGACTCCGCGGTGCTGCAGCATGTTAGGGCTGAGGGAGTTGGGCATCAGTGCCATGCCGTACAGTGACGACTCTGGAATCATGTGCTGAAAACACAGGTAGGGAAAGAATTAGTCAAGTGCAACAGTATGATGAATCTGAAGAAACCCATTCAGTGTTATAACTTTTTGTGTAGGATTTCTACGTGAGATTCACCTTCAAATAAAGACTCTTATTTATCTTCTTAAACACTATTCCATCTGATTCTGCCATCACCTACATAAGCCACAACTCCTGATCCACTGATCAGGAATTAAACGTAGAACATGCAGTCCTGCCTACAAAGGGAGTGAAGCATCTGCATGTGCACTTAGAGGACTTCTACCTTTGCTGCTGGGCTGCTTGTTTATGTAACCCTGCTGTGGTTTGAACGAATGTTCCACCCTACTCTGCCAATCAAGTGTGACTTTTACTTAATTCCAAAACCGGTTATTTGGGAAGCTTTAAGTGTTTAGACATACCTTTTGGGTACATCTGCTATGGCGAAATTGACCACTATTTCCAAATTGCAAAGTTTTATTCCATTCACTTTACCTCATGTCGAGTGTTACTATGACTGTGACAGAGGGCTTTCTATTAACACACTGTAGGCAATTCAGCAAGCCAGGTGCCACCGAATCCATAACAACTGCTCAGAAAGTAGAATGGACTGTATGGATGTGTCTGCACTTGCTTCAATCTTCAGAGGCAGTATGTAAGATGACCAAGAAATGGAGAAGTAATCCACTTGCTTCAATCTTCAGGGGCAGCACACACACACACACACCACACACACACACACACACACACACACCACACACACACACCACACAATGGGAGGAGGATGGGGGAGTTTGGAGTCATCCTGTAATTTCAGAAATAAAGCAAGTGGCCACAATCGTCTTTCATACAAAATCACCACAGACACATGCAAACTACTACACATCTATTCAAAATTTGATATGATTTAGACAAGTGGGATTTCTATGTTGTAATTAGCTTCATACAAAATAAACTACAACCCCCCCCCCCCCCCCCCCCAAAGTTCATATGACACCTCACAATCAAGTTGGTAGTTTAAGGAACGTGACTTAAAGAAAAAAAAAAGAAAAGTGGTTACATTTAAGCAGAATTCTTAAGGATTTTTGGAGGCTGTTGAAAAGCTAAATGCAGTTATTTCATGTTCCAATCTAAAGTAGTGCCAGCTTCTGCCTGAAATGGCTATCCTGGGATGAATATCTTACATGTACCTATATGTGCCATGATGCTAAAAAAAACAAACAAACAGAATTTCCCCAGTAACATATTCGAAAAAAAAAATTGGGTAGGTATGCTGGGATTTATCTTAAAAAAAAACACACCATTCTTTAAAAGAAAGTTTGACTATGACCTTTGTCACAGGACACTTTGTTTCCAAGTTTCACACAGGAAACAGCTTTAAACCTCGTTTAATGTTAAATTTGTCTTATCAAGGAACAAGAGAGAGATACTGTTGCTGATAACTCAGCTGGCTACAAAGAACCATATCAGGGTTGTCGTCCCACTGAAGTCAACTCGAGACAATGGATTGGGGAAAAAAAAAAGAAGGAAAACCCCACAGAACTCATTAAAACACATTCTAGAAACACACCCGAATTTCCTCCAATCTTTCTTCTGTAAAAGTCTTTGATCAGACAAAAGAAAAAAAAATTGATCTCTTTCAGAAATCAAAAATCACATCAGGTGGGACATCTCTGAACCAGATTTTAATGGCATCTGCTGTTAAGTGTTTATGTCTGACATCATGCAAGTCCAAACACTCTACAAAGACATATTTGATAGTGAGTGATGCATCATATGGACTGCACATGGAACTTTACCTTTTAAAAGGTAGGAATGGGTATAAAAGGTGTGGCCTGTGTACAAACAGCATAAGAATTTCAGCAGTGGAATTATCTTCCAGATAATATAATTTGTATCTCAACTCATCTCTAATGGTTATCTTGATGGGAATCCCAAAATGAAATATAATTATTCCACTTTTCTTTTTCAGGATATGTGTGTGTTTTGTTTGTTTGTTTATTTTCTTAAGCAACAAGTTTCACTGACCAGTTTGTTTTTCAGATATGCATCTTACTTCAAAGCATGCTAAACAAACTTCTAGACCATATTTTTGGGTTCAAAACCCAAAGACATGCAGTCTTGTTAACTATTGCTGCAACTAATATTGTTCACCACAGATTCCCAATTTCTATGTGGCCATAGTACGTCAATAAAGAGATGCTCCAAATCTACTCACACACCACTACCAACTTAAAGCTATTAGATCCCCTTTCTATCACACTAAGCAAATTTGGTGCACAGCATAAAACTCAAATTCACTTCCAAGAGGTATTTTCAAGTTTACACCCCCTTCTCAAATCTTTTTCTCTCTTATTTTTCCTTTTTTTTCTCTCTCTCTCTCTCTTTTTATTTGTAGAAATGTACAAATTCTTTGTTTAACAAATAAGATTAGGAATAGAGTTTGTTTAGAACTTACCGCCAATGACATAGACAAACAAAGCACATGACAAGACACGATGCATTTCAACCACTTGGGTCTTCTTCAGACGAAAAAATAAATCACATTTGACATGTGGGACAGTACAAACAAAGAACGAAAAAAGGAGAAAGAAAATGACTCATCCGTTTTCGTCCATGTGGTCGGTGGGCGGAAATGACATGGGGCCAGGGGGATTATGGGAGAGGAAACGAGGGGGGGGGGGGGGGGGGGGTTTGCGTCGGGGGAGGTGTGTGTGTGTGATATGATAGGGTTGTGTGTCTAGTTTATTGGGATTGGTGTGATATCTTTGTGATGGTTGTGGTAATGGTGGATTGATAATAATGGTAAGGGGAAAGAAGGGGGGGGGGGGGGGGGGGGGGGAAAACTGAGGGGAAAAAAAAAAAAAAAAAAAAAAAAGGGGGGGGGGGGGAATTTTAAGGGGAAGGATAAAACAAAATTAAGATTAAATAGATGGAGGGTTGCTGTAACTACTGTATGAAGTGAGTGAAGGGGATGTGGGTGGTGGTGTATGTATGTGTGTGTGTATGTGTGTGTGTTGGTAGGGGATATTGCCAACTGATGTGGAAGTGGTGGGTTGGTGTGTTTGATGTTATATGTTGTGGATAATTGATGCCTTGGGGGTGTAAGTGGCCCCAGTTTGGCAATCGAACGCACAACATCAGGAATCCCCATCATTATTCCAAACTGGGCACACTACACCCCCAAGGCATCAATATCCCAACAATAACCAAACACACATACCCACCACTTCCACATCAGTTGGCAATATCCCCCTACCAACACACACACATACACACACACATACATACACCACCACCACTCCCCTTCACTCACTTCAACAGTAGTTACAGCAACCCTCCATCTATTTAATCTAATTTGTTTTATCCTTCCCCTTAAATTCCCCCCCCCCCCCTTCCCCCCCCCCCCCCCCCCCCCCCCTCTTTCCCCTTACCATTATTATCAATCCACCATTACCACAACCATCACAAAGATACCACACCATCCAATAAACTAGACACACAAACCCTATCATATCACACACACACACCTCCCCCGACGCAACCCCCCCCCCCCCTCCGTTTCCTCTCCCATAACCCCCTGGCCCCATGTCATTTCCGCCCACCGACCACATGGACGAAAACGGATGAGTCATTTTTCTTTCTCCTTTTTTCGTTCTTTGTTTGTACTGTCCCACATGTCAAATGTGATTTATTTTTTCGCCTGAAGAAGACCCAAGTGGTTGAAATGCATCGTGTCTTGTCATGTGCTTTGTTTGTCTATGTCATTGGCAGTAAGTTCTAAACAAACTCTATTCCTAATTTTGCTTCGTTCGCCGCCATCAGTCACCCATTTTGAAATTTAACAATAAGAGGCAAAACTATATCAAGAGCAGAAAACATGATCACAGATGTATCTTTGTGAAAATAAGAATGGCAATGCAACCAAACCAACCTTTTTCAAGCTTGAAGCCAGAAATCGTTTTTTCCTGAGAGGCCTGCCTCAGGCTGTCAGATGAAGCCACATAGGAAGGGTGCCGGTCGACCAGAAGAGAATGCTTCCTCGCATGAAGACCACAGGCTGCTCCAACACTCCCTCGCCTCTGCTCGGCCGGCAAATAATGCTGAGCCTCTGCTGAGGGGGTGCTCACGCTCTGCCATCATTTTCTGATGCATGGCAACTCGAGAAGCATGTCCTTCACTATTCAAATGAAACTGTAGCACCTTCGTCGCTGCTGGTAGTCATCGGTGCCAAAAGAACTAGTCCTAGGACGTGGGGAAGAAGGTGATGACCCATACACCTGAGCCAGGAGAGCTTCCGGGTTGACCGGAGAGGTGCGTGTGGCACTGATGGCTGGGGAGGTGCGAGTGGCACCTATGGTTTGTTCTGCACCTGAAATGGGAATGAAATTTCCAACACCGCTATACTCTTCAGGAATGGGGCTGGAAGCCGCGCTGGAAGATATCGAAGGGGGAACACTCTCTCCATGAATGGCAGTCCTCTTTTCTAGTTTATCGCTTAGCCGGTTGACCACTTTGTTGATATAATCTCGGTCTAGAGTGTAACGCCGGCGATTACCCTCCTCGATTGTGTGCAGACGTGGTCGGGTCAGGGTGTCACGGTCCAGAGTGTTGCAGCGGCGCCGTGGCTGATCGGCCACCAAGCTGTAGAATCCACTCATTTCTTCTCGGTAGAATGTACCATACGGAGTTCGCAGAACAACCTGGGGGAACAACCCATAGGTATGATCACAATAGTTCCAGGTCATTATGGATTATTGTACCACTCACTCAACATTAACACTTTGAAGACTTATTCATTCTCCACAAACATTCAAATGAACTGGACATCTGAAAATGCTGTAATTTTTTCATACATTTGCAACTCTGTTCAAACTTTATGGCAAAATATGATCCAGAAAATGTAGGGAGGGAGAACAGAAGTACAAGGCTCTGACAGCTATTCAACATGAAACAAATACAACACTTTACACCTCTCAAGGCAACTCAAACACAAGGATTATATCATTCAGAAAAAAACATCATAAGATACATCAGAAAAGTGGGAATACAATGCCACACATCATACAGAATAACTGGAACATAAAGCTACAGAATATTCAAAATATGTGAAACACTAAGACACAGATTAACCAGAATGGTTCCCACCCCTGAAGTGGATTTTCTTTGTTACCAACCTGCTGATGGGCTGCTGCTTCCAGTGGAATTCTTTCAGGCCTGACAGACAACCCACCACTCTCCAGGGAGCAAGTATCACTGAAGGTCCCAGAGGTGAAGGTCATGTTGGACACTTCGGAGGAGGTAGGGGACGATCGTCTGATCTACACAGTAAGCAAAACCAACCAGGTTGTGCAGGTGGACAGAAGAATATAACGATAATAATTATGTAACAGATAATACAGCCACAAAATAACAGAAAAAAGAATATAGTTATAAAATAATCTAGCAATCATGGAATAGATCAGTTTACTGTCTTTCCTCAGCCCCAGTTGTATTTCTACTAACTGCATTGGAAACGGACACGTAGGGGAAGACTCGGATAAACAGTAAATAACAAATCTATCTGTTCTGTGTGAACCATTTTTGAGGTGAAGAGTAGAGAATGATAGATGCTATGTATGAGTGATGCAATAAAATGCTATTTTGAAGATATCTACCTAGACGAAGTGTTTTACCACTGAATCACACAAAAAATGTATAAAACCATTGATATGTTTCCTTGCTTAAAACATTTTCTTTCTTTTCTTTTTAATATGAAGTTTATTATGCTTGAGCATCTATTTCATTACGATTCTCATTTTACAGACATAAAAATCATCATAGATTTTTAAAAATCGAACATTTCTGCACATATAAACTACAAACAATTATGAAATTCTTATGACTAGATGTCATACAGAAAATTACAGAATTCACAACCAAACATTTTTCCCTTTAAACACATGAATTTGTAAAAGGATTGAATAATTGTGTTCCAAATCGCCCTCAAGACAGCAAAACATCAACAGGCAGTGGGTCAGTATACACGACAGGCAGGAACATTTTCTAAACGAGATCATGGAGATGAAGAGGACAGAAGACGGCGATACGGATAGCATCAAAAAACAAACAAAAAATTTTCTTTTCACTCTAGTGCCATTCCAATAGTGAATCTAACAAGCGTGAAAGAATTCAGCTTACATAGCACTGGCTGAGTCCTGAAAGTCCATCTCTGATTCTTCTGTGCTGTGACGTTCTCGTCTGTCTGGTCGGCATGACTGTCCTGAAAGTGAAAACCAAGTGAATAGCATGTAACTCATCAATTTTTCTGCTGCTTTTCACATTTGATTCAGAGTGTAATAAGTTTGATTTGTTCGGCCGTTTTCATACCTGCAACATCTTCCCAAGTTTTTGGTTTTCTTTTGACCAATACAACATCCCACACATATACACACAGCTGACTAATCGAAAAATGTCTTTTTCTGATCCATCTCAAAATGAAAAAGGAGACTCCCCCCCCCCCCTTTTCCACACACTAAATTGTTCAAACATTAGTCTTTCCTTTACTCACAAGTGCATCATGCACGAAGTTAAGCAGTACCGTAAAGTTCGGACTATAAGCTGCGACTTTTTTCCCCAGCTTTAAACCATGCGGCTTAAACAACGATGCGGCTTATTTGCAGGTTTTTCCGATTTCAGAAGCATCACACCCTCGCTATTCTTAGCTTCTCTGTAACTCACCATATCGTGTTTACTGTTCATGAATTTTTATTATGCTTTTAACTACGATTTTCTGTGTAATCGTGTAATGGAATCAGTAACCCCTTCAGAAATACGGGAATCAACATAAGTAAAGCCCATTACTGATATCTTTTTTCATCAGTTTGTCTTCTACAAAAATATGATCGCTTCGAACGGCGCAATGTGTTGGCCGTTTCCGACCTGTTTAATCTCGACTAACACTACCTGAATTACGAACAAAATAACTAAGCATTGGCACGGTATTAAGCGAAATAAAACAATCGAATCGTTTCATTAATGTTCTGGTTTGTTATTATATGCGTTATCTTACCAAGTGCGTCTTGCAATTCAAAAACGATTAGTGCATTCAACTCGATCCGCCATTGTTGAAATCATGGACAGGGAGTGAAGGTTTGCATTTGATACCTTCGCTTTGATTGGCTTGCGCTTTCGAGTACTCAACCAATCGCTTAGCTTGATACACCAATGAATGCAGGAGAGAACTGCCTTTCTAGTGCATCGTTAATGCGTTGTTTTTTTTCGTATTTTTTTTTAAGCAATGATGTTGGAATGACAACACTTGTAAGAAGCCTCATAAAAACTTCGATTCTAATAGATTTAAAACACATCGTACTAAAAAAAAAAAAAAAGACTGAAGAAAAGCTGGAAACATGCTCTTGTATTCTGACCTATTTAAACACCAATGAATGCAGTGAACACATTGTATGTGATGATTTTCGACACTATGTAAACTCAACGCTCGGCCAGCTGCCGCCTGCGGCACATCGGACTGTGTTGTATATATCTGCGGCTTATAAACCGGTGCGGCTTATTTGTGAAAAAAGTTCAGATTTTAAAAAATTTAGTGGGTGCGGCTTATATACAGGTGCGCTCAATAGACCGAACTTTACGGTACAATAATCATCTTCCTGGATCCATTCTTACCAATGGATTTTTCCGAGTGAAGGGTGTTGAGTGTGCGAAGGTCGGTGGTCTTCATGAAGAGTTTGGTGAAGAGGGTGGAGTCTTCCTTGTGGTTCTGGTTGATGATGTTGCGCAAAGCATGGTTCAGCTTGTTCTGGATACGTTTCACCTGCTCCATATTCCGCAGGCCCGGACGATCTGATTGATTCACACAATAAAAATGATCCATCTTCAGACTCTACAGATTCTTTCACATTTCATGGGCCTACCGTTTGGGCCTACCGTTCCCTTTGTATTTCTAAGGCGTAAGGATTTCCCTTCTTTCTGCCATTGTTGCTTCTAAAACCCACGCACCAGCATAATTCCAGAGAAATCAACATTGGGATTTTCTGCTGAAATACAACAGACCAAGACTTGGTGAAACATGACTAATGTATCGAACAAAATAGAATAAAATCATAATCCGCAAACATGCCAAAGCTATGTCAAAAGAGCATCGCCCATCACACACAAACCAAATACATGGAATGATATTCCACTGAAGGTAAGGAGCAACACACCAAACAAACTATACATGGAATGACATTCCACTGAAGGTAAGGAGCATGAGGAGTGAATCGACTTGTCCAGAGAGGTGGGGAGGGGTAAGGGGGGGGGGGGGGGGGGGGGGGGAGGGGGCAGAAGTGTGGGTGATGTAGAGGGCAGCAGACAGAGTGCATCATTTTTTTTTAAGAACACCTCAACAGCTGCCAGAGGCTCCATTATCAAATCTTTTTTTTAAAAAAAAGAAGAAAAAAAAAAGCCCATTATAACCATCAAAACCTATGATTTTTGTTTTCGTTTTGGGGCATGGGGTGTGTGGGGGGAGGGGAAGTGTGGAGCGATTCAAGGTACTTTTGGAATTTGTCTTTTTTGGAACATGGTAAGGAGCCTGAAACGCCTGAATACAGTGACTATGGCATCTGGTTAACTCAGCGGCTGAGTGCCGAGTCAGCTGCGACGAGTTTGAATCTGCCTGCTTCAAACATAACACTGCCAGTTTCACAGTCCGTGTTGTCATTCTGGTAGCTGTAATAATAGACAGTCCTCAGACCCCCAAGCTCCCGGGACAGACACTACGCCTGCATACCCCCTTTGGTAGAGTGCAGCCTTTACACCTGGACATAACGTAATGCCACACTTAAAAACAACGCACACCTACCAGGTGACAGGAGCACAATGGCAGAAAAGAGAGCCAGCTCCTCATCTCGCAGACAGAGTTTGTTGAAGCGCTCCGCAAAATCAAACATGGAGTCGAGAAGAAACCCTGCGCCCGTGGTCATCTGAAACATCAGTCAACATCAAACTTGTGAAATATCTCATCAGCTCAACTTGTGAAATATCTCAAGCTCTTCCTTTCTACTTCTTCAATTTGCACATTGTTTAGTTACTCTTTCTTTCCTTCCTCTTATATGTTTCAAAGACTCAAAGAAATAAAAGAAAAACGTCACTGCCTTTCGTTTCTTTTCACCAGAAATTTGTCGACAGATTTTCCTCCAATTTCCATCTTGCAAAATCAACAGGCAATGTCTTCGTTTTGGTGTCCCCTGATTTGAACTAAAGTCCGAGTATTTCTCTACCATTTTACTACCAAGCACCCATCTTAACGAAAACAAGCACATTTGTTGTAGAGATCTCCCTGTCTGAAAATACTAAGTACAGCAGGGTGGATGATGTACTGAAACAAAGGTGCGAGCTTGTCTCACTCTGCATGACTGTGAGTGATTGCGTGCGTTTGTGGTGTATATGTGCGCGTTTGCATGCACACAACTAAAGGTATTGGAATGTGTAAAATTAACACAAACATTCGAAAATATTTGAGAAATGCTGAATACCTAACACTTCAAAGTATAAATAGCCTAGACTACAATCAAATACTGCAAACAAAAAATTTATTTTCTTTGATATCACTATTTCTCCTTTTCGAAATGCATAACTCTTGCAGATTTGTCACAAGACAATAAAAACAAAAATTGGCAAGCTGCTTATTTCATTGCAACTCTTGTTTTCTAAATGTTATGACTCACAGTGGAAGGATGTCGTCTGAACAGCTTTCCTCCTGTGAACATCATAGTGTTGGACTCTGGGTCAAACAAACAGGCCAGACGAACCAACAACACTTCAAATGTCCCAGCCTAAAAAAAGAAAACAAGAACAAATTAAAAAAGCTGATAAACACAGTGCAAAATGTCAAATATGTCTGTCATACAGTCTCGTGGAAAAACTAACTAACAAACAAACACAGCACACATGTCTGTATAACAATCCCAACTGGAAGGCATAGTATATTACTAATATCATAGGTCATAACGTACACTGAGATTGCAGCCTGGAGGGGAACAATTATGCTGTTTGTGTATAAAAGCTCTATTAGTGTGAATCACATCTAACATTTTGAGAAAGTGAAAAAAAAATTTCAATTCATTCGCTGGAGCCATGCTTCTCAAGATATTTATTCATACTACCTACTTTAGTCAGATACACAGGACTGTGTATAGTATAAGATCCAAAGCTGTATTTCTGACTCCTTTGCAAAATTCAATGATAACTCGTCACATTTCTTCCCATAGGCACCTCCATAATTTACATCAAACCGCAAATTCTTAACTGCGTTGGGTAAACTTTAATACATATACGTTCACTTATAATTACATTAACTTCTCTCTTTTCCCCAGGTCCATCTTTGAATTCAACAGATCATCAAGTGGATAAGAGGTGAATGCATGTTGTTTGTCTTCCTGCTGACCACAAATTCAGCATTCTGTCCACTCAGTGATTCTGTCCACTCAGTGATCTTGTGAACATGGAGATGCATTTGTTAAAGACAGAAGTTAATGTCAATGAAAATGAAAGTGTAGGTGGCAAAGGTGTACTTTAACCAACTCAGTTGTTCGCATTTGGCATATCACACAAAAACAACTGTGAATAATAACAGAGCATGGGACTAGCTTGAACTTCTGTTCAATATACAGAATGAAGTGTTTTACATTTTCAGATAACTACTGTGGCCTGTGAAGCTCTCTTATCCTTTATCTACATAACGGTACTTACTTTCAACAAAGTAACCTGGTCATCTTGATTGAGCAGCGTGAACCCTGGAATGCCTTTGGCAAAGTCGACAACAGACTTGATGGCTGGTGTGAAGCTCTCGGTGAACTCGTCAAGGTCGTTCTTGTTGGCATCCTGAGCCAGATGGTTGTTGAGAGGGCAGGCCTGCGACAGGGAGCAGGAAGATGCATTAACTACAGCCATCCTTCCCCCAAATAAAGACTCTTGTGATAGAGTGCAGAAGGACGCATAACAACAACACAGATCCTTCTCCGTATAGACTCCCCCATGTGAAAAAAAAAAAATCATTTTTCAGGAACATCTTTTTCTTTGAGCTGGATCTACTTCTTAAAGAAAGACTGCCTTCCTCTAAATAACAAATTTTAATGAGTTCCGGGAGGTAAATGCATTTTATTATGACCCAAGGGATGCAGTCAAACAAACCACACAGAACATCACCTGAAAGCATATATATACTCATGTGTTCACAAGCACATCCATTCTGGGAAATCGTCGTATCGAAGCAACACATCTATCACGTATACTTCCTGATTATTAGTTAAAAGGTCTCATGACTATGGTGGAAATGTCAGCAGTGGTAATGTATACTAGAAATGTCCCTATGAAATGTGTCATTATAAATGAATTAATCTGTGGCAAATACACACAACCCCCTCCTATAATGGAGACAAAAACATTTTTCTCAATTTAAACCACACACCTTCTGTACATATAAACATTGAGAAGATCCCAAGTGCATGGAAACTACACACACTGAAGAGTTCTTTTTTTTTTTTTTTTCCCCTCCACCTTTTTTTTGTCTTTTATTTTTTCCTTTTTTGTTTTTTGTTTGATTTTTAAAAATACTTTTCTTCCTTTTTGGGCCTTTTTTTTCTTTTCTTTTTTTGTAAAGGCGGTCATTTTTTTTTCCCTTCCTTTCTTCTCTCACGTACCATGCAGGTCTGTATGATGTATTACTATCGATGTACATTATTTTGCTGATTTTAATGCTTTGGCGTTTGTTACAGTGCGTCAGGGTTTATTTTTGTACTAGTGTTTGGTGTAGTGACACTCTCACACTGTGTTTAACAAAAAGATACAAGGGTTATGTATATAAAAAAAGAAAAAAAAAGAAGAAAAAGATGAAAAGAAAAGGACGAAAGAGAGGCCCGGACATCTTCCAGGAACCATCCTTGAAACGAAAGATGAAAGTATGCAAGGATGATACTAGAAATACGCGAAGGAGAGAGGGGAGGAACAAAAAATCAAGAAGACAGAGAGAGAGAGACAGAGACAGACAGACAGATAGAGAGAGAGAGAGAGAGAGAGAGAGAGAGAGAGAGAGAGAGAGAGAGAGAGAGAGAGAGAGAGAGAGAGATGTAGTAAAGAAAGCGTACAGCTTGTCTCGCAAACCGGCCTATTCCCCCTGAAGGCTATCCCTATAGTGAAGAAAGGAGACTACAAGGAAGACACGAGGAAATCCCTGCAGCGAGACAATCGTATCAATAAGAGAGAGAGAGAGAGAGAGAGAGAGAGAGAGAGAGAGAGAGAGAGAGAGAGACAGTATACTTTTAACTGAATTAAACACACACTTGCACCTCCCCTCCCTCCCTTCCCTCATCAGGGATGAAAACAGTTTTTTTTTAAAAAGAGGAGATTGGCGGGGATCTGGGGGTTCACCATGGGCCCCCAGTGGGGTACATGGGCAACAGCCCGGCGGGGGTCAGGGGGCGGCGCCCCCTGAAGCTGAAGCACATTTTGTATTAAATATGGCATAAAGATCTTTAGAAATCACTTTCTTGCTTCTAAACAACTCATTCTATGGAACAGCTTTCAACACCATGAAGACTGAGACTGATGTGGAAAGAAACTATGTCAATTGAGACAAACATTTAGTATGATGAATCCTCAGAACTCTAGCTAAAGAAAATTTGACAAACAGTGCTTTCAGGACATAAAGAATAAGGCCTGTAGATAAGTAAATCAGAGTGGGAAATCAAACTAAGTAAATCAGATGTATGAAAACGACTGCTGGACTTCAATAAACACAATATGAAAAATGATTACTTTGAAGTCCTTTAAAAAAAACCTGAAGCTTTTGGGCCTTAGACCCTTCGTCAGGAAACACTAAACACAAAAAAGAACATATGACATATAAACAAACTGATGTCACAACAGTACACCCCCCCCCCCCCCCAACTTCCCTCTTACAACTAATCATATCCCCCCCCCCCTCTTGACAAGTGTGTGTGTGTGTGTGTGTGTGTGTGTGTGTGGGGGTGATTGTGTGTGTGTGTGTGGGGGGGGGGGGGGGAGGAGGGGTGTTTGTGTGTGTGTGTGTGTGTGTGGGGAGGTGGGGACGGGGTGGGGGGGAGGGGGCGAAGTGTGTGGGGTATGTGTGTTGTGGGGTGAGGGTGGGGGTGGGGGTTGGGGGAGAAGGAGGAGTAGAAGAAGTATATAGGTAGTGGGGGGAGTGGGCTGGTGGAAAAGGATTTCATAGGGGGGCTGTTAGCAGACACCTAACAAATGTAGCAAACGTTTGCATTATACCAGGGGAAAAGTGTTACACAATACTTTATTTTGATGTCATTTGTTTCTTTTATATTCTTTTCGTCACTTTGACGTTTTTTCCCTTGCTTTGAAGACTCTACGAGTGGAAGTACTTTGAGTAGGAGTCAAACTATCTTTGGAAATTAAACGTAGATTGTTGCATACCCAATGATATGAAAACATGCTGTAATGGTGTGGGAAACACACACATTTTCTGTTGGTGACTGGGACGCTCGATGTGATCTCTGATTGCCACAAAGCCACGACTACCAAAGTAGACACGTTTTTGGCAAGGCTCGCAAAACACTTCAAATTCGCCGTCTTTGTCATGTTTTCTTATTACATCCGCGACTCTGCGGTCACACACGTCCTTCTGCTGCCACTCGGTCTTCTAGTGGTTCACATACTTCTTTCTTCTTTTTTTTCTCGTTTTGTTTGCACTCACTGGCGGCAAACTCTCACTGTGAATATACGCCATGATGAGAAATGATACTGGAAGGAAACAGAATGAGAACTACGCCGTTTGAGAACATTACCGACAGAGAAGAAATTCGCTGTGCAGACAAGTTGAGATCGTTTCTGAGCATCATTCTTCGAATAATTTTTCGGCGGAGACTTTTTCTTTCGGCGGAGATGCAAAAAAGTAACGGCGGAGACGGCGGGGAAACGGCGGGAGGAGTTTTCATCCCTGCCTCATATCCCACATCCACTGTTTGTGTGTGCGTGTGTATGTGTGCGTGAGCGTGCGTGCATGCGTAGGTGTGTGATAACAATATTTGTAAAGGATAAAGTTACATTTTCTACAAAGCCGTTAGAAACATTACAAAGCACTCATGAACATGAATTATTCGTTAACTTAAAAGACAGAACATGTACAAAAGCGGTTGAGCACAAAACAGTGTGTAGGTGCCTGCTTTTTACAGTGTCTGCTATTGTTTGTGTGAAAAGGAGAACTGGAGCGGCGCGATATTTATGCTTTGTGTGTGCGCGTGCGCGCGCGCATGTGTGTGTTTGTGTGCGTGTGTGTGTGTGTGTGCGTGTGTGTGTGGAAGAGTTCTTCCACAATCTTATAAGATCCTGCGTCACTAATCTTGGCCAAAAATACAGAGCAATCTTTCTAACATAACTGATAGCTACAACAGAAACTTTGATCATGAAGTTCATGAACAGGCACAACCACGACTCACCATGTTGGCTGGACAGTTTATGTAGTTGCTGCGCTGAAGGGCCAGGTTTCGCATTTGCGAAACATGAGCCAGGGACAGGTCACAGGTCATCTGATGTGAAGCGATGACAGAGTGCACAACATCCTGTTCATTCAGAAGAAGGCTAGATAAAGCGTTTGACTGGGACTGGGAGTTGACTTTCTGCATCTGTTCGATGATGCGCGCCTTTTCCTTCTTCGGTACTCGACCAAATCTAACCGCTGTTTCACACACACACACACACACACACACACACACACACACCCCACCAACACATTCAGAAATCCACACATTATTTTTATGTGAATAATTGAGCAGATGAATTAGAAAGAAATCAAATTTTGTCATTATGCATCATATTCTTATGATTTTCTTTCATTTACTTTAAATGGTAATGAGACATTCCTCCTATGAAAATGTTCTTTTAAAGAAAGTAAAACAAACCTTCGATACGAACAAAAATTGTGGTAAACATATGTGCTTAAGTATATAAGAGCATGCTTCAACAAATAAACAAATAACCTGTTCAAATGTATCGATTTGATCTACTTTACATTAATCCATCTACATGCAATTATTTGATCTACTTTACATTAATCCATCAACATGCAAACACTACCCACATGTTGAATATGCATGTCTGAATGAGAGTGAGAGAGAGACAATATTGCTTATAGCCCAGCTGACTACAAAGAGCATAATCAGGGCTGTCACCTGCTGAAGTCAACTCTCAAGTCATCTTTAATTTTTTCCAAAAAGCACACATAGGAAATAACATGTGCCCAAGTGCCTTTTGCTTATCTTTGTTCACATTCCATATTCCAAGTCATAAATCAAGCAATGCAGCTTTTTATGCTGCCTCAAAATAAACTGATATATCTTCCATATAGACTCATACCCATACCATATTGCTCAAATTCTCAAACCATATATTATTATTGAAATCATGTTACTCATGCATGTTTCCTGATATAATGGGGAAAAAAATCCATAAAAACAGATGACTTACCATCCCTTGACATGCCGACTGAATGCATTTTTTCAACCTGCAAAAGAGGAGGGAAATAATGTTACAAAGTACAAAAAGAGCCATAAGCAAGAAAATGTACATAAATTCTCCAACAGTTCCTGTTGTGCACTTGCTTTTTTACACACTGAACTGAAAACTAACAAAAACAAAATAGAACAAAACAAAACAAAATATAAGGCTGTGCATTTCCTGATGCATGTGGCTTTTGTCGGCATTTGCCACAAGCAAGCCATTGATTGCCAAACATGCACATCCCTGAAGCAATAATAAAACACAAACAGCGTCTCAAACAGATTTTTTTTTTTCATTTTGTAAAGGACTTTTTAAAAATATTTTTTTAGTGACCAATTACACTAAGGGGCCGCCATTCAGAACCAGCTAATTCTGTAGTATATACTTCACTTTTGTTGATGTGATGTCAAGATTGTAATATATTTTCATAAATCATAGAGATGTAAGCAAATGAGATTATTGAATGATGGTTTTGTAAAAAAGTTTTTAGGTGGTCAATGCAAGTCACTGATCTCAATAAAGAGCACAGTAAATGTTTTATCAATTAAAAGAATACCAAATATGTGTGTCACTACTTGGATCTGGCTCTGGAATGTTGGGAATTGTTCACTCTCAAGAAATTTCATCTCTACTCAACCTAAACTGTCATGGAGATAAGCATTTTCTTCGATTTGAACAATCTGCAATATTCCAAGGCCAGATCTACAAACTGTTGCATTAAATATTTACATAATATCAATGGTATGTGATGACAAACATGTGTCTATGGCTTTTTAAATTTAGTAAATATCATCAGAATTTTGAACTTAAGTACACTGATTCAAAAATGTATACCATGTGGATCTCTTACCCTTAAATCACACAGGCATATATATGAACACACACTCTTTTTAATAGTTTCTTAGTACCCTAGACAAACTACAGACACACATACTTACAGTTATTCTTGCAAACAATAAAGTTCTACATGTTTCAATAAATCTCACGTCACCATTCACATGACTCGGTTTCAACTTCCTGTTCATTCTTGTTCAGGAAACTTGATCAAAATAATAACAATGCAGGACATCTGCCACTTGATTTTACAACACAGCTAAAAGGCTGAGATTTGAACACATTGTCTTCAGACAAGGTTATGTATGCATAATATCACAGTATGTACACAATCTCTCTTGTTTCCTTATAAGAACTCTGGTGTGTGTGTGTGTGTGTGTGTGTGTGTGTGTGTGTGTGTGTGTGTGTGTGTGTGTGTGGTGTGTGTGTGTGTGTATGTGTGTGTGCGTGTGCATATGTGTGTGCACATGCACATGTCGAGTATGTGCATGTACAAGTGTGTGTGTGTGCATGGGAGTGTGGGAGGCATGCGCGTGTTCTCTGTACAAGTGCAAGCACATGTCCGTTTGCATACTCACCCCTGCATGCATGCACATGAAACTTTAAATGTGCATACATGTATCTGTGCACAAGAACTGAAGCCAGAAGGGAATTAGATTTCAAGTTATTGAACTATTTTCTTAAAAGTACTTCTGTTAAAGCTTCTGTCTTAATCTTAGTATAACCTTATCTCTTGACAGCAGCTTTGAACTTGACCAGGCAGGCTGAGTTTAAATGGGTACATTACAACCAAAGAACTTCCTTGTGCAAGAGTAAAATACAACCAGGCAAACTTGGGGAAACAACAACAGAACAGCAAATTGAAGCATGGATGTGTGCAAACACACACCCACACAGACACCACCCACACAGACACCCACCCACAGAGACACACACGCTCAGACATGATTTCCCAGATATAACCACCACACACACACACACACACACATACACACACACACATACACACACAGACACACACACACATCTCCATGATCTAGTCTTCTTCACTCACATGTATGCCACATATTCACTTTCAGGATCTGAAATCTTACCTGCAATATTGGCAACGATTACGGTTTACTCTCATAATGTTGCACTGTTGGTTTTTCAGACATGGGCGATACTGAATTTTTTGTTGAATACTGCGGCGGAAAAATCCCTGAAAAAAAGGCTCATTTTATTTTAATGGTCATAGTTCTTACTCCCTTTCATCTGTTAAAAAATGCAGTGCTGCTACATATTGTATCTCTTGATAATTATTCCACACATTCTTTTTCGCAAGGCTTTTCTCATACTTCAAACACATGTGTATTTGTTTTTATTGCAACACATTCAAATGGAAGAGAGAGAGACAGAGACAGAGAGAGAGAGAGAGAGAGAGAGAGAGAGAGAGGAGAGGACAGACAGACAGAGTGAGACAGACAGACAGAGAAACAGAGGAAGAAGACAGGGCAAAATCTGTTTTTACAAGGATGACTGTCAAGTATGATACATACACTTTACAAAACAAAATCAAAATCCAAAGAGTGAGACAAAGAAACAAGGATACATGTGTGAAGGTGGGGTGGGGTGGGAAGTGGAGGAGGTGGTAAGAGCGGGGTTGAGGTAGGGTTTTGGAGGGACAGCAGAGAGAGAGAGAGAGAGAGAGAGAGAGAGAGAGAGAGAGAGAGAGAGAGAGACAGAGCAACAGGCAAACAAACAGAGGGAAAGGACAGAATGTAATAAAAACTGAACACGTTTCTTCACAACATATCAGATAAAATCAGAATCTTACTTTGCACCCCTCACAGGCATGAACCCCATAGTGGAATCCACTGGCTTTATCGCCACACACTCTACACAACACCGTATCACCATCAAACTCTGAAAAAGTCAAACAAAGCAACTTTTAAAAAGTAACAAAGGATACATACACCTATTTCATATCAAAGAATGAAACCTGTGCACTTTGTTACATTAACTTTAGGAAGGAGACTGAGCATTGAAAAAAAAAAAGAAGACCTTTTATTCATTACTCCTCTGCATATATGATATAACAGAAGAATGTATCACTTTAAGCCATGTCATTAATTTCTATACCACTTTAAATACAAAAGTTATAACCAATTTTTGCTCACTGTTTTTAATTGTTCAAACTCTTGAAGCAAGCAAACATTCATTGCAAAACTTTTTTTTTCTTAAACCATAAAAATATCTAAATTTTGTGCAAGAAAAACAACAAAAAACCCTGATAACCAAATGTCCACAGTATCTATCAGGACTTTCAATGATATACATACATGTGTATATATATGAATATGTAAATGTGTGCATACATGTATGAAAAATGACAAACTGACAAAAATGAGAACCGATTTTCACAAAAAGCTCAGCTGACACTTGAGCAAAGTGGGTCTCTACACATACAAACATACATCTTTATACATGATGCAGAAGACACACAAAATCAGCAATACTGCTGACAACAGTAACACAAACAAAAATTTTCAAACAATGCAGCTTAACAAGAACTAGGATGTCCTTTGATTCGTTGGTGCATCCGGCCCTATGTCCCCCTATGTGCACTGAGATAAGTTTGAACAATGCAAAGCGTCATCATTGACTTTTAGCCTCATGACCATGGAGCAGTAAAGGAAATATTTCAGTCTTTCCTGTTTACATGGGGGCATTTGCATGGGTAACAACATTTCTGGGGAATAAAGAAACAGAACATTAAAAAGCTTCAATTTAATAAGCACACACACATGCCTTACATGAGGAGAAATAAACACACACACACACATATCTCTCTCTCCCTGTGTGTGTGTGTGTGTGTGTGTGTGTGTGTGTGTGTGTGTGTGTGTGAGTGTGTGAGTGTGTGGTGTGTGTGTGTGTGGTGTGTGTGTGTGGTGTGTGGTGTGTTGGAAAAGAGAGAGAGAGAGGAGAGAGAGAGAGAGAGAGAGAGAGAGAGAGAGAGAGAGAAGAGAGAAAGATTCTAATAATGCCTTCCTTTTGACCATTTCATTTTCAGAACCTCTTTCCAAAACTTTTACAGTATCTTCCAAATAAAAACCCCCTCTCCACTATGATTTCTTTTTTGGAAGTTGACACCGAAAGCATAGTTCCACAGTGTGAACACCAATGGTGAACACACACACCCATACACATGCAGAGAGAGAGAGAGAGAGAGAGAGAGAGAGAAAAGAGAGGACAGACTGACAGACATACACACACACACTGAGCCAGAGAGACAAAGAAAAACAGGAAGACAGCCTGATACTGATTGAGACATGGAGAGCAACAGACAGACAGAGAAAAATAGTTTGTACATGAGAGAGAAAGAGAGAGAGAGAGTCAACAAGTCATACCTTCATCTGTCATTGATATATCCAGCTCACGATATATATTTGATAAATTATGAGGAGAAATCGGAAGAGAGAGAGAAAAAAAGACTTTTTAAGCAAATTATTTAGATTCTGAATTAAAACCTTCAATTTCAAACAGTCTAAACATATAATAACTGCACATGTATATCATTTAATTTCTTTACAGAATTATATTATTAAACAGTACTCGCTTTGTGAGAAACATTACCATTAAACACATAAACGTCATTTAGTAACATCCCTCTCTGTTGTTCCAGCGCCAACTGATCTGAGAACGAAGCATCTTTGGCAGGAAGGGAAAAAAAAGCAAGAAAGAAAGAAAAGGGGAACCTATATTGTGTGACGCTGACCTATATTTCTCTCAACTCCAGAGATGGTGCGAGGCCCTGCGAGGGATGCTGCGCGAGATATTCTACTGCTCTCAGTGAAAACAATGACATCGATCTTCCGCCGGAAAGCAACGTTTTATGCTGCCTCAAAACAAACTGATACACAGTGCATCTGCCCATGAAGACTCATACCCGTACAATATTACTAAAATTCTCAAACTATTTCCTTCTTCTTCTTCTTTTTTTTCTTTTCTTTTTGGTCATAGTCAAAATTGCGTCACAACGTTTGCCTACGTAACTGTGATCGGGCATCAGGCAACCAGCCGACCGCGAATGACAAGTATTCGGCTCCTTCAAAGCATACATGAAAATTTCATTTTCTATTTAATAGACTATGTACAAATTGTACGTACAAGCGACCCCGAGGGTAATTTTTTGGAAGAAAAAATTTTAAATAAAGAAACAAAACAAAAAATAAATAAACAAAAAAGAAACAAAGAAAGTGAAACGGACGAGTTTCCTGCTGCACTGAATCCAACACAAAGGTCAGAGGGCAGGTTGTTTTGCCATCAGAACAACTTCCCCTGTCGAGTCATGTAAGTGGGCGCGGTTTTCCGCAACTAACCGCCGAACAGGAAATTATATGGAGTATAAACCGAAATGGTTTGGTCTTCGATTGTTTTCAGCTGCTCCAACATGTAAGTGGAGGAAAATCAGAGAGAGAGAGAGAGAGAGAGAGAGAGAGAGAGAGAGGCTGGGGATGTGTGATTGCCGAATCTTTTCCTTTTAAATGATTTATAATGGATCATAATCAATACTGATAACGGCACATGTTTCTGTCTAAACTGTATTAATACCGACACAGCAAGTACACTTAACAGGTCAATGTTATTTTGTTGCAACCGATTGGTTTTCTTTTTCATGGAATGAAGGATAAGAAAGGATAATTGAAACAAACAGAATTAATCAAGAAAATACTGGTACGCATGTACGCACGACAAAAATAACGACCACTGTCACCAAAGTTATCTCCCTGATAGACATTGAGTAGCTAAGTTCGAGGGAGTCCGTAGACAGTGAGTTTGAGAGAGTCCAGGTCTCTGGAGAAAAGACCAGGTAATTCAAAAATGTAAAAAATAAAGAAACAAACAAAAGCTGTTCGTGGATAGCCAGCCAACAGCGCTGTAGCCAACAGCTTAACAACAGGTCAGCGCTCTTGGCTGGATGTGGACAAAAGGTGACCGTTTTATCTTCAACATAGTCCGTCTCTAACCGCCGCCGCCACCTCTCTCTCTCTCTGCGAGCGCGCGCGCGTGTGTGTAAAAATGCGCAGATGTGTAAATATAAAATAAACATTTTGATAACCATTTGTAAAAATGTCTCTTCCTAACACTGCATGCGCGCGCGCGAGCGCGCGCGCACACCCACACCCACAAAAGAGAGAGAGAGAGAGAGAGAGAGAGAGAGCGAGCTAGCTAAATAAGATGTGTCAGTGATGATAATGTTCCGTCTTGGGGGAAATCCTTATCTGACGATGTGGTAGCCTACCGACTTAACCCCCCAACCGCCCCCTTCACATCACCCTCCCCCTCCCCCCCCCCAAAAAAAAAAAAAAAAAAAAGAAAAAAAGAAGAAGAAAAACAAAGAAGAAAAACGGAAGAAAAAAACCCTGCGCTAAAAAAAAAAAAAAAAAAAAAAAAAGAAGATCCACAGCGCATTGAACGAAGAGGTGATTTCGTCACGCACCTGAGCGTGGTGACCTTCTGTTTCACCTGGCGCGCGCTCGGGGCTGACCGGTCATTGCTCGGGTCAGGCGTGTCACCAGGTTGTGGTCAAGATAAGGTCAGAAGGGCAACAGGCCACCCGACTAACTGTCGGCCGAATGGAGGTAATCAATAAAGACTTCGTCCGCTCCATGAAACACTTTGCCACGCTTTGGCATACAGGCAGGAAAACGCGCGGTGGGGTGTGTGTGTGTGTGTGTGTGTGTGTGTGTGTGTGTGTTGTGTGTTGTGTGCGTGCGTTCTTTTCTTTTTTCCTTCCTCTCTATTTCTTTCTTTCTCTCTCTGTTCTTTTCCTTTCCTTTCGTTGCTTTTTGTTTCCTTTTCTGTGTGTGTGTGTGTGTGTGTGTGTGTGTGTGTGTGTGTGTGCGCGCGCGCGCGCGCGCGTAATAATAATTAGGCCTACAATAATGATTATTTATGGCGTTAATCTTACATCATAAGCCCTAAGCGCTTACAAATACCGAAAAAAGTCAAAAACAAAAAACAAAAACAAAACTTACATGAAACCAATAAGAAGATGAAATTGCAATAAGTACCATACACCTACAAACAAGGGTGCATATTGACACACCCATGCGCGCGCGCGCACACACACACGATCCCACACACACTGTCTCACAACTGACACAACAACACGCGTTCACACACACACACACACACACACACACACACACACACACACACACACGCACACACACACACACACACACACACACGTCTAAGAATCTATTCGATGGGTAAGGGAAAGAGAAGAAAGAACTGCCATTGATAGGTGAAGAGGGTCGTTTTAAGAGATGCCTTGAAGGAAGACACAGTGTGAACTACGCAAAGATACTGGGAGTTTGTTCCAAGAAAACAGACCCTGGAAAGAAGAAGAACGATCGCCATAGGTTTTAGTTCAAAATCGAAGGATTTTGAGCAGAGAGAGAGAGAGAGAGAGAGAGAGAGAGAGAGAGAGAGAGAGAGAGTGTTCTTTTCCTTTTTTTTTACCCTTCTCTTCTCGTTCCTTTCTTTCTTTTTCATTTTTATTTTTGAGTGTACGTTTCACCCCTACACAACTTGGTCTCTCCCCGACCCCCCCCCCCCCCCCCCCCCCGACCCCCTTCCTTTCCATCCAACCTCCTTCGTATCAACGATAGGTTGGTAGATTGCTCAGAGAGAGAGAGAGGGGTGGGTGGGTGGGTTTAGGTTGTGTGTGTGTGTGTGTGTGTGTGTGTGTGTGTGTGTGTGTGTGTGTGCGCGCGCGCGTGCGTGCGTGTTTCTTTTCTTTTTTCTTAACAGATGTGTATAAAAGATCAGAAACACGCTGTTCCTTTGGGAATTCACACAATGGGCCGATGACAGTACAGTGAAAGTGCACAAACCAGTTGGCTTCTCTCTCTCTCTCTCTCTCCCTCTCTCTCTCTCTCTCTCTCTCTCTCTCTGCGTGCAGTAGCAGCACATTTTATTTCAAGATATTCTTTTCAAAGTCTCTCTCTCTATCACACACACACACACACACACACACACACACACACACAAACACACACTTACCTAGACCTTCAAGACTGGCCTCCTTTCCCATCGTGTTCATACTATAAGCACAACAAGGGCGCAGCTCCGAACTTCTCCACTTGGACGCCAAGAACCTTCAGTGCCTCGATCCGTTTTTTCTCTTTCCTTTTTTTCCCTCCTTCTTTAGGAGGGGGCCCCTAAAACTCCCTTGGTTCCTATCAGATGATGCCGACTCTCATGAGCAACTTGAAACAAGAGCCACAGTGTCGGCACGGTGTCTATGGCGGAACTGAGGCTCTTGACAACGTTGCGTGGGACTTCACACCGAGCGACCTGGGATGGACACAACACAGTGGTACGAAGTAAGGCATTGACAGCGGAGTTTCATTGTCAGTCCCCCCCCCCCTTTCCCCCCCCCCCCCCCCCCCCACACACACACACACACACACACCACACCACACAACACACACACACTAAAAACAAAGACCAAGAATAGAAATCTTCAGCTTTCATCGTTGAAACATCCACGTTAACACCGATGATTTTCCATTCCCCGTCCTTGGTGGGACTTGGTTCTGTTCATAAACTCTGGATCGTCTGCCCTTCTCTCTAGCTTACGTTCTAGTTGTTCGGTCCATTGTTTCTTGATCCACTTCTCTTTGTGGATAACCGTTTCACCAAGTCTGATGCCAGCCGTAATGTGCCGGCGTTGGCTACCGTGGAGGTCAGAGGTATTAGCGAGAGAAATTACAGCAAAGTCTTGTTACGAACCCTTCCGGTTAGAAACAAACAAACAAACAAACGGAAACACCCAGACAGGACTGTACTGCTGCCATGACACTCCTACAATGTTCATCACCAAGCTTCGTTATATCGCATGCTTTCCCCTCCATTCACCCACTAAAAACTTTGCCCTTCATCCCTCCCTCCCCCCCCCCCCCCTTTCACACACAAACACTACACACTTAAATACTACTGTGGATTTGTGGGAGAAAAAATATGACGGCTCACCTCACTTAAGTATGGGGCCTAATGAGCTATCTGTAGCCTACTTACAATTCCAAAACAAAACAAAACAAAACAAAATGTCGTGCTGTGAACAGATTCGTTTTATTTCAAAATGTCACGAAAACGAGCGCCTCTCAAAGAGATGGATACAAAAGGGGACATGTAAACTATTAGGCTACATTGCCCGTTGTTCTCACTAAAGACGGCCATCAGGTAACGGACAAGAATAGCCGCGAGTCATGCATCACAGACGCGAGAGATGAATGCAGGAAGCTGTTCTTTGCGTCCCTGTAACAGCCTCTTCGCGCGATTGTTTTCCCCCCAAAGCCCAAGTGATATTGGTTTAACGTAAGGCGTAGAATGGATTGGTAAAAATCATTGTTTACATTCCACACTTTATTCTTACGTCATATCTTATCGGATGGATCATTGTAAGTTAAATCAAACATGAATAAAAACGTACACTGGACAGTTTTGACTCAATACAGACTTAAGCCAAACAAGTAAACACACACCACAAAAAGTTCCTAACATTAAAAGGAAAAGTAACGAATTGAAACCGAGATTTTATTCTGAAAGCAGAGAGAGAGAGAGAGAGAGAGAGAGAGAGAGAGAGAGAAGTTACAAAACTCAAGCACTTTTCCCCTGTCCTTCGAAAAAAAAAGCATAGTAAACAGGCCTACATAATAAACAGGCCACGGGAAAAGCCCCCTCAGCCGATTCAGAGTTATGCACCTTCAAGGATTCCCCGGGTCCGGGATATTCCTTCCATGACCACATATCTGGATGCAGAGAAAAAGAAAGTAAACATAGTATTACAAACGTTTAAAAAGAAAAACAAATCCCCCAAAAGATCTGCTCACCGAACCCTTGTGTGAAGAGAGATATCCGTCTTCATAACAGAACACAAACTCCACTCCAGCGTTGTAGATCCTGTCGGCAGTTTCGCTGTCGCGCTCTCGCCACGCGAGCGACTGAACACTGAATGACTGAGTGACATACATTTTGGTGTGTGCGAAACTGTGGATGACCTACTTACGACCTTCCACAAAGACGTGCTCTGATTGGTCGACTGTTCGAAGCTGCCGGCGTCGCAAAAGGCGGTGCCTGCATGGATGTAAATGACACTCATCAAGGTTAGCAAACCCAGTAGACACAAAAATCTGTGGATTGTCAACCCAGCTGAAAATAATGATAACCAGAAAGTTTCGAGACAGTGACGGAGATGTTAATATATTTGTAACCTTGCAATCGAGGTCGTGCGATCAGCCAACCAATAGTGAACGCGGTAGCATTTTCCCCTCTTGGAGATCGGGAATGTGCCCCTTCCCCTTGCAGACGAAGTAAACAACTAAAAATAGACCGTCCGCGGGAGCCCGCTAGCACAGTGGTACAGCGTAGCCGCAAGCCGGCTCTCGTTGCAGTGATGGTCACTGGCGAAAGTACTTGGGACCAGACTGGGCAGGGCACCTGCTCAAGTTGTTTTTGTGTGTCTGGTTTTTAGTGTGGGAACAAGGCTCCCGACCCCCTTCTGCTTCCGCCTGTCCCATCTCTTTCGTTTGTGGGAAAAGGTTTTGCTTATTGCTCCGCAATACACACTTTGCACAATTATCAGCCGTTAATTGACCAAATTACTTATCAGTTGACGAGCATCTTGACAGAAGGATTGTTTGTTTAACCCCCTCCTCTCTCTCTCTCTCTCTCTCTCTCTCTCTCTCTCTCTCTGTGCTTTTGTCGGTACCTCAGTAAATATTATTTGGAATGCTTGTAACTTTTTTTTAATGTTCGGCTACTGTGAAAACGACAGGCGAAATTAAAAATGAAACCACATTGAATTTTGCAATGTACAGGGGTATCTCTCTCTCTTTCTCTCTCTCTCCCTCTCTCTGGTGTGAAAGTCAGACATACGATTTATGTCACATTTCATAAACTTTTGTTTTGTTTTGTTTTGGTGCTAATGCATGTTGATCAAATGCGTGGAAAATGGCCTCGTTAAAATTTATTTACGTCCTTTGTATGTGCAAAGTATGAGCCACAATAATAATACCGTCACCTGTACCAGCCTCGCACACCTTTCAAAGGGAACGGGAGTAGGGGGATGGGCGGAGAGTGGAGTGGAAGGGGGAAGAATACTCTTTCTCTTCACCCAGAGTGTGCAACCGGTAAGCGACGGTACAACGAATACGGAGCAAGATAAGAAAATGAGGGAAGGGAGGAAGTAGAAGAAGGGACGAAAAAGGAGGGACCGGGAACGGACAAACTCAACCACCACCTTTTACGACGTGTCTGACCGGGGTGGGAAAGGAGGGGAGGGAGGCTAATATGGGGGGGGGGGGGGGGGGGGTGTCCTTGAAAAACGTGACACACCTGATCTCAACTTTTAGCGCCGCCCCTTTTTCAACGGGCGAACCGGCTGCGATCGCGAGCAGTAGACTAAACTCCGACAAGCCCACAAGCAGCACAGATGAGACGCACGCCGACGATTTATTATCCGAAGCGTCTGATGAGCGGAATCGGAAATGAAATGAGGTAGGGAACAGTAAACGATAAACAGTAAACAAGTGGGGTATGTTTTGCTCCCATAAGGAAATCTAACACAGAGTAACTTTTATTCAAGACTGGCACAGCCTTAAACTTGAATAAAGTCAGACAAATACATGGACGAACAATCTAATAGTGGGGGAAAAACAAGCGCAGGCCAACAACTGAACTGTCTGGCAAAGATTTGGACTTGAGGGAGGGGAGAGTTTGAAGATGGAGAAACTGGGTAAATGAAATAAAAAAAAATGTTACAGATATGAAAACTCTTCACTAGCTGCATAAGGGAACCATCGCAATCCCTTTTGAAGGCAGATATATTTGTATTGCCTGCTCCGAGGCCTTTCGCCCGCTGGATCGGGACTCATCAGGAAGACACGGCTGGTTGTGTCTGCGCTCCCGGCGTCAAATAGAGACACACCACAGTCCATAATACTGTGGTGTTCTCACCACCATGGGTGCAAAAAAGAATCCAATAGCACCCCAGAGCAGCCAGCGAAGAGTAGTAATGCAACCAAACGAAAGTGTGGGGAGGAAAAAAAGTTGCTGTAAAATTAAAAACATTATGCAAATAATATAAAATGTAGGGAACAGTCTTTGAGCCTACGCCTGATCCACCCAAAGATGCAAGGGAGATCAAAAGACAAACACACAAACGGACAAACAAATACAAATAACCTCAATTTAATCAAAGCAAAATCGGAAATGAAATGAGGTAGGGAACAGTAAACGATAAACAGTAAACAAGTGGGGTATGTTTTGCTCCCATAAGGAAATCTAACACAGAGTAACTTTTATTCAAGACTGGCACAGCCTTTTAAACTTGAATAAAGTCAGACAAATACATGGACGAACAATCTAATAGTGGGGGAAAAACAAGCGCAGGCCAACAACTGAACTGTCTGGCAAAGATTTGGACTTGAGGGGAGGGGAGAGTTTGAAGATGGAGAAACTGGGTAAATGAAATTAAAAAAAAAATGTTACAGATATGAAAACTCTTCACTAGCTGCATAAGGGAACCATCGCAATCCCTTTTGAAGGCAGATATATTTGTATTGCTGCTCCGAGGCCTTTCGCCCGCTGGATCGGGACTCATCAGGAAGACACGGCTGGTTGTGTCTGCGCTCCCGGCGTCAAATAGAGACACACCACAGTCCATAATACTGTGGTGTTCTCAGCGGAATGTTAAAGTTCGAGACTGCCGCGAGCTCCGAACCTCTGAAGGCGAGACTGACTTGAAGGGAGGGGGGAAGGGAGAGGAGGGGGGGGGGGCGAGGGGGGATGAAGGAGGGAGACGAATAGAGGGCGAAGTGATGTCATGGACCGTGGCTGTTGTGGGGGAGCTATTTTCAGCGCTGACCGCTGGGTGACCCCGAGCCTTTTAAACCTGCACGAGCAGTTATGCTCTGCTCGCTTCTCGCTGGCTCGCTCGCCTGCTTCCCCCCCCCCCCCCCCCCCCCCCCCCCCTCCGCTTGCCTTGCCTTGCCTCGTTCCACAGTTCGCTAGTTCACGTGAGTTGATAAACTAGGAACACCGCCAGTGTAGACGCGAGCGAGCGAGCGGGCGGACGAGACGAACAGAGGCGTCTGACTTTGCGTGGGTTTCCGCCTGTCATCCGCCACAGGTATTCGGAGTGGGTCGACCCTCTGGAGGAAGTGGACACATTAAAGAAAAAGAATACAATGCTGCCAGTTGAAAATGAAATTAAAACAAAAAGAGAGAGGAATCAAGTGGCACCAAAGGCATGCTTGTAGCGTTAAAAAAAAAAATAGTTGTGTGATAATAGATAACATCGAATAATCGGTCTTCGTGTCTGTCTCTCTCAGCACACACACACACACACACAACACACACACACACACATACTGGAAAAAAGATGATGAGTAAATAAAAACAGGGCAAAATTCTTTTCTGAAGGCCAGCTGACAAATGAAGATATCCCTGTCTGTTTCTCTCTCTTGCGTGTGTGTGCGTGCGCACTGCGCGCGCCTGCACCGAGCGGTTCGATACGCGCGCGTTTATTGGTGCAAGTCAAAATGCCGTTCTAGTATCTTTTACATTACTCTTTTCTTTCCTCAATTCCTTGCAAACACACACACACACCACACACAACACACACACACACACACACGGCCCTCTTCCCCCCCCCCCCCTTCTTTTTTGTTTTCTCCACACCCCCTCCCCCTTCTTTTCTGAGCATGCGCTGTACTTGTCGCAAAGCTATATCGTCAACTGGGTATGCAAGCGCACGTGCTACCCTCGGTCACGTGCACGTGTATATGCACAAAAAGCATGTTCCACAAGGAAGTATAAACGGTTTGCAGTATGGTCACCTGTGCTAAACTAACAGCTACCAGCAGTCACGCACAACTAGAAGGCGATAGGTCATTTGGTCATCATTCGGCTCAAAAGTTGTAAAGATGGTATTTCCGCCTCTAATGTTTTGGTATATCATATCAATAAACCACAGGTCATTATTCTGCTTCTGCTCATTTTATGTTTCTAATCTGATAAAAAAAAATCTTCACTTTAATTGCTATCATTTGATTGTATTCTACTTTAGTGTATTTGGAACAGTTTAAATAAACAAGCAAACAATCTGGTGACGTGGTGTGGAGTTGAACTTTTCTTCTAAAAAGAAATGCGTTAAAAAAGAGTGCGCGTTGCAACTACTATTCTCTCTCTCTCTCCCTCCCTCCCTCTGTGTGTGTGTGTGTGTGTGTGTGTGTGTGGTGTGTGTGTGTGTGCGTGCGTGCGTGCGTGCGCGCGCGCGCGCGCGCGCGTGAGGTAGCGATCGACTAAGACAACAAACCGTAGATCGCTTTATCTGACCTTAGTTATGTCTTTATTTATTTTATGCATGGTATGTATTCATTTATTCACTTACTTATTTAGTTATTCTTGTTAGCTTCCACAAGCTAAATGTTCCCAAGCCCGTTGCATGCATGGCAACGGAAACAGAGAGAAGAACAGACACAATCACGCTCGTCACCACCTTCAAGGTCTGACGTCATGACTCAACCGATGAGAAGAATTCAAAGTTCTGTAGTTGATTACTTCAAATAAAAACGGTCAGCTTACTGACAACACGTGTGCAGGGAAGATGGACAACGTCTGCCATTTGCACACGCAACTCATGGTTCCAAACTAGGAACACAAAATACGAACGCATATTTTAATGAGGATAAACGGATAAGCTGTAAACCCTCAAGGTTGACTTTTTTAATTAAAAAAAAACAAAAAAAAACAAACAAACAAAAAAAAGACAGAAAGAAGAAAAAAAAAAAAAGAGGTGATGAAATATCTCAAGAGCAACTGTACTAAATGAGGTAACCAAAAGGAAACTTCAAGCACACACACCACACCACACACGCACGCACGCACGCACACCACACACACACACACACCCCACACACACACACACACACACACACACACACACACACAGAGTTTTTGGAATCCACCCTGCCCACGTAAAAAAAAAAAAAAAAAAAAAAAAAAGCCTACATTACAACTGAGAGTTAGATATTTTTGGTAGGCTTTGCCTTTTTTTTTAAAATAAAGAAAAGAAAAGCTAGTTTTGTATTTGATGCGTGACTGCTTTTGGTCCATAATTTAGCATCAGAATAAGTGTAAGATGACACAAACGGTTGTAGTTCGAAAGATGAAAATGGTACTTCTGCAATGGACATTGATTACTGGAAATTTTCGTGGAGGATAAAATGATGTTCAGTTATTAATGACTTTGTACTTTAAAAAAAACCCAGCTTTATTAAAGTTGCGTTTAAGACCAATGAGATGTTGGTTAGAACTAATGGCGAAGAGGGTGACAGAACTGGATGAGTTATGCAGCTCAACACATAAATTAATACGAACAAATAGAGATGTACAACAAAGACTCGAAGTGGTAAACAACCTAGCGTCTGATTCAGCCTCGCTCCGTTTATTATTTAAACCCGCTTCGTTTTCCCTCCAAACAAGTTTAACGGTGTTGTCTTTTTACGGCTAGATCGAGGTCAGACAAGAAGTCTTTTAAACTGTGGTACCCTGTTTTGTTTCCATGCTATAATCACAGGGCCCGCTCCAAATGGGTTACGCATTCGGCTGTGGAACTGACGGTCGTGAGTTCAAATCCGAAACTCATGGCTTGGGTTCTTACGTCTTGAAAATGTATCAGTGCGAGATTGTTAAGGCGGCGGAAGAATAGGGTTGGACACCTGCCTTGCAAAATGCTATACGAGACTTTTGTGACGACCTCAGACATTTCATCACTCCTGCGCGCAGTTCACACTCCCATCAGCCTTGCTAAGTGATCTTTAAAAATTTTTTTTTTTACTGATTTGATATTCATGGGTCCAAACTGGGATGAGAGTAGGTGAAAAAAAATCTAATGAAAATGTGTGGAAGAAAAGAGCGACAGTTACTCAGTCATTTAGTCAGTTAGTTCGGTATTGACGGTCAGTTAGTATTGAGCCAGCCATTCAGTGATGTATCATTTCGTTTACATTCGTATTGTTTGGAAGATGATTATCTGTTTATGTGATGTGTGTCTTTATGTGACTGATGTATGTTTGTGCACATGTGTATGTGGGTGGATGATTGGCTGTTTGGTCATTTTGTTAATATTTGTGTGACTGTGCGTGAGCGCGTGCACCTATTTCCCTAGAGGTCATACTCTGTCTGTCTGTCTGTCTGTCTGTGTCTGTGTCTGTGTGTGTGTGTGTTTGTCCCTTGCACTGAATGTTATATTTCCATTCAATACACATGTTTTATCAACAATACATTTACATACAATGTTTAACTAGTGCTGTCAAGATCATTCAAAAGTGTCATAATTCAAAAGTCATAATTCGCATGTTACAATGTAAACTTATTACACTATATCAATTATTATTAAATGAATAGTAAAAACTGCAAGGGTGATATACCCAAATTTCAATATATAAACAAAGGCTATGAAAGAAAAGAAAAAAAAAACGAACAAGGGAGGGAACCAATAGCCCCACACCACACCCTGAAAGGGTTGGTGCCTGGGGCATGGGGGATGGAATAAAAAAAAACAAAAAAAAAACCTCCAGAAGCAAAACAAAAAAAAAAAAACCCACGAGCACCCCCCCCCCCCCCCCCCCCCCCCCCCTAAAACCAAAAAACAAAAAAATTCCTGTTCACAAAGTATTTGCTCGCTAAAATTTCATGGCTTGTGTGTCGATCCATTACCGGAGCAATCGGCTTTTTTAATTTTTTTTTTCTATCTTTTTGTATGTGTGTCTTTACCATTTTACACGACGTGTCTTGACAACAATGAAAGACTGTTATAGTGTTTCGCATAGAGCAAGGTATAGGGGTAGCCAATTTTTCAAAAAGACATGCTAACGCATTTCTGTCATATGTGCATACTGTTTCTATTTGTAGCGATGCTTAAGTTCAATTGTAAACCTGACAATCTGCGGTTTAACACTATAATTCTGCAAGGGTACACAAAATATTTCGCCACAATCAAATGAGATCAAAGATTGGTCTAGTATGTTTTGTGTTTTATCGGTTCCAAAACAAACCAGACTCAACAGTAAATGACCAATCTGATGCTATTGTCACCACGTTGTTTTCATGTAGTTTTCTAATTCTTTTCTAGGAATTCTTTGTGAATTAGTGCAGTACCACAAAAATAGTGATGGCCTACTATCTCTCTCAACCTGATGACGCGGATAATTAAAAAATGATTGTCCACCACAGACTAACATGACAAAACCTCGGAGCTTATGTTATTGGACTGCTTTTCCAACCTGTACTTGCCCAGTATATCCGGTTGTGTTTTTCTCTTCGGAGACAGAAAAATTTTACTCAGGACTTGTACTCACTGTGCTTTTCTTTCTGCTACTAAAGATGTTATGTTGCAAGATGTGGACAACGCTAGGATTTAGTTTATTTGGAATGTCTGAACTTGTCATCTGTGCCCACGAAACTCTGGTTTTCTATGGCAATAAAATATGTTCTTGTTTTGTTCTCTCAATTTGGACAAAAAACTGCATCTATCGCTATCCCTCCAACCCATTCTGTTGTAATATTGGATATTGGATACAAGAATTCTATGACAAATTTCAATTGGAACCACTGAATTTTATTTTTTTATTTTTCTGCAAATTTTCAATACGATTTTGCCCACATCTACTGCTGGTATGTAGTCTTGAGTTCCCAGTTCACGAAAGACTTAAATTAAAGTAACAAACTTATCGAGAAGAATATTATAGTAAATCTTAACTCCTTTATTGACACCTTGCTTATAATTTCAATAACTTAAAATTTTCATTCTTGTAATTATTTTCAAATTTTAAGTTTTTTTCCTTGCATATTTTTAAACCCCGACAATCCAAAATAGTGTAGAGGATTTAAAGGACTTTCCCCTTTTTTGAAAAGGGCTTCATAACTTAAAAAGTTCCCATTTTCGTAAATCAATCCCCTACGAAAATAACCTTTCTCTCCCCCATAGTTTGTAAAAAAAATGGGAAGGGTTTAAATTTTTGTTTTACATTATAGAAGCGGTTCTGAAAAAATTTTCTTGTTGTTATCAAAATTCTACAGAAGCTAAATTGTTTTACTTAAATCGTCTTTCCAAAACTGTTGCATTACTATAAAATCTCTTTGACCCAAAAAATTTTTATTTGTTAAACCTTCGGACATTGATTAATAAAATGGTTTTTCCATTTGAATCATTATTTACAATTTTTCTTATCCGGGCAATTTCAGGTTGCATAAAAGCATAAATATTTGGTTTCTATCCCCCCTTTTCAATATCATGTACTGCATATTTTCTTTATTTTGTAGCTTCCCACCCCAGAAAAACCCTAAAACACATGCTTTGAAATTTGTTTATAATGTCATCGGGGGTTTGGAACAAAAACCCCACAAGTATCAACTTTGACAAAAAAAGGATTTCAGGACTGAAACCCTACCTAATTACCTAGGGTGTGACACCGTTTGGACCCTTTTTGAAAACCTTTTCACTTCCAAAAAAGGGGATTTTAAGCTTATTTTTTTTAAAAAGGGGTCATTTGAAACCCAATTTTCCCAAAAATTTTTGAACTTTCTTTTTCCCACATCATGTGTTTTTCGACTAGGTACACTATTTTGAGTCCTTTTCTGCCCTAACCATACTTTCTTTTTTTCAAAATTTAATTTTTAACCCGAAATATTTTCAAATTCTGTAATGACGAAAATTTTTGAAGTTTTTATCTCCTTTATATAAAAAACGTATCGTCGAAAAACTGGTTTATCGGGGCCCTCGGTTTTGATATTTTTTTTCCCCTTAAATTTTCCCTCCGTTTCTGATTTTGCATGCTAAAACTCTACAATAATACAACAGTAAGGGATAGAGGTCCCTGCCACCCTTTTTTTGGAAAGTTTGCAACATTTTGCCTTTAACAATTACGGGTTTTGATGTTTTTTTAAAAAGTACTAAATCCTTTACAAATATCCCCCAAAAAACCAAAGCTTTTGAGGCTTTTACCATTTTTTTCCCGGGGTTAACTGAATCAAAAGCCTTTCAAAAAATCTAGGAAACTAGTACCCCGGGTAATTTTTTTGTGATCCAAAAGTTACTTCAACAATTCTAAAGTTATCCCAAAACCTCCCAGATAAAATCCCGTCTGATCTGCTGTATTATTTTTTGGCAAAAATGTTTTGTTCTGTTAGCTTCTTTGATCCTATTTGTGGGTTACATTTAACAATGAAATTGGCCCCCAAATTTATTGATAAATTTCCCCTAGATTTTCCCCCTTGGGTAACTACTATTCCCCTCTTTTAAGGGCGTGAAACCTCTACAAGGGGGATTAGCTTTTGGAGAAAAGGGGGCAGGACGTGGTATCAAATAAGTTTTTGCCCAAATAACCCCAGGGAAACGTTCCCCACCGCCACGGCCGAAGGGGGTCAATGAAAAACAAACCAGGAGAGAGAGAGGAAAAAGGGGAGAGGAAAAGGAGAGGGGAGAGTGACAGGAAAAAAAAGGTCGAGAGAAACGTGGTCTGGGTAGAAAGACAGCAAGGTCTGGGAGTTAAGGACAAGTGGAAGGAAGGAACTAAGTTTAAAAACCCAGGTGGTGAAGCAAACTAAATTTGAACCAGAGGGGGGTGAAGAAGACGAAAAAAGAAGTTCGACGTCGAGATCCCAGAAACGACCACGAGACCAGTCGCACCCTGGAGCCAGTCAACCCCGGGGCATCCCCTCAAGCGTGCTGAAGAGAGGGAAAGAGATTTTTTTCAAAAACGTGGTGTGGTGTGAAAGCGGGGTTGTGTGGTGAAAACCGGGCCCAGGTAAGAAGTCATTTCATTATAACCCGGGGTAGGAATTGATCTTTTATTTTTGATTTTTCATGGTGTGATTTGATTGTAATGTTAATTAAAAATACATAAAAATTGTTTTTTTGTTCTCAGTGTGTTAAAAAAAAAACGAATGCGGAATCCCTCCCGAGAGAGGAATGTTTGGTTGCCATGAGTGTGCATTGCGTGTATGATCAACGAACCCCGGGGTGGTTAAGCGATAATAAACTCACTTAGTGCACTTAGCAATCCATCCGTTTTCCCCCCGTCCGGAAAAAGGGCGACCTGCCAGGATTGCAGGCCCCAAAATTATTTTCAGGCGGGAAACAAAGGGTACAAAGGTGTCGGGGGCGAAGCGTCCCTAAAGGAAATTTTTGATTCTTTCTAATTTTTTCCTTTGTTCTTGAGTGTTGAGTATTGACTTGTGTGTGGGGGGGTTGTATTAATCAAAGGTCGTTCAAAAAACGAAGAACGAGGTTTAGTCTTCACCTCACAGAACTGGGTTTACGTTAAGGCCCCTTTGAGTTAAACACCCCCACTTTTTGGGTGTACTCGTCGTTTAGTAATAAACTGTTCCCAACTTTTACTGGTTTAAAAGCGTAACTGTTTTAGTGGTGCTAAACATATAAGAAAAGAAAATGTGAAGAAATTTTTTACCCCCCTTGGGGAAAACTGGTATTTGGGGAAAAAGAAATGGATTACGGGAAATGAACTGCTTTAAGTTTCATGAAACCGCAGAAGACTGAGAAAATGAAAGGGCTGAAAGGGGAGTTTGAAAAGAACGTTTAAAGGGAGAAGGGGGCGCCAAAATGAAGCAGAGCTGGGCGAGAGACTTTGGCTTTAAACTGCTGCGTTGAAAGGAAAAAAAAGCAACGCAAGGGGTTAGGCTAAAACGAGAAAGGGAGAGGAGGGCTTTAAAAACGATGCAGAGAGTGCAGCTGCCAGGCTAAAGCAGATAGAAGTGCAGTGCCCGAGAGCAAAGCGGATCGGAGATTTTTGCCAAAAAATTTGGGTTTAAGAATAAAATCTGAAATCTAAAAACGACACCTTCGGGCAGTAGGCCCCCGGGCTAAATTGCGCACCTGACCTAAATCCCCGTTTAAAAAAAATTTCGTGAAACCTTTATCGTTTTTTTCCCCGGGGGGGGTGGGAAAAACCCCCTTTTTGGGGGTGGGCCCCTTTTTCCCCCTTTTTAAAAATTAAAGTTTAAAAAGGGGAAAAAAAAATTAAAAATTTTTTACTGAGAAGGTTTTGGGGTAATTTTGCAGGGGAAAAAAGGGGGGGCCCAAAAATATTCGGGTTAAAGGAAATTTAAAAAGTTGAAGGTAAGGGCTGTTTTAAGCCCCGACCCGGGGGGATGGGGGCCCCTTTTTTTGGGGGCCCCCCCACATAAGGAAAAGGGCAACCACATCGGAGGGGAAAAAGAGCTAGGGACAGGGGAGCCCTGAACAAAGGGCCTGGAACTTTCCCGAGGGGGTAGGCCCGACAACCCGTTGGGCCCCCTCACCCCCGGGGACGGGTATACCCAAACCAAGGGGAAAACCTGCCGTCTGGAAAAGGGGGGGTTTTTCGTGAATAAGACGGGACGGGAGGTGGAATTTTTGCCAAAAAAGGAGAAGGGTGGAAAAGGGAGGTGAAAAAAATGAACAAGTTAAAGGGATTTTTTGGTTTTTTTTTCCCCGATTAGGGGGAAAAATGGTTGCAAAAGGGGGTAGGGAAAGGGGAATTCATTAAAACCGGGTTCACGGGTAAGGAAAAACCCTTTAAAAGGGCAATTTTGGAAAAAAACCGGGGAACAAAAAGATAACAATGGGAAAAACAAAAGGCCGGGCTTTTAACCCATTTTTTTGGACTCAGGGCCCGTTTCCAAAACCCCAATTTGGTTTGGAAATCCCCGGAGGCGGAGACCCCCCGGGGGGGAAAAAAAAACAGGAAAAGGGGGGGGGCCCCCCCCTCGGCAGGGGTTGGGGGGGGGGGAAACCCCTTTTACCAGAAAAAAAGGGGTTAGAGAAAAATTTTTTTTGTAACAGGAAAAAGAAAGGGGGAAATACATTCGGGTTTGGAACAAGGAATTTTTCGTTTTACCTTGGGGGAAAAAAAGGGGGGGGGTCCCGGCCCCAGGAAGGGGGTGGCGAAAATTTGACTGGCCCGGGCCCTTTTGGGGGCCCCAAAGGCCCCAAAACCCCCCCCCCCCCCCCCCCCCCCCCCCCCCCCCACCCCCCCCCCCCCCCCCCCCCCCCCCCCCCCCCCCCCAAAACCCCCCCCCCCCCCCCCCCCACCCCCCCCCCCGGGGGCCCCCCCCCCCCCCCCCCCCCCCCCCCCCCCCCCCCCCCCCCCATTTTTTTTGGGGGTTTAAGGTACTTTTTCCCTTTTTTTTTTTCAAAACATTTGCGCGGTTCCGGGAAAGGGGGGAAAAAATATTAAAGGGAAAAAAAAAATTTTTTTTGAAGGGTTTTTTAAAAGAGGGTTTTTTTGGGGGGGTTTTTGGCGTGTTCCGGGGCATTTGTTTGGAGAAAAGGGGCAGGTTTGGGGTTAAAAATAAGTAAATTTCCAATTAACCGGGTCGTTTTCCCCCCCCCCGCCGAAATGTATAAAAAACCCAAAAGGGGGAGAACAAAGGGGGGGGGGGGGAAGGCAAAAAAGGCCCAAAAAGGGTTTAATGAAAGAAGGGTTTGAGTTAAAAAGCAAGAAAAAAAAATTTTCCCAGGGGGGTTTTAAGAAAAGAATTTCCAAAAGGGGGGAAAAAGAAAAGAGTTGACGTTTTCCCCCAAAAAAAAAAAACCCTTCCCCGTACCCCCCAACCAAGGGCATCCCCAACAACAGGGAAGAAGGGAAGAGAAAGAAAGGGGGGTGGGGGGGTTTTGGGGGAAAACCGGGGGAAAATAAAAATCCCGGGGTAGGTTAGATTTTTTTTTGGGAAAAAAAATTTGGGGTTTTTTTTAAAAAATTAAATTTAAAATGAAAGAAAGAGTCGGTTTAAAGAAACGAACGGGCCCCTTCCCGAGGGTGAAGGGGGTCCCGGGTTCTAGCGTGTAGAAAAAACCCCTTTTTTAAGCCTGTTAAACTTTTGTGCCAACTCCCAAGATTTCCCCCGGGCCCCCCTTTGTGTTTTGTTTTTTTAAAAAATTCTTTTTGAAATAACAAAATTTTATTTTAAAAAAATTTGAAAAATTCCCTAAATTTGGCCCGGGTTTTTTTTATTTCCCCCCCCTTTTTTTTTTTTTCGTTTTTTAAACCCCCCCAAGTTGTCGATTCAGATTTTTTTTAATTTTGGTATTTTTTGTTTAAAAATTACCCATATGATATTTTGTGTTCAGTTTTTTAAAATTTCTTAAAAAAAAAAGTTTAGTTTCTTCAACATTTCTTTGGGTTTCTGAAAAAACTGTCCGCGTTCTTCAAAAGTTTTAACATCGCTTACCACTAATGTCTGTTTTAAAGAAAACAAAAATACTTTTTTTTATTTTTCCCTTGCAATGCCCACCTTACTTTTGATCTCAACAAATTCCTTCCATTTTAGATTCCTTTTTTTCTGCCCTGGTTTTTTTTTTCTTTTAGGGCCATTCTGTTGCTTCGTTCAGATGAGTTTGTTCTCAGGGACTGTATTTGTGTTTTAAGTTTGTTCAGCCCTTCTCAGGTCTTTATTCTTCTTAAGTTGAATTGTTTTGGCTCAATTTCCATCACGCGTTAAAGAAATAGCTGATTGAATTACAAACTAAATTTGTCTTTGGTATCTGTTTTAAGTTTCTCTCTCATATGGTACAGTGCATATTGTTTTTTTAACATTCCCTTTGTATCTTTTTTTGACTGTACTTTGGGAAATTTTTAATAATGTTAATTTGAATTTCAAAGATTTTTATTTTTTTCTACTTTTTTAAGGAAATTCAACTTAACCAGCGAATGGTCAGCGGTACCCCAAAAAGAATGTCGGGTTTACTTCGTTTCCCTTAATCTTTCAGAAGCAATAATAGTCTAGGGGGTTTTTGCTGGAGTGGATTTGCCCTTTCGCCAAGTGTACTGGAAAACTTCGGGGTTTAAACCCCTCCATTTACTAGCTAAAAATTTAGACATCATTTAAATTTCCCTCATCCCGGGCTGTGGCGTTGTTAATATTTTTTATTTATCGTAATTTTTGTATTCAGATAAAATTCAGAAACCAGCAGTTCATGAGAAGAGTATTCTGGGGATTTAAAAAACGGGTTTTTCGGGGTTTTCAGTGTGGTGTGTGTGTGTGTGTGTGTGTGTGGTTTGTTGTGTGTGTTTATCAGTGCTCAGTTTTAAGTTTAAAAAAAAATCACACATACGGGTTTGGCCTACACGACACGTGCAGAGCTTGACATAAACACGGGAAGACTTTTCTCTCTCTCTCTCCTCTTCTTTTTTTTCTCCCACTCACACACCACACACACAAAACACACACACCCACACAAAACCCCACACACACAACACACACCAAGAATCGGAAGTCGATCAAACCCAGGGACAGTGTTCGAGATCGCCATATTGATACATTTATACATAAAAATCACTTTTTTCAGTTTAGATTTTAGGTCTAGAACACAACCCCTCTTTGCGTCAAATTGGGTTTTCCCAGAAAAAACCCATTTTTTCAAAAAAAAAGTTAATTTTGGGGCAGAGAAAACAAAATTATATTTTGCCACAAAAATCTCTCTTAGGACACTGAAACGATTTACGCAGATTTTTGTATTTATTTATGAGGAAACATGTCTTCTTTCACAGATCTGTCTGGCCCCATTTTTTTTCAAGTTTCCCCGGGTTTTACACCCACGCGGGGGGGGGGAAGGGGGGGGGGGGGTTAAAAGACTTTAAAAAAATAACAAAACGTACACCACCACCACACACACACAACACACACACACACCACACACACACACCACGAGGAAACACACACACACAACACACCACACACCCACACAAAACCCCACAAACACGAGTCAAGAGCCTTGTCGGTACACTTTAGTCTAGACCTTCGAAAAGAAGTTATTTCTCTCCCGTCCGGACCATAACATGGCCTGACATTATTGTTCGCAACGTTTTTATAAAATAGCTATTCGCAAGCCCAGGCTACAGTGGTCCACAAAATTTCAGGAATGTCAATGACCTTCATCATCAAAAAATCCTTCATTTGTGCCTCGCCGGCTCATGTTCTCCCCTCTTTTCCCCCGTTCACGTGCCCCCCCTGTGCTGTCCTCTCTCACTGTTAATGAGAAACACGGCCCCGGGGGAGGGGTGATTCTGAATTTTGGTGTGCGCGCACACCACCAACCACACACACACACCTGTGGTACACATTACATTTTACAATTAAAGGCATGCGGGCTCACACACATAATTCTCCCCTCTCTCTCTCTTCTCCCCTCTCTCTCCTCTTCTCTCTCTTTTCTCTCTCTCTCTTGTTCGTTGTCTTTCTCTTCTCTTTCTTTCCCCTCCTCTCTTTTTCTCTCTCTCTCTCTCCCCTCTCTCTTTTCTCCTCTCTTCTCTCCCCCTCTCTCTTTTGTGGTAGCTGAAACTTTTATTGTATAATAAACAAAAATTTTTTTTTTTTTCAATTTCATTTAAAAAAGGTATAAAAGGGGAATTTATACCTTGCATCAAAAAGTATGTATGTAATGTTAAAGTTAAGGTTCGGTTGGTATAAGCAAAAATGATTTTTTTGTGGGCATTACTGTGTTAAACGGGTGTGTGTGCAGCCCCCGGGTTTTTTTCTTTTTTTGTTAATGAACTTACCCTAGAAATAATTTAAACGTAACTGGGGCATGTTTTCAATCGACCCATTTTTAGCTTTTTTCTTATACGCGATGATGATGCACTGTTATCAGAGACAAAGGGGTTTTCAAATCAGTCGAACGTCTGAACGCGCAGCTTTTTCTTGTTTGAAAGTGAATGAAGAAAGCAATTAATTGGTTTAGAAAGGTGGGTTTGTTCAACATAAGAGAAAATTGGACCATCACGCGCATCCGTTGGAAAATATAATCGAGGGATACTGTTTTTTAAAAAAACTCAGCTTCCACGGGACGCAATGACCTGGGAATAAAACAAAGAAAACTCTGCTGTGCTTTTGAGAGAACTTTTTTGTTATGAAGAAGTCTTGTTTTGATTTATTGTTGAAATTATTTGATTCACCGTTTAAAACCCCTTGTCGTACCGTGCAAACTTTGGGACTAGATGATGCGCCCCGCCCTTTTGAAAAAGTGCACCTTTTGCCTTAAAGAACTTTTAGGGGTTGGAATGCGAACACCCAAGACTTTTTTAGGAGAGACTAATAGATATCCCACTGTTTAGTTCATGTTAATCTGTATTCCCATACGCTGGTATTAACTAAAAAGAATGATGCGGATTACCACGGAAAGCCGTAGATTTTTAAAAAACCTGATCAAAGGACAAAAAAAAATTGGGTTTGAAAAATCCGTTGTAAATTTCATCTTTGGGAAAAAGGTTATGTTGAATGAACCCGGCGTGAAAATGTAGATATTTCAAAATGAATTTAAAGATGGTTGCGTGCAGGGGGAGGAATAACGCCATGTCAAAAAAAGGATAGATTTACCCTGTATCTGACATTCTGACGGTACGCAATATCAAACTTTTTCTGCGAATGGTTCAGGGAAACCTGAATTTATCAAAGACCAAATTTTAGACTGGGAATTCAGACATATAAACACCAAAAACATCGTAAATATACTGGAATGGATTTGACTTGTCCACAATACAATAAAAGGAAAAAAAATCGAACTGCATCTTGTTTTTGCTGCTGCAAGTTATCTGTCTAAAGCGCAATATGCATAAGTTTTTTTCCCGGGGTCCGTCAAATTTTGGTTAATTTGTTATGGGGATCTCAGAATGAAAGCTATAGAAATATTTAATTTATTTTTCAAGGCATTTCGTTTCGATCAGCTATGACTTCGGTGAGGTAAGTCCTCCCGTTTTTAGTGCCTGTAAAATTCATACAAATTTTGTTGTTTCGTTTCCATACCCCTACATAAGGGGGAATGGCTTTTTTTTTTTTTTTTAAAAAACCACTGAGTTCTGTGTTCTCTCTCTCTCTCTCTCTCTCTCTCTCTCTCTCTCTCTCTCTCTCTCTTCCTCTCTCTTCTCTCTCTCTCTCTCTCTGCGTGTGCCTATCTGTGTGTCTTCTCTGTCTTGTCTGTCTCTGTCTTTCTCTGTCTCTCTTTCTCTCTCTCTCTCCCTCTCTCTCACTCTCACACACATACACACACAATCACACAAAATGCAAATTAAATCAAGACTTTTGGTTTCACGTTCTCAAAGAGAGAGAGAGGGGGTATGCTGATGGTGATGACAGGGGTGATGGAGGAGTGGTGGTGGTGGGTGGTGGTGATGGGCTAGGTAGATCGGTAAATTGGATTAAGGAAAAGCGGAACCTTGACACAATCGATTTTCCCGGCTCTGCACTGACAACGTCAAACAGGAAGGCACGTGACGCTGACCTTTTGACTCGGTCCGATATTGACTGACCAGGGGCCGTCAACGGCGGCAGTCAGCTCTGACCAGTGGTCATCACCCCACAGCCGTCCGTGACAAGAAGACTTTTAAGCTGTCACCTCCAGTCAGTCGCCGAAACCATGCGTACATTGTCATCACGTACACGCAGATGCACGCACGCGCGCGCACATGTACAGAGAGAGAGAGAGAGAGAGAGAGAGAGAGAGAGAGAGAGAGAGAGAGAGAGAGAGAGAGAGAGATGATGATGATGATGATAATCTTTATTTCCAAGGTAACAGATAAGCAAACACATGCTTTTTTTCATCCGGCCTTGCCCCGTTAAGGGACTAAGTATGACTAGCGACGAAAACTTACAAAACTTTTAACAAACACACATATATTCACAACATTAAATAGTTTATGCATTAACAGTTCAGGCGTAGATGACTTTAAAAGGAAAAGGAACCGATTTAAACAACAAACAAGAATAAAGAAATTGATTACAAAGAAGAAAAGAGTTAGCACACACAGATATGGAATAAGCGATCCTCCTATCGAAGGGGAGAGAGAGAGAGAGAGAGAGAGAGAAGAGAGAGAGAGAGAGAGAGAGAGAGAGAGAGAGAGAGAGAGAATTACATTCCTTTTGTAAAAGATTAACATACAACAACCTGCTAAGAATAATAAACTAAGGACAATTACAATGCATCAATAATATCAACATTTGTTTCTTTCTTTTACATTATATGATGTGGTTATAAGGCAAAACGAGAACGAACAATCAATTATCAGTAAGCAGCAATAAATTCCTAGCATCAATAATTATAACATTATTTTCATGATGCGTGCGTGTGTGTGTGTGTGTGTGTGTGTGTGTGTTGTGTGTGTGTGTGTGTGTGTGTGTGTGTGTGTGTGTGTGTGTGTGAGAGAGAGAGAGAGAGAGAGAGAGAGAGAGAGAGAGACAGAGAGAAGGAGAGAGAGAGAGAGAGAGAGAGAGAGAGAGAGAGAGAGAGACAGAGAGAGATGCCATTATTATTTACCTTCCCCCATCTTTGTTGTTTTCCCTTCTTTACCATTCATACACAACCCAAATTTATAATTATTAATTAAGCGACAATCCATCGAAACGCAGCCGTATTTTAACGAGAGAGAGAGAGAGAGAGAGAGAGAAGAGAGAGAGAGAGAGAGGGGAGAGAGAGAGAGAGAGATTTATAATTCCATTTTTCTATCCAAAATATCACATGCTAAACCATTCATACACAACCCAAATTTATAATTATTAATTAAGCGACATCATACAAAAAACCATTCATACACAACCCAAATTTATAATTATTAATTAAGCGACAATCCATCGAAACGCAGCCGTATTAACGAAGAGAGAGAGAGAGAGAGAGAGAGAGAGAGAGAGAAGAGAGAGAGAGAGAGAGAGAGAGAGAGAGTAAGATGAATGAACTTAATCAGAAGGACATCGGCCGATTCTCATGGGCATCCCAAAAAAAAGTTACAAACAACAATTGTGATAAATCATAAGTACATAATTATCAAGAGAGTGCAGAACAATATATCACTGTCTTAGCTAAAGGCAACAGCACGTCTTGCAAAAAGCTGTATCGCAGCGCAACGACGGAATCCCGCACCGCTACAATGTGAGGATGATTTGTGTAAGTTAAAGACCACAACCTGATTATAAATGCATTAATTTAATACAATGTCTGCTTGGAAATATAGTTCTTGTCTTATTTTTCATTGTAAAGCTGGATTAAAAATGATGATGTGAACGATGATGATGATGATGATGGATGAATGAGAGAGAGAGAGAGGAGGAGTGAGAGGGAGAGGGAGAGGAGGGAGAGAGGGAGGGGAGGAAGTGAGGTGTGAGAGGAGAGAGACGGTGAGGAGAGAGGAGGATGAGAGAGAGAGGAGGCGAGGTTAATTTCAGTGAATGATATTCATGCCTTCAATTCTTGTCTTTCATCTAGTCCATATCCTTTACTGCGTGGGCGAGAAGAGTGAGAGAAAGAGAGAAGGAGTCCGAGAGAGAGAGAGAGAGAGCGAGTGGGAGAGAACGGAGGGGGGTGGTGAAGGCCCGAGAGAGGAGAAAGAGAGAGGTGAGATGGGAGTGAGAGAGAGAGAGAGAGGGCGGAGGGGTGTGTAGGAGAGAGAGAGAGAGAGAGGGGGCCGCTGTGACCAAAGGATACTGTGAGGTCACAGGGGTCGACGTTTTTAATTCATTACTCTTTCTTATATTCAAAGCGTGATTATAATAATATTGATGGTACAAACTCTACACAGACACGATGAGAGCGAACTCCGACACCTGTCATTTCTTTCTTGCCTCCCTGTTGTCCTGTCATCACGCTCAAGTGTGAACATGTGTTTCAGTGTCAAGTCCAGAAGCGCGAGCGTGCTTGCACTTTTAAGGTTTAAAGCTAGGACATTCAGGTATGAAGTCAAGACCTCATTGATGCCCATGTGGGTAAAGGATCCCCGTGTCTGAAGGCAGAGACCTGGGGAGTTACAAGGTTTCTCCTCACATGTCTCAGGATGAAGGGTAGGTGGGGAAGTGCGTGGGTGGGGGTGCGAGGTGGTGGGGGATGGGGAGGAATGGGAAGATCTATATACCTATACGCCCCATACCACCAGAATACAGACAAACCCGTTGAAGTTCAGCCTCGGGTAAATACCGATGGATCGATACTATGAACACTGTCTCTACTGTGAGGTGGACGCTCCACATACTAATCGTTGAGCCCACTCAACATGCATCACTGCGTGCGGATTAGCATAATCTGGTCACATCACAGGTACTACATTATGAGGTCAACGTCAGGCAGGATGGCGGCAGCCGGTGGGAAGGGTGTGGGGGGGGGGGGGGTGTATAAGGGGGAGAGAGAGAGGAGGGGGGGGGGGAGAAGGTCGCATAGGTAGTGGGGGCGGAGGGGGGAGGGGGGTGGGAGTTTAAGGTATTTGGTGGGTGGATCGGAAGTGAAGGGAATCTTGTGGATATTAGGCCCGGGGGGGGGGGGGGGGGGGGCGGGGGGGGGGGGGGGGCCGGCTTACCAGACACTGAAAAGTGGGACCGGTCCAGCAAGACTAGAGTTTTTTGTTTGTTTGTTTGTTTTGTTTGTTTGTTTGTTTGTTTGTTTTTCAACCCACACACCATTTTTTTCTCGTTGGTATCAGTCCACATCGTACAAGGGTTTTGCGTCGGCCGTTGCTGGCTTATATAGGACATCGTGGGTTACGAATCATACTAAGCGGACATTCTTAGGATATTTATTCATATATGTATTTGTGTGTGTGTGTGTGTGTGTGTGTGTGTGTAGTGTGTGTGTGTGTCACGGTCAAAAATAAAACACAACCATAATTATGTGGTCATTCGCCCACCAGCCCAGTCGGACATAAGCTCTTAACTCAAATATTCTGGGCTTCAGGCAGACGGCACCATTGTGTCCGGATCCAGCCTTATAAGGCATAGGGGAGAGGTTCCACGGACGTCGGTCTGTCTAGCCGGATCGGTATAAGTAGTGTCCGACGCACTCGTGCTGGTTCAAAACGAGTCTCGAAGCCCGGATAGATCTTCATCCGGCCAATCTGAGCACATGCGAGAGAGCTAATCCTAATCTTCCACGTAGGACAGGTCGGACGGTGTGGCTGGACCGACAGGTTCTCGATAGGTCTGGGTCAGGACGGTCTAGGCCGCCTACCCAGACTCCTTCTAGGCAATTTCACACGTCGCAGGAAAGGGAGTGGGAGAAGGTGTGTGTGGGGGGGGTGAAATCAAGCTAATCAATTTAATTGGACCAAGTGACCACCACAGAGGAGTAAGGGCGTTTGTAGGCGGGGATGTCATGATTTGAATATCCTATGGAATTAGATGGGAGATGTATTCGGGTACGAGGCCTGGGTTTAAAAAATAATGACCAATGGTAAGGCCCTTGGACAACCGGAGTTAGGGCATAAAGTTATTGTTACGTGTGTTGAGAGACGAGATTAAACGAACTGAGAGACGGGGAGAGAGAGAGGTTCTGAGTGTAGTCTCTGCAGGAGAAAGGCAGAGAGATGAGTGGAGGGAAGTTTGAGCTTTTTTTGAACAGATATTAGTCTGCAGTGGTGGACTAATGAGAGAATGTGGAATAAGTGAGAGGTTGCTAACTAATGAAGAGAAGAAAATGATGAAATAGATATGGGAAAAAAAAGAAAAAAGCAAACCTTGTCCATTTTATAGAGCAGACTAGGTGATGAGTAGAGAAGTGCATGCGTTATTGCAGAAGATAAGAAAGGAGAACAGATCGTTGTTGGATAGGCACTGTTCCCATTCTGAACCGGGGGTTCGACCAATACTGGCAGGTCACTTCTTTCAATGCAGATCCAACTGTCCATCGACCAGTGCCAGCAGTCAGCCTGACAGTGCATGATGACCAACAACCTGTGCCAGACTGTGGTGTCGTGCTTGTGATATAGTGACAGTGAAAAGATAAAAAAAAAGAAAAAAAAGTATAAAAAGACAGTGATTAGGTGAATAGTTAAGATCACCTCGGCCAGGTAAAGTAGTATTCTATTTTATACCAAGGGTTAAGTTGTTAGTTATTGATTTGTTTTAGTTATTGTTTTTGTGAAGTTCAGGGGAAAGAGATGTATGTTTTATTGTGTTTGATTCCAATGAATTGATGTTTCGTTCATATGTTAATGTGTAGTAAAGTTATAGACATTTCTTAGTGGTTTGTTGTGACGATTGCTTGATATATGATTGAGTTTGTAAGCTATGCTGTGTGTGTGTTTGGGCTGTGCGCTAGTCCTGCCTTCACTTCGACATCACCCGAGGTTGACTATTTTTTGGCGAGCCTCCCTGCATGGGATTTTCTGGCCCATTTATTATTATTGTTCATCTTCTCAGAGTGGAAGTGGGTTGGGTTTCAAGTATTGTTAATCCTAAAGACAAGGGGTAGTGTCTTACTGTATGTTCCCCAAGATAGTTATATACTAGGTTTGGCATGGCTTCCTAGATTGTTAATACATTGGCTTGGAATTTCAGCCCCCAGGAGTACTCATTTCGCTCAGATTGCACATAATTCGCATCTCATAGTTGGGGTCAGGCGGCTAGGCGTCTTATAAAAAACTAATTACGTTGTCCCAAGCTAATTTATTCATTCTTAGGATTGTGTATCACGTCACTCGTGTCGGTAACCACAGTTGTATGTAGTTGTAATTAAAATATTTTTTAAAAATATGGGGAGAAGTTATAATGGCTGGTGAAAGTAAACACCTGATTGATCAACTCGTGAGCGGCGCTCGTGATTTAGGATATTCAGGAGAAGGAGTTGCGAGAATTCGTTGAAACCAACAAAAGTATGGAGAAGAGTGTGCCAGCAGCAGAAAAGGGAAAGGTCGCAGTTGTTCGCCGTAGATGGAAATAGCTTTGCTGAGATGGAAGGACTAAAGCCAGCGTAACGCAGGTAACAGAATAGGAATCAGGATTCAGGCTCTAATGCAACGCAGGAAACATGAGAGATTAACGCTGGAAACAGAAAGACTAAGGTTCAGGTTGTGTTTAGAGTTAGAAAGAGTTGAGAATTCAAAGGGAGACCACCGAGGATGGTTGTTCACGTTCCAGTCGACTCTGTGCGAAGTTACGTACCCCCCCCCCCCCGAACAATGTTGCCGTAAGTTCTTGAAGGAAACAGGATTCACGATTGATGCATATTCAGTCGTTTTCGAATCGTTTGCGACACAGGTCTGGGTTGGCATGTCAGAAGAGTGGGCTCCCAGGCAGTTAATTTTGTCAGCGCTATTGTACGAGTTAGGCATTACAGATTTTCACTGCATTACAGGCTGAACAAACAATCTAATTTTGGTGCTGTGAATGGAGTCGTTGATGAAAGGGGATTTGACCTCACAGATAGGAAGGGTTTCAGAAAGAAATTTCGTTTCAGCTAGATTGCAATGCAGGTTGAAACGTTTACATCAGTTTGGTTGACAGTTTTAGATCCATTTTTGATTAAATGGACTAGAGTTGTGTGGTATCGAAGAAGGAGTTCGCTCTGAAATTGAAGAGCTGGTTATGAATAGGGAACAGATTTTGTCAGGTTGCGGCCCTGAGTTAACCTACTTTTGTAAGAGAGAGACAGCCAGAGGACAGAGACTGCAGGGGAGTTGTTTGAAGTCGCAGAGTGTTATTTAGAGACTGGGCTCACGTTTGGGCACTTAGAGTGCAGGAGAAGAAACAGGGCAGGAACAGGGTGAGAAGTGTTGCAAGGAGACTAGGGGTGTTTATGCACGTCTGCAAACCCAGAGTGGTGTGGTGGGGCAAGAAGAAAAGTAGTGGTCAAGGGAAAATAGGTGTTTCATTTGTCACTAGAATGGACATGTGGCGAGGGATTTGGTCGCTTGAGGTTCAGAAGGCAGCAGCCTTGCAGGAGGTTGGTTAAGGGTCGTCAAGGGTATCGGACCTTCAGTGGAACCATCAGGGAGATCCAATCTGAAGAGGGTGGGAGTAGTGCAAGCTATGGCTAGCTATGGGACAGCTGTCTGTGTCCAGGTGGGGAATGGAGGGACTAGGATGAGTGGTTCGTTTACCAGTGGAAGAAGGGTTGGATTGGCCAGCAGGGGTGAAAAAGTGTTACGAGACAACTGGTTGTTCAAGTGGTGTTAGTTAGAACAACAGTGGGCGAGAAAAAGGGGTTTTGACTGGGCAAATCCAGACCTGTAATCTAATCGATGGCTCTGTGAGGGAGTTTTCAGTTGCTATGTTAAGAATTATAAGTAACCCCTTAACTTCTCAGGCGAGTTGGCTGCGTTGTGATGGAGAAACCCCTTTATGATTTGATGCATTGGAAATATTCCAGGGGCAAGGGATCCAAGGGGATCCTGTGTTGTTGACTGGTACAGCGCGGCAGCAGTTCCTAAACACGGAGCAAGGAAGGGAGGTAAAAGGTTGATAAACCGTTAGTCGTTCCAGCAAGGAAGTCAGGCATAGATGTGTTGCCTGATGGGGGGTGGAGTTTTTAGAGGCTGTGCTAGGAGAACATAGACCCCTTCGCTCGTTGAAGTTTGGGAGTTGGCAAGTGGGGAGGAGAATGAAACTGGTGGTAGAGGAGGTGTGAATCAGCACATAGGCGCAAGCAGCAATCATTGATGAGGTGAGGACAGGAGACTCACAGTAGAAGAATGGGGGATTTTTGTTTGCCTAGTTTCCAGAAGAAGAGTCATACTGGGTTGTGAGTCTACTGTATGAAGGGCTGTCAGTAGGAAGGTTCTAGGTTTGTTGTACGGAGGCGACACCAAAAGCAGCCAGAAAGGGGGGTAAGGTGGAGAACGATTGATAATTCAGAGGGGGGGAAGTCAGTCATATCCGGGGTGCCTTTTGTTGATAATTTATGTGTTGTTTACAGTTATGTTGATTGGATATGGGTTCATTCCTGTTGGATATGGTTTCATTTTTTTTGGGTGTGAGACTTGTTCATGTGAAGGGTTATGCTTGGAGCATACAGTCACTTGGGTAGTGGATGCATTATTTGCAATTAAGTGAGGAGGAGATTCCTCGTGAAGTGGCTTGGATCGTTTTGATCATACTTATGTGCTTTTCATAGGATTGTGAAGAGAAGATGTGGCAAAATCCGCAAGGTAGGGGAATGCATAAGTGCGCCACAGTAGGTTGTTTGTTATTAAATGAGTTTGAAATAACGCAATGAGCGCACGTCAATGAATAACTCATGGGAGTGGGTATTCACTAATGATATTATTTTATTAATTTATTTAAACCGTTGGTTTGTAATGTATTTTTTTAAAACTTTGCACGGCCCCTGTTGCTGTGTTGGTGCAGCAAAATTCGGTTGTTGTCTTTTTGGTACCGTTGTTTTGTGAAAATCGGATTTGCATAGTCATTTTGCAAGGGGGAAATTGTCACGGTCAAAAATAAAACACAACATAATTCGTTGGTCATATCGCCACCAGCCCAGTCGGGCATAAGCTCTCTAACTCCAAATTGTCTGGGCTTCAGGCAGACGGCCCCCTTGATGTAGGATCCAGCCCAATTAAGCATAGGGGAGAGGTTACACGGAGACGCGTCTGTGTTAGCCAGACTGTCTAAGTAGCTGGACCGACGCCTCATTGTTGGTTCAAACGAGTCTCGACGCCCGCGATCAGACTCATCCGGCCAATCTGAGCACTGCATAGAGGCTATCCTAATCTTCCTACGGAGTCAGTCGGAAAGTGTGGCTGGACCGACAGGTCTCGATAGGTCTGTGGCAGAAAGTATGGCGGCCTACCCAGACTCCTTCTAGCCAATTTTACGACGTCGCCGGGAAAATAAATGGAGGAGGGAGAAGGAAGGTAGTGTGTGGTGGGGGTGAAATCTAGCTAATCAATTAAATGACCATTTGACCACCACAGAGAGTTAAGGCGGTGTAGGCGTGACTGTCATGATTTGATTATCAATGGAATTAGAGGGAGATAATCTTCGGGTAAGACGGCGGTATAAAAATATCTGAATATGTTAATGGCCCTTGGACAAGGGAGTTTAGGGCATATAAAGTATTGATGTGAGTCGAGAGACGAGAAAAACGAACTGAGAAGTCGGGGAGAGAGAGAGAGGTCTGAGGTGTAGTCTCTGCAGGAGGGAAAGGGCAGAGAGATGGAGAGGAAGTTTATTAGTTTGAGCAGTAGCAAAAGATATAGTCTGCAGAGGGAGGACTAAAGAGAGATGTGGAAAGAGTAAGAAGTTGCTAATAATGAAGAGATAAAGAAAGAAAGAAAAGAAAAGGAAAAGAAAAGCATCCATGTCATTTAATAGAGAAGACTAGGAGAGAGGGAGAGAGTGTGCAATGCGTTAATGAGGTAAAAAGAAAGATGGAGATCAGATCGATGTTTTGATAGTCTCTGATCAATACTGAACCGGGGGTTCGACCTCATAACTGGCAGCGTCACTTCTGTCAAGCAGATCCCACTGACCAACGCCAGTGCCTGCAGTCTAGCCTGACCAGTGCAATGCAGAACCAACACCGTGCCCAGCAAGTTGTGTCGTGCTTGTGAAAGTGACAGTTGAAAAAGAAAAAAAAAGAAAAGAAAAAGACAGTGAATTACGTGAATAGTTATGATCACCTGGCCAGGTAAAAGTAGAAATCTATTTATACCCGGGTTAGTTAATGAGTTGTTTTAGATATAAATTAATATGATTAAATTTTTGTGAAGTTCAGGGGGAAAGAGAGAACTGTTTTATTTTGTTTGATTTCCATATGCAGATTGATGTTTCGTTCTATGTTCATGTGTAGTAAGTTAGAGTCTTTACTTGTGGTTTGATGTGACGAATGCATGTTATATGATTGAGATTGTAAGCAAGTGCTGTGAGTGTTGTTTGGGCTGTGCGCTAGTACTTCCTCCATCGGACATCACCGAGAGTTGACAGTTGTGGTGTGTGTGTGTGTGGTGTTCCCAAACCAGCCCGTACCCAGAGTTACCCTGTGGGGTTTATATTACTCATATGCCAAGACTCTGAAACGATGCAATCAGTTTCATACACTTAATGCCGGTGTTGCTGTTATATCCTGGCCATAACACCGCAGGTGTCTGTAATTCTCGGAACTGGTTTGACGGCTGAGTTGTGTTATATGGAAAGAAACACGTTGAATTTAGACCTCGTTATGGAAGTCTTTAAGGCTAACGTTGAATACACATAGCCGATATCTTCATATATCTGGCAATGTTGATCGATGATGTGATGATGATGATGATGATGATAATTATGATGATATTTCTTCGTCAGTCGTACATAATCATAATCATCATCATCTCATCATCATTTAATAATAAAAGTTAATAAATAATAAATATTTAACTACTACTTCTAATGTTTGTTAATGATGTTGATATAATAATAATGATTGATGATGATAATAATAATAAGTATTAAAATTCTCGACATAAAGCCTTTTGCTTTCACAGATTATGCATGGCCCTCAATCATCTTTTAATTCCTCTCCACCTTAAAGCTCCTTAACTTGGTGAGGTCATATCCATAATCCTTGGCGTCGGCCAGTTCATGGGAAGCTAGTCACTGAACAGACGTGGAGGCGCCCCCGCCATGAGGAGATTCGAAAATTCATTCCAGTCTCTGATCGTGACTAGGTGACTTTCTACTGACGTCCAGTAAGGGGGCTTAGTAGATGGCGGTTGTCATTTGCGTGTATTTGACGAGAACGAGCACAACCGACACTGACCACATAATTGACCTAGGCAGCTCAGCAGTGCAGGGGACTCTTCTGGAGAGCTGCCCACCGATGCTTTGATATTGTTTGCTTCTGTCAGTTGCTGAGAACTGCAGGGATTTGGGGGTGAAAAAGAGATATGTGGAATGGGGACTCTCTCACTCTCTCTCTCGCTCTCTCTCTCTCTCTCTCTTCTCTCTCTCTCTTTTTACTCCTCTGTGCGCTTGCGCTTTTGCGCTCGCGTGTGAGCGTGCGTTGTATCTATGCAGTGTGTGTGCTGTGTGTGTGTGTGTATGTGTGTGTGTGTGTGTGTTCGTGTGTTGTGTGTGTGTGTGGGTGTGCGTGCGAGCACAAGAGCGAGCGTGTGTCCACGGTGTGTACGTGTGTGTGTGTGTGTGTTGTGTGTGTGGTGTGTGTGTGTGTGTGTGTGTGTGTGCGCGTCCGTGCGCGCGCGTTTGCTCACGTGTACGCATGTGTGTTGTGTGTCGTGTGTTGGTGTGTTTGTGTTCGCCGCGCGTTGTGTGTGGTGTTGCGCGTGCCGCGGCGCGCGCGCGCGGAGGCGGCGTCGGGGTAATTTTGGTACAGATACAAAAAATCTACTGCCAG
>CM031596.1:48448565-48466065 GCA_018398815.1 Conus ventricosus
TTTGCTCTTTAATTCGTTCAAAAAGTGTTGAGGATTAAGTTTAATCCTCTTGATTCATATTTATAAAACAATATTTAGCAAAGGCTCATTTGGTCAAGCGTTCGTCTCTTGTTACCTATTTATCATTACTAAACAAGACCGATTCTATGTTAAGTTCGATTCTTAAACAGTTTTTTACTTTTTTCCCCCGTTAATTTTCTCTCTAGTTCGCTCTATAAACTATTTACATTACCACAATGCCATAAGTAGTGTTGCATTGAATTTTTCTGTCTTGCAAAATGAACATTTGTCGCTGTTTACTATAGCCATTTTCGTCAAACTACAACTCATGACAAGAATCCTAAAGCTGCTCGTAAAAAAGGAACCCAACAAGCATGCGTTTTGAGAAAGAGCTTTTCTTTTTTTCTTTCTTGTGTTGTGTGTGTGTGTGGGGTGTGTGTGTGTGTGTGTGTGTGTGTGTGTTTATAAGGGCGAGGCAAACCATCCGGGGATAATCGAAGATTTCCTTACTTAGCGGTTTCAGTTATTGAAGTTTTCACTTCAATTCTGAGCATTGACTTCAACCAGCCAACAGCCTTGGTTCCTTGCGGTCGGCTGGGCTATAAACAACACATGTTGAATCACTGCAATTCTGAACAGTCGGTTGTAAGTGGGCTGAACATGGGGGGGGGGGGGGGGGGGGCAAAAAAAAAACAGCGAGAGAGAAGCTATTGCTATTTACCGAAAATTCTTTTCCTCAGTCGAACACATTTGTCTTTCTGATAATAAATTATTAACAACAGTTTGGAAGACGAACGAAAGAGAAAAAAACCCAACAACTACGCGTAGCGTTTATTGGTTATGTGAAAGCCTTCGGCACTGTTAGGCAAGGAAGTCATAGGAGCGTGTGTAAAAAAAAAGTTCAACCCATCAATAAAAATGATCGAAATGTTACAGACATTGTACGAGTCTGTGCAGTCACGTGTTGGATTGGGTTCTAATGTATCTGATTTGTTTTTTTCTTTTTTCAGTTGTCCAAATGGTCTAAAACAATGTTATTTGTTTGTCTCCCCTGTTCTTCTTGCTCGTTACGGGAGCAGCGGAGGAGGCGAACAAAAAGGGACATATCAGTTCTTGCCTGGCCTTAAGGAAATATTTCTGCTGCTGTTTGCAGCCATATTGTTTGGATCTTGATCTTGCGCTCCATGCAGTCTAAAAAAAAAAAATCTAATCAAAACAAGCTCAAATACACTCGGTGAACATGACTTAGGTTATGGGTTTTAGAAAGGGAGGTCATCGAGCAAAAAAAGCAACAAAAAAAAAAAAGAAGCTTGAATCGAGGAAAAGAAATGGAATTGGTAAATAGTTATACACACGTAGGTTTCGATTTGACCACAAAATCATCATATGGCGCAGCATTAGAAGAGTTTTCAAGGACAGCCTAGCATAAAGTTTGGGAAATAATGAAACAATGTGGAGTTTAGGCATCATGAACATTTCTATGATTTTCAACATATTTGATGCCCAGTGTCTGTCTGCATTCGAGGCTTAGGGTATGACGTGGTACAAAACAATAGAATCATCACTTTAATGTAAAAGAATTATTTAACCTAAGCCGCCAAATCCCCAGTAAGGTGGTCTGTGGGGAAATGGGTCGGTATACTAGCACAAAGACAGCAAACTTACAACAACAACAACAAAATTGAGCTACTGGTTTTCTTTGGCAAGACATATATCTTAACAGAATTTCTATTTTTCTTTGGCAAGATATAGACCTTAATAGAATTTCCAAACAAGCACATGTTCCAAGTCTATATAAAGTTACCGATAATATTAGTGACAAACACGTTTCAAACCGGGCTGCCTATAACAAAACTGTTTTACAGATACGGTTTTTCTTGCTGCTGTTGCTGTTGTTGTTTCGGAAGTTTGGCTTGAAGGTGGAGACCAAAGTTTAGAAGCTTTTGTCAACGTGTTCAGACAACGGATGGCTGATTGTTATCAACAGGATTGAACTAGCAAGTTCAGTTCCAGTGATCGTTTTCAAATCTACCGTCATTTAAATCTCCTTTCCAACAAAATCACTTTCCAACACATTTCTGAAGAAAAACAAAACCAAACCAACAAGCAAAAAAAACAAACAAACAACAAAAACCACAAAAAAACCCACCAAACCCCCCCCCAAAAAAACAATACGAAGATAGCCAAAAGACATGTCCCTTTTGTGGTCAAACTCAAGATAGAAAAAACAACACGAATTTTTCGGTCCGGCGCGATACTTACAAACTTATAAAATTCAATCATTCTTAATTAAATTCAAGCAATTCAAAAGAGGTCGTCTCCTTGAACTGAAAAGTTTGTTAGCAAATGAGGACATCAGTATGACTGGATTTTGCAATGACATTTATTGCGCATTGAAGATAGAGAGAGAGAGGAGAGAGAGAGAGAGAGAGAGAGAGAGAGAGAGGGAGAGTATTAATTAATACCAGACACTTAAGTTGGGAAATAGTAGACGCGTCCATCAATCAAGAACGACATGTATGGTTGAATCCCGTAATGTCGCTTTCTGGATTATGTTTTGCATGCATGCCTTGATTATGTGTGCTCATGGCCATATCTAATGTGTTCAGGCCGGAGTCGAACAAAAATCTTTTTATTAATAGTGTGTGTGTTTTGTGGTGTGTGTGTGTGTGTGTGTGTGTGTGTGTGTGTGTTGTGTGTGTGTGGTTGGTGATGTGTGTGTGTGGTGTGTCGTGTGCGCGCTGCGTGCTTGCGTGCGCGCGCGCGCGCGCGCGCGCGTGTGTGTGTGTGTGTGTGATGTTGATGTGTGTGTGGTGTGTGTGTGTGGTGTGTGTGTGTGTGTGTATGTTGTGTGTGTTGTGTGTTGTCCCTTTCTCTCGCTCACTTTCATGTTTCAGCCTGTGAAGAAAAAAAAACTTGATTGTTTGGTTCGTTTGTTTGTTTTGGCCTATCTTTACAGGGGGGATTTTATATGACGTACATCATTGACACTGAAACACATTTTCCATTACATAACAAGAGCCTAACTACCCATCAAGTTGTAGTCACGGAAAGGGAGGAGGACGGAGAAGGGAAACAAAAGAAAACAATTTCTCAAAGAGAAAATTAAAATGGAACTCCTCTCCTCTCTCTCATCTCTCCTATCTCTCTCTCTTTCTCTCTCAGTCAGACGTGTTGGTCGTTTGGTTGTACAGCGGATGGTCATGTATTCGCGGATTCTGGTCATGTATTCCGCGGATTCTGACTGTATTCCACCGAGCAGTCAATATATATATGTATATATATATATATATAAATATATATATATATATTTATATATATATATTATATATATATATAATGAGTCAAATTACCACTTTCCGCGGTCATTGAGGAGAAACACCAGGTTTCGAAATATCGGTATATGACCAGGAGTTATGTGTTAGTGAGTTTCCTCCCTATTGGAGATTATAAGCTTGCTGAAGACTCATTTTGAGAAGCATTTATTTTATTTTTCCCCATCCACCACTTGAGCACATACTGTTAGTTAGGCAGTATTAACTACCACTGCAGATATGAATGCTTATCTCCCCCTATTTCTTCAATCTAAGAATAAGAGCAAGCTTTGTTTATAATTGAATATTTCTTGCAGTCATTGCAACACCAAGCTGCTCTGTAAGTTGCTGGAATGGTGCTCGGTACATATCTTGGAATTTATTATTTTTGTAATTTAGTCCCTTGCGGATTCATTCCAAGAACTGGCCCTCAGCACTTGTGTCTTAATAGGTTATCTTTTTATATTTTATACTTTTCACAAGAAAATGTAGTTGTGTTGCTCTTTCATGATTTTCTTTGCTTCTTAGGTGGCACCTTTGGTTGGTTTTTTGAAAACTCAACAAACATACTACGGTATTGCACACCAGCCTTTTCTGGGATAGCATTCTTCTTAAAAACCGAAAAGGCAGAGGAGTCAAATTACCACTTTCCGCGGTCATTGAGGAGAAAACAACCAGGTTTCGAAATATCGGTATATGACCAGGAGTTATGTGTTAGTGTTTCCTCTCTATTGGAGATTATAAGCTTGCTGAAGGCTCATTTTGAGAAGCATTTATTTTATTATATTTTTTCCCCATCCACCCACTTGAGCACATACTGTTAGTTAGGCAGTATTAACTACCACTGCAGATATGAATGCTTATCTCCCCCTATTTATTCAATCTAAGACATAAGAGCAAGCTTTGTTTATAATTGAATATTTTTTGCAGTCATTGCAACACCAAGCTGCTCTGTAAGTTGCTGGAATGGTGCTCGGTACATATCCTTGGAATTTATTATTAGTTTTCTGTACCTTGCAGATTCATTCCAAGAACTGGCCCTCAGCACTTGCGTCTTAAGAGGTTATCTTTTTATATTTTATACTTTTCACAAGAAAATGTAGCTTGTGTTGCTCTTTCATGATTTTCTTTTGCTTCTTACGTGGCACCTTTGGTTGGTTTTTTGAAAACTCAACAAACATACTACGGTATTGCACACCAGCCTTTTCTAGGATAGCATTCTTCTTAAAACCGAAAAGGCAGAGGAGTATACCACTTTCCGCGGTCATTGAGGAGAAACAACCAGGTTTCGAAATATCGGTATATGACCAGGAGTTATGTGTTGGTGAGTTTCCTCCCTATTGGAGATTATAAGCTTGCCGAAGGCTCATTTGAGAAGCATTTATTTTATTATATTTTTTCCCCATCCACCCACTTGAGCACATACTGTTAGTTTGGCAGTATTAAATACCACTGCAGATATGAATGCTTATCTCCCCCCCTATTTCTTCAATCTAAGACATAAGAGCAAGCTTTGTTTAAATTGAGTATATATATTATATGTGTGTGTTGTGTGTGTGTAGCTAATTCAGTTCACGGAAAGTTAAGGCGGTGGAAGAGGTTAGGTACCGCTTTTCATGATGGCCTAAACATAATACACTTTTAATTGTTCACTGCCCGTATGCCCACCAGGCTTTGGGACATCAACTTTTGAAACTCCAAAACTCTCTCGCCACGGGCTGATCCATATGCAGACCATTCAGTTCAGCTGGTTGATCAGGGTTTTGTCTGTGTGGATACCATAGTGAGTCATAGTTATCCTAATCCGCTTATGCTCAGCCGGATAAGGAACCTTAACACCGGGTTGGCTTTGGGATCTGTGTGTCTTTTCTTTCTTTCTTCTTCACTTAGCATTCCGAGGCTCACGGCAGGTGAGATTGTTCTGTGTGAGATTGCTTTGCATCGCACCATTAAGGCAGCCATACTTTGTCTTCGGGGTTGATGACCTAATATGACATCACTGTTTTGATTCTTCTGTGAAAGATGAAATGGTTTTAACCTTTGAGAAAGGTTTGTTAAAACTGAACTTTATCCGATCACATGGAATTTAGGGATGGTGGTTTGTGGTGGTGTATATGCATGCAAGATTTTTTCATGCATGTGTTTACGTACGGGAACTTAGTTCAAAGTCTGATCCCAGAGACTCGGAGGGGTTGTCAGCCTGCAAAATGTTATCTCCGAAGAGAAGACCTCTTTCAACCAGGCTGTGTTGAATGGAAGTCGAACCTCAGACCTTGGAACAAGAAACGAGGCCTTACTCTCTCTGGCCAACCTGCCCTGGGCTTAGTCACTGACACCCTCCAGTCCCTTCAGACAGGACTTTTGTTAACCCGAGGTGTGAACGCATGTATGAAAACAAAAATGCAGGAACATCAAATCCCATTCCAATCCTCCCTGGAACAGTATAGGCCACCGTGCGCTTGAAGAGTGATGGCGAAACAAAATAATACAACTAATGAAAAAAAAGATAGTGCAGACTAGCATTGTCTTTTGAACGGGTGTGACTGCCTAAACAGTGGGATTCATAACGTCTAAATACGCACAAATCTCACCAATGATGAACTTCAAAGTTCCAGACGAGACGAAGAGGGAATCATAGAGGAATGCAGGTCTGAAAGGCCGTGTGCTTAAACTCTTCCAGGCTATTGTCAATAATTAAGGCAAAATGAAATTATCTTAAGGCAATTAGAAGGAAGAGTTTGAGTATGGTTTGACCATCTTTGTCTTCTTTGTATCGAAATCAGCTTCCCTTACCCATCTCCTTGCCCCCCTCCTCTCTCTCCCTCCCTCCTCTCTCTCTCCTCTCTCTCTCCTCTCTCTCTCTCCTCCCCCCCCCCCTCTCTCTCTCTCTCCTGCGTCTCTCACTCCCCTCTCTCCCTATATTTTCTTCTGTGCCCTCTGTCTCTATCTCTGTGCGTCCACTGTTGTCTCACTGTCTGTCTGTCTGTATGTCTGCCTTTCTCTCCCCCCCCTCTCCCCCTCCCCCTTCTCTCTCTCCTTTGATTTATCGACCTTCTGTTCACTATCTGTTTGTAAACTGCTTTGTGTGAAAAGTTATTTTCTCACACTGAAAACATACTCTCACATTTTGTATGTGAAAAAAAAAAATTCTTTGTTGGGTACTTCATTTTATTCCCGTATATGGTGGGCTATGTATACAAAAAAAAAAGTTGTTGCTGCTAAATTCATTTTCCACTCCCCACCCACACAAAAAAAAATGTTTTTTTGCTTTTCCCCTCTCCTCTCTCTCTCTTCTCTCTCTCTCTCTCTCTCTCCTCTCTCTCTCTCTCTCTTTCTTCTCTCTTTCCTCACACACCCCCCAACCAAGCACGCACGCCGACACACCAAACACACCACACACAAACCACCCCACACACACCAAAAACCCCCCCCCCAACACTTACTCACTCAATCACCGGCACCAAAACCCAAAATAAACCCCCATTCATATTCTGTGACAAGCTTGGTCAGATGATGTCCACCCCTTATTGTGTCAGGTGAGGTCTCGCGGTGGGCCCCCCGTGCTTGGATATATTTGCGGTTGCGAAGGGCAGCGCAGGTTCACCATGACTGTCAAACATAAAAAAACTGATCGGGGTTCAACGACAACTAGAAAAAAAAAAAGAAAAAAAAACCAACCTACCGACCCCCAACCAACCAAAACCCACCAAACCCCTCGGCACACCATTGTTTGGGTTTTTGTTTTTTTTGTTTTTTTTTTTTAAGTCTCCCAGGTCAACGTTCCGGCAGTTTGGGGAGGCCCTAACGTGTCGCCCCGGCCCGCTTTTTGCTTCTTGGACGCGTCATAAAATTTTGCTTTGCATTCAAGGGGCCCGAGACGGGTTTTAACGAACGCTAAGTTAAATTTTAAAAATATGTCCTGGGGGTGCTGCTAGAAAAAAATAGCCAACGCACTGTACGTGCGCGGTGGGTATAGGGTATACGCCGGGTTTATCGAATGTGGTCGAGTGGTTTGTAAACTGGGGAAAGAAAAAAAGAAAGAAAAAGAAAAGGATGATATGTCGTGACCCCGCTTTGTCAATCTAGCCTTGTTTGAAAAGTCAAGGCCGTGGCGTCCTCCTCTCTTCTCTCTCTCTCTTCTCCGTGTGCGATATATTATTTGTGTGGTTTTGTGTGGGTGTGTGGTGGTGTGGAGAGAGAAGAGAGAGAGGGGAAGGGGGGAGGAGAGAGAGAGGAGAGAGAGTTTGGGGATCGCAACGTATGAAAAAAAAGAAAAAAAAAGGAACAGTTTTGTATACAATTTGAAAGAATAATAAAAAAATAGATAGCCCAACAACAAAAAAAATCTATATACACACACATCATTTACTAGTTCTGTAAGTTTACCCAGGAACAAGAAAGCTTAGGCACTGGTTTATCAGTTTTATCAATTCATAGGGAATAAACCTGTTATATATTATTTCCTCCAAAATGGAGATTGGGGGGGGGGGGGGGGGGGGGAGGGAAACAAAAGAGGAAAAATGGAAGAAGTGTATATAATTTTTCCCGCCAATCAAAGAAAGGCATTACTGCGCGCGCGCGCGCACCACACACACACACCACACACAAACACACACACACACACACACACACACACACACACACACACACACGGAGAGAGAGAGAGGAGAGAGAGAGAGAGAGAGGAGAGAGGGGAGACGAGAGAGGAGGGGAGAGAGACGCAGACGCAGACGCAGACACAGACACAGAGACACAGAACAGAGAACGAATAATTGAAAAATAAAAACAGGAAAGGAAAGATGCTTTCTATTAAAGGGTGGGTCAAAGGCATGCTAAAACTAAGAAGCTGGGAGTTCTCAAAACAAGGGGGTTGGAAGGGGCGGTCGGCAAGTTTCAGTTTCAGTTTCAGATTCATCAAGGAGGCGTCCCCTGCGTGCGGACTAGTCCATATATGCTACACCACAGCCGCTAAGTTTTGAGACCACATGTGCATGATTTTTAAGCTGATGGATAAATGAATTTACAATAAGATGAGAGAATTGAAGAAGAGGGCCGGCAAGAGGGCATTAAAATGCAATGTTGGTGGGTTGTGGGTGTGTAATTTTTTTTTTCGCTGTGTGTGTGTGTGTGTGTGTGTGTGTGTGTGGTGTGTGGTGTGTTGTTGTGCATGGGGTGTGGAGGAGTAGAGCATGTCACTCCCTAACTCAGCAAGTTTAAGAAAAATATGAAATAAATGACTTCAAGTCTCAGTTGACTTAGTCAAATATTCCCATTTGTGATGAAAACGTAATGGACATGCCCCCCCCCCCCCCCCCCCCCCCCCCCCAAAAGGGAGTAAATAAAGAAGAAATAAAACAGAGATGCGCGGGTGAACTAGCTGTGATTGCTCAGTGGGGAAAAAATGATTTGATTAAATGTGATTTGGCCCCAGGTGAAAAAAAAATCTGAAATATACTTGGGTGAAATGTGATTTGGCAAAAGTGAGTCGGTGAAACGTGAATCGATAAAACGTGATGAGGCAAAACGTGTGTCGGTGAAACGTGATAAGTTCGGTGAAGCTTGATGAAGCGAAATGCGACTATATAGGCGAAATGTGAAACATCGGAGGAGCCATCTTTCGACCTACGCTGTTGACAGCGTCCTTTAATATGCTGATGGCATCTTGAAGGCCGGGAAAGTTGATGCACTGTGAGTCCCCAGTGGGCGGAATAATGAACCAGCTGACAGACGGAGTGGCCGTCAAGACTATTAAGAAGATTATGACTAACATTCCAAGGAACGAGACTTCCAAACATGCGTTAGCTCGTACACATACTTTAAAAAAAAAAAGAAACAAGAAAAAGAAGAAAAGAAAAAGGAAAACAAAGAAAGAAAGAAAAGAAAGTCTTTCTCTCTCTCTCTCTCTCTCTCTCTCTCTCTCTCTCTCTCTCTCTCACACACACACACACACACCCCACACACACACACACACACACACACACACACACACACACATACACACACACACACACACGCGCGCGCGCGTGCACACACGCACGCATCTACGCAACGCATGCACGCACGCACGCTCACAGAGAGGAGAGAGAGAGAGAGAGAGGAGAGAGAGAGAGGAGAGAGAAGGAGAAGAGAGAGAGAGAGAGTACGCGTGCACGAGAAGGAGTGTCCACTAAACCCTTTGTAAGTCTTCATTGAATAAAGATTTATAGTCTTTCCCGTTCTTTTCGGCTTTAAAAAGAAAGGAGAACGGCCGAGTCCCTCACCCCCCACCCCCACTCACTCACTCTCTCTCTCTCTCTCTCAGGAAAGAAGTAAGCGGACACGGTATGGAGATCAAGGAAGAGGGGAGGGTGAAAGGGTTGGGGAAGAGAGATAATCAACAGCGAGTAGAAACATGGATAAAAGTTCATTAAAGCTGCTCCCTCCGCCCCCCCCCCCCCCCTTTTCCCCTCTCCCGGGTTAAAGTAATGGCCATTATGTTTCTCAGGGGTCAAGGTTAGTTAGTACTCTTCTTTAATGTTGTCATTACAGATTAGGTTTGCTTCGGTGAGCGCTAAACATAGCCGAAGTGTTTCTGGGATCCCTGGAACTGTTGTCTTATTTCACTGACATCTTGGACAGAGGAGTACATCTTGCTGCATTTTTTTTTCGCGTGGTTTTGTTTCGTTTTTCCTAAAGCCTATGTGGTCTTCTGAAAATTCGTTCTGCATACATGATCAAATGCATAACCGTGCAAGCTTAAGCACAGCACGCGCGCGCACGCACGCACGCACGCACACACACACACCACACACACACACACACCACACACACCACACACACACACAACACACACACACACACACACACACACCACGTATGCCCGTGTAAAAACACACACGCGCGCGCGCGCGCGCACGCACAGAGAGAGAGAGAGAGAGAGAGAGAGAGAGAGAGAGAGAGAGAGAGAGAGAGAGAGAGAGAGAAACGTGCGTCTACGCCCATATACACAGGCATACACACTTACACGCATACAAGTACGCACACACGCACACATGCGTACTCAACACACAGGAGCATGTTCACATAAGCCCACACACGCATACATATGATGCAAAAAGACTCCAAAAAGCAGTCCAGCAGAGCCAGCAAGGGCAATGGACAACGTGGGAGAATGAACTCCAAAGAAGTCTCACTTGGAATGACATTTGGCACATGGCCCCTCTCAGGATCAGCTTCATTCTCAGATCTGCATATGACCTTCTGCCCTCAAATGCAAACCTGGTGAAGTGGGGGAAAACAGACGATCCTGCATGCCCCCTCTGCCATGAAAACCAAACAGTGGAGCATGTCCTAAGCTCATGTAAAGTAGCCCTGGCTCAAGGAAGGTACACATGGAGGCACAACCAAGTGCTCAAAGCGATTGTACAAGTAGTCTGGGCTAGTACCAACACCACAAAAGGGAAAATCAGGACTCCAAAAGCACCCGCAACATTCTTCACCGCAGGAGGCGGCAAATCATGGCCAAGAACAATAGTGCCACTCGGAACATGCAGGCAGAGAGTCTGCTGGACGGGGCAGATGACTGGGAGTGCACTGCAGACCTCCCAGAATGGAAGAGTCACCCAGAGATCATCAGCAAGAGTGGCATGAGACCAGACATAGTAGTCCACTCTCAGTCAACCAAGCAGCTGATCGTGATCGAGGCCCACGGTGCCATATGAGAACAGAATGGAGGCAGCTCAAATCTACAAGACTGAAAAGTATGCTGATCTGCCAAACAGCCTGAGGAGAGAAGGCTATCAGGTCAAAGTCCTCACTGCAGAAATTGGAGCTAGGGAGTTTGTAGGAACGTCTGCATACAACCTCATGAAACAGCTCTCAGTCGCAGGGAGGGAAAAAACCAGAGCCCTGAAAGCAATGGCAGAAGCGGCAGAGAGGTGTTCAAGCTGGATCTGGTCAAGGAGGAACAAAAGTGAACTTCATAAGGCTTAAATGTCCTACAAATATCAGGTGTCCCTGTGGCTCAGTGGTTAGAGTGCGAGTCATTAAGTGGAAAATGAGCATGTCCAGAGGGTCATGGGTTCGAATCCCAGCCATGGCTCGTCCCAAGATGGGAAAAAAAGGGGCAGCAGAGGGACATCCGGAGTCATGAACCGGGTGTGGCCCAACCCCCCTAGAGTGTCAGGAGATAAGGGCCGAAACACTTGCTTGAAGAGACTTCTCTTCTGAGGACTCTCTGCTGCCACGCTCTCCACGAGTTTCTTTCTACTGCATATGTGCGCACACTCACACATGCACAGGCACACGCACACTGCATACATTGGCAACCCATATCATACATATGCATATATATGCACACGTGTACAGACACGCAAACACACACACACACACATACATTGACAACAGGGCACAGAGAATGTTAGATAGGTGTCCAACGTCTGACCACAGACCGCTAATGCGCAAGTCAGATATCTGCTAAGTCATATCCATGAGATCCTTGTCTTAAATGCTCTTCTCTTTATCATTAACTCATCTATCCGTCAGCTGAAAATCCTGCGCAGAGTAGACGTTGCGCAGATGCCCTTCTCCAAAGTAGAGCTCAGCCAAACTGCATAGTTTCTGACCGTTCTCTTTTGAAGAAAACACGTCAACCTAAGTGTTGAAAGGGACTTTACCGAAGAATATATGTGTTAGTGTGACTGAATGTGAATATGTGCGTTCGTATGCGCGCGCGCGCGCGCGCGTGTGTGTGTGTGTGTGTGTGTGTGCGTGCGTGCGTGCGTGCTTGCGCGCGCGCGTTTTTGTGTGTGTGTGTGTGTGTGTGTGTTTGACGAAGAGAGAGAGAGAGAGAGAGAGAGAGAGAGAGAGAGAGAGAGAGAGAGAGAGAGACAGACAGACAAACAGAGAGAGAGAGAGAGAGAGAGAGAGAGAGAGAGAGAGAGAGAGAGAAGAAGAAGAATGTGGGGATGAGGATATCATTTGCGTTATTTTTTTTTCATTTATTGTTTTTTTTTTGTCAGTGCAAGACTCGTTTATCGGACAATAAACGTCAACTGAATCGAAGTAAACATTTTCTTCATCCTCCCCTCCCCTCATCCTCTCCGTCGTTTGTCATTCCTCGGATTGAAAGGTGTTCTGCATCTTAAAACAAACAACAACAACAACAACAACAACAACAACAACAACAACAACACTTCGATCACTCACTTGTAGTTGGAGCTACAACATCAGGAAATCTCACAAGACATATTCAATGAAGAAGATTGAACTTGTCTTCTCTTTTTATAATGTTTTCCAATGAAAAATGAAACCGTTTTTTTTCTCTAACGTTCTTCAAATCATGTCTAATTCACGAACACAACGGTAGCTAATTAGGTATCGTCATTCCATGGTGGTGAGTGACGCCTGTTATGCTGGACCGTGCTCGGTGACCACCGAAAATCACTTTTCCATTATGTTGACAGCATCGACAGTGTTGATGCCTCTTAAACCCACGGTTGTGTTACAGCACTCTGTGTGCTAATAGTCTGTTGACTACTGCTGTGTTGACAACAAGCGGTCTACTGTGTGTGTTGATGTCTGTTCAAAACTGCAATTATATTGACAGCAGATTGTGTATTGATTGCTTCTTAAAAGCGTTGACAGTGTCCAGATTATTATGTTGACGGACTTCTCTGTATTGATACCGCTGTTTTGACAGCGAGGCTGTTATATTGGTGCCTATTACAACGACGATTGTGTTTGAAAGTGTATTCGACATTAATGGCCTCTTACAACGACGATTGTGTTGAAAGCGTATTCAACGTTAATGCCTCTTAAAACTATGATTGTGTTGAAAGCGTATTCGACATTAATGGCCTCTTAAAAACTACGATTGTGTTGAAAGCGTATTCGACATTAATGGCCTCTTAAAACTACGATTGTGTTGAAAGCGCATTCAGCATTAATGGCCTCTTAAAACTACGGTTGTGTTGAAAGCGTATTCGACGTTAATGGCCTCTTAGAACTACGATTGTGTTGAAAGCGTATTCTACTTTATTCTCTTAAAACTCCGGTTGTTTTGACTGCGTCCAGTCTGCTATATTGTGTTGCCTTAAAAACCACGGTTGTGTTGACAGTATGTTCTACGTTAATGGCCTCTTGTAACCACAGTTATGTTGACAATGCATTATATGCTGTTGGCTTCTTAAAACTACAGTTGTGTGGACTGCTTTCAGTCTCCTATATTGGTGCCTCTTATAACTACGGATGTGTAAACTGCGTTTCAGTCTTCAATATTGGTGCCTCTTAAAACTACGGTTGTGTTGAAAGCGTATTCTACTGTAATGGCCTCTTAAACTCCAGTTGATTTGACTGCGCCCAGTCTGTTATATGGTGCCTCTTTAAACTACAGCTGTGTTGAATGCGTTCAGTCTCCCATATTGGTGCCTCTTAAAAACTGCGATGCAGTCTACTTTTTGATAGCTTCTGAAAACTACAACTGGATTGACAGAGTGCAGTCTACTTTGTTAATTAATGGCTTCTTAAAATTCACAACTGGATTGACAGAGTGCAGTTTGTTTTTTAATGGCCTATGAAAATACAACTGGATTGACAGAGTGCAGTTTGTTTTGTTACTGGCCTATGAAAATCACAACTGGACTGACAGAGTGTAGTTTGTTTTGTTAATGGCCTATGAAAATTACAACTGGATTGACAGAGTGCAGTTTGTTTTGTTAATCGCCTATGAAAATCCAACTGGATTGACAGAGTGCAGTTTGTTTTGTTACTGGCCTATGAAAATTACAACTGGATTGACCGAGTGTAGTTTGTTTTGTTAATGGCCTATGAAAATAACAACTGGATTGACAGAGTGCAGTTTGTTTTGTTAATGGCCTATGAAAATTACAACTGGATTGACCGAGTGTAGTTTGTTTTGTTAATGGCCTATGAAAAAACAACTGGATTGACAGAGTGCAGTTTGTTTTGTTAATGGCCTATGAAAATTACAACTGGATTGACAGAGTGCAGTTTGTTTTGTTAATGGCCTATGAAAATTGCAACTGGATTGGCCGAGTGTAGTTTGTTTTGTTAATGGCCTATGAAAATTACAACTGGATTGACAGAGTGCAGTTTGTTTTGTTAACTGGCCTATGAAAATCACAACTGGACTGACAGAGTGTAGTTTGTTTTGTTAATGGCCTATGAAAATTACAACTGGATTGACAGAGTGCAGTTTGTTTTGTTAATCGCCTATGAAAATTCCAACTGGATTGACAGAGTGCAGTTTGTTTTGTTACTGGCCTATGAAAAATACAACTGGATTGACCGAGTGTAGTTTGTTTTGTTAATGGCCTATGAAAATAACAACTGGATTGACAGAGTGCAGTTTGTTTTGTTAATGGCCTATGAAAATTACAACTGGATTGACGAGTGAGTTTGTTTTGTTAATGGCCTATGAAATAACAACTGGATTGACAGAGTGCAGTTTGTTTTGTTAATGGCCTATGAAAATTACAACTGGATTGACAGAGTGCAGTTTGTTTGTTAATGGCCTATGAAAATTGCAACTGGATTGGCCGAGTGTAGTTTGTTTTGTTAATGGCCTATGAAAATTACAACTGGATTGACCGAGTGCAGTTTGTTTTGTTATGGCCTATGAAAATCACAACTGGATTGACCGAGTGCAGTTTGTTTTGTTAATGGCCTATGAAAATTACAACTGGATTGACAGAGTGCAGTTTGTTTTGTTAATGGCCTGTGAAAATCACAACTGGATTGACCGAGTGCAGTTTGTTTTGTTAATGGCCTATGAAAATTACAAAATGGATTGACAGAGTGCAGTTTGCTTTGTTAATGGCCTATGAAAATTACAACTGGATTGACGAGTGCAGTTTGTTTTGTAATAGCCTATAAAATTACAACTGATGACAGAGTCTAGTTTGTTTTGTTAATGGCCTATGAAAATTACAACTGGATTGACAGAGGTAGTTTGTTTTGTTAATGGCCTATGAAAATTACAACTGGATTGACAGAGTGCAGTTTGTTTTGTTAATGGCCTATGAAAATTACAACTGGATTGACAGAGTGCAGTTTGTTTTGTTAATGGCCTATGAACAATTACAAATGGATTGGCCGAGTGCAGTTTGTTTGTTAATGGCCTATGAAAATTACAACTGGATGGCCGAGTGCAGTTTGGTTTGTTAATGGCCTATGAAAATTACAACTGAATTGACAGAGTGCAGTTTGTTTTGTTAATGGCCTATGAAAATTACAACTGGATTGGCCGAGTGCAGTTTGTTTTGTGAATGGCCTATGAAAAATTACAGCTGGATTGACAGAGTGCAGTTTGTTTTGTTAATGGCCTATGAACATTACAGCTGGATTGACAGAGTGCAGTTTGTTTTGTTAATGGGCTATGAAAATTACAGCTTGATTGACTGAGTGCAGTTTGTTTTTGTTAATGGCCTATGAAAATTACAATTGGATTGACCGAGTGCAGTTTGTTTTGTTAATGGCCTATGAAAATTACAATTGGATTGGCCGAGTGCGGTCTATCTTATTGATGACCTCTTAAAATCACAGGTGTGTGGGCAGGGAACTGTCTATTTTGTTAATGGCCTTTGAAATTACAACTTTATTGAAAGAGTACAGTCTACTTTGTTGGTGGCCTCTAAAGTTAGGCTACAGTTGTGTGTACAGGAAGCTGTCACTATGTTAATGTCCTTTACAATTACAACTTGATTGAAAGAGTACAGTCTACATTCTTGGTGGCTTCTTAAAGCTACAATTGTGTGGACAAGGAGCTATTTTGTTAATGGCCTTTACAATTACAACTTGATTGAAAGAATACAGTTTATTTCGCTGATGGCCTCTTAATGTTACAACCGTATTGACAGAGAGCTGTCTATTTTGTTGATGGCATTTAAATTCCAACTGCATTAAAATAGTGCAGTTCATTTTGTTGATAGCCTCTAGAAGCTACAACTGGATTAACAGAGTGCTGTCTATTTTGTTGATGGCCTCTTAAGACTACAACTGCGTTTACAGAATTGAGTCAAGTGTATTGATGGTCTCTTATAACTACCGCTGTAGTGACGGATTTGGGTCTACTACATTGACAGCCACTTAAAACTACATTGTGTTGACATACTTCAGTCTTATCTATTAGTGGCCCCTTAAAACTATATCTAATGTCTTCTTGAAACTACAACTGTGTTGACAGAACTGAATCTAATACCAACACTCTGTTGACTGAGTTCCATTTGTCCTGATGATGGGCCTAACAATTCTAAAACCGTGTTGACAGAATTCAGTCTATCAGGCTGATGACCAGTCAATACTAAACCCTTGTTGGCAGAGTTCAGTCTATCATGTTGATGACATATCAATACTAAAACCTTGTTGACAGAGTTCAGTCTATCATGTTGATGACATATCAATACTAAAACCTTGTTGACAGAGTTCTGTCTACCATGGTGATGGTCTGTTGATACTACCACTCTGTTGACAGAGTTCAGTCTATCATGTTGATGACCTATCAATACTAAAACCTTGTTGACAGAGTTCTGTCTACCATGGTGATGGTCTGTTGATACTGCCACTCTGTTGACAGAGTTCAGTCTATCATGTTGATGACATATCAATACTAAAACCTTGTTGACCCAGAGTTCTGTCATATCAGGTTGATGACCTATCAATACTAAAACCTTGTTGACAGAGTTCTGTCTATCATGTTGATGACCTATCAATACTAAAACCTTGTTGACAGAGTTCAGTCTATCATGTTGATGACCTATCAATACTAAAACCTTGTTGACAGATTCAGTCTATCATGTGATGCCATCAATACTAAACTGTACAAGTTCAGTCATCATGTGATGCCTATTAAGACTATAACTGTGTTGACAACGTCCAGTCTATGCCGCTAACTCTTTGGACAACAATTTTCTTACTTTTTTTTTGTAAATGCTGCCATCTACCATGTCAATAACCTCTCTGAGTACAACTGTGCTGACGAACGGCTTTGTTTTGTGTGTTGATAGCCTGGTAAAGTCTATACCGGTTGTTTTCTCCTCTTATTTTGTTTAATGGAATCTCCTATGTGACGTACTCGTCAGCTGAGAGCTACGGGGGGCTCTCTTGCCAAGGCCATTACGGGAGAGAGAGAAAAAAATTGACGAGAACGCCTATGACCTTCCAAACGTGTGTCGCATTTCTGGAGAGAG
>CM031596.1:48467602-48551443 GCA_018398815.1 Conus ventricosus
CCTGGTCATCGGCTTCTGGAAAATGGTCACCAGCTGGGTCTGGCACAGGGTCAGGTGCAGGAGGTGGGACAGCTGAGCCTGGCACAGGGTCAGGTGCAGGAGGTGGGACAGCTGGAACTGGCACAGGGTCAGGTTCAGGAGGTGGGACAGCTGGAACTGGCACAGGGTCAGGTTCAGGAGGTGGGACAGCTGGGCCTGGCACAGGGTCAGGTGCAGGAGGTGGGACAGCTGGGCATGTCACAGGGTCTGGTGCAGGAGTTGGGACAGCTGGGCCTGTCACAAGGTCAGGTGCAGGAGGTGGGACAGCGGGGCCTGGCACAGGGTCACGTGCAGGAGGTGGGACAGCTGGAACTGGCACAGGGTCAGGTGCAGGAGGTGGGACAGCGGGGCCTGGCACAGGGTCAAATGCAGGAGGTGGGACAGCTGGGCCTGACACAGGGTCAGGTGCAGGAGGTGGGACAGCGGGGGCCTGGCACAGGGTCAGGTGCAGGAGGTGGGACAGCGGAGCCTGGCACAGGGTCAGGTGCAGGAGGTGGGACAGCAGGGCCTGGCACAGGGTCAGGTGCAGGAGGTGGGACAGTTGGAACTGGCACAGGGTCAGGTGCAGGAGGTGGGACAGCTGGAGCTGGCACAGGGCCAGGTGCAGGAGGTGGGACAGCTGGAACTGACATAGGGTCAGGTGCAGAAGGTGGGACAGCGGGGCCTGGCACAGGGTCAGGTGCAGGAGGTGGGACAGCTGGGCCTGACACAGGGTCAGGTGCAGGAGGTGGGACAGCGGGGCCTGGCACAGGGTCAGGTGCAGGAGGTGGGACAGCGGAGCCTGGCACAGGGTCAGGTGCAGGAGGTGGGACAGCGGGGCCTGGCACAGGGTCAGGTGCAGGAGGTGGAACAGTTGGAACTGGCACAGGGTCAGGTGCAGGAGGTGGGACAGCTGGAACTGGCACAGGGTCAGGTGCAGGAGGTGGGACAGCTGGAACTGGCATAGGGTCAGGTGCAGAAGGTGGACAAGCGGGGCCTGGCACAGGGTCAGGTGCAGGAGGTGGGACAGCGGGGCCTGGCACAGGGTCAGGTGCAGGAGGTGGGACAGCGGGGCCTGACACAGGGTCAGGTGCAGGAGGTGGGACAGAGGGGCCTGGCACAGGGTCAGGTGCAGGAAGTGGGACAGCTGGAACTGGCACGGGGTCAGGTGCAGGAGGTCGGACAGCGGGGCCTGGCACAGGGTCAGGTACAGGAGGTGGGACAGCAGGACCTGACACAGGATCAGGTGCAGGAGGTGGGACAGCGGGGCCTGGCACAGGGTCAGGTGCAGGAAGTGGGACAGCTGGAACTGGCACGGGGTCAGGTGCAGGAGGTGGGACAGCGAGGCCTGGCACAGGGTCAGGTACAGGAGGTGGGACAGCGGGGCCTGACACAGGGTAGGTGCAGGAGGTGGGACAGCGGGGCCTGGCACACGGTCAGGTGCAGGAGGTGGGACAGCGGGGCCTGGCACAGGGTCAGGTGCAGGAGGTGGTACAGCGGGGCCTGGCACAGGGTCAGGTGCAGGAGGTGGGACAGCTGGAACTGGCACAGGGTCAGGAGCAGGAGGTGGGACAGCGGGGCCTGGCACAGGGTCAGGTGCAGGAGGTGGGACAGCTGGGTCTGGCACAGGGTCAGGTGAAGGAGGTGGGACAGTGGGGACTGTCACAGGGTCAGGTGCAGGAGGTTGGACAGCGAGGGTCAGGTGCAGGAGGTGGGACAGCTGGGTCTGGCACAGGGTCAGGTGCAGGAGGTGGGACAGTGGGGCCTGGCACAGAGTCAGGTGCAGGAGGTGGGACAGCTGGAACTGGCACAGGGTCAGGTGCAGGAGGTGGGACAGCGGGGCCTGGCACAGGGTCAGGTGCAGGAGGTGGGACAGCGGGGTCTGGCACAGGGTCAGGTGCAGGAGGTGGGACAGCTGGAACTGGCACGGGGTCAGGTGCAGGAGGTGGGACAGCTGGAACTGGCACGGGGTCAGGTGCAGGAGGTGGGACAGCTGGAACTGGCACAGGGTCAGGTGCAGGAGGTGGGACAGCGGGGCCTGGCACAGGGTCAGGTGCAGGAGGTGGGACAGCGGGGTCTGGCACAGGGTCAGGTGCAGGAGGTGAGACAGCGGGGTCTGGCACAGGGTCAGGTGCAGGAGGTGAGACAGCGGGGTCTGGCACAGGGTCAGGTGCAGGAGGTGGGACAGCGGGGCCTGGCACAGGGTCAGGTGCAGGAGGTGGGACAGCTGAAACTGGCACAGGGTCAGGTGCAGGAGGTGGGACAGCAGGGCCTGGCACAGGGTCAGGTGCAGGAGGTGGGACAGCGGGGGCCTGGCACATGGTCAGGTGCAGGAGGTGGGACAGCTGGAACTGGCACAGGGTCAGGTGCAGGAGGTGGGACAGCTGGGCCTGGCACAGGGTCAGGTGCAGGAGGTGGGACAGCTGGAACTGGCACAGGGTCAGGTGCAGGAGGTGGGACAGCGGGGCCTGGCACAGGGTCAGGTGCAGGAGGTGGACAGCTGGGTCTGGCACAGGGTCAGGTGCAGGAGGTGGGACAGCGGGGCCTGGCACAGGGTCAGGTGCAGGAGGTGGGACAACGGGGCCTGGCACAGGTCAGGTGCAGGAGGTGGGACAGCGGGGCCTGGCACAGGGTCAGGTGCAGGAGGTGGGACAGCTGGGCCTGACACAGGGTCAGGTGCAGGAGGTGGGACAGCGGGGCCTGGCACAGGGTGAGGTGCAGGAGGTGGGACAGTTGGAACTGGCACAGGGCCAGGTGCAGGAGGGGGGACAGCGGGGTCTGGCACAGGGTCAGGTTGCGCTAAAGGGTGATAATCCTTGTCCGGGACAAGAGTGTGTTCCTTCCATGACCCTCCAATGTTAGACACACAGCAGTCACCAATGCCTGAAAGGCAGTTTTTCACAATAGCAGGATAAGCGACGAGCCAAAAGCCTGCCAAATCCTGCCGACATAACTTGGTGAAGCTCTCTTGTACCCTTCATTGTCTTGAAGCTTCTGTCTGACCTTGGCGATTGATGGCTTCTTTGGGCACCCAGAAAAAAGTCCTGAGGAATGTCCCTTGCAGTTTTCTGCTTCTGGTTGCTTGTTCGGCTTGCTGTTCTGGCAGTAGTGATAGAACTCTTCAGCAGAGCTGATTACAGTAGTGCCTGCTTTGACGGCACTGGCAGCATGATCTTAATCACTGCTGCCTCTCCATCGCACGGACCTTTCCCATGCCGAGATCCAAAGAAATTTCTCTGCAGCTCGACACCAAAGTCTTGTTGGCTGGCAGTGACATCGCAAAAGGCGCTCTGCTCTTATACTGTGCGAACATCCGTCTGACCATTGCACAATCTGCTTTTAAGTTCAAACTCCTGTTCTGATGGAGGTGCTGGATTGTCTGACTTGTAAGGAATGAACTGCATGGAAATCATGCTTCAGGTCGTCAATATAAAAATCAGCGATTCGTTGACAGTGTTCTCACACCCGAAAGGACATCTGTAGTAGCAGGAGACTGGGTAATAGTCACTTGCTGGTGATGCCAGTGAGCGCCTGTATCTCATGCTGGTAGAGGCACGTGAATTTTCAGCAAAGTCCAACACCATGAGGACCAACCCATCCAGCAAGGGACGCATGTTTTTTTTAGTTTATTAAACTGTGTGTGTTGCCAGTTGCCCTGTAGAGGTGCTCCGGCAAAAAAGCAACCTCCTCAAGGAGCTCTTGCACCAGATCAGTGATGCCTCCTCTCGAGTCTCCAAAACCTTCCTACTGATGATTTTGTTGTCATTTCAATTCTTTTGGTTGTCCACCAGTGCCATGTGAACTGTCCTCTGTGACCTTCAAGGGGTTTTAAATAATCCGCCAGCTTGTGAATGTCACAGTCCGCACATGTCCGATAAGCACATGGTTTCCCTCCATTTTCGCATGTTGAGAGTGCAACAGCGTGATAGACATGCCGGATTCTGCATGGATTATTCTGAATACCATTCAAGACTGCAATCTTCAGTTTTGCATTTTCACAGTACTCACACAAACACTGATTTAGTCTAGCAGCTGCCATTCTTTTTACTTCTTTTGGTCTACACTTGGCAAAGTAAGACAGTGAAGCACAGCCTCCACTGTTCCTGTATTCAGTGTAATAATATGCCACAGGTCTTTGCAACACTGTCTTAGGCAAGCCACTGATTTTGCTGACCGATTTTTTGTCAGGAAAGGGGAACACCCTTCTCTTCAAAGAAAGACGATACTCGGTTCTTGGCCTCCTCGCTCTTCTCCTGTCGTTTTTTTTTTTGTTTGTTTTTGTTTTGTTTTCATCGCTCTTGTTGTGACGGGCGATTGTCTGGCGGTTTATTCGAAGCACTCTGCTCCTCTTGCTATTAGACCCATACTTCACAAATATACCAAGTAGGATGTGCCTTGCCTTTCTTGAGGGTAAATCTTTTTTTTTCCCTCAAATTTCCTATTGCGTCCAGCACAAAGGTGCACACTCTTCTATCTTCTATATTCATCCCTCTTCTCTCCAGCGCTGCTTTTTTTTCTTGGTGAGACTTTTGAACACATGTCCATCAGAGAGGCAGCATAATGGTCGGGGCGCCTTGGTATGGCTGTTTTTGCACGATGAAGTGCCTGTCTCCTAGCCAGTGATGAACGTGCTTCACATTCCACCAAGTCATCAGTTTGTGTGTCTGCAGATCTCTGCACTTCTGGTTTCTTAGCAGCTTCTTTTAGCGCTTTTTCAGCTGCTCTTTTTTTTTTTTTTTTCTTTTTTTTATTTGATCCACATTTTCTTTTGTGGTGTCATATTTTCCCTCTCCCTTCTTTTTGCCTCTCTTCTCTTGGCTCTCTGCTCTTCTTCATATTTTGCATTCTTCCTGGTGTTTGGCTTGCCATGTGTTTTAGCCTGTTCCTTTTTGCGCTCTCGATATCTCTGCATCCTAAGTTTTGCCTTTTCATTTGAATTCGCCTTCTGTTCTTCTGACAATTCTGCTCTGTATAATTTGCATCCAGTCTCTCTTTCTCCTTGTATGTTTCGGCTAAAACTGGGTTAGCAAGAATATTGGCTCTATACTGCTGATTCCGCTCTTTCGAGGTCTTTGGTTTTTTTGGGGGGTGAGGGGGCAATGGGCAAAGGGTCAGGGGGGAGGGGGGGGGGGGGGGAAGCAGACTTGCTTGAAAGTCGCTGGCTTTTACGTACGTCCATCACTCTTCAATCCTACAAAACACATACGCAAACACACAGACACACCCTGTATACAGTTCTAAGTTTAACTGTCATATCTCCTAAAGTTATATTTAAGATTCCAATGATAAAGGGGATGAGAAGGTAGTTATTTAAGTTAAAATTCTTTTTTAAATCATGTTAACTGCCATTCTAGTTTTGAAAGCTCTTTCTGTCAGTCATTATGCATGCTTTATTTTTTATTTCATTTTTTTTTAAACATGTCATGCATCTACAACTGACAATCAAATTTACTCCATTTGGGAATCTTCCAAAAAAAAAAAAGAAAAAAAAGTGCTAAGCACGTAACCACGACACCATTTCAGTGGTTGACCTGTTACGCCTAACTTTATACAAACTCGAATATTGATTATTTTTGGTGTAAACAAAACGTTTCACCAGTTAGTGTGTAAAACCACCTGACAGTGTCTGCACGTCTTCCCTTCTGACCATTACACAGCAGCCTTTGGTAGATGAAAACAAAATGGGGGCCAAGAACTGACAGATCTTCCTTGTTATGCGGCAAAGAATGTTGATAAATATTTCTGTCAAAATAGGAGCAGGAAGGGTGTCTACAGCTAGACTGCTAGCAACAATGAAGGATGGAGGTGGTCCCGAGAAACTCCTCCTTCCAGACTCTCGACTGAACTGCAGTAAAGGGAGGTTCATGTTGACCACCGTCTGTTGCAGATTTAACGGAAAGAATGCTCTCTCTCTCTCTCTCTCTCTCTCTCTCTCTCTCTCTCTCTTCTCTCTCTCTCTCTCTCTCTCTCTGACGAAGGGTGGGGATCCAGGGTTTATGCCATCCCTTTCGAATTTCCTGGCTGGTGAAAATGGAAATCTTGGTTTGTATCCCTACAGGAGGAGGTCCCCTAGATCCCCCTCTGGACACCCCCCTCCCTGTCTCATATAACTGATCAGGCCCTTCTCTCTCTCTCTCTCTCTCTCTCTCTCTCTCTCTCTCTCTCTCTCTCTCTCTCTCTCTCTCTCTCTCCAAAGTGTAACCTTAAACTCATCCGGCAGTTTCGGACCGTTTCCCTTGTTACCAAACAGCCAGGCAGTCTTTTCCTGCCCACAGAGCTTAGGCCTCGCACAGACACAGATGTTCGAGAAAAACGTTTTTCCGGGTTCACTGTCTCTGTCATATCGATTATGCATCTCCAATCTGGGGTCTAGTCGCAGAGAAAACAAAAACAAGTGTGGAAAATTTCAGCATTTTGAACGACAAAGAGCAACTAGGGTAATTCTACCAGAGTCTTGCTTTAATATCCTAGAGAAGCAAACTGAACTGCACATATGGCCATACAAAGTATGCCATACTTCAACAAAAACTGTACTTAGCAAGCACACAGTGATCTAGCCCTCACGGTCTCTAAAGCAGATATCCGACAATACCTCCGGTTGAAGTGTAAAGTCCTTAGCCTACTCCAGCCTGATGGTACTAAAAAAAACTATACTATATGCCATAGACAAAGTACCTGATGGATGTGTTTAAAACCACCATTGCATTTTCTGGGACACCCATGTGGAACTCTCTCCCTAAAACATGAGACAGAATGAGTTCCACATCCATTTTGCGCCCAGTTTGAGGAGATACGTGACTGTTCGTCCTTTGCTTTCGTTGCCTTGAATGTTGTTTGTCTTGCCTGAAGAAGACAAAAGAGGTCGAAACGCGTCGTGTTTGTCTTGTGATTTGTTTATTGATTTCGTTCGGCGGAATAGTAATTTTTCTTTTAAGTTTATGAGAGAGAGATTCATTAAGATTGGGATGCTTTTTAATGATGAAATCACATAGCATATGTCTTTTGATACCTACCTTTCATTTTAAACTAAATCAAACTGTTTGAAGCATGCTTTCTGAACACCAAGAGAATAAAGGTGGAAAAGGATGAATAAAAGAACGAAAAAAAGAAGAATGAATGAATGAATCAAAGAATGAATGATTAGATAAACAAACGAATAATAAAAAAGAACCAAACAAACCAACGAAAAGAAAAGAATGAAAACTTGAATACTCTCTCTCTCTCTCTCTCTCTCTCTCTCTCCTCTCTCTCTCTCTCTCTCTCTCTCTCTGTATCTAATTTGTATTGAACTGTGCAAGATCTTGTCATTGTTTGTTCCTTTTATATGTATTTGCATTAATTTGATCTTTGATTTATTTTCTTTCCTTTTGCCCCAGGCTGTGTGGAAAAAAGCATTTGTATTGCTTATCTAGCTCATTACCCTGGTAAAATACAATTTCGTTCATTTCGTTCTCTCTCTCTCTCTCTCTCTCTCTCTCTCTCTCTCTCTCTCTCTCTCTCTCTCTCTCTCTCTCTGTGTCTCTCTCTCTCTCTGTCTCTCTCTCTCTCTCGTGCGCGCTCGCGAGCGTGCATGTGCGAACGTTCTGGTAAAAACTCTAATAGATAATATGGAAAGCACGACCATTCGCCAAGTGAACAGAACTTGTCAAAGAAAGCTGCTTTAGATAAGTTGACAGGCAATCTTCATTTCAAAACAGTTAAAACAAACACAATGTGTAATGTCATTCTGATTTCCTGCCGATACGCTGAAGTTACTTGTTCCCAAGTTATGTCTCGCCGGCGATATTACAGTGAGCTTCATCTTAGCTGGTCAGTGCGCGACAGCAAAACAGGAAATGACGTACATCACCCAATTGTCATTTACATAAGGGGCGACAAAGTTTGCCGGAAGTTGATCTTTGTTCTGTAGAATTTGTTTATATAGTATGCTTAGGTGTGGCAGTGAGAACTTCAGATCTCCTTGCGTATACAAGAGGACCATGATACATTGGAAGGGAGGGTGAGGGAAGGCAAAGGGGGATAATGACAGCACAGCATTTTTAAAAGATTTCTCTGGTGACCTCTTGTCCGTACAGACAACATTCATCTGGTTTGTATTGAAGGTTGGATTTCAGACGGAAATATACTTACTGAGAGGCTATCAGGGGTAAATCTACAAGTGGGGGGTGGAGGGTGGGGAAGGGTGGTGGCGGCTGGAGTTCAGACCACTCCCCCTCCCCTTCCTCCTCACCACCACCCTACAAAAACAAAACAAAACAAAAAACGGATTTAACCATTTTAACGATAAAAATCGTGGGACTTTCACAGTGCGGTTCCCTCCACTCCATGAGTAGGCCCGACGAGCTCTACAACGGGCATGTAGAAGTTGAAATTAAATAGATCAGAATAATGGGTACATTATAGACGCAACACACATATGCTCACTTAGGTATGAAAAGAAAATACAAATCAACATTGTAAGTCATTTACATGTGGGCAATCCAAGCAAAATCGATTTCCTCAAAAAGGTTACATCGCACACACGTATCAAACATTATGATGAATCAATCTATGAAACAATCGTTCAAAATGTACTAGCAAGAAAACAAAATGCGTGGTGGATTACTCACTATCTCCCAGGGCAGGCCTCCAAAGCATGTCAGTGACCAGAATGAAATCCTCTCACCTTCACCCCCTATCCCTTCTGCCCACTGTCTTTAGAAAAAATCTGCACACACACACACACACACCACCACCACCACCCTCACCACCACCCCCATCACCACCGCAACCCCCATCCCACACCTTTTTTGTTTCTTTCATGGAATCTCAAATAAAAATCTACATCTGCCCCCCCCCCCCTCCCCCTCTACCCCCACCAAATCACTTGCTTTTAAAATCTCCACTGCCATGTAACTTCACCTCGACTCAGTTTGGATCCCTTCTCCACCACTACTTTGTCCGCCCCCTCTGTGTGTTTCGTTTTGACTTTGTCATTATCATCTCTGTCTCTTTAGATAGATAGATAGATAGATAGATAGATAGATAGATAGATAGATAGATAGATAGATAGATAGATAGACAGACAGACAGATCGACAGACAGACGGATAGATAGATAGATAGCTAGACACATAGATTAGACAGATAGATAGTCTCATTAGATAGATAAGACAGACAGACAGACACACAGATAGATAGATAGTCCCATTACATAAATAGCTAGACAGACAGATGAAAACATACGTATCAGGTGTTCCGCCATGTCACTCGCCGAATTATGTAAACTTCTGGATTGGTGCCCCGAAAATGAGCTTTGCACTTGTCATGGATTCCGTGGTGCTTTGAGCAACGTGGCTGCTAATACCATGGAACAGCCCAAGTTACAGTTCATGCTCAAAGACCCTGTGAGCGCGTTTCAGCAAGGCTCGAAAGCACGCGCACTGCTAAAGCAAGATGGCGGCAACTATTGCTGGGTTTCTGCGCCTTGACGGTTCATTTTTCAATACTGAAGTACATATCGAAGAATATAGTGTGCAATGTGAAACAAGACAATACAGTTGTACTGATTTCTGACAAGCCTAAATAAAAGGCGAAAGCTTTAAGAAAACATGAAGAGTGTGTGGCTGGTTTGCCTGCTTTTATTTTTGTACTCTGTGACTGGCCAGTTTCTGGATCAGCAGTGCACCCACACATCACTGAGTGGTGTCCAGCATATTGTAGGGTTTTATCTTCATTATATATATATATATATATATATATATATATATAATCGGAGTTAAAAAGCCACTCAGAACGTTAAAAGTGCTCAACCATGTAGGGTGCGACATACCAGTTTAAATAGGATTTTTTAAAATGGAGAAATTAAAACTTACAAGCTTGTTTCAAGCTAAAAACGCTCTCCTCAGGATATACAATTTGGGCACGCCACCGGTGTTATATGTTGTGGTATGTGGGCGTGTGAGCTCTGCGCGTGTGGCACGTGGCCTGCCGGTTTTTTCTTTTGGGGGGCGCGTTCAGGGGGGGACGTGTTACGGAATGGTGCATTGACAAAGATTTCCATTTATGCCTGCAATTGTTTATCATTTCTACTTTAGAGTTTAGGGATGCTAGGTGGAGTTTACATAATATCAGCCACTTTTCTGTAGTACATAAGTTGCATTTTTTTTTAGAAATGTTGTTGTATGGTGTTGCTCTTTTTATAATTTTCCATGATATGTTGTAATTTATTTTCTTATTTTTAAGCTTCCAAATATATTTACTTAATTCTGTTTGGTTTTTATATTTTTCATTTTTGGAAGACTGTTTATGGTTTGCATATTTGGTTTTAAAATGGTTTTGCCGTGATCCCTATGTATGTTTCTTTATCACTGTCTGTTGTTACCGTAGCTATGGTTGTTGTGCGTGGGAGTGTGCATATACATAACTGTTTTTGTTGCAGACGAAGCCTAAATAAAAGGCCAAAGCTTCTTTTTATTTAAAAAAAACAAAAACAAAAAAAACATGAAGCGTGTGTGGCTGGTGTGCCTGCATTTATTTTCTCTCTCTCTCTCTCTCTCTCTCTCTCTCTCTCTATATATATATATATTATCTATATCTATATATATTGAATTATAAACAAAGCTTGCTCTTATGTCTAGACTGAAGAAATAGGGGGAGATACGCATTCATATCTGCAGTGGTAGATGATTCTGCCTAACTAACAGTATGTGCTTAAGTGGGTGAATGGCGGAAAATAAAGTAAATGCTTCTCAAAATGAGCCTTCAGCAAGCTTATATTCTCCAAGGGGGAGACATCCTCCAATAGGGAGAAAACTCATTAACATATAACTCCTAGTCATATACCGATATTTCGAAACTTGGTTGTTTCTCCTCAGTGACCGCGGAAAGTGGTAATTTGACTCCTCTGCCTTTTCAGTTTAAGAAGAATGCAATCCCAGAAAAGGCTGGTATGCAATACCGTAGCATGTTTGTTGAGTTTTCAAAAAACCAACCAAAGGTGCCATCTAAGAAGCAAAAGAAAATGATGAAAGAGCAAAACAAGCTACATTTCTTGTGAAAAGTAGAAAATATAAAAAGATATCCTCTAAGACACAAGTGCTGAGGGCCAGTTCTTGGAATGAATCCGCAAGGGACTAAAATACAACAAACTAATAAATTCCAAGGATAAGTACCGAGCACCGTTCCAGCAACTTACAGAGCAGCTTGGTGTTGCAATGACTGCAAGAAATATTGAATTATAAACAAAGCTTGCTCTTATGTCTTAGATTGAAGAAATAGGGGGAGATACGCATTCATATCTGCAGTGGTAGATGATTCTGCCTAACTAACAGTATGTGCTTAAGTGGGTGAATGGGGAAAAATAAAGTAAATGCTTCTCAAAATGAGCCTTCAGCAAGCTTATATTCTCCAAGGGGAGACATTCTCCAATAGGGAGGAAAACTCATTAACATATAACTCCTGGTCATATACCGATATTTCGAAACTTGGTTGTTTCTCCTCAGTGACCGCGGAAAGTGGTAATTTGACTCCTCTGCCTTTTCAGTTTAAGAAGAATGCAATCCCAGAAAAGGCTGGTGTGCAATACCGTCGCATGTTTGCAGATATGAATGCGTATCTCCCCCTATTTTTTCAATCTAAGACATAAGAGCAAGCTTTGTTTATAATTCAATATTTCTTGCAGTCATTGCAACACCAAGCTGCTCTGTAAGTTGCTGGAACGGTGCTCGGTACTTATCCTTGGAATTTATTAGTTTGTTGTATTTTAGTCCCTTGCGGATTCATTCCAAGAACTGGCCCTCAATACTTGTGTCTTAGAGGATATCTTTTTATATTTTCTACTTTCACAAGAAAATGTAGCTTGTTTTGCTTTCTTCATCATTTTCTTTTGCTTCTTAGATGGCACCTTTGGTTGGTTTTTTGAAAACTCAACAAACATGCTACGGTATTGCACACCAGCCTTTTCTGGATTGCATTCTTCTTAAAACTGAAAAAGGCAGAGGAGTCAAACTACCACTTTCCGCGGTCACTGAGGAGAAACAATCAAGTTTCGAAATATCGGTAATATGACCAGGAGTTATATGTTAGTGAGTTTCCCTCCCTATTGGAGGATATAAGCTTGCTGAAGGCTCATTTTGAGAAGCATTTACTTTATTTTTCCCCATTCACCCACTAGTTAGGCAGAATCATCTACCACTGCAGATATGAATGCGTATCTCCCCCTATTTCTTCATTCTAAGACATAAGAGCAAGCTTTGTTTATAATTCAATATTTCTTGCAGTCATTGCAACACCAAGCTGCTCTGTAAATTGCTGGAACGGTGCTCGGTACTTATCCTTGGAATTTATTAGTTTGTTGTATTTTAGTCCCTTGCGGATTCGTTCCAAGAACTGGCCCTCAGCACTTGTGTCTTAGAGGATATCTTTTTATATTTTCTACTTTTCACAAGAAAATGTAGCTTGTTTGCTCTCTCATCATTTTCTTTTGCTTCTTAGATGGCACCTTTGGTTGGGTTTTTTGAAAACTCAACAAACAGGCTACGGTATTGTACACCAGCCTTTTCTGGGATTGCATTCTTCTTAAAACTGAAAAGGCAGAGGAGTCAAACTACCACTTTCTGCGGTCACTGGGGAGAAACAACCAAGTTTTGAAATATCGGTATATGACCAGGAGTTATATGTTAGTGAGTTTCTCTCCCTATTGGAGGATGTCTCCCCCTTGGAGAATATAAGCTTGCTGAAGGCTCATTTTTGAGAAGCATTTACTTTATTTTTTCCCCATTCACCCACTTAAGCACATACTGTTAGTTAGGCAGAATCATCTACCACTGCAGTATGAATGCTATCTTCCTCCTATTTCTTCAATCTAAGACATAAGAGCAAGCTTTGTTTATAATGCAATATTTCTTGCGGTCATTGCAACACCAAGCTGCTCTGTAAATTGCTGGAATGGTGGTCGGTACTTATCCTTGGAATTTATTAGTTTGTTGTATATATATATATATATATACACCACACACATATTTTGATGAGTATAGTCTGTGCACACGATCGACGTACAAGGAAACGTAACCTTTGTCACATACCAAGTCGTGCCCGAAGAAGGGAGACAACCAGTTAATTAACGAAAAATAATGGGTGTAGGATTTTCCCACCTACGCCTTTCGCAAGGTATCAGTTTCTTCGGCGCCTGACACTGCATTCGCTTCCTCGCACGTAACTTTGTGACAGACCTCAAGCCTAGGTGAAACTGGCGATTGTTTTGAAAATGTCTGTTGTGTTTCGTCCTTAGTTGTCTGTCTTTTGTGTTTTGTTGTTGTTGTCGTCGTACCCTGGCTAAAAGACTCCTGGGATCATCCGAACAGCCGAAGTACTTGAACACTATGATACAAACGCATCAGCTACGGGTGAGAACATGACGTCTATGATCGTTATTTATTACCCCGCCACGTGGGCAGCTACACTCCGACTTCGAGGGATTTTGGAGACTGATAATGTTTTGCTGGGAGCTTGTCACGACTGAAGACAATCCCCGCATAACTACGCAGAGCATAACAAGATTTTGATGTAGCCTTGGTGTTGTGGCCTATGTCAACTGGTCTGACACAGCCTTATGCCAAGGCGAGTTGTTGTTTTAATCTTTCCAGAACATTTCAGCCACGGAGTGTGCACCAGTTAGCAATACCTTTTCTGTTCACACACACACACGCACGCACGCACGCACACACACACATACACACACACGCGCGCGCGCGCGCGCACACACACACACACACACACACACACACACACACACACACACACACACACACACACACACACACCTCTGTATGTTGCCCAATTGTTTTTCGAGTATGGCTAATGAAGTATGCAACGAGCATATTGCCTGAAATGGGTAATCTATGCTTCGCTCATTGTATCAGACAGTGGAATGAAAAATGCACGGTTATCCGTTTCGAAATAATCTATTAGATAATGAAACTGTTACAGTATTATTTTGGGAACATATTAAAGACGTTATCGTGGTTAGCCTCCTTTCACGGAAATTCTGAGTTCTACTTAAAGTTAAGTTCTGAGTTTCTCTCTCTCTCTCTCTCTCTCTCTCTACTCTCTCTCTCTCTCTCTCTCTCGTGTGTGTGTGTGTGTGTGTGTGTGTGTGTGTGTGTGTGTGTGTGTGTGTGTGTGTGTGTGTGCACTGTGAATGCCCGGAGCGTGTTAAACATGCATCTATACTGATAGGAATCCCTATTCAGGAGATGAAGTATACGATTGTTGAACAGACAAATCGCCCACCCTGGAGAGTCATGTTGGACAGTGTATCTGACACAACATCCACACTGGATAGATAATGTTAACCCTGCTGCACACAACATACTTTAAACAACAAAACAAGTAGGGGAACTCTTGCTCACATGATGAAATAATTACAGTCCCAAAACTCCTAACGAATGCTGCTTACGTAAATCTGGCCTTATGCGCTTGTAATCATTCCATCACGGATGCAAGAGTTATCCTACTTGTTTGTCATTTACTGCTGACTGTTCGCTGCCTCATTAATTTAAGATCTTTCTTCATAACATACTTTGTTTAAAACAGCAACAACAACGACGACAAACACATTTAAGAACGTGTAACTTAAAAACCAAGTCACGTTCGCTCTGATTCCTCCGAGCGAGACCTATCACAGAAGAGATCTTGTAAGAGGCGCGAACTCTGGAATATGAAAGGAAGACAAGTGAACGGCGGACCATGTTGATTAGAAAGTTGTCTGTGAGTCGTTAGCCTCATTTTGTCGTGCCTTTCAGAAAAAGAGAAACAGAGAGTGTCTCACGCGTTTTGTTTTGCTTTTAATTTGTTTTGTTTTGCTTTGTTTCTGAGACTCTTGGAGGCGTCAGAGATCATTGTCATTCACGAGCTGGTTTACTGTCACTGTAGTAAGTGCCGGGTGTTGAAACTTTTTTGCGTACGAAGGTAGAAGCCCAGCATTACAGAAAATCCCTTGAATTTCAACGAAAGTGTCACTTGTGTCATCGTCGAGACCACGAGACGTAATCCCTATATTATTCTCACGGCTCTTTGCCCCACTGTGTCCATGTTCCTCCGGCTCCTTCTTCCCCTGTATCCTTGTTCTCCCAGTTTCAAGTTGTCTGGTGTCTATGTTCCTTGGCTCAATTGCTCCAGTGTCTATGTTCCCCTGCCTCTATGTTGTCCTGTGTCTTCGTTCCCCTGGCTCTCTGTTGTTTTTTTTGTGTGTGTTTGTCTGTCTCCCTGGCTCTATGTTCCCCTGTGTCCATGTTCCCCCAGCTCCATGTTCCCTGTGTATCTGTTCCCCCAGCTCCATGTTCCCCTGTGTTTGTGTTCCCCCAGCTCCATGTTCCCTATGTCCATGATCCCCTGTGTATGTGTTCCCCCAGCTCCATGTTCCCCTGTGTATGTGTTCCCCCAGCTCCATGTTCCCCTATGTCCATGTTCCCCCAGCTCCATGTTCCCCTATGTCCATGTTCCCCCACCTCCATGTTCCCCCGTGTGAATGTTCCCCCAGCTCCATGTTCCCCTGTGTGAATGTTCCCCCAGCTCCATGTTCCCCTGTGTATGTGTTCCCCCCAGCTCCATGTTCCCCTATGTCCATGTTCCCCCAGCTCCCTGTTCCCCTATGTCCATGTTCCCCTGTGTATGTGTTCCCCCAGCTCCATGTTCCCCTGTGTCCATGTTCCCCCAGCTCCCTGTTCCCCTGTGTCCATTCCCCCAGCTCCATGTTCCCCTGTGTCCATGTTCCCCCAGCTCCATGTTCCCCTGTGTCCATGTTCCCCCAGCTCCATGTTCCCCTGTGTCCATGTTCCCCCAGCTCCATGTTCCCCTGTGTCCATGTTCCCCCAGCTCCATGTTCCCCTGTGTCCATGTTCCCCCAGCTCCATGTTCCCCTGTGTCCATGTTCCCCTGTGTCCATGTTCCCCCAGCTCCATGTTCCCCTGTGTCCATGTTCCCCAGCTCCCTGTTCCCCTGTGTCAATGTTCCCCCAGCTCCATGTTCCCCTATGTCCATGTTCCCCCAGCTCCATGTTCCCCTGTGTCCATGTTCCCCCAGCTCCATGTTCCCCCTGTATCAATGTTCCCCCAGCTCCATGTTCCCCTGTGTCCGTGTTCCCCCAGCTCCATGCTCCCCTGTGTCCGTGTTCCCCCAGCTCCATGTTCCCCTGTGTCCATGTTCCCCCAGCTCCATGTTCCCCTGTGTCCATGTTCCCCTGTGTCCATGTTCCCCCCAGCCTCATGTTCCCCTGTGTCCGTGTTCCCCCAGCTCCATGTTCCCCTGTGTCCATGTTCCCCTGTGTGAATGTTCCCCGGCTTTATGTTCTCCTGGCTCCATGTTCCCCTGTGTCTGTGGTCGTCCAGGTTGGGATGGAGTTTTGGTGGGTCAGTGAAAAGATTGTGCAAATCACTTGGATTAGTGATTAGAATTCATGACGCAGCCCCTTTTTGCACAGATTCCCTGCACTTTATATGTGGATTAGAACACTGTCAATGTGATGCGCTTCAGGGTGCAACAGTTCACCCGGCACTTTTTTCCTTTTTTTTAACATCTCTGCTATGTTTGCCGGGCGATTACTTACCCCGACCTAAATTTGGGACCCCCCCCCCCCCATCAGTACTTACTCCGCCCCTGTCCACTTATCACCGCCTTTTCCAACCACATCAAACTCAGGTGCACGCATGGGAGCGGATTTGACTGAGCTTCGAGTATGCAGCACGACTCAACGTGGCCGTGGTAGTTCAATTTTCTTTCGGACAGTGTGGATACCTGACTCACTGATGCACTTCCCAGGGACGTTGTGGAGGCGACAACTACCGCCTTTCTTCTTTTATTTTATTTTGTCTCAGTCATGCCACCCAATGACCAGCATGACCTTTACGATTTGTCCCGGCCCGGAACTAAAGTGAGCGTGACCAGGCATGACGGTGCCCTTTTATGAGGCTTTATTTCAGGATTTAGCCGGATTGGCCTGTTCATTATTTAGGTCAGTGAAACAGTGCACAGTCGCATTACTTTTAAACTGCTCGTGCTGAAAACACTCCGTAGAGCCCCTCCCCCACACAGCCCCCACCCTCCCCCGCACCCCCGCCCCTAAACTGTCAATCATCACCATAACTGCAGCCACAATGAGGGAAAATAAGAACCTTGATGGAAATCAGTGATAAGCCAGTACTCACGCAATTTCTCCTTTTCTGTTCATCTCTTTGACTACTTTTTTGTGTAAAAACTGAGTCACTTTTTCCCCCCTGTCAACATAGTTCATTTACCAAGCTAGGCCTGCGTCTGTTCTACAGAGGATCTTCACGCCTCTTTTTATTTATTTTTTTTTTTAACTTTCTTTTTGCACATGCCAGCTGCTTCTTGTTTGTTTAAAAAAAAAAAAAACAACTGGGCGAGTAGCTAGTGAGAGTATGGCAACTGGAGTAAGGATCTTGCCGAGAAAGGCGTTGACGTCACTTTCCATATCTAATGTTGTATCGAAATGCTTCTTTCTGTTTTGTTCAACTTTTTTTTTTCAGGAAACCGCATGTAGGTGAGAAGCCAGCCGAAACGAATGCTCTCAAGACAGTTAAGGCCTACTCAGCAGTTAGTTATATCTGCGTGTTATGAATTTGATATAGTTACTTATTGTTGTCCTTGTTTCACAGTTCCCGTAAGTCTGGCAAAAGTGAAAACAAAATTCAGACTATTTCCAGACATTTTACAGACCCTCGCAATCACTTTCTAAGACCACTCTATGCAAGCAACGTCCGCCAACTACATGTTCCCTAAAAACGAAGCGCGCGCGCACACACACACACACACACACACACACAACACACACGCAAATAAGACAAGTAATTCAAGCACAGGCTCATGAGACCAGTTCCTCCCCCCCCCCCCCCCCCCCCCCCCAACTCAATCCCCCAGTCCCTGGCCAGACTATCCTCACTGTTTTTCCCACTTTCGTAGAAAGATAATTATTTCCTCTTCAGAAAAATAAATGGTCGATCTATGACTGTGTGACAGATTCTGAGAAATTCCAAGACATTTTTCAAACTCAGCTCAACAAATTTGACTTTTCCTGTCTTCGAAATGAATTGTCCGTTTTCCATGACTTCTGCACGCTTCAGGACTCTGTGGAAACCCTGCTGTTTGTTTCTCGAGTGCCATGATCACTGCGTGGTTGAGAGGCCTGAAAAGGCCCCGGTTTTGTGCTCGGCTGGACTGCACTGAATTTGAAACTGAAACTGGATAGCTCATTTCGGTCTGCATTTGATAACAGACATGCTAAGAAACACAAAACAGACCTGAATTGTGATCAGCGCTGCTCTGGATCTGAGGATCGGGCTATTTCGACGAACTCGGGAGATGAGCGCGTGCGCACACACACCTGCGAACTTTGCCAGTTGAGAGGCGCGCGCGCGCGCACACACACACACACACGGGGACATGCCAGTTTGCCGCGTGCCAGATTGCCGAACACCCGCGCGCCGCCGGAGGAGGTCCATACTGCAAGGCTCCCCCCTGGCGTAACCAGTGTCCCAGTCTACTCCAAAGCAGAATCGATGGTCTTTAGATTAGAGTTGGGCGAAGCCCGAGAGAGGACGAAGGACGAATGAACGAAGGCCGTTAGGCCAAGTCGTGCTCACACATTTAAGCCCGAAGGGCTGAGAGAGTGCTCAAAAGTCGGCAATCTGGCACGCGGCAAACTGGCACGTACCCACACACACACTAACTGTTCGTGGTAATGCATACCAAAAAAAAAAAAAAATCAATATTCCATACACAGGCAATGCGCCTGTACTGTGTAAAAGTTGCGCCAGCCGGTAGGCCTATGTGCGGAAGTCAATTAACATAATCGAAACGACATTTCACCCCTGCCGAAAAGGAACGAACTGCAGGAAGTCGATTCAGCGCTTGAGTCAGCGGCCGTTGACTCGACCCTTTACCCTGCTTGTTTCTCTTACTCACCTGCCCCTGAGCAACAACTCATGACTGCTGGTACTCTTTCTAAAGACGTAAAGACACAGCGTTTGGTTCTATTTATAACGAAACAGTCACGTGATACGGGGTACCTACGCGCGAACTGACAGCGACTGCCTAGGCCTAACCCCCTCGCGTAACATTGAGCCAGCCGCAGCGAGCAGACAGAAGTCTTTGGGGTTGGTGATCGGCTTAATTTAAATTTTTCTACAGGGATTGACCTACATCACTTATGGGTTTAGCACAGTTGTGAAAGTGTAGATTCCCTACACACCTTTGCGCTCTGTAAAAGACCCCATTTTGAAGAGAGAAATTCGTCAATCTTGCCCTCGACTAAGTCTTCATACCGAATCGCAGATAACACCGGCCGGCAAAATGTTGTCACTGCTCGTCGTCTCCCTCATAGCCGTAAGGTTATGCATGCTTTTTGCACGCGGTATGTTGAGGTGCCTTGGATGTGGGGGGTGGGGAGGTGGAGACTGTGTTTACAATGATAGCTTTCTTCGCATGAAGGAACTTTCTTCGCATGAAGGAACTTGGATGCGCAAATCCAATGGCGGAAGTTAATCGGACAAAACCAACAGGTCGAGCGTGGGAATAACCTTGCCCGCATACAAAGCTGTGTCACAATGCATGAAACTAGACTCGCAAAACCGGTCGTCTGCTCATGCAGTTGTGTAGTGAATGTGAGTCATCCGCTTTACTTGCCGTATAACAGTCTGAAAAGAGATGCACGCAAGGCTCGAGGATAATGTTGCGGTGACATACACTGATGTAGTCCGGGCTCCTCTCCCGAGCCAACGAACGGACCCATTATTTCTCCATTGCCACGGGCTAGGGTTTAGGTCGATACGGTACGCTAGCACTTAACTTGCTGTACATACATTATTCATGTAAGCTCGGAATAGCATTGGAAAAGAGCTTCATATAAACCTCCCCACAGTACAAACGCTTCGTTTTGTCAAATATCAAGCCGAAGACGGTTTGATGGCAGAAACTAGGCCTAATAGAAACGCGTCAGCATGACAAGGGAACAGAAGACTGGTTCAGTATGTTGACGGAAAGACGGCATTAAAAATCTTTAGGATCACTGACTGAAACTAACCGCTACAATCCAGATTGCGACGTTTTTCATATATTTTTAATTTCGTCATCAGTCAGTAATGTTTGAGAAAATTTTGTATTTTGTTATGATAGTCTGAGACACATAGTCTTGTCTGTTTGCACTGGGCAGTGTGACCACCCCATCAGATCATCTGTGCTCACAGACTTGTCTAGTCTGCCGGGTCCTTTTGTAACTGTAATTGATTTATAGGCCTTTTACTTCTCATTGGCTGTCCGCACAAATTGATCACTTCAAATTAAAATCTTATACCTGTTCCGAAACATTCAGCCATTAGTTCTGTGCGCCACCTTCTGTCTGAAGAAGCCACCAAGACTCTGGTTTCTGCTTTCATTCTTTCAAGACTTGACTACTGTAATTCTCTTCTTGCTGGCTGTCCACAGAATCTTCTTGCAAAATTGCAGAAAGTCCAAATAATGCTGCTCGCCTTGTCTCGAAATCTCCGAAAACCTCTCATGTTTCTCCCTTGCTTAAATCTTTGCACTGGCTTCCTGTTGAAAAACGCATCAAGTACAAACTTTCTTTGCTCTGTTACAAGCATTGGATGGCCTCGCTCCATCTTACCTCTCTAAACTTCTGTCGACCTATACTCCTTCCAGACAGCTTCGCTCTTCCTCTGACACTCGCATTATGCAGATCCCTCGTTTTCGGGCCAGAACACTTGGTGAACGTTCTTTTACTTTTCAGGCTCCTTCCTGCTGGAACAATCTCCCTTCTGCACTCCGAAACTCAGTCTTTCTTCTTTCAAGTCCTCCCTCAAAACAACTCTCTTCAAAACATAATTTCTGCTCCTTCGCTGGTGTGTGGGTGTGTGTTTGTGTGTGTGTGTGTGTGTTTGTGTGTTGTGTGTGTGTGTGTGTTAGGGCTTATTGCTGTAAGCGCTTAGGGCTTTTGTTTAAGATTAAGCGCACTAAATGTTCCTTATTATTATTATTATTAGTGTTTGCGTTTATGATCTGGCTGCTGTTTCCAACACCTGTTATGTATTATGTATTGATCAATGGTCCAATGTTGATACAAAAGATTGTTTTTCACTAGTTATGAGGCACTATCTGATGTTTCAGGAAGATGTAAGTACAAGAGAAGACAAGCTAGGGAAACATTCAGGTGTCAATGTGAGAGAGAGAGAGACCTGCCCCTGTTACGGATGCACTTTGCTTGGCTGACAGTCATGCTGCGCTGGCCAGAGCGCTTAGTGTTGGCTGTAAACTAATTATGTTTCAACACATGGCCGGTCAGTACCATCCTATGTCACAGAAACGGTCTTTACACTTGGACACTGTTAGAAATGTGCATGGCCACCATTTGCTGCCAGACATTCATTGATTCACTGCTGCTTTCTCTCGCAGACTGAGCCAGTGTCACAGAGGCGCTTGAGGGGTGGCCAGCTAATCCTGCTGCAAGAACTGGAACAGCTGGTCTCTGTCTAGATGGTGGGGGTGACTGGCCTGAAAGCCCCATTCTCAGAGCTGGCCCAGACATGCTAGATGGGAGCTAAGTTGGGCAAACATGTTCGCTAGATAAACAGTTGAATTTCCTGCAGCTGTTAAGTCCTCCACCCTGGAGCATGATTGGCAGTGATGTTGTCATTGTGCAGCATGGAACTTTGTCCCATGGAATGTAAAGCCTGATGTTGTCATTGTGCAGCATGGAACTTTTTCCCATGGAATGTAAAGCATGCATTATAAGAGGCTGTGAAGTATTGTTTCTGTACCAGAAGCCAGTCAGAGCAACATGAATGGCATTAAGAGGGGTTCTACTTTGGAAAATAAAAGGGAGGAGGTATAGGGATTGGGGGTGGCTTTCACTGCTGTAGAAACTTGCAGATTTCAATGGAAATTAAACATGATACACAAGAAAAAAAAATGTAATCAAACAAAACTGGAAAAAAAAAATTAAGGGAGACAGGTAAAAAAGTGGCACTGGAACCAGTGGAATGCTGGTCATGTTTTCTAAGTGCTAGTGGACTACACTTATGTGACAAAATCCTGTGTAAAAGTTTTGAGAGCAGACAGATGCTTTTCAATGTTCGCAAGGCATTTGTCAAACTCACTGGCTGTTACATCAAAACTCATGACTTCAGTGTTCACTTTGACCATCCTGCTGATGCTACCATTGCCATAACCTTCAGCTGAAGCGCCAAGCGTTAAAAAATGCTTTCAGTCAAGAACTGAAGTGCCTCTTTGATGCCTGAATTTTTACCCCAAAAGGTTTGCAGCTATGCCAGTTTGATGCTACAAAAATTCCGAAGTGAAAGAGATTGATCATGGCCTTGCTGTGATCCTGGTGGAACCAGAAAATGAAGTTACAACAGGTATGCCCAGATTTGCATCAGACTGCAACTTTATGAAAGCAAGAGTATACCTCCAGTGGGTAGGATGACATGCCCGCCAGAATTCCTTAGAATTCCAGGGATTTTACCCTTTCCTCAGTGGAAGCTGTGTAACAGGACAGATCCCTCCCCAGATCATAGGACTTACTTATTATACAAGGAGAGCCACATGCATGCCAGATATGTTCCTGAACCTTCTGCCCTACTGCTGGCTAGCTCTTACGATGCACCACTCACTGCACATGAGCCTGGTGGGATTTCTGTGTATATGTGGCGAATGAAAGCCTGTAGTTCTGCTATGCCGAGAATGCTGGTGTAAACGGTGACAGCCTGCTTGGGTAATGTTGACCAGTGTTGCTATTATCAAAATACTGTACAGTAATGGTTCTGTCTGAGGAACTGGTCGTTATAGTGACTCGTGATTCTTGGCCATCTAAAGGAAGTTGTTTAGTTATGCCCACCATCTGAAATCATACCGCATTCACTGAACAAGAGATGGCTTACCTCCTGCTGCCATAACACTTTTCTGCCTGAAATTCCATTTTGGAGCCATCCAAGAGCTTGACCACAATCGACTGACGTGAATATCTTCAGGCTATGCTTGGTTTAGCTCCATTCTTACCCTCTTAAATGCTTCATACTAACCAACCGGGCTGGAGAAGTCTCCTGGGATTTTCTTTTGGGTGTGGGAGTGGGGTAGGGGGAGTATGTTGTGTTGCGAATGTAGATCGATGCAAGATGTTTGAGGAAATCAAACTTGTCAACTATCAGAGACAGAAGTGAACAACAAAAAAAAAAAAATTTAAGTGAGCAGTTGTTTCAGATTGTTTTTCAACTTGTTTACAGAAAGTCAACAAGCTGGGATTGGCATGTTGTTACTCATTCACTTGGTTTTTAAGAAAAGAGAAAAAAAAAGCGAGCTGAAGTATGCCAGTCATGGTTTTAACAGTGCACTGTGAACACGTGCACTTCAAAAAGCATGTTGGTCCTGTAAGAGCACCAAACTGCAGTCAGAGCAGATTGGTTCATGGATGGATCGATTGGATTAACATTTTTACCATTTGTTTTTTAAACAAACATGCATGAATTCTATTTTTAAGGTGTGACAGCTCTAGATGATAGATGAGTGACATGTAGAATGTACCCATTTGGTCAGCTTGGTTGTAAGCAACAAGAGATAAAATGCACAATGATTGTGTCCTCAAGAAAGGATACTGTTCTTTGACTATCAAGTTATATGCATGACTGTTGAGACAAACACCTTTAAAAAAAAATTTTTTTTTTAATTAAATTAAAGTGTGCATGCCTGTGTGTGTGTGTGTGCAGTTATTCTCTTTTGGCTACTTTTGCTTCCCTATCATGAGAAACCACTAATGGTCTTCAGAACTGTTTAAATTTCATTTCAGCTGGGGGACTTTGGCCCCCACCCCCGTACCCCCCTCCCCTCCCGTCCCCTGGTCCCCACCAGGGCCGAGTCGTTACCAAGACCTTGGCCTTTTTTAACAGAGATTTTAAGTCGGTTATTCTCCAGCCTGTAACCAACAGATATGAGTTGTTCAGTCTAGCCATGGCTTGCACACGCACGTTGCATTCTTTGTGCTGTGGATGGTTTGAGAGCAGGAAGACTGCTGTATTTCCAGTGAGTTTAGTGCTGTTTCAAGAATTGTTGGATATGGGCTCACAAAGGTGTTGAAAGCAAAACAAGAACAGGTAATTCAAGTACAGAGTAACTCAGTTTCCTTTGATTCCTCGATGCTTTATTTTACCACAGGATTTAATTTGTCAACGATATCCCAAAACTGCCACCGGTCTGTGGTCGTAGACTTTTTTTTTCTTGGCAATTATTTGCCGTTGCTTCAAAAACACTTCTATTTTTCATCATAATTGCATAGCCCATAAATCTGCACACGTACTGGGCACATGCCCATGTACAGACACATGCTAGCCCTTGAGTACACATGCTGTTACTAACAAATGTGTGACACGGTGTGAATGTTGAACACATGCAAGTATAGCTAAACAATGAAAAAGTACATTTCCTTTTATACTCCCCACCTGTACTAAACTAAACTTTAAAAAAAAAAAAGGACAAAAAAACCCAAGGAAACAAAAACTGGGTTTTACAGGGTGTAGAGGGAGAGATAATGTGTCTAAAGGGTTGGTGGTAAAACTTTAGTGGAAAGTGAAAAATATTTCAGCTGGGAAATAAAACTTATAAAGATTCTCTCCCCCGCCACACCCCCCCCCCCCCCCTTCCCAAAAGACCGAAGGGAGAGACTATTAATTGAGAGATTAACCTCTCCCTCCCCTTCCCTCCTCAATAATTTTCCCCATGCATGCATGCGCACATGCACGCACACACACACATGCGCACACACACATGTGCATACACGCACACAAACGGCAGGAAAAATCTAAGTGAGTATGTTTTGTTTTGTTTTTTCAGTGCCAGTTGTCTTATGGCCCAAAGTCCAGCAAATAGTAATACTTATCGTTGTTGTTGTATGTCAGAATAATTTGGTTATGTTTTCTTTTTTTTTCTTTTTTTTTTTTTTTGGTCTGTTCCAGGTCTCTGCGTAGGCCAAAACAACAATGGCTTCTCAGACTGTGACACAGCGCCAGAGATTATCACTCAGTGTGCTACTGACTATCTGGGCTACATACAGAACGCTAATCAGGCTACTATGAACAGATACAGAATTTGGCAACGATCAGTCTTCCGAATATTGTTCTGCCAATGCTGGACACCATTTGCACGTAAGATCTATTTTGATGTTTTTACAGGAAACTCGAAAGTGTTCAAACGCCCAGATACGTGTATATTGAACAGTGCTACCATTTGTACTGACAGACAGGGGGTCCCAGGGACTCCTTCACTGATGCTATAGAGGGTCCCAGAGGGGGTATAGAGAGTCCCCATGAACAAAATTAACCAATACAGAAAATGTATTTCTTGCTTTTTTAATTATCGGCTTAATAATCTGTACATTTCAGAGTAAATGAATCTCCCCCCCTCTCTCTCTCTCTCTCTCTCTCTCTCTCTCTCTTTCTCTCTCTCTCTCTCTGAAAACATTTCTTAAAAAAAAACATGGGAATCCAGACAAAGATGCTGCAATGTCTTCAAAGTCTTAACATCTCTTCTCTCTCAGCCAAACACACACAAAGTGAAACAGAGAGACTCTCTTCTTTTTTCAGCGGCTCGAGCAATGACGTGATCATCACTCTTCTCATGTCTGTACAACGCAGATTTTTGGAAGTTGATAGATTCAGAGGTGAACGCGTTTTTGTCTCTGGACTTGCTACTCGACTTCAGGGCACTACGAGAGCACATGTTGCATTTCATCTTGCCATCTTCGTACTCCAGCCAGCTGAACTCTTTCTCCCAGGCTGAATTATACGCACTGCATTTCTTGTTGGGTGGTGTTGCTGTAGATATTTCTTTAGGAATCGACGATTCACTGTCTGTAGCACTTCAATTTCTTTTTAGGACGCCAACTGAACACGACATATTGCAGATGCGATGCTGTGACATCCTTTTCTTCGTCGCTGCTTGTGCACGCGATTTTACAACTTGAGAGTCATCGAATTGTTAATTAGTGGCGGCGGGTACTGTTCTCAGAACCGCAGAATCCTGCCTATGACTGTGTCTTTGACCCTCCGTTCCAAAGTAAGTTTGAAAACAACCCTAAATGTATTCCGCCGTTTGGTCTTCGTATGCGGCCTCACGTGCGAATGCAGGTCTAGACCTAGGAGTTGTGTCCGATTTTTCCAAGTTTCCGGATCAACCTCCGTGGACCTTTTCACACCTGAGATTCGTTTCGATCTTGCAGCTTTTCGTAAAGAGTCTACCAGCTCTCTGGCGTACAAGGCATTGTATGCTGAGCTCTGTTCCAAATTTCCATCCTGTCAAAAAGTTTTCACTGACGGTTCCAAGTCTGAGGATGGAGTCGCCTGTGCAGCCTATTGCCCTGGGGCTCCTTCTCAGATACTGTTGGAACATATTCATTCAGATGCTTCTGTCTATTCTGCTGAACTTACTGCTCTGGTTTTGGCCTTGAAGATAATCTCACATTCTTTGAAGAGGGACTTTCTGGTTCTGTCAGATTCGCTGTCGGCTTTGGAGGCCATAGCTGGCCGCAACCTTCAGCATCCAGAACTTTTACTTTTTTTTTAACTTTTTAGCAAGTTGAAGGCGGACGGTTACAACATTACTCTTGCTTGGGTTCCTGGTCATGTTGGCATCGGCGGGAACGAAATGGTTGATCGTTTAGCCAAGAACGCCACAAGAAAGAAACTGTCCAACACTTATATCCCCTGCTCAGATGTGAAACCCAAAATTAAAGATTATGTGAGAGACCTCTGGCAGGAGGATTGGAACACACAGACGAATAACAAACTCTTTCAGATCCGTCCAAACCTTAAGGACTTCCTCCCATCTACGTCGGGTGGTCGTAAAGAGGAAACGGTTCTGTGCCGGCTGCACACCGGCCATTCGTATTTTACCCATTCGTACCTTTAAAGAGTGAAGAAGCTCCATGGTGCATTCCATGTCATGCGCCACTCACAATGAAACATGTTCTTTTAGAGTGTTGGGACTTGCACGATGTGAGACACAAACATTTTACGGCGGAGTCCATGAAGATCCTGTTCAGGGATGTCCCGCCTGACGTGATCCTTGAGCACACTACACCCCCCAAGGCATCAATATCCAACAATAATCAAACACACATACCCACCACTTCCACATCAGTTGGCAATATCCCCTACCAACACACACACATACACACACACATACATACACCACCTCCACATCCCCTTCACTCACTTCATACAGTAGTTCCAGCCACCCTCCATCTATTTAATCTTAATTTTGTTTTTCCTTCCCCTTAAATCCCCCCCCCCCCCCCCCCCCCCCCCACTTTACCTTTTTTTTTTTTCTTTTTTTTTTTTCCCCACCCTCCTTCATCTTTCACTTTCCACCACACCCCATGTTCTATACCAATCAACACCTACCCTCTGATCTACCCCGTACTCCTCCTCCCCCTCCCACCACCCACCCCCCCCCCCCCCCCCCCCCTGCTCTTTCCCTTCACCCCCGCATTACCTGCATCCCAACCCAAGTACATGATTACACCGGTCCACCACTGCAACAACAACCCACTATATATTCCACAAAATCACACACACACCCACACCACACTAACCTGCAACACACACACACACACACACACACACACACACACACACATTTTTTCCCCCTTCCCCACTGACCACTTCTTTTCCTTCGTCCCCATTGTACCTTGTATCTCATGATCACCCCTTTTTTTTTTTCTTTTTTTTTTTCCCTTACCATATTATCAATCCACCATTACCACAACCATCACAAACATATCACACCTTCCCAATAAACTAGACACACAACCCTATCATACCACACACACACACCTCCCCCTACGCAACCCCCCCCCTCCTCCTTTTCTTCTCCCATAATCCCCGTCATTTCCGCCTACCGGCTATTCTTCCCTCCTCATGGACAGCAACGAATGAGTCATTTTTCGTTCTTTTTCTCGTTTTTCGTTCTTTGTTTGTACTGTCCCCAATGTTAAATGTGATTTATTTTTTTGCCTGAAGAAGACCCAAGTGGTTGAAATGCATCGTGTCTTGTCATGTGCTTTGTTTGTCAGTGTCATTGGCGGTAAGAAACCAACTCTATTTTTAAATTTTGCTTCGTTCGCCGCCATCAGTCACTCCATTTTGAAATTTCTTGAGAGAGATTAACATTTTTCATCTGATTTAAGATTTTACGGAAGAAAGATTTTTAACGAAAGTTTCTGGTGCGTTTCTAGATGTTGTCATTTAAAGAGATGTGTGAAAGGTTGTTTTTTTTTTTTTTTTTTTTTAATGACTGGTGAGTTGATTTTAACGTGGTGACAGCCCTGATGTGGCCCTTTGCGGTCGGCTGGGCTATAAGCAACATTATCTTATCTAGTGGCGGCGGGTGCGACAGTCTGAATGTCAGCCGGTCACTGAGTAACCGTTCAGTGATGCGGGCCACAAGGCGAGCCTATCGGCAGGGCTTAAAACGTTCCGCGTCTGGGCGGAATTCCGCAATTTCGGTTTGTCAAAAAAAAAAAAAAAAAAAACCCGACAGGAGCAAGGTATCCGTGATCGGCTTGCAAGCGTTCATAGCAACTGCGCGCAAGTTATGGCCCCTGATTATAAATTTCCGGTCGGACTTCCGGAAAAAACAAAATGGCGGAGCGCGCAGTCATTGTTCATGCGGGTCGATCTTTTGACGAATCTGCAATTAAAAACAAGTGGAAATGGGAGTGGACGCTTCAGAAAGTTGACGAAGAAGTCATTGGAGACTTTCTTCGCAAAGTTATTGCAGCAGGTTTAGCTTGGTGCAAACTGTGCTTAAGGGAAGTGTTACGGTGGTCGCGGGAAGAAAGCTCTTGATCACATTCCTTCAGCGAAGCACGTGTCAAACGTCAAGGCGCTGAGTGGAACTACAAGAAAGGTCACTGAAGACACTTTAGCAGCAGTAAAACGTGCCAGGATAGAACATTGCAATGCTGTGGGGAAAAAAGAGGGTGATATAGAAAATGTGAAGAGTGCAAGCCAGGCGGGAGGCAGCAAGGAAAAAGATAGGGTTCAAACTAATCAAAGTCAAGTTGTCAGCAAGAAGGTGGATGAGAATGAAATAAAAATTGTAGAGTGTAAAAGCCAGACAGGAGAAAGCAAGGAAACAGCAGACAAAGATAGGGTTGAAATTCAAGTAAGCAAGAAGGTGGATGGCAAAGACAGTGCAGACAATGCAAGCAGCAAGAAGAAACAGAGTTCCTTGCTATGTTTCTTTAATGCCTCCACCACCCAAACACCCAAATGACAAAGCTGTGTGTGTGTGTGTGTGTCCTTGTGAAATCCTGTATTTCAGTGTTTATTATAATTTAGGAACTTCAAAATTTGACTTTCAGTATGTGCTGATTCCACAAGTTTCTCATTTATCAAAATTTGGATATTGTGACTTTCAAAATGTGCTGATTCCGCAAGTTGGTCTCTGTTATATGAGACTGAACTTTAAAGTGTTTGATGCAGTTACTGACTTTGTGTGCACCAACTTCAAACTTGATATTGTGTGATCATTTAAACCTGAAAAGTGAAACTTATTGAGCAACCCCAGAAGTGAGATTTCATCCAAAGACTATAGTTGGTGAACACCTGTAAAACACTCAAGTTAAAGGGGGAGTGTTCATTTTATTATGTGTTTAACCCCTTCTCCCCTTGTCCCAAATATGTCTTCCTGTAATAATTATGTGTTTACAGCAATTTTTATCCACTAAATAACTCTTGAAATTATATGTCCAGAAAGCGCGAAATGGCATAGATTTACACTCGGTTTTTAAAAAAATTTTCCCGGGGGATCATGCCCCCGGACCCCCCTAGTTTCAGTGGTTTTTTCCTCCTCCTGTTTTAAGCCCTGTATCGGTGTTCTTCTTCTTCAGGGTATACGGCCACAATCATCCAATTGATTTTTACGCCATTTTGTGGGGGTTGTGATGAAAGAAAAACAAATTATAGAAAGCGATAGACCTAAAAGTGAGGATAAAAACCTAGTCCTGCTCTAAGTGGGTTCTCCGGCAGGCTACTGTTACTTCACTTTTCACCCTTCCGAGCTAGCCGGTCCCTTGCTGATCTAAGACAGCAGGGCCCCAAAGATAAAGAACAAAACAAAAAGCTATTGGGGTAAGAGTGGGGGGGGGGGGGGACCTATTATCTAACTAACTACTGACTGGGGGCACCCTAGACTTAAAGGTGTCCAAGGTGTCCGCGGCCACAGCTGTTTCAGGCAGGTTGTTCCAGTCACGTATCGTTCTGGGGAAGAAGGAAGCTTGTCGATATTGGGTTTTACATAGAATCTGGTTGAGCTGGCGGGAGTGCTTCCTTCTTTGTCTGGAAGGGGCTGGCACGATGCAGCTTTTGTCGACGATTGCCTCTCCGTTCATTATTTTCCGTAGCATGACAAGCCTAGCTACCTTGCGTCTGTGCTGCAGAGTCGGCCATTGCAGTTTGTCGATCATCGCGGTGACACTAGATGTGTTGTGGTACCGGTTGACCACGAACCGTGCTGCTCGTCTCTGGACAGCTTCAATCTTATTGATGTTGCCTTGGGTATGCGGGTCCCATACAGTGCACGCATACTCCAAGATCGGTCTGACAAAAGTCTTATAGGCTGTTTCTTTGAGGTGCACTGCTGGGATCTTCAGGTTTCTTCTAAGGAAGCCGAGGGTCTTGTTGGCTTTAGCACAGATGGCGTTGATGTGCAGGTCCCAGCTTAGGTCACTTGTGATGGTAACGCCTAGATGTTTACGCAGCTTCTCGGCTTACTGTACTTTCGCGGGCACACGCTGTCCTGAATTTGACGGCAGGCAATCGCGCGCGAAGCTTGTGGTGTGCTCAGCTTTGATCACTGACCGCGGCACGTTTTGGGTTTTGCTTATTTTGTAGTGCGTCCCGCAGGACTCGCTACATGTTTTGTTAGTGTGTCCTTTTCGCTCATAGTGCGTCATGGACGCACATATGTGCATCATTGGGAGCCCTGATTGAATATCAGGAATCATAGAATGTAATGTCCTCAGGTGCCAACCCACCTCAGATTTTCTGGAATTTCTGTAATTAAGATATATGTATTCCTGAAATCCTGAATTTAGTGGGGGGAAAATCCAGAACTTCAAAATTTTGTTTAAAAATGTGGGGATAAGTGGGTCATTTTTGCATAAGGGTGATGAAATATTGCTGAATAAAACTTGAATGATGTTATGTGGATGTTGGCAGTTGTATGTGTGTAAAATGCATTTTCCTTTTTAAAACCTACATTGGTCAACAGAAATATAAGGGTGCTAGAATTGTTTTCAGTCTGAAGCCTTATTGCCCCTTGTTTGGCCCACCCCCACCCCCTTCATCCCATGGTTTCTGAATTTTGACTCCAGATAGTTGAAAGTTTGCATATAAACACAGTCTTTCTCATGCACACATGCACATGCACACAAAGTAAAAACAGTTGTCTTGGAGGGCATGCTTATGACATGCTTTGTTGCTATGGATTCTGTACCGATCATAAAATCCAAACACTCCACAGGAATTTGGCAGCATATAATACCATACTGTTCTGTTTTGTTTGTTTTGCTTTTTTTTTTTTTTATGATCTGGGACATCCTGACCTGTTGTACCTCATTCAGGACAATTTGTTGTATCAATTTTCCATCCTCATCCGAGTCCGTGCATCACTGCAGTCCACTAATGGTATCTAACATTGAACACGACCTATAATTCTGTGGTGTTTCCAACACAGCGGAGGAAACATCTCAGTCCAACAGACTCCCAAAAAGGGCTAATGAAGAGTAGGAAACCGGAAAGGGAAATGGAGGAAAGCAATGAAGGAAGAAAGGTGCTGAAAGTAAATCATTAATAACCATTACATGAAAGCAGATTCTGGCCAGGCATAAACAGATGGTCTGTTCAAAATGAGACAGAAATCCATGATTCTCATTGTTGTCAATGAAGGGTTTGATATTTGTATTTCAAAAGCGTCCTTGTCATCCTATCTCTCTTGTTCTCCCTCCTCCCATCCACTGAAAGTCATTTTCATAGTCACTAGGTTTCTTGTACATGCCTGTGCCCAAGACCACGCAACAGCACAAAGCCTATTCTGGCTCCCTCATCCATAGCCACACCCAGATTTGTATTGTTGTAGTCCCAGGAGCCAGTCCAAAGGGAGGCAGTCGATAACAGGTCATCATGAGGCAGTCCACCAGAGGAGAAACCACACTGCTGTTGAGTCAGCTTGGTGATGTTGTGCACATGGTGCCTGTTCTGGTCCAGCATGTGCTGGACAGCACCGAACACTGGTGACAGTATTGGCTTGCATTGCGGAGCCACCTTGAGTGAACATCTCCATTGGGTGGGCGCAAACTCTGCGCGTCCGACGACAACCCCATGAACTTGCCGGCAATGATAGTCAACTTACCATGGGCATGGACGCGGAGAGGGAATTGACCCTGAGGTCACCAAAAGAAAGAGGCATGGAGGCCCACAAACTTTGACTCTTCGTTTGTTTTGATTTTTGTTGTTGTGATGATGTTTTAGTCAGTGATGCTTCAGGCTGGAATAGCAACATTGGTTACAAAACTATATAAATGGATGTTCATTAAAGTTGTGAATTGCTTGTGACTGTAGGAGGGGATAGAGAGGCGGAAAGGAGGGGGGGGGGGTGGAAAAGGAGGAGGGGGGGTGGTGGTGGAAAAGGAGGAGGGGGGGTGGTGGTGGAGGGGACTCGTGCCCTATAAACAAATGGGAGCACCTTTTTCACAGGTGAACAAGCCTGACGGCAAATAGGAAGTTGTAACCCAAACACTTTACACCTGCCATTAGTTCATGACCAGCTGTGAAAAAACTGCATTGAGCTAGGCTGGTTTGCAGGATAGATCAGTAGATCAGCATGACGCCACGATAGAGACCTACCTCCCCTTTAACTTAAGAGGTGATTCATTACTCCATTATCTTGCCTTTCAGACTGATAGCAACAAATTGGAATGGCGGCTGCATTTCAGTGTTGACAGATTGCAGACCATGAATATTGCAAAGGCAGCAAGTTTTTCAAGTTAGACTGCACTAATTAGAGAGATAAGATGATGTAGACGCCTGAAAAAAAATCATAATTCAGGGAATAAGACATACCTAGCATGAATACATCAGCTCACAGATTCAGTTGCAGGAACAGTACAACTCGGTTCTGGATGAGTTTGCTTGACCCAGTGTTGCATGGAAAATAATGCTTTTGTTAGGCTTATATGTAATAATAAGTCTGATATTGTTACAGCACTGACAGAGTGGCTGGCCTGCTTTGTCGCTGTAGGAAGCCGTTAGAATAACTTTCAAGTTAGAAAAATTGTAAATGCGCTTGTTTCCAGCATAGAGAAGGATGGTGCATGTGTGTGATTGAGCCGTTGCATGTGTCGGGGTGACACACAATGCAGTGGAAAGAGGGCCAAGCTTATGCAGCATTTCTGAGGCAGAGCGTGGCTTTTTTAGAAGACTGACCGCTGATGCAAGTGTAGAAATTTAAGGCAGAGGGTAACCCCCGCCACTGTGTATTACAAAACTGCTCTGTTGAGCGGATTGCTATTGGAAGTACAATTCAGTGCTTCAGCTCACCAACCTGTCAGGCATGTTGTCACCATGACAGCTTTTGACTCGGAAGACCCTTTTGAATGGTTATATCAGTGTTTCTGCATATCACCTTGAAGTAGCTGCGGCGAGCATATCAGATAAGGTAAGACTGACATGGATAGCAAATCCTGCTTTTTTTTTAAAAGAAAGGAAAGAAAGCGCTGCTGACATGATGAACTGCACCCATGTTTAACTCAACTGTTTGCAATGAAAAGATTTTTGTGGTAGGCATGTCGGAGTTCTATTCTAGTCTGAGACTACATCAGTTCATGACAGAACTTAATATATATCCTTTCGTAATGTAACCCAGTATTAACCAGACCTGAGAGATACAGACACTGTACTTGGCTTTAGTGTTTATCAGAAAATATGCGTTATAGATGGGCATCAGGTACACCTTCAAGTGGATTTCATAAAGTTCATGATACTGTGTGGTTCAAGTGCTGCAGTTTGAACACATAACATAGTCAGCTGGGTTTAGGAGGTTTCTGGTGAGGTTTGAACCGCTGACCTCTCAGCAAGTTGCCTGCAAGTTGGCATTGGCCACAGCACCACAATCACCCGTGATTTTGGTAACATTTCTTTGAAAAAGATGTTTTAAAGAAATGTTATGTAGTTTCATACACACCTTAATGTTTAGCATTTTGAAAGCAGATCATACACACCACATCCTGTCCCTTATCTTTACCTGAGAGGGATGCACAAAAATCACAAGCTCTTTAGAAGAACCCTGAAGGCTGTAATTTGTTTTGTTTATGAGGAATAGATTTTAGTATACTATTTTCTTGGACACATATTTTCTTAAGTATGTATGTGATTGCTTCCACACGTGAACTTATTCTTTTGTGTGTGTGTGTGTGTGTGTGCGTCACTGATGGTATGTATGTCAATGTGATGTACTTTCCTAACTGAGAGGTCTTCATTGATTTCTTTGGATTTCTAAGCACACAAAAGTTTACTTTTTTGAAACACACACTCCTTCACTACATCCATGAAAGGTTTTATTCCTTCAGTGGTTCATATGTGTGCGTGTGCTTAAGTGAATATTATTGGTGGTATTTTCAGTGATGAGGGGAAACTGAGAGCATACTATTATTGTGCTTTCTACAACGTTACCTCTTGCTTGGAAAACAAGAACAGCACACAGTCAGTGAGCATTCCTGATGCCAACAACATCGCAGATGGAATTGTGGAATTGTGCAAGGGTAGAGAAGGTTGGTGGATTTTGTTGTTGTTGTTAAGAATATATTTACAATTGCCATATATATTTGCAATCGGTGTATGAGCCTGTACCTGGAGGGGGTTGGTGTATGGGCTTAGGTGAGTGAATGGCGTGTGAGCCTGTACCTGGAGGGGGTTGGTGTACAGGGCTTCTGCTGGGGTGAAATCTTTCCGGTCCCAGGGACCCCTTCATCAGATTTTTAAGGGGTCCCAGGCTAACATTAAGGGGTCCCTACACCACAATAAAGACAACAAAATATACGTTAAAAAATTGCATCCCTGCACGCGCACTGCAACTGTCGGACACATCGTCACAATAAAAACAACAAAATAAACATCAAAAATTATATGCGTTCTCGATCTTGCTCCTCTGCTACGATTTTTCGCTTTTGCGACGATGATTTCGTTAACCACGCTTCGAGAGACTTGTTGGAAACAAAGGCTTCGCGGAAATGCCTCTCTCCTGCCGGGAAAATGAAAAGCGTCATCGTGACATCACATGGCTCAAAGTAGGAAAATTCGGTCAACTGAAAACGATGCTGTTGCCTAGCGTTAAGCTTAGTCAGTCAGCCTCAGCAGACGACAAAAGTGACCGACGTATGTTGTTAGGAGGCTGCCCTACTCGCTTTGTTACTGTTCTAACTTGAAAAGGTATGGGTTCGGTCCGAAGTGTAGCAGACCTACGATGTTACGGCACCCAACTTACGATGTTGAAGGCAGTCTTTTCTCACTTTATGTCTGACTTCATCAAAATTTGAAGGGGTCCCTGGGGACCCCTTACACGGACACCCAGTGCGTCCCGTAGAGTTTTAATGCGTACTGTACGCAATTTTTTGCGTTTTCAGAAGCCCTGGTGTATGGGCATAGTGTATGAGCCTGTAGCTGGAGGGGTTTGGTGTATGGGCTTAGGTGGGTGAATCGGCATGTGAGCGGCAGCCTGTACCTGAAGGGGGTTGGTGTATGGGCATAGTGTGTGAGCCTGTAGCTGGAGGGGGTTGGTGTATGGGCTTAGGTGGGTGAATCTGTATGTGAGCCTGTACCTGGAGGAGGTTGGTGTATGGGCTTAGGTGGGTTGAAGTAGAGGGGAGAGGGTTGGTGTATGGGCATAGGTGGGTGAAGTAGAGGAAGACTGAAGGAGAGATCGGAAGAGAGTCAATATGTTGCCCATGCATCTTGCTATGTGTTGAAAGAAAAAAAAAACTGAAATTCATGACGTCAATATGGGAATTCCTATTTATGAAAGTTTTACACCTGAAAGGGAAAAAAAATACTCTATTAGTATCAAGGGTCAAGTCCAGATAATGGGAGTTTCACAGTAATTAAGGTTAAAGAATTTTGTCAATATAAGAATAAATGGAACGTTGACAAAATAACCAGTACTCTATGTAATAATTTAAAAGGGGGGAAAAAATGACGAAAAGTACCATGCCATAGACTCAGCTTAGGCAAATGGGTCAAAATAAAAGTTGTGTTATTGGCAGTAATTGGTTAAAGTCATATGCTATGAATGCAGTGGTCTGTTTTCTCCCTTTTAAGCAAAAATTAAATTTGAAATGGGTGGCCAGTATTTTTGTGTATATTGTGTCATCTAAACTGATAAAAGTCTGGTACTTAACGGGTGAATGCAAACCCTTGGAAACTGACAAGCTTATCACAATATGCATTCACATAACTCATTTTTCAGCATCAGTATCACACGACAAAGTGACAAAGCTAGGATATAAAAAAAAGCAGCTTATGTTATCAGTGTTGAATTTCATTCACAGCAAACTGCAAAAGCAAACAGTTCTGCTAAAATAATTGCCCACAGTGCTGCCAAACTGTGTAGCCTGTAAGTCCGCAGTCCATAGCAGGTGCCGCTTAAAAGGCTGAGGAATTTAATTGACCAAACATGTAAACATTATCAAAATCAGGAACTTTTTTTTTTCATTCTGCATTTAATTCAGCCCTGGTATGACCCTTTGCAGTCGGCTGAGCTATAAGCAACATCTTACCTCTGCATTTTGTTGTGCTTAAGTAGTACAATTGATTTCACGACAAAACTCGAGGAAATTGATCATAATGGCAGCACTGCTAAGAGTGTGTTACTCTGGTGTTACTGAAAATGATGTAAATGAAGCTTGTGGTAAAGGAGACCTTTGAATTAGTGGGTTCACTGGATGGCCAGCAAAGGGAAGAAGACCATGGGCTAATTGTCACTCTTGACCCACATGAGGCTACTTACTGTAAGAGTTGTGAGTGAGCCAGTCAGAGCTGGGTCCTGTGATTGGCACGAGTGATGGCGGTGGAGAGGAGGAAGAAATTCCCCATGTGACCGGCACAGGAAGGGGGAAAAAAGCAAGCGTCAGCATTATATTTGCAGCAAAAGGGTGTGGAATGTAAATTTGGGACTGGGATGCTTGTTTCCCAGGAAGCTGTCACCATCAGACTTGATGGCCCAGACACTCGGCTATTTACCAGGAAGCTGCATACAACCTCAAGTGTTTTGTATACTTGCACTGAAGTGAAACATTTCACATCCTTTCTTTTTTGTGGGGAGAGGGGGAGGGGGCATTATACATGTAACGTGTGTAGAACTGGCAATTGTGTGTCTCTTTTAGAAAGATTTTTTTCTGAGAACCTGCATGTGTTATATGTGCTGATAATTACAAGAAATGTAAAACCCATTACCATTTTTTTTCCTTTTGTTTGATTTTGATGTGCATATTTTTTGCCTGGCAAAAATTTGTTTCATTTTAATTTCATCAGAATGAAATAGATAAAAAAAAATTTTAATTTAAAAAGAACAAAAAGGTATATTGGGTTTCTTTCATTGGATGAACTTAAAGGAGTTGTGAGATTTTGTTACGTAAAAATGTCCAAATCCTGTGACACAGAGGGAAATCTTGGGCTTGTTTTACATAAGTGTGCGTATCTGTGATGGTTTTTTTTGTTGTTTTTTTTTTGTTTAACATGGGGAGAGTCCTTAGATGTACCTGGGGCGTGGAAATTCCTGTTGTAACTAGCGAGGCACTCTCTCTTTTTTTTCTTTCCTTGGTGCCATCTCTGACTTGTTTTTGTTGTTTTATTTGATCAGACATGAACAAAACATGCCTTACGACCAGCCTGCAAGATGTGATGGGTTGCTTCGGTAAATTCATCAGCGATAATGAATTCGCCAAACCATGCGAGTAAGTTCCATTGTTCACTTCTGTCTTGATTTTGATTGAGTCCATATTACTGAGAGGTTTTGGGGGTGGTTTTGTCATGGTTTATTACGATTGTTTTAGCCTTCATTATAGTATAGTCATAAGTATATTGCTAATAACATGCTAGAGCCATGCTACAGTCAGTAAGTGATGAGTGATTTGCTGTCAAATTCAGAAATCTAGTATGTTGGGAATTGTTTTGAGAAGTCTTCTCTGTAAATTGTGATACAAACTCTGTTGAATTTTTCTATCGGTGGGCACCCCCTATACAACTACATGTTATGTTTCTTTCTTACATGTACTTGCAGAATATAAGATTTCTCGTGCAGTTAACTCAAATTGTTCTTATATTATTTGGTTATAATACCAAATGATGATCTAATTCCTTATTTGGGGTTATAATCTACTTACAGTATTTTATTATTATAACAAGATGAACTGTCTTCTCTGTGTGATTCATTTTCAAAGTAGCTGCCAAGGGGGCTCTTTGTCATTTGCGATGCTTTCACCCTTTCAGTTTTCATCATTAGGTTCCATCGTATACATTGACTATGTGCTCTCTTTCTCTCTCTCTCTCTCTCTCTCTCTCTCTCTCTCTCTCTCTCTCTCTCTCTCTCTCTATTTTCTTCTCTTTCTCTGTCTCCCTCCCTCTCTCTTCTCCCCCTTCCTTGCCAGCAGCCTCCAATTTTGACAGCAAAAGTAATTGTACACGCAGTGTCATGTAGTCCATTTAATCGGTGACAACATATGAGTGATGCATTCAACTGGGAATGCCTTTCCTTTGACAGGATCAATCTTGCTGTCAATAAGTATGGGTATGGGAGAAAGGAGAGTGGGTTAGAGGATTCTTAAGCAGCAGGGTTGCCGTGGCAACAGTCTCAGAGGCGAAGGCGATTGTGATGTCAATGCTAGTGGTAGTATCAATACAAGCAATAGCATTACTGAATGATACTGCTAACGATAGTGAAGGTTAAGGTAACGAAAGCATGATACAGAAACATATTTAGAAAATACATTTTTATAATAATCAAATAAATAAAGGAAACATTTTTTAAAAAAAAATAAATAAATAAATAAAAAATAAAAATAATAAATTTAAAAAGTAAAAAAATAAAAAAATAAAAATAGAAATAATGATAATAAATGCATAAATAAGATAGCTATAAGTTATGTGTGAGGTGAATAGTGGGAGATAAGGTACATCCAAAAGCTCGGAGAAGCGGCCCGAAAAGAGTGCCAGTGCAAAGGAACACCGGTTTCAAGACGATTGGCTGAAGAAGTGGCCCCAGGGGGAGGGGGGGGGGGGGTGCCCCCCTTTTTCTGATATGAGGGGGGGACTGCCCCCCTTTTTTAAAAATCCTAGATTAAGCTCTGTATATGGTACCTGTTCTCAGTCCTCTCCATAGTTCTCTGTCGTATTCTCAGTCCTCTGCCATAGTTCTCTGTCCTATTCTCAGTCCTCTGTCCATAGTTCTCTGTCGTATTCTCTGTCCTCTGCCCATAGTTCTCTGTCCTATTCTCAGTCCTCTGTCCCTGTCATATTTCTTTCCATAGTTCTGTCTATTCTCAGTCCTCTGCCCATAGTTCTCTGTCCTATTCATTCTCTGTCCTCTGCCTCATAGTTCTCTGTCCTATTCTCAGTCCTCTGCCATAGTTCTCTGTCGTATTCTCAGTCCTCTGCCCATAGTTCTCTGTCCTATTCTCAGTCCTCTGTCCATAGTTCTCTGTCGTATTCTCAGTCCTCTGCCCATAGTTCTCTGTCGTATTCTCAGTCCTCTGTCCTATCTCAGTCCTCTGTCATTCTCAGTCCTCTGTCCTATTCTCAGTCCTTCTCAGTCTCTGTCCATAGTTCTCTGTCCTATTCTCAGTCCTCTGTCCATAGTTCTCTGTCCTATTCCTCTTCACGTCCTTTCTGTCATTTCTCTGTCTAGTCCTCTGTCCATAGTTCTCTGTCCTATTCTCTGTCTGTCCTATTCTCAGTCCTCTGTCCATAGTTCTCTGTCCCATCTCTCATCTTGTCATAGTCTCTGTCTACTCAGTCCTCTGTCCATTTAGTTTCTCTGTCTTCTCGTCCTTCCTATTCTCGTCCTCTAGTCCTGTCTATTCTCATGTCCCCATCCTGTCCATAGTTCTCTGTCCATTCTCAGTCCTCTGTCCATAGTTCTCTGTCCTATTCTCAGTCCTCTGTCATTCTCAGTCCTTCCCATCCAGTCTCTCCATAGTTCTCTGTCCTATTCTCTGTCCTCTGTCCTATTCTCAGTCCTTCTGTCCTATGTCTCTCTGTCCTATTCTCAGTCCTCTGCTCTTCCTATTCTCAGTCCTCTGTCCTATTCTCTGTCCTCTGTCCATAGTTCTCTGTCCTGTTCTCAGTCCTCTGTCCTATAGTTCTCTGTCCTATTCTCAGTCTCTTGTCATTCTCAGTCCTCTGTCCTATTCTCTAGTCCTCTGTCCATAGTTCTCTCTGTTCCTATTCTCGTCCTGATTCTCTGTCCCTATTCTCAGTCCTCTGTCCTATCTCTTCTAGTCTCTGTCCATAGTTCTCTGTCCTGTTCCTCAGTCTCTTCTCTCGTCCTTGTCCATAGTTCTCTGTCTGCTGTCCTGTCTGTCCTTCAGTCTTCTCTCTGTCCTGTTCCCTGTCCATTCGTCTCTGTCCTGTCCTCAGTCCTCTGTCTATAGTTCTGTCCTCTTCCTTAGTTCTTGTCCTGTCGACGTTCAGTTCCTCTGTCCACATCTATATCTGCCTGTCCTCTGTCCTCATAGTTCGTCTGTTCCTGTCATCCTATTTCTTTGTCCTGTCCAGTTCATCCTGTCCTCTCGTCCACATCATCTGTCCTGTCCTCTGTCCATATTCTCTGTCGTTCTGTCCCTCTGTCTCCACAGCCCTGTACTTGTCCCAGTCCCTCTTCTTCGTCTTCATTCCTGTGTCCTGTTTTCAAGCCTTCTGTCGCTCTGTTTCTCTGTCCTGTCATCAGTCCTTCCTTCCTCTCCTCAGTCTTCGCTCTTCAGTCCTCTGTCCTGTGCTTGCTTCTGTCCTGTTCTCTGTCCAGTCCTATCTTCTGTCCTGTTCTCTGTCCAGTCCCATCTTCTGTCCTGTTCTCTGTCCAGTCCCATTCTTCCTGTTCTCTGTCCAGTCCTATCTTCTGTCCTGTTCTCTGTCCAGTCCCATCTTCTGTCCTGTTCTCTGTCCAGTCCCATCTTCTGTCCTGTTCTCTGTCCAGTCCCATCTTCTGTCCTGTTCTCTGTCCAGTCCCATCTTCTGTCCTGTCGACTGTCTTCTGTCTTCAGTTCTCTGTCCAGTCCCATCTTCTGTCCTGTCCACTGTCCCGTCCCATCTTCTGTCCTGTCGACTGTCTTCTGTCTTCAGTTCTCTGTCCAGTCCCATCTTCTGTCCTGTCCACTGTCCAGTCCCATCTTCTGTCCTGTCCACTGTCCAGTCCTATCTGTCCTGTCCTCAGTCCTGTCCTATCTTCTGTCCTGTTCTCTGTCCAGTCCCATCTTCTGTCCTGTCCACTGTCTTCAGTTCTCTGCCCTGTCCTTGGTCCTCGGTCCTCCATCCTATGTTTTGTCATCTGTCCCCTTAGGATAGTGGTTCTGTGACAGTTCATGTCTGAAATTCTTATACCATGATGTGATGTGGAGCGTTCATGATGAACAGAGTGTTCGAGGGAGTCGTCAGCTGTGCGGAAGAAAATTTGAATAGCTGTGACGGCGATGAAGACGTGAAGAAGTTCCTGGTCGATGCAAGGCCCCGCACCTGCGAGGACACCAGCTCTGTACCTCAGTTCCTGCCCTCTGTTCTGCTCCTCGCTGGAACGCTGCTTGTTCACTTTTTTAGGATGCAGTAGAGATCACGCATCCCAGTCTTTTTAAAAATGTACTGTTTTGTGCTCTTGTGTTTGTTTTTAGGAATAATGAATGGACAATTTTTTTCCCCAGCTTTCAGAATATTGGTCATTCTGAAACATTTCAATGATAAGAAGCATTCACTTTGACAGTGTAATAAAAGTTAAATATTGACAGGGATACAATTGAAATGTATGTATACACAGTTTTAGTATTTTATTGCTCTCGCCTTGTAGTACCAACAATTTTTTTGTTGTCTAGTGTTTTTCAATTTTGTCCATTTTCTTCTTGTTTGAGCTGTTCTAATACAAGACTTTGTTCTTTAGCATGTTACCGTTTTAATTTGAAATTAAACACCACCACTCTGATAACCTTTCATATTCATGATTCTTTTGATCCATGCTACATAATTGATTGGCAGGTGCAATCACTCAAAAAAAAGAAAAAAAAATGAAATGCCCAGTGTACATTAATTTACCAATTTTATTTTTACTGTTACATTTGGGTTCTTTTTAACTTTTAAAAAAACTTTTTGGTCATATTTTTATCAACATGTGGTTGTTCATGCAGAATGTCGATGGTAAACATTGGTCTACGCAAGATACTTGCAAGATTTGTGAGTGTATTCATGAGTGGTGGCGGAATCTTAGAAACACAAGAACTTGAGTTTGGCGGCTTGTCCATCTTGCTGGCATTGGGAATGAAAATACGCCGTTTAGAGTGAAACTCTAATCATGCTACCTTCAGCATGGAATCCAGCAATGACTAGAAAGTTTCAGAGTGACGGGATCTCGGACCATGGTATTGTAACCACAAGGAGGCATCTTAAAGCTGTGCCTGTTCATGTGAATGTTACCATGGAGTGAAGAGACAAGTTATGATGATTCTACAGGTGAAAAGGATAAATGTTGACAACAAAAGACGCTGGGTAACAAACATTGTGTTATTCTTGTTTTGAAGTCCACATTGAGCATTGTTCACAGCTATTAACATATATGCGAGCAGACAGTGTTGTAGATATAATTGTCATTGTCAAGGTCAGTGTCTTTTCCATAAATAAATCGAAGGTGAAATCTAGCTATTTTGGATATTAAACAAGATACGTTTTTTAAGGCACTATGTGCTTGTTTTAGATTCAGCTATTTTTAAAGTCTCAGCATGATTGTGGTGCAGAATTTCTCTTGTCGTCCTTCATGATTGAGGAAGTTGTTCTTGATTCAGAAACTTTTTTTTTTTAAAGTTGGCTGAACATGTTTTTAGTCTTAATTTTATTTTCAGTGTCATCGCCTTACCACAACAGTTGTGGTATAATGCTTGGCAAATGTTTTTGTGCGAAAAACTGAAGTGCCATTTGTTAAGAAAAGAGATGAAACACTTTTTACACATTGGTCGTGAAGGTGCTGTAATAGAGGTAGCCTGGCCACACTTCATGGTTTGAAATATGGCTGTGTGGTAAAGCAAGAAGCTGTTGTGTTTTGCACCCACTTGGGGATGGTAGGGGGCAATATTTACTTGTTGATCAGTTTTAATGCTTTTGATGGTATAGATCCTTCTTGGCACGAACATAGTGGATTAGATTAGTCATCTAGTTTCATAGTAAATCTGGAGTTCAATCTGCTGCTTTAGTTTTATGTACGTATATGGTGGTTTGCTATAGTAATATGTAAGTAATCAGGGTACTTGATTTTTTTTTTTCCTTTTCTTAAAGGAATCAATCTTTGGTCAGAAATAATATTGCTCCTTAGTCTTCGTGTTTAAAAAATATTGCCAGTGGGCTATTGTTGTGCTTTCGTCTGCCTGTGAAGCCTCAAATCTGTCAGTTTATCTTTTTCATTGCTTTTCTGTGGGTAACATTATCTTTTGATTGAATATATGTTGAAAAGGTGTTGCGTGGTTTCATTTTCTCAGCAGTCGAGGAACAGTTGGCTTAGGGAAAATATTGTTTATATTTAAAAAACCAGATGATGTAGTCGGTCAAGAAAAAAAGACCACCTCAGAAATGAGCTTGTTTTCTTGTTCCTTTTCTTTCTTGGTGAGCTCACACAACTGATTCTTGTCAACCTGTTTTCATTTGATTTGCGCAAGAACAATTTTTTATCCTCATGTTTGAAGCAATACTTAAGAAGTTTTTTTTTTACAGTTCTAAACCACCTTGTCAAACCACATACAGTTGTCTTGATTTTACGCGTTATTTTAGTCTTTTTCCACAATTTTCAGGACAAAGGATTGCACCCAGACTGAACTTAAAGTTGCAGCCTAAAGTGAGCGCCTACAAGTGTTCATTTAGGAATGAAAAGGACTGATAATGATTTCCAGGTATGGATCAAGAAAACAGAAGTGCATGTTTGTGGATATGATGGCAATCTGAATATCGTTCAGTTGATGCCTGGACCAAGAGTTTCTGACTGCCTTTTTACACCAGAATGGGAACAGTCTTCATCAGATGTGTATCATCCAGTTCTTTTTGTCATTTGCAACATTTTTTGGATCTTTTGTTTATTATTCTGATGCATTCCATGTGTCCATATCCAGTTTGAAACTAATCTCATGACATTGGAAAAAGAAAGCAATGATGAAGCAGTGTTTTGTTGATATGATTTTATTTCTTATTTTCATAAGTCGTCTTTTTAAATTAAAATACCTTTAACCACTTTGTACCATTAGTTGCTGGACAATCTTTTGGGTAACCTTTTTTTTTTCCCTGATAAAGAATGAGTTGTACAGAACAGATGGCCTTGCAAACTTAAGATTGTTCTGTTGAAAAATTGTGGAAGCTTGATTGGTTGGACGAGGTTATTGTTTTGGATTGTATTTGAATATATACGCATCCCATATATCCCTTTAATTATCGATTTATTTCAGGATACTGTTTATTTTTTTCCTGTCAGTTCCCATCTCTGAATTCCAATCGGTTCAGCAGCTTGTTTTTGGTTTGGAATTGTTCTGTCTTTTCCTTATTTCCTTTTTGGAGGACAGTTTGTCTATGTGCCTGTGGATTGCTGAACCTGCAATAATGAATACTCATTTATCAGACGATGGCACTGTAAAAGTAGAAGTAAGAGCCCCTGTAGCAGGCTTTGTATCATTGAGGTTTGGAGGGATAAAAGAATCGCAGCTGCCTTGTCCTCACTGTCGCTTTTAAAGTTTGCCAAGTACTCGGTTATTAACATGGTGATACACTGTTTCTGTAGAGTTGAATTGGTTTATATCGTTTTCAACATGTCACTCCTTTGTCATATTTGCCTGCCTTATCATGTTCCTAGGAGCAAATCTATTTTTCAGTTTGTGTAGTTTTTGTTTCAAATGAGAACTTTGAAAGATGTACTCTTGATTTTTTTCAAAATTATTTTGGAGAGCAGTTGTTAGTTAACAATCATTTTTTGGACCATTGTTATTCAAAAATATATTGCATTTGCAAACACATGATAGCTGTTTGTGGAGAATACCTATATAAAACTTATTCCAGGAGGATAAGAATGAGTTGCCTTGCCAGTACCTTGTAATGCCGTTATAACATGATTTTATTGCTTCTTGCCAGATATATTTTATTAAAATATTGGAAATTTTTCACCATTTGTTGCTTTTTTCTGCCATGTTAAAAATACTTTTTATTAACATTTTCATTATGCAGTATAATCAGATGCATTGTTTACTTGAAATCATATGCTTACATATCATTTCCATTATGATACATGTCATGCTTTGGAGATTTTTCTTCTGCTTTTTCTTTCCTTGTACATGCTTGACAAACATTTGCAGTAAATTCACTTTCATTGTGAATAATTGATAAATGATAACCACCTCTCTCTCTCTCTTTTTTTTTTTTTTTTGTTGTGAAATCCAGCAACTCTGTTTTGGTAATTTTTTTTTTTTTATTCATAGACTGCTTCCATTAGTAGTAAAATTATACTTACCTCCGCAAGATGCTTTGATACTAACTTTATATTACAGTATTTCAGTGGTGTCTAGTGGTATGTTTATGGTCACATGCTTGTGCAAAGTGTTCATACAGTCATGATCCACTCGATTCATACTTCCAAGTACTTTAATGTATTTGTGCTATTAAACTTTTTTTTTATGTGGATCAGGGAATATTGTTTGAAAAAATTTTCATTCATTCCTCTCCTCTCCTTCCTCTCTGTCACTGCCTCACACACTCACGCACGCACACACACACACACACACACACAACACACATGCGTGCATGCATACCCCACGTCAGTGAGATTAATGTCGTGTGTGAAAACACATGCACACACATGACATTATCTCACTGGTTACTGTTTGCATGCTTTCTAGAGAGCAAGATGATCATGGCTAACAAATGGGGGGAAAGCATGTGCACCTGAAGTAAATCAATGGTCTTAAACAAAGGAGGATACTTGAAATTTTAAAGGGGAAAAAAGCAGATGGGTGCACATTCCCTGCCATATTTGTGCCTGCCTCTGTGCCTCTTTCGCAGCCTACTTCTTACATGTGTGTATGTGTATGTGCAAATGAGAGTCTACATGCCTGTGTTAAAGAATGTTTGATTTCACAGCCATGGTGTTTGTGTGTGTGTGTGGGGGGGGGGTTATGGTGATAAAACAAAAATTGTGAAGTATTTGTAAAGATGGTGTTTGTGTGGGGGGGGGGGGGGGGGGGGGGTCAGGGGTGATAAAACAAATTGTGAAGTATTTGTAAAGAACAACATGCACACACACAATGTGTATTTTACATATATATATGTGTGTTTTTGTAGTTTCACATCATTAAAAAATTTTAAGGTTTTCATAACCTGGAAGTTACATTTCAGGAGTTCTTCATGCTCGCAACTGAAAATTTTAGGGGTTTTCATGTGCAAAGGGGGTAAGTAATGTTTTGTGGACACACACTGCTGTGGAAATGTCAGTTTGCTCTGTTGACGCCGTGTCAGCACTTTCAGTTTTGTCAGTTTTGGGCCCAAAAAGGTTTCTAATTATGATGCTGGAAAAAACTTAAGGTTTGAAAAATTTTATTCTGCCTGATCTCGGTTATTAATTGCCATTTTCATCGTTAATCTGACTTGCATTCATTTATTCGCCTTTAACTATGATGCCAATGAAAGTGATTGCTAGAACCAGTCAGCTTTGTAGCTTCCAATGGCTAGATGAAGGCCTTTGCTGATAGGTAACTGATAGTTACAGATATGTAAAGGATTATATGTGCAGAGAACAGGGAATGTCTGTTTCTACGCCACTTTCACCCTCAATCATTTTTTTCGGGCGGAAAGTGCCCTAGAATCAGCATATTACTGTTCTTTGACAAGTAAGACTTCAATAACTAAAAAATAACGATTATCTACAAAAAAACTTTACTGTGCAGGGTTTCCGTTTTTAATACTAATTTACTAAAGTTTTCAGAGGTAGCGTAGGGGAAAGTAGCCAGGACTAAAACACGCCCATAGGTAACGTAGGGAAAAGCAGCCGTGACTGAACGCGTTTATATACAAAGGTGTCTGTTCCCCGGCTCTTTTTTCAGTACTGTCAAATCTGTCAGGGCGGTTTGTAAGCTTTTAATTGCTAGTTGCCGGCCTCCCTGCCCAGCACTCGGGGTGTTTATTTCACCCAGTGCTGTGGTGGTGTAATTTTGCGTTGGCAATAGCAGACAGTGGGGATTTTAAGTTAGAAAAAGTTTTTGAATCACAAATATTTTTAAAACAGCTTTATAGATTAATTGTGTGGAAGACATGGAATCAGCTACAACTTTATATTTTAACCAACACACACATGCAAACACACACACACACACGCGCTGCGCGCACAACACACGCACACGCACACACCCCCCCACACACACTCACTCACACGCCGCACGCACACACCACACATACACACAAAGCGCTGCGGCGCGCCGCACGCACGCACGCACACACACACACCTCACACACAGGCCAAAAAATCAATACTGCGCACCTCCTCTACCCTCTTCCCCCCCCTCTTCCCCCCCTCCTTCCTGCCTAATGACATCAGCCTTCCTACGCCACACTCTCGCCTGGGGGCGCTGTTCCCCAGCCGGCCAATCAGGAGTTAAGCTTTTAGCCTTCCGGCGCTCACATGACTAGGTAACCACACATTCTTTTCGCTGACAGTCGGACGAAGCGGACGGTTTCCTGTGCGGTGGGTGTGTTATTTTAAAAACCGTTTACTGAAAACAGAATTGGGTATCTTAAAGGTTTGTTGGTTTAAGGAAATGAAAACGTTGTGAAGGCAATATTGTTGACAAAGATACAGCCAGTTTTAATACGTGTTTTTGGGTATTGATGAGATTGTTCCTTATTAAAAAATGGCGCTGCATTGTTGAAAGTTGGCCCAGCAAAACAAATCATCACGCGTTGATTTTTTGGGAGCTGGCTTGAGACAGCTAAAGCCATGTTTAAAAACCCTGGCGTTCCCTTTCTTAAGGGGAGGTAAACACGGCTGATTTTGTATGCTAAAAAACTTATTTTTGAAACATTTTTGCTGTTCCTCCCCAAATAAAAATGTTCTCAATTTTGTATTAGACTTTATTGATTGTTAACTACAGATTCAGTGTTTATGGGGGAAGCTGATCTGTGTATTAAAATGTGTATACTTTTCTACTTTTCTAATTCTAACCAGTCATCTGCCCTTTTAAGTGTTGCCCTTTTGCAACTGAATGGCGATTTTTTAATGTTCTGGCAAAAAAACTAGATAGGGCTAGGCAGACCCTTTGTACATCTACTGTTTTGGAGAGGAGTAGTGTGTGGCCGGCATATCTTATATAAATGCTCCAAATTTTACAATGGACGGATGTACTACTACTGGCGTTTGAGCCCCCATAATTGCTGTAACTCTGCTAAAGCAAGTTGCAAGCGTCCTACCACTGACGTAAGATCTATTTTTATACTGCTCACCCCTGGCCCGGCATTTTGCCGCATTGATCCCGGGTAGAAAGCACCCAAGCAATTCTGGGTCAATCAGGCGAGCTCGCCTGATTGACCTAGAAAGCGCTGCAGGCCTACCACTGACGTAGATTTTTTTTAGATACCGCTCCTGCAGGAGCGGTCGGGGGGTTTTTTAGGTTGGCTGCTTTAGCAGCAGTGCGCGCGACTGTAAGCCACTGCAGGCCTACCACTGAGTAAGATTTTTTTTAGATACCGCTCCTGCAGGAGCGGTCGGGGTTGTTTAGAGTTTACTGCCCTTTAATTTCCACAAGCACTTCATGACTTGGTATATTGCTGTGATTACTGGCTTCACTGCTTCGCTTCAACGTCCTGCTTCAACTTTTTTGGCTGCCGACACACACGCACGCACGTCCCCCACCCCACCCACGCGCGCACGTCCCCCACCCCACCCACGCACGCACGTCCTCCACCCCACCCCTGTGTACACCACACCACTCCCACCCCAAGTCGCCCCCAAATTCTTAATTAAGTTTTTAAATTTAAGTCACCCCCAAATTCTTAATTAAGGTTTTAATTTAAGTTACTTCAAGTTCTTGATTAATTTACCTCAAGATCATAACTAAGTCATCCTTTTGGTACAACCAAGTTCTTATAAATTATCAAAAAAATACAAGCTATGTTTTTATCTTAAATAGTAGATGTCTAAAATAGTACACACACGCCTCAAAAAACGTTGTCATCGTTGAGGATTTTCTTGCTCAGCGTTCTCTGCATAGATCTTAAGGAAGGTTTACATCCGAAGCAACCGCATTGATTACAATTCGGGTCTATGGAAATGTCTTTATAGACTCCAGGTCTTTATTATTGACTTCATCATTTTATAATACGCCCTGATTTTATTTTTATTAAAAAATTTAAATTAAGTTCTTAAATATTATTCCATTATAAATGGATCAAAATGATGCTTTGTTATTGGCGGTTTTTGGCGTGCAGTTGTGTTCGGCTTCTGTATTTAGCGGTGGAGATTGTTTGGGCTTTGTTTTTGCCAGCGTCGTTTATTATTTTATACCGTAATAACTGCCCCCAACAGCAGCAAGAGCGCCAAAATGGCAACAGTTTTAAGTTCAATATTCCCTGAAGACTTTGGCGCCCTTTAAACACATGGAGTTTTTATAGCTGGCATTGAATCAACTTGTTCTGGCGTTGGAGGTGGTTATGTTTTCATGACGAGTCATATTCTGTAACATTAATTTTTTTTTTCTGTTCCCCCTCTGCTAATTTTTTTCCTGCTTCAACACGCCCAGGATTTTTAATGGTCTCCCCCTGATTCAGCGTTTTTGCTGATTTTCTGGCTTGGTTACTTTCTCCCCTGATTCAGTGTTTTCTGATTCTGCTGATTTTCCAGCTCGTTCATTTTGAAGGGAAACAAATCTATATGATTAAAGTTATTTAAACCATGATCGCTGGCGGATAACAAGTTCCAAATCTGTAGTATAGATCACAGCCTAGAGACTCTAATGACTTTGTTTAAAACTGGATCTTGCGTTAAAACATACGTAAGATCTTGTTCAGAATCAATGGGAGCAAATCTACTAACTGTTTAGTGTACAAACTAAGAAACCGTTTGCCCACACTTTTCACCATTCTAGACCCAGCTGCCCCTTCTACTGTTATGATACTTTAAAATGTTTTTGCGGCGACATCTGTTGAATCTGTTCTATGCTGAATTCAGTTCCGAGGAACTGTTTTGTTTTCCCACATGCTGCAAGAATACAGCTCTCCTTTTTGGGCATAATAGCTTGGTCATCAACTTGGTCATTCATAAGTTCGGAAGGTTTAGGCTGCCTTGTAGCTGTAGGAGTCATCACTGTTCTGTTTTTTAATAATTTTTAATTATTTTATTTTCTAAAATGAGCACCGAAAAAACTGTTGCTAACCTTGTATCCCATTCTGCTGTTATTGGAGGCCTAAGTGTAGGATACTCAATGCTTGTAAAAGCTTGTTAAGAATTAAACCAGCAGATCTTGGCAAACTAGACTTTGAGGATTCAGCAAAGCTGATTGCTATCATTGCAGCTTCGGTTGCCACGAAGATTTTCTAGTCAAGAAAGGGAATAATTCCAGACAATATAAATATGTAAGAAAAAAATACATTTATAAAAAATGGCTTCATCGCAATAATGATAGGCGGCGCTGTGGTGAATGCGCTTGCTTTTAGCGGAAGTAATTTCGCATTTACAGACCTGCCAACCCCCAAAGAGACCAATGAGTAAGAATTAAAGCTCAGTGAGGCAAAAAATGTGTAATTTCTGAGACCCTAAGAGTAATCAAGCGCGACTTTTACTTTTTTTAAAACAAACACGATGCGTTTAAAAATTGTTTGCACAATTTTTGTGAACTTTTCTTTTCTACAAAAACAAGCTTTTTTTTAAGCGTCACAAGAAATCTTTACAAATTATAAAAATGTAGAATACACTGAAAACACGCACAAATCCCTAAACGATCTGGCTGGCACCCCAAAGGCTTGATAGTGCGCCAGAAACAACCCTAAAAATTGGAAAAAATGATGGAGATGGGGGGGGGGGGGGGGGAGGGGGAGTTCGAAGATGGAGAAACTGGGAACATGAAATTAAGAAAATATATAACCAAAAAAATGTTCTCCCCTGTTGCTGATTCTGTCCATGTGGGGTTGGTATCAGCTCTGTGGCGATTGTGTCATTTTTTAAGTATCGCACCACCCCAAGAAAGAATTTGTTTTCCCCCCCCCCCCCCCCCTTTGACTTCCCCAGTCCCTACCAAATGGTCCATTCTGCAGTCGGATGCAGCTGGCAGCAGTTTAGGCTTCCCTGACAAGGATCCTTACAATGTGTGTTGTCTTTGTTCGGACCCCTCTTGAATGTTTGGCGATCTCCGAATCTTTAGAACGCTTCTTAAAAAAGCTGGGATGCTGGTCGGCTGCGCTAAGAGCGATGTTGTGCTCGACGGGAAAAATCCGGCCCCCAATGCTTCAGCCCGAATTACCCTTTTCCTAATTTCATCCTCTTTTGAGGTGTCTACAGTCTGAAAAAACTGTGTGATGCTGGAAGAATTTGGCGCGTTAGAGGGAAACGATGTGTTGCGTGACTCAAGGTGACGCTTCACATCCACCATCCCGCCATGGGAAATTAATTGTGAAGTCCGACTCGCAAGTGGTACACCGTGCAAATTTTTCCCTTTAGCGAAGGTGTATGAGGGGAACTTTTCCGGATATTCTTTTCGGAACTTTTGACCAAGTTTTTTTTTTTTTTGCATCTTGTCCAAAACTTTCTAATGTTTCGACATTTTCGTAGCTAAAATTCAAAAAAACGCCAACTTCGCTGAATGGTAAAAATGGTGAAACGAACTGCGCATGACCGGAAACGCTTCTTGAAGATTACTGGTTATACGCACGGCGCCGTGCGTATCTGTACATAAGCTGTTTTTTCGTCCGTTTTTTTTTTTTTTTGTTGAAAACTTTCAAGCGTAATTTTTTTGGTAAATGCGTAAGGGCGTAAGAATTATCACTTGGGCGTTAATAATTACGCGAAATGCGTAATGGTTGGCAGGTTGCATTTAGTAAATGGGAATGACGGCGAGAGAAAAAGACATAACAAAGTATGGAGGAACTAGCAGCTGCACAAGACGGCCTATGAAAAACAAGAGACTTGAGCAGTTAGATTTTATTTAAAGACACACTGAAAAACAGGGCATGCAGCTTACATATTTAAGATGTTGATCAAGCAATAAACAATATATCTAGTAACAGGCAAACCAGTTCCAGACATTGCCCCCCCCAAAATTCAGTGACTTTTATCAACCATCAGAAAAACAAAAGATGCAAGAAATCGGGTTTATTGGGCGTTGGTATGACCGCCGTGTATTTTGTTGCACATAATATTGGCTGAATTAAAAAATGAACAAATCTATTATTGCCCAAAGGATATTGGAAGGGCATCACGCAATTAAAAGCTAGCCAAGCAGCGGGAGTCGGAACAAACAGCAAAGATGGTTATCTAACAGCGATTTGGCAAATTATTTACTGCACCTAGGCGAAACGAGGCCCACTTTGTGAAACAACTCCAAACGACACCCATCAAATGGGTCTTCTATATTTCCCTCTGATAGATTCGCGAAAGTTTAAGTACGCACTCACAGTCTGACTGGCTTCAGATACAAACGGGGAATTCCCGGGAGTTCACAGATCAAGGCTTTTATTTAAAAAACTTTAAAAAAATTTAGTAAAAGACTTTTTCCCTACCAGTATCACAGAGGTTTTTGACAATTCTCGCAACACAGAATGGGTTAGAAGTTTCCCCTCAGTTTTGCGCGGAAATTTAATAAGGGGGGGGGAAAAAATTTAAGGACTAAAACCATTTCAAGCAATCAAAAAAAAACAAAAAATTTTGCTAAAGGAGAGTCTTCTTTCCAGAAAAAACTATTACCTTTTGGTTTTGAAAGTAAGGTACCTTTATTTCCCGGGGGGAACAGAAAGGGGGACACTCCCCTCAGGGAAACCGACCCCAATTTTGGGAAAAGTGTTGCCCCGTCCCAAAATAAAAAAGAATTGTTAAAAATGAACCCGCCCGTGTATTATTTACAAAGGAAACTGACAAAACAAAACAACCAGCCCCTAAAGTCTTTTGTGAAGGAAGAATCCCGATAATCCCCCCGGGCACGTTCCGTTTTTTTTTTTTTTTAAACGGTTCTCCGTCCCCAATTGCATATGAAAATTGGTTTAAAAACACACGTTTTGGTTTGTTTTTTTCTAATGACTTCTTTGTTAAACATTGTTTTTAAATCTCATGTGATTAGATCGCAGTTTTACGTTTTTTCTTGGTAAAAGTCTTATTGCCAAAAAACCCTTCTTTGTAGTTGCCCATGTGATATGTTTGATGCAAAACGTTTGCGAGATTTTCCCCTTTGCTTTTTAATGTTTTTTCCCCTTTGGCTGGGAAATTTACTGAAAATTTTTTTCCCTTTAAAAAACCCAAAATACCCCTTTTGATCCCCTTTTCCCAGAAAATTTCATTTCATTTTTCCCAAAACCTTCTTGTTAGTAATTAAAGGGAAAAAGGGGGAAATTTTTTGGGAAATCAGATGTATCATACCTTTCCTGAAGGCCCTTTTTTTCTTCCATTTCCATGTCTTTATAGATGTTTTTCAGTAGGGTATCTTTAACAATTTTTTCGTATTTTGTGTAAAGTACTTGGGATTGGATGTGGGTTTTAAATTTGTCATTAAAAGAAATTCTAACATAAAAACTTTGATAATTCTAAAACATTTAAACCCAAAAAAACCAGGTTTGCCCAATTTGACTTTCTTTTTCTTCATCTTTATCCCCAAAAAACCCTGACCCATAAAACTTCAAAAAGTCCTGATAATTTGGTTTTAAAAGTTAGTTAATTGTTTTTCCCTTTTGGTGCCCAATCTAACATTTTAAGCTTGTGCGGATTCCCATTTGTCTTTTCCAAAACGGGCTGTTGTTCTCAGCTTAAAAAAAGTCTTTTTCTAAAGGTTTCTGTGGATTTATTTCTGGGTCTTTTGTTCTTCATGTGTATGGTTTCATAAACTGTTCTTGTTTCAAAAGAAATTTTGCAAAGAATGCTGTCAATTTCAACCCTGTTTAAAAAAAATTTGGGCAGAAGTCTGTAATGACAAAATTTAATTTTTTTTTGCCTCGAAGTTTTGGCACAATTTTTAGGTGGTTCCCCTTGGATCCATCTTTAGACTTTCTGCTCCCTTAATGGTTAGTCATTATGCGGGGTCATGGAGTTATGAGGATATTCTAAATAAAATTTTCTAGGAATAAAACCCAGGGTTTGCTGATCAGGCTTTTAAACTGTTAAACCCACTTTAATCCCTTTTGAATATTTTTGAAATTTGTGTAATCTTAAATTTAAATTTAAGGGGAAGTGATTGCCCCTTTTTTCCCAACCATAAGATTTTTTGAATCAAAATACATGAGATAGTTAGATTTTTACTTGGATATAGTCGCCAAAGTTTTTTGTTGTTTGTTTTACGTAAATGATGCGACCATACAAATTCCTCCAGAAACCCCGTTTTTAAATCATGAATCTTTTGGTAAATTTTACAATAAATCAATCTGTTTTTCCAGTAAACTTTAAAAAGCCCCCAAAACTACCCCGGGTCGGAAATGTAATGGCGGGACCCAGGCTTAATGTTTCATGCAGGTCTTTCTATAATTTAAAAGGGCGTCCGCCAACAAAATGTTCAGCCATCAAGTGGATTTCATGTTTAGTCTCCATCTTTTTACACTCAAATTTTTTCCCACGCATCTTGAGCATGGGGAAAAATCAGAATATGATGCCCTTTCCTCTAAGGCTAAAAAAGAACGCCCTTTAGGCGGAAGTGTATCTTCGTAAAAACCTTTTCCCCAAATTTTTATGTACATAAGGGTAAAAACCTTTCTAACAAGCTTTTTGGTTTAAAAATTTTCCCTTCCCTTTTTTGGGCAGGTTTTAAGGACTTTGCCAGTGCCTTAATGAGGCCCATCAGGGTTTTTGCATAGAGTCGTGAAAGACATGTTTTTTAAAAGTGAAAAATTGTTTTTTTGATGACTGGGGCAATGCATGTACCCTAAAAGGCGGGGTTTACTGTTTTGCTTTAAAAGGGTGAGATTTCTTTACCTCGAAGTTGTGAAAGAATACAGGAAAGCTTCCATGTCTTTGGATCAAACTTTGGGTTGAAGTTTGATTTGTTATGCGCGCCCCTCTAAATTTTCCCCGCAAATTGTGATCTGGTCTCTTACTGTTGGTTCGCTGCGTCTGATGAAAGGCCTAAACCACAAACCCCAACGGGGAGGGGCCCTGGGGCATATGTTTTTGGTTTCTTGGGCCCTTTTCCTTATGATTTCGGGAAAAATTTTGGTTTATTAGAACAGTCTTTTGCGCACTTCCCGCATGCTTTTTAAAGATTGTTTTTCCCAGCACTGGTTCTATATAATTCTGGTTTAAATTTAAACCCCAATCCGCCCAAACAATAATGAAGGCAAATAAAACAAATCTGATGAAACTAAAATTAAAAATTTTTTTCGAAGTTTTCCTTTTGGCGCTGGCCCTTCAAAAGGAACAAAAAAGCGACTCAAAGTTGTGAAAAACTACGTATGGACTTTTTTTGCAGCCTTTTCCCAGTTTTTAAAAAACAATTTTTAGATCCGGGCCCGGGGGCCGTATTTAGTTTGTTTTTTACGTCTACAGAATTTTTTCCCAATGTTTTATATTTTCCCACTGGGGGTTTTTGCACAGAGGGAATTCTTTTAAACATTTTCTGCAAAATTTTCTTGTTGTTAGTGTTTTTTAAAAGTATGGGCCAAAAAATTCTGCTCTTTGGGGTTTTAAATTGTGAAAGGGGGAGCCCTGCTGGCGAAACATTAGGGTAATTTCCACAGGACTTTTGGCTGGTTCGCCTTTTGTTGGGACTGTTCTTGGCACTTTAATTGGCCCCAAATTTTGTTTCCCTCTTTCCCATGTGTATACTTTAAACAGTTTTTGGTTTTTTTTGTTTTAAAAATGATCAATTTGGTTTTACACTAACGGGAAAAAGGATTTCCATTGAAGTTAAGATTTTTGGTTTGTATTGCCATTTTTTGGTCACTCTTTTCTGCGGGGGTCGCGGCTTGATGCACATTGCAAAAACGCACCACTTGAAAATTTTTTGTCTGAATTTTTTTTTATTTTTTAAAAATGCTTTTTTTTAAAAAAAAACCCCCCAAAGGTGCGGTTTGAAAACCCTTGCTACAATCGGTGCAAAATTACCCTTTTTTAAATTTTAATTCAAAGACTTCGCCCTCTCCCCCCCAACCCAGGCCTTTTTTTAGCTTCTTCAGGGCAGGGTCAACCCTGTGAAAGCGGGTTCTTTTGCCCACCCGGTGTTAAGTCATTAGGAAAAGGGAATAGTCTGTGTTTAGGGGAAACCCCGGATTCTGTTTTTCTTCATTTATTGTTCATAGTCGTTTTAAAAAACGCAAAAATTTTACTTTAACTGGGGGTTTCTTTTGTTAGTTTGCTGGAACTTGAGAAATACATGCAACCCTTGCCTGTACTTTTGTTGGGTAAAATGACTTCTAATAAATTTACATTCAGTGCTTTTTGATAAAACGCTCTCTCCGAGAAATTCCTTCAAAAAATTCGTTTTTGTCCTTTTATATCTTACCCATGCTGCTTTTTTTTTTTAAGCCAACATATTTTTTAAATTTTAAAAAAAATACAACGGCTTAAATCAGAATCAATATCGGGGTTTTTTGCGCTTGGATATAAACTAAAGAAATAAACCCCTTTTTGGTTTTTGGGTTTAATGGGGAGCTTTTTTAGAAAAGATTTTAAAAGTCTCGTTTACTTTTTTTAAGCTTTCCCTTTTTTATCTCCCTGGGGGTCGGGGCTTTTGAAAAAAACTTGTCCTCCCCTTTCTGTTGAAGATCAAACTTTTGTTTTTTGTAGTATAAAAATCGGCCTGTAAAACGATTAAATTCTTCTCCGTGATTTTTTGAGCAACAAGGTTTTTTTTTAAATTGTAAATTTTAAAAACGAGCTAAGTTTAGCTTTTTAAATTAGTTAAAACCATAGCTGTGTGTTTTGGATTTTAAGTTTTTTTTTTTTTGCAGCAGCCCTAGGCTAAAAAACACAGGGGAGAGCAAAAAGGAAAAACCCCCTTAGAGGTAAAGTGCGGGGGGCCCCCTTCCCCTTTGCTAAGAGCCCAACACTCGTTCTGCTGATTGGGGCACTTATAGTCGATGCCCCAGTTTTAAAATTTTGTAAAAGCATTAAGGCCCGCAAAATTCCCTTCTTTTGGGGTTTTTGCTGTTTTTTGAAAGGTCTTGTCTAGTACTGCTGCTTTTGGGGAAAAATTGTTTTTTAAATTAAAGGTTTTTATGTTAGGGGTTTCTATTTTCCCTCTTTTTTTGGGCCCGGCGCTGAAAGGCACGTTTGGAAAAACCCCTGAACAGAATGTTTTTAAAAAATTTAAAAAAATTTAGTATTGTTTTATCTTTTAAATCTGTTTTTTCAATTTTCAGTGCGATTTTATTTTAAAAAAAAAGTACTTTAAAAGCGGTTTTCAGCTTTTCTTTTTTAATAAATTTTAAAAATGTTTATAGGGCTTCCAGTTCCCCCGTTTCCCATGAAAAATGATTATCCCCCGGGTTGCCTTGGGGCAATCCTTTAAACCGTTTTTGTTTTTTAAATAATTTCAAGTCTTACGTTTGGAAAGGGTTTGTAGATTTTAGCCCAAGGAAAAGGGTTGGTTTAAACACCCCCCACCCCCAAAAAAGTTTTTTTTTATTTCACAAATGTGTTAATTTTTTAAGCCCGTTTTGCATAGTTTTGGGTTAGGATGCCCCCAACCCAAACATTGTACTTTCGTTTTTTGGGATTAAAAAATTTTTCCCATTTCCCTTTTTTGGGAATGGTTTTCATTTTCCACAGCAAAAAAATCCCTTTTTTGGGGTTTTTGCTGAGCGTAAAACAAAAAATTCCCATAAGTGTCTCCCCTTTGCTTTTTAGGATTTTTTGGGTATGATAAATAAATCTTTCTTTAAATAATTTTTTTTCAAATTTTTGATAAATTTTGGTTTCAATAGCCTTGCAAAAAATTAGGGTTGCTAAAAAACGTAAAACTTTAACGAGATGTCGAAATGCTTTATTTTGCTTGGGTGTCGATGATTTGATAACCGTTTGTTTTCATTAAAAGTTAGTTCTTTATGGAAATTGTTTTTTAAAATGCCCAAAGTATGGTTGCATGCGTTTTAACAACTCAAAAATTTTAAAGGGAAAGGAAAAAAACGATTTCCATACGCTTTAAATTAAGCTAAAGCTTTTTTCTGCCCCTTTAGCGCCCGGGGGCGAGTTCAGCGTCTATTTTAAGTTTTAGTGTTCTTCATTTCCCTTCCTTGAAAAAGCAAGATCTTCCCCTTTTATTCGCGGTTAGCCATGATCAGAAATTTGGGTTTTAAAAAAATGTCTGCATTGTTTTTTAAAAAAATACTTCTTGCCCTCTAAATTTTTCAAAAATTTTTTCTTAACGATTGCCCGCCCCCGATTTTTGTACAAAAATGTCCGGGTTTTGGGGCTGTTGTTGAATCGATTTCTAATTTTTAAAATAAAAACGCCAGGGGGTGGGACAATACGTCATTTCTGTCCCAGGTTTTAAAATTTTACAGAAGAATTTGATCTGCCAATAGTAGATGGAATTTTTTGGGGAAAGTAAATTGCCGTTTTTTTAAAAGCCCAAAAGGTTTTTTCAGTCTTCTATGCGGGTTAAGAAACGAGCCATGTGCTTTCGACATTTTTAAAGAAGGGAAAATTTAAAAATTTTTCCCCCCCCGGGAGAATTGAGGTTTAAAAAAGATTTGATGTTTTTGTTTCCGGAGACGCATGAGGGGAAATGATCCCCTTTGGGAAAAGCATCGCTCAAAAGCTTTAATGCCGCGTGAATTTAAAAAGAAAGTTCGGTGGAGCATTTTTCAAAGTTTAGGTTTAAGAACCCCGAATTTATAGACCCCCAAAGATTTTTAATTTAAAAAATGGTCATTTTGTCTGTAAAAAAAAACAAGGGGAACTTGTTTTTGGTTACAAATAAAAACCCCACCCCTCAAAAATTTTTAGCCGTGGGTTCAATTAGAAATAGATCAGTGTGAAAATTTAAAATGCCTTGGCATTGTTAGACCAAAATTAGATAGGGGTGCAGTTTCTAAAATTCAAAACACCCTAAAGGGAAAACCCCCCCGATAACCCAAAAGCCAAAAAATGGAACTTAAAGAAAATTAAAACAAAACAGCAGGCGGGTTTAAAAAATACAATAGAAGAAAAAGCCCGTTTTTTAGAAAAAAAGCGTTAAAAAAAAAAATTTAAAGATTCCCATTTCCTATGCGAGGGAAATTATTTAGCCCTTGATCGTATTTTAAAAACCATCAGGGCGAATTAACAAAAAATTTACAAAACTAGGTTTAATGTTTGGGGAATAAAAAGAGCAAAAAAAAAAAATCGTTGAGGCTGATGACGCCAACTTAGGGCCTTTATATTAAAGAAAAAATAACCCCAAAAACTAAAAGATCTTGAAAAAGAGAGATCAGCAAGCTAGAAGTACGACTACTAACCGAGGGCCTATTACGAACTTTAAGTGATTTGAAAAAGAGAAACTATTTGAAAAAAATTTTTTATGAAAAAGCAACGCTAGCAAAAACGAATAAGAACATTGTTTTTAAAAGAGCAAAGGGGTCACTTAGCAGGGGTTTAACCCGCCTTTTGGTTTTTCAATAAGTACATGGTGATGGCTTTTTTTCAGGGGCCGGGGGAGGGCCCAAAATTTCCCTAACCCCCACCGCCATCGCCTTTTTTCCCCGTTAAAAACATGGGTAAAAAAAAAAAGGGTTGAAACATCTTGCGAATTTATTAAAAAAATAGCTGGTAAAACTTAGAAACTTTTCCTTTCATATTAGGGGGGAAATTTTCAGCTGGCTTTTGTCAATGCAAGGAAAAATTGTTGGCCTTTAAGGCCCCAGCAAATTTTGGACAAAATTTTTTTCTTGTTTAAAAGTGGGTTACTTTTAGTAAGATAAAGACCAAGTAATCCCAGGCATTAATCCAAGATCAAGCGCTGTTTTTCATATTCATGGTCATCGCGAAACCCGGGTCCCCGAGTTTTTTGGTCTTCAATGATTTGGGGTTTGGGACTTTGGGGATTGGAAAGATTAATCTTGGGTGTTTGTTTTTGTTTTTAATATTTCTGGTCAAATTTAGTCGTTTTTCCCAACCTTCCCGTTTATTGGCTATAAAAATTTCAATTTTTTTTTTAGTTTATTATTGTACCCATTGGAGGCCCGAGGTCAGAAGGCAGCATTATAAAAAAGTGCCAAAAGCAAAAATCTACTTTCGATCTTGCGAAATTTTTAAAAAAATGTTGGTACCTTTGAATTTTTGAAGGTAAATCAATGTAGAATTTTAAAGGGCCCCTTTAAAATTTTCTAAGTATTGTTTTTGTTTGGGCAAAGGGCCCGGTGAAAGGGTCAGTTTTTTGCCCGATTTTGCCCGTGCTTGGCCCTAGCAAAAAACCCAAAAAGTAAGTACGAAAAGAGTCGGGTTAATTTGTTTTATTTCCCCCCTATTGGCCCTTAGAAGTGTCTAAGATAAATGTTGTTTCCCTGCTGTTTTATGCTTTGCTGTAGGGACCCGGGCCCCCAACAGTTGTGCCAAAAAAGAAAGATTTGAAAGGAGGATGCCCGTCATTGTTATACTTTCGTGCGTCCCCCCGAAATAAAAGGGCGCCCAGGCCCCCATTATGATCCCCAAATATTTGGGGCTTTAAAACCTGTCTTGATGTTAATATTTAAATTTGTTTTAAAATCCTTTTTAAAAGCCCTTCCTTTTCTATTCTGTTGCTGAGTGGATTAAAATGGTTTGTTTATTTTGGGAATGGGGGCTTGAGTTCAGTCAAAATTTTCGTTTTGAAGGTTTTAAAAAAATTTAAATTTTGTACAAAAGACCTTTACCAAAAAGGTATGGTGATTTTAAATGTCAGCATACGGACATCCACAAACCCCGTTTATGCGCAAAAAAGCAAAAGTTTTTTCTGGTTCTGATAAAAAATGCATCGGAAAGACCCCAAAACCCCGCTTTTTTGATTCGGTCGTTTTTTTAATTTGGGGGGTTTAAAATTTGCTCTTCAATGGGGTACTCACTTTTTATGAAAAAAGGCATCTGGGTCCGCAAAGTTTAAAGGTATCAGTTGCTTATTTTTTAAAATTTTAGTGCGGCCCCAAAAGTTTTTTTTGGCCGTTTTTGAATGGTCAAATTTTTTAAATTTTTTAAAAAAAGTTTGTTAAAAATAACAAATCAAGGGCCCCCCTTCGTTTTTTGAAATGCTATTTTTAACAATTTTCGGGGCTAAAACGGTCGCGCCCATGAAATATTTTACAAAAATGTATGGTTTAAAATAAGTGAAACCCGGAAGAATAAAAGATTTAAAAAATTTAAAATTTTGGGAGGAACATTGTTTTGCCAGGGTTTAAAAATAGCTGATGGTTTTTTAGGGGGTTTTTTCACTTAAAAAAAAGCAAGATTTAAATTCGACATTACTCTAAAAAAATTTAAAAATGCGAATCTAAAAACAAAGTTAACAATTTAAACCTGAAGAAAAAGTAGGTTACTATTTTTTATAAAAAACTAGCTTTAAAATTTTAGGCTTTAAGCTAACAATTTTATATTTAGAGTTACACCAACCAAAATTTTTATGAGGGGGGGAAAACCCGCTCGTTTTGCATTAAAAATTCATTAAATTATGTTTATTGGGGTGAGCTAAGCAATGATGAAAAATTAATTTTGATGGAAGGCCCTTCCCCTGTTTTTTTAAGAGCTCTTCCGTCAGGGGGAAAAATGCATATTTCGATTATGAAATTTTACCCAAATTCCCCAAAATTTTCCGGTTTTTAAAAAATTAGGGTTTTTGGGGGGGTCGGGCATTTAAAAAAAATCAAAGAAAAAAGGGGGGAAAGTTGTGAAATGTTTATAAACTTGCACTTGTTTTGGAAAAAAAATAAACGCTACTAAAAAATAATGTCGCGTGGGCAGAAAAACAGGGTTACATTTGCGCCTGTGAGGTGTATAAACCCTTTGGGAAATTTAAAAAACCTTGCAGACGTTGGGGGACTTTGAAAGAAAAGGTGGAAAAAAAGGCACTTTGTTGGGTTTTTAGATCATAAAGATGGGGTTTTTTAAAAAAGCAAAGGGGTTTGGGGGCGTAAAAAATTTCCCAACTTTTAAAAAAGCCCGCGCAAATTTTTAAACAAATAATGTTGGTCAGTTTGAATATAAAATTAGGGGGGAAAATGGGCCCAAATGGCAAATTTTGAAACCCTATTTGAAGGGGGAAAAAAATTTGAATTCTTTAAACCCTTTACCTATTTTTCCCTCAAAAAAAATTTTTAGAAAAACCCTTTAAATCTGGGTTTTTTTCATGTAAAATTTTTATGGCCGGGGCGGGAAAAAGTCGAAAGAAATTTAAATAAAAGCCGTTTTGGGAAAAAGCAGTACCTCCTCCCCAAAGAAGGGAATCAGTTTTTTAAAGATGCTTTTACAAAATTACAGTTTAAACCCCAAATGAAATTAGGAGAAGTTCACAAAGATATTTTAAATTTTGTCTTAAAAAAATAAGGAGAGGGATTTGGGGGTTTTGGGCGTTAGTGAAAGTTTCCTTTTTTAAAAGGGAAATTTAATTAGCTGGGGAAAACTTAAAACGTTTTCAGTTTTTAAAGTTACCCTCGTATTTTCACAATGGTGAGGTATTAAGGTATAAACAAAAGCAAAAAAAATCAATAAAAAGTCTAAATAGAAAAAATTTACAGCACTGGGAAATTGGGTTAAACTTAAATTTAGCCCTTTTAGGATTTTTATTTAAATGAAAAGTTTTAACAGAGGGGGATGAAAAAACAATAAACCCGGGTTGATTAAGTTTTGGTTTTAAAAATATGGGGCAGTTAAACTTTATGACAAAAATTCCCCATTGTCTTTTATTTTTGGGGGAGACTGGGTTTTGAAAAAAAAAATATTTGTCCTTTGCCTTTTACAAACGTTTTTCTTTTTTTTTAATATATTGTTTGGGTTTTTTTCCAAAAAACTTAAATTTGGGAAAAAGGGAAACTGATAGAAGGTTTAATGGGGCGATGATGGCATATTTTTTTAGTTTATCCCCGCCCAAAAAACGGTGAGTGTTTTGAAAGTTTTTTAGCCTGTTTAAAGGAACGCAGCACTTTTTATTATAGTTGACTGTTCGGCAAAAAAGGGGACATATTTTTAAAAAAGGAAACCATTTTGTCGAAACTAGTTTTCCCAGGGGGAAGGGCCCATCCCGGGGATAAGTGTGGGTTTTTAAAGCCAAAAAAATAACTGGGTTTTTAAAAAAGTTTGGCCCCCTTTTTAAAGGGATGTATTTTTAATTTCACTGAAAGCAAAAGACCCCTTTGAAGAAGGTTTGCCTGAAAATAAAGTTTTTTGAAAATGCCGGGGAAAAACACGGGGATTAAAAACAAAAACTGAAACTAAAAAAGTTTAGAAAAATTAGTTTTTGAAACGGATAACCCTGCACAGTATGTTGTTTGTAATAATCGTTTTTTTTGGTTTTAATTGAAGTTTACTTGTAAAGGGGAAACCGGGAATATACCCGCTTCTAGGTCACTTTACCCCCAAAAAAACGGTTTTGAGGGGGTAAAAAAAATGGGGTAAAAAAACCAACTTTTCCCCTGTTCTCTTGTGCATTTTAAGCAACACATGGTCTTTCTTTTTCCCTTTTGGGAAACTAAAGTCTTTGGGAGGGTAAAGAGGCTTTTCCCGTAAAATGGTACTTGGGGTTTCACACACTTCGAAAAAACCTTACCGTTATATATTCAAACCTTTTTTCCTTTTTTTGTGCATTTTGTTTTACGTTTTCCCTATAAAACTGTCTTACCTCTGTACTATTTCATGTTTCTTATCCCCATATCTACCCCTTTAATTTCCCCATATGTAATTTTACCCGTACCCTAAATACGGGATGCCAACACCTTCAGTCCCCTTCAAAATTGCAGTTGCTACCCCTGTCTTTACCCAAAACCCCCTAAGGTGAAAAACCAGCAAATCATAACTCCCCCCCCAAATCAAGGGCCACCGCGATCATACCCCCAAACCTCAAAAAACGGTGCTGCCATTTTTGTAGCCCCCCTAAAAAAATCCCAGGAAATTCCCTTTCCTGTAGCCCCATTTCAAAAATAAAAAATGTCCCATTGTCATAGGCCCCCCCCCTAAATCCCTATGTTTAAATGTCATGGGCCCACCTCTAAATACATATGCTACCACTGTCATGGTCCCCCCCCAAATTTTCAGTTTGTCCCACTGTAAAGGGGCCCTCCTAAAATACAGAATTTCCACTGTCATAGGTCCCCATCAAAATTACAGATGCTACCCCCAGACCTTTTTTACTTTCCGCCTTTGGCGTAATAAATCACGATTTAAAAACCCCCAAAATTACCCCATTGCCCCCCCCTTAAAACAAAATTTCCGCCCGCGGATGCCAAAATACCCCTTTTCAAAAGCAATTTTTCCGTCGGTTTCCCAAAAACGCGTTTGGCCCCGTTCATTTCCTGTCCCCGCCTGCAAAAGTTACGGGTTTTGGGGTTTATTCCTTCAAAAACAGGTAAACCGAAACCCCAGCATTGCGGGCAGGCATGGGGGTTAAAACGGTTTTAGTAAGGGAAAATAACTTTCGGGGGGGTTGACATTTTACCCAAGGGAGGGCCCGTAAAAAGCGTGTCAGCATGAGACAGACGACGTTTTCTAAATTGCCTTTTTCGGAAGAAAACAGTTCTGGGGAAAACCCAAAAAAAGGCACGAGTTATCAAAAAAAACCGAGGTATCCCCATGAAAAGTATAACGTCTTTTCCCATCAAAAAAAGGGGCCCGGGAAATGGGCATTGTAGTATATCCCAAGCCGGCCTTCAGCTGTAAAAATGGGGGGAAAATTTTCCCATTGAAAAAGGGGACTTGTGGGCCCCGGTTCTCACAAGCATTTCATCGAAGCAGCTGGAAAGCAGAAAATCTATCGCAAATTTTTTTTTTTTCCATAAATTAGAGAAAGCTTTGAGGATTAGGAAAATTTTCTTTCGCCCCTTTCGATTACATTTTTTCCCCCAAAAGTTACACTTTTCATTTTTTGGGTTTAAAACTTGGGAAACCCAAAAGGGGGGGTTTTAAAAGGGGTCTTTTACCGGGGGTCTATTTTAAACCCCAAAATTACAAAATTGCTCCCATTGTCACGGGCCCCCCCTTTCGAAAACAGATGTCCCACTGTAATAGTCCCCTCAAAATACGAGGGTTCCCACTTTTCATGGGCCCCCACCTCAAAAATACAGATGTTTACCCTGTCATAGGTCCCACCCCCAAAAAAACAGTGTCCCCACTGCCCCCATTTTTCCCCCCCCAAAAATACAGATGCTACCATTGTCCCGGGCCCCCCCCCCAAAATTAAGATGCTACCCTGTCATGGCCCCTTTGAAAGGGTATGCCGCACACCCAATAAGGAAAAGGGCGGTGTTTTTTTCCCAAAAAGATAGGGAAACTTTATTTGCTAAGTACACAAAAAAAAACAGATGGGGTCGCCCCCCACTGCAGGCCAAAGCTGGTTTTACCGTTGGGTTTACAGCCCTTCCCTTTTAAAACAGCAACCACTACATTTTCCCCTTTTTTTTAAGGGGGAAAGTTATCTTTCTCCCTTTTTTAAAGGTTCTTGTCTGACGAAAACATTTAAAATGTTTTTTTTTTCCCCATTATCAAATCAGTTTGTCTTCCAATCATAAAAAACTGTTTTAATTCCCGGAATTGGGGAGGAAAGTTAATCAAATTTTTGTTAAATTTCAATATATATCATGACTAAAACCCGGAAAGGGGGTGTCGACTAGTTTGTTAAATCATTTGAAACCGGGTTCTTTCCCCCAGTGTTTTTTTTGTTTTTGCCTTTGTGGCAGGGTTTTCCCGTTTTTCTATTTGCTTTTCCCTTTCATGGCCCCGGGGTCTTTCCCCAGCGCCCTTCTCTTTTTTTTTTTTTTTTTTTTTTCACAATTTGTTCGATGGGCGCTGTGGCTTCTTGGGGCCCCCGTGCAGATTTTGGGAAAAGGGGTTAAAAAGCCCCCTTCTGGGGGGTTTTGGGTGTTCCTCTGGCACCCGCCCTGGTTTTGGCCCGAAGGGGTTTGGGCCCAGGGGATCTCTCTCCGATGGGGTTTCCCGTTTCTGGGAGGGGGGTAGGAGGCACCTTCTTCCGGGAATGGGGGCGGACCTGTAGAGGAGGGTACGGGTGCGGGGCCTGGAGTGGTCTGCTGGCTGGTGGAGTTTCCTGGTCATCTGCGGTTTCTGCTTTAGGAGGCCCCCGTCGATGTTTCAAAACCCAAAGTCTTGGAGCCTCATGGCTTTGGAGGACTGTCCCTTCTTTTTAGGTCGGGGATCCAGAGGCATCACCAGGTGGGGTTTTTTGGGGTGATGACCCGGTGTTTTCTGTCGTAAATTTCGGTTGTCATCTTTCCGGTACTCTCTCCCTCTTTTACCGTCATGAAATCGGGGGGTCGGGGGCCCAAAGAGGAGGTTGGGAGGGCATGGGATTTGGGTTTTGAGTCTGCGCCCCCATGCTGAATTTGGGCGGGGGAAAAACCTTTCCCGGAAATGGGGTATTCCAATCCCTTTAGGAGGAAAAAGGTTTTTTCATTTTTGGGGTTTTTTGGGAGGAGCCCTTTGATGGTTTAAAACGGCACGTTCAACCTCTCCTTTTAGCCGGGGGATAGTGGGGTGATGATGTGACTTGGCGAATCCCAGGCCCTTTTGGCAAAGGCCCTTGAAGTCTTCGCAGTGAATGGGGCCCCTTTTTGTCTGTCAGGGACAATTTTGGGGATGCCTTTGGGCGATGAGATTTTTTTTCCTTCTTGCTATTTTTTTCTGCTGTTGTGATTTCTACGGGAAAACCGGGCCCCCCATTTCGTTGTTTGGGTAGTAGCCCAATGGAAAGCGAAAAAAGAAAGCCGTTTTACTGGAAAAAATCCAGCAATCCTGGCCCAAAAGGCTTCCAAAAATGGAGCCCTTCATAGGTCCCCCCTAGCCTTTCGATGCTTGGTCCCACCGGGAAAGGTTTAAACCAAATTGGTCGACATTTTTGGGAGAGGCCAGGCCCCCACACTGATTTGGGCAGCTTTTTCCCTTTGTTTTTTTTTAAATCCTTGAGGCCCATCATGGAGGTGTCAAGGACATCTTGCTGCACTGTGATGGGATGAGGGAGCCCCCTTTCCCTGGGGAGTAGGGCCAAATTTTGTACAGAATGCTGCCCCTCTCATTGAATTGGGGTCTTAAAAAGAGGAGATTTAGGGTGGGTTTTTATCTGGCCAGCCAGTCTGAACATGATCCCTTGCCCACACCCCGGATATAGTCCTTCTGAAGCTCTGACCGGATTTTTTCCCGGTCTTTGTCGTGACGGGGCCGGGGTCAAAAGCACAAAAAATTAAAGTATGCTTACAGGGCTGTCAGGTTGTTGCCCTTAGTGTTGTTTTTTTTTTTTTTGGCGAAAGGGGGGTCTGGCCAGGGGATCTCTTCCAGATTTGGGCCCGCTTTGGGATTTGGGTAGGGGACCTCTCTTCCAGGTTGTGGGTGCCCTTTGGTAGAGGGGGTTTTTGTGCTTACGTTGTCTTTGGTTGTTGTTGGCAAAGGAGCTCTTGACAAGGCATCTTCAGTATAAAGCCCCTTGCCCGGGACGTGGGGATCTCAAAGGGAAAACCCCGCCATCGTCTCCTTCTAAACCGGGAATGCAAATGGGCGGGTTCTTTCAACGTTGGGAAAGAGAACAGGGGGGTCCCAAGGGTTGTGGCCCTTTCGTACTGGGGAAAAACCCACCCAAATGAGAGGTCAGCCAGTGTTAAAGACCCCAGGTAATCCCCAAAGCCTCCCCTCGATCTGGGCTCCCCCTGCTCTGGGGCCCGAAAAGGGAGGGGACTTGCTAGGCGATGGTGGCAGCCTTTGTCCTGGGGGCTGGGAAGGACAGCCCCCGGGTCCGTAGCTGTTTGAGTCAGCTGAAATACTGTCTAACGCTCTGGGCTGTATAGAGCAAGAGTCACTGGTGACGAAAGAATTTTGTTTTCGGGGTTTTTTGAAGGTTTTTGGTTTGGGTTTCCCAAGCCCTTTGGCGGGCATCTGTTCGGAGAAGTTTTTCGGGGCTTGGTTTTCTCACCCCAGGGGGAACAAATTTCATAAAGTTGGTTAAAACCCCCCCGGGGTTTCCCCTTCGGATTTCTGCAATTCTCGGTTTCCCTTTCCCATATCAGCGTTTCCCTTGGCTTTTGCTGGATCCCTCTTCACCCCATCTGCATCGATCACTTGTCCCAAGTTTTTCGGGCGGGGGATGGAAAATTCAAATTTATTCCCGTTGAGGGTTACGCCGCTTTGTGACAATCCGGGCAAGAACTTCCCTTTAGGTTTGCCTTTATGGTTTTTCTTTGTCTTTGCCCAAAAACAAGGAAAGTAAACTATGTGACACAAATATCCTCAAGCCCTTGAAGAATTTGGTCCATTTTTTTCTGAAAAATTTGGCGCTGAAGAGATGCGTAGGGAAAGGGGGTTTGAAAATGGGAGGCCCCAAAAGGGGGAATGAAAGTTGTAAACTTTTTAGCTTCTTCGGTTTTCCCGTTTGATTTGGGTGAAACATGAGTTTGCATAAAAATTTGGAGAAAAAACTTTGCCCCTGGGCGATTTTGTTTAGCCCTTTCCTTACGAAGGATGGCGTTGATTTCTTTTTCAACTTGTGTTCCCGCTTTGTCAGGTTCCCCGCAGATTTTGACGTCTCCCTTTGGGTTTGGGACGGGCAACGATTGGGGCACCCAGTTGTTGGTGTTTTTAATGGGTTTAATGACATTGCTGTGCCATCCTGTCCCAATTTTTGCTTCCCCCTTTTTCCAACAGAGGGAATGGGGAAATTTTTCTTGGTTTCGGTTTGACAAAGGTTTGGCGTTGTTCCCCCCCGCTCAATATTTTCGTTGTTTTTGAGGTTTTTACCCAAATCTTTCCCAAAAAGTTGTGGATATTTCAAAAATTCAAACTTCTTTGGAAACCCGAACTTTGGAAAGGGGGCTGAAATTTCCCCCTTTGGTGTCTGGTTTCTTTGGGTTTGCCCTTGGGATAGTGCGGGTCGAACCCACGGTGGGAAAGCACCCGGAAAGTCATGGATCAGTCCCGTTTCTTTAAATTTCAGGCATTTCCAAAACAGTAATTTGGAGCCTTTTTTCCAAAATTAAAATTTTTTCACTTTGTGGGGTTTCCCGTGAGAAAACTTGATGAAGGCGAAACCCCCCATTCAAGACGTGGGCCCCCAGGTTTCCCAAGGGGTGCACGGTCGGGGGTTGTGAAAAATTTTCCAAAATGTGGTTTGAAGTGTGGTCTGGCTCAAGAAAAAAATTTGGGGTCCTGTGTTATACACCAGGTGGGGTTCCTGAGATCCTATCTTCATCTGATGTGCCGCCTGGATTGGGTGTCTTCGCCCTGTCCCCCTCCCAAAAAAGTGTTTTCGACTTGCTGGGTTTTTTTCTTGTACCTCTCTGAACGCCAAGGAAAATTTTTGCAGACAATAGCAAAATGTCCCACTTTGTTGCATTTTCTGCAGTGGTTTTTGCAGAAAGGGGAGTTTTTTTTTTGCCCATAGGGTGTTCGTCGGTTGAAATAACCACATGTTTTTGGTTTTTTCCCCTGACCTCCCGTTGGAAGACTGCGTGCGTTTTTATGTGGCCCTTTTTTTTGCGCAATTTACCCTTTGCCTTTTCTGCAGGCCGCAGGGCGTCCTGTTGCCCCCACTTGTGTTTGCCCGTTCTTTTTTTCGTCGTTCTCTCATAGAAAGAGTTTTTAATGTTTTTGAAGGGGGAGTCCCGCTCCCCCGTCATACAGCTTCACCTTTTTCAATGTCGTCCCCTGGCAAAGGGTACCAATTTGCTCTAAAAAATCCCTGTCGAGTTGGGCAAATTTGCATGCACTAGCTTTTTCTTTTACAGTGCGTAGCCATGCACGAATGTTGGGCCCGGTTTTTAGAGATTTACCAGAACTGTTCCTTTAGCATCAATTGGGGGGGCGCGACGGGTTTAAAAAAATTCGTCGTACTTAGCGGACGGGTTTCGTATTATTTTTTTTTTGTGGGGCCCCTTTGTCAGCCCTTTTTTAGGGTTGTCTTGGTGGTAGGTAGGCAAAAAATTTGAAAGATTTCGATGCCTTCATCGCGATGTGGTTTAGGGGAAGTCCCACCTTGACGGGCGTTGGGCCCTTTTTTGTTGGCCCAGTAGCCCCGAAGGGAAAAATGTTGAACTTCATCTTCCCCTTGCTCCCTTCCCCCCCCTGGGGGTTTTTGCTGTTGCACAGAGCGGATCTGGTTGTCCCCTTTCGATGACGTCTCTGCCTGGTCGTGGGGGTTTTTTCTTACTTCTCATTTGACACCATGTTAAAGGTATGCCGCACACTAATAAGGGTTTAAAAGGGGGGGTTTCTTGATTTCCCAAAGATATGGGCTTTATTTTCTGTTTCACCCCAAAAATTTCAGTGCGGTCGCCGCCATCATGCCGAGCCCAAAACTTGGGATTCCGTTCCGGTACAGCCCTTTCTTAAAAAAGGGATACACTACAGGCCCCACCTCGAAATACAGATGCTACCACTGCCATAGGCAATACCTCGAAATACAGGTGTTACCACTGTCATTGGCCCCACCTCGAAATACAGGTGTTACCACTGTCGTAGGCCCAATTTCTAAATACAGGTGTTAACACTGTCGTAGGCCCCATTTCTAAATCAGGTGTTACCACTGTCGTAGGCCCCATTTCTAAATACAGGTGTTACCACTGTCGTAGGCCCCATTTCTAAATACAGATGCTACCACTGTCATAGGCGGCCACTGTCATAGGTCCCACCTCTAAATACAGATGCTACCTCTGTCATAGGCCCCACTTCTAAATACAGATGCTACCTCTGTCATAGGCCCCACTTCTAAATACAGATGCTACCACTGTCATAGGCCCCACCTCGAAATACAGATGCTACCACTGTCATAGGCCCCACCTCAAAATGCAGATGCTACACTGTCATAGGCCCCACCTCCAAATACAGATGCTACCACTGTCATAGGCCCCACCTCGAAATATAGATGCTACCACTGTCATAGGCCTTCACTTCTAAATACAGATGCTACCACTGTCATAGGCCCCACCTCCAAATACAGATGCTACCACTGTCATAGGCCCCACCTCGAAATACAGATTCTACCACTGTCATAGGCCCCACCTCCAAATACAGATGCTACCACTGTCATAGGCCCCACCTCCAAATACAGATGCTACCACTGTCATAGGCCGCACCTCCAAATACAGATGCTACCACTGTCATAGGCCGCACTTGTAAATACAGATGCTACCACTGTCATAGGCCCCACCTCCACCTTTACGGAGCCGGAATAGCTCAGTTGGTAGAGCGCCTGACTCGTAATCTTGGTGATCCTGGGGTTGCGGGTTCGAACCTCCGCCGGGTGTTTCGGTACAGGGGGATTTTCCCTCGGAGTTAACATTGGTTCTGACTCCATTTCCCATACAGTCCTTCGAATGAGACTATAAACCGAGGTTCCGTGTGTGAACGCATGCATAATATCTTGCACACACGTAAAATCCCATCACCAACTTTCGGAAGAGTAGGCCAGTTTGGCCGTTGGTATGGATGACACGTTACACATAGCATGCACCCTGCGTGAGAAATGGAAAGAATGAAGGAAGTAAGGAAAATGAGTGATCGATATTGAACGATACTGACTGGATGACACGGGAAACGACTGAATGAAGCGCCAGCTGGCAGCTCTTCAGTCGGCACTACCCAGGTAGGCAGCCCGTTGTGTAAACGAGTGTGGATTGTAAAGCGCTTAGAGCTTGGCCTCTAGCCGAGAATACTCTATTAAGTTTCATTTTGATGTAATAAGCCTCGACAATCACATGATGCTAACCACCTGTCCTAGCCGCCTCACCTCGAAATACAGATGCTACCACTGTCATAGGCCCCACCTCGAAATACAGATGCTACCACTGTCATTAGGCCCGACCACCCTCGAAATATAGATGCTACCACTGTCATAGGCCCCACCTCGAAATATAGACACGGACAACGGCTGCCTACCTGGGTAGTGCCGACTGAAGAGCTGCCAGCTGGCGCTTCATTCAGTCGTTTCCCGTGTCATAGGCCCCACTTCGAAATACAGATTCTACCACTGTCATAGGCCCCACCTCTAAATACAGATGCTACCACTGTCATAGGCCCCACCTCGAAATATAGATGCTACCACTGTCATAGGCCCACCTCGAAATACAGATGCTACCACTGTCATAGGCCCCACCCGAAATAAGATGCTACCACTGTCATAGGTCCCCCCGAAATATAGTGCTACACGTTATAGGCCCACCTCAATACAGATGCTACCACTGTCATAGGCCCACCTCGAAATACAGATGCTACCACTGTCATAGCTCACTCAAAAAATGTCCATAGGCCCCACCTCGAAATACAGATGCTACCACTGTCATAGAGTGGCTACACTGTCATAGGCCCCACCTCGAAATACAGATGCTACCACTGTCATAGTGGCCACTGTACAGCCCCACCCTACAATGCACCACTGTCTATCCTCACCCACACCTACATATGCAACCACTATCGTATCCCACTTCTAAATACAATAGAAGCCACCACTATCATATTCCCCACCCGTAAATACAGATGGCACCTCTATCGTATCCCCCACCTCTAAATACAGCTATCATAGACCTCACTTCTAAATAAAGATGCCACCACTGTCATAGCCCCCATTTCTAAATATACAAATTGCCACCACTCTCATAACCCCCACCTTTGAATGCAGGTGCGACTATTATCATAGGTCGTGTGACTAACTGAAGGGGCTCAGTAGTCCTCAACTATACTATGCCTGGAGCTGCTGATCTGCTCAAAGAAAAAAGAAGAGAAAGAAAAGCTGCCTCTAACTCCTATGTGGCGAGGAAAGAAGTATGCACCGCCTATTGACTGACCACTCCAGAAACTTTCAAAATGTAGTCTGTAAACTTGACATGGACCCACTGTAAATAGTTTGTAAATACTAACCAGTTATGACCAAAGTTTTAAAAAATTTTAAAAAAAGCATAAGCACTTCATTGATTGTGCCCTTGACCACTTGTTTTTGTGACAGTGCAAGAGAAGTTTTATATGTTTCAAGTGGACAAAACTCCAATGAATACTTATTAAATGCTGATTTTTAGCCATTTATACTCTTTATTTGTAATCTACAAATGTGTCATGGATTTTTGTAGTTCGATTGTTTTAAGGATTTTTTTTTAAAGCATGGAATTAGAAATTTCAATTGATAAAGATACGGAAGGTGTTTATCCCGGAGTGTTTCCCGTTTCACTTAGAAATAGCAAAGAAAGTAAAGAAAAAGTAAGTGCATTTATATTTAGCCATACAGAAAAATTCAGAAGAGATGGCAATGGGAATAATTAAACTGTGGGGAGGGGAAGAGGAGGGGGGGGGGGGGGTAAACCTGTACCTGCAACATCAAAGATTGGTATGAGAATAATCCATTTAGCCAACTGAAATTACTATACGCGCCTAACGAAAGAGAAAATAAGAATTGTAAGACTAAACACAATGCATTTGGACCTCTTTGGTCTTTCTTCTTCAGGCAAAACAAACAACATTGAAGACAAGGAAAATGATGAATGAACAATCACCTTTCTCCTCAGTTGGGTGCATCCATTTTTAGTGTCATATCTCCCCGCCCCCACCCCCCGCCAACGCCCCTTCCCACACCTCCCCAGAGGGAAAAAAAAAGTTATTACATTTGAATATTTTCATTCAGTAACTCTTAAAAGATGCAACTGCCCCAAATTTTGATTAAAGGCCTGTCGGCAGCGATTGCAGAAATTCTGTGGTAGATTATCGTAAGGACGTTATGGGTCCACACACACACACACACACACACACACACACACACACACACACACACACACACACCTTTCCAATTCATCGAGCGCAGACTGAAGGCCATCAAGGGAGCTACGAGGTTGATAAGTCATGTGAAAGAGATCACACTTGTGGACTGAAGAACAATAACAAAGGAACCGAATGTTTGCTGTGTTCTATAAAATCATACTTTGTGAACTTGAGTGAGTGTAGTATGTCTAACAAGATCAATGTACGTGTGTGTGTGTGCGAACCTGTGAACCTTTTCTAGACGCGTATGTGTTGTGTGTGTTCATTTGCATACATGGGTACAATAACCATGAACACAGCCAGCAGGTGTTCTCAGAAGCACCACAAAAAAAAAAAAAAAAAAATTCAAAAAAGATAATAATACTAGCTGCCATGGCGAAGTGGTTAGTGTCATAGACTCCAGGCTGGGATGTTGTGGGTTCAATTCCCTGATAGCCATGTGGATTTTTCTGTCCCAACTGGCTCATATCCAGAGTTGAGTTTGCTGGGCTCAACTGGGAATACTGAAACCACAAAGTCGAGTTTCATCCACTCAGTGGATGCATTTCTGAGAGTGTTAATCAAATTTCCTGACCAACTGCAGGTGCCAGTATCTCTTGGGCCTGGTTGACACCAAGAGATTGTCACGGACAGAAAAAAAATGAAACAACCTAACTTGGGGAAAACAACCTAACTTGGGGAGTCGCCAGCCAATTTGTTCGGACCTAAGTCCAAACTCAAACATTCTAGGCGTCAGAAAGACGGGCCCATAGGTCGGGTCCGGCCAATTAAGCTTAGTGGAGAGGTTTCACCGAGACGGTCCGACCCACCCAGACTGACTAAGCGGCTTTGACCGACGCCTCGATGTCTGCCCAGACGTACCTCAGTGCCTGGGCCAGCCTTATCCGGCCAATTTGTGGAACCAACGTCATTGTTAGTCGGACGTCGCAGGTTAAAGCAGGAAAGGGAGAGGGAGAAGGTAGTGTGTGGTGGGGTGAAATCTAGCTAATCAATTAAATGACCAATTGACCACCACAGAGAGTAAGGCGTGTAGACGGGACTGTCATGATTTGAACATCCAATGGAATTAGAGGGAGCGAACTTCGGGTGTCAGGCGGTAAAAATACTGACCAATGGTACTCGCCCTTTTTGGACAGATCGGAACGAGTAAAGAGGGTGTGAGAGTGAGAGAACGGGAGAACGAGGGGGAGAACGAACAGAGAGAGAGGGAGAGAGAGGTTCGGAGTGGAGCTCTGCAGGAGAGAAGGGCAGAAGAGAGAGAGAGATGAGGAGAGAAGAGAACCAAGTTGAGAGTTAGCATGAGATAGTCTGCAGAGGAAGGACTGAGGAGAGATGTGGAGAGAGAGAAAGAGTTGCTAATTTATGAAGAAGAAAAAGAAAGAAAAGAAAAAAGAAAAGAAAAGCAACCATGTCCATTTGATAAGAGCAGACTAGAAGAGAGAGAGAGAGAGAGAGAGAGTGCAATGCGTTAATGCAGGAAGAAAGAAAGGAGAACAGATCGATGTTGATAGTCACTGTTCTACCCTAACCGGGGGTTCGACCTCATACCTGGCAGCGTCACTTCGCCAAGCAGAACCACAGACCAACGCCAACAGTCTCACCTGACCAGGCGCCATCAGACCAACACCAGTGCCGGCAGTTGTGTCGTGTTGTGAAAGTGACAGTGAAAAGAAAAAGAAAAGAAAAGAAAAGCCCGTGATTCGTGAATAGTTAAGAAAAACCGGGCCCCGGGGTTAAAGTAAAAAATCATTTATCCCCCGGGTTATTTTAATGATTTTTTTAGTAAATATTTTGTGAAGTTGAGGAAAAGAGAATGTTTTTTTTCCCTTTGATTCCAGATGATTGGGGGTTTCGTTCTATGAACTGTGTATTAAAGTTTTAGCCTTTACTAGGGTTTGATTGGGAAATCATGATATATGAATGAATGTAAGCAAGTGGGAGTGTTTTTGGGGCCTGTGGCTAGTTTTTTCCTCCACTGACTTAAAACCGGGTGAAAATTTTATTGGCGACCCTTGCCAGGATATTCTGGCCCATTTTTTAATTGTTCAATTTTCCCAAGAGGGAAGGGGGTTGGGATTCAATTTATTGTAATCCTAAGAAAGGGGTTGTTTTAACTGATTTTCCCCAAAAATAGTTAAATACTAGGCTTGGCATTGTTTCCCAAGATATTAATACTAGGCTTGGCTTTTCCCGCCCCAGGTACTCTTTTTCGCACAGATTTCCTAAAATTTTCGCTCTCATAGGGGGTCGGGGCGCTGGCGTCTTAAAAAAAAAACAAATTACGTTGCCAACTAAAAATTTTCATTCATGGGATTGTGCTATTAGGGTCACACGTGTCGGAAACCACCTTTTTGGGGCTGTCGTAATAAAACTTTTTAAAAAAAAAGAGTAAAGGGGGCGGAAGAAAAGAACCCCCCTTTTGAAAAAACTTGTAACGCGCTCGTGATTTGGGTTTCAGGAGATGGTTCCGAGAAAATTTGTTGAAAAACCAAAAAAAGAGGGAAAGGGGATGAACCAGGGCCCCGGGCCCCAACCCCCATCACAACCACACCCTTTAAAGTTTATTAAACGTTTTTCCCTGTTGCCCCCGCTGGGGCGCGTAACGGTCAGCCACCGCACTGTACCAAGCGCGATCTTCCCGGGCGAACCCCTTTTTGTGTTTGGACGCTTCGAGAGGGTGAAAACATCATTAAGTTATTTTACTGTACAGAGGTTTTTTAGACAAAAAAAAATTTCTTACAAAACCCAATACGCAGTGAGTATTAAAAGATGTGAAAAAAAGCTGGCATTTTGCCTTCTCGTGAGACCATAAAAAAGTTGGGTTTTTAAAACTTTCTGACAGAATTTTGGGGCCCCGGAAAAACCTGGGCTTTCGCCGGGGCGCGCGCGTGCGTCTTTGGCCTGCCTGATTCTCCCGCCCCTGATGGTGTTTGGGACGAATTTGGGCCCGGCCAGGCGTTGGGCAAAAATTTTTGTGAATGAAAATTTAGTTAGCATTTGAAAAAGGGGCCCGTATTTTACCCGTTGTATTATAAAAATTTTTCTTCATTGTTGCTACATTTTTTATGTATATGGTTTTTTTTGGAAACGTAGGCCAAATTTAAAAGGGGAAAAACCGTAGAGGATAACATAAAATTTCTACAAGCAAAAAAATAATTCTGTAAAGTAAGGTAGTAGGCATAACAATAAAAAATTCAAAATTATTATAATTAAAAAAAATAAATTCATTTCCCAAACACCCAAAAAATTTTCTTTTTTTTCCCTTTCCCAAAATTTAAATTAAATGTATTGTTTTTGTAGCCTTCCTTGGGTTTTTGTGTGTGGTGGTTGTGTGTGTTTGTGTGTGTGGTGTTGTGTGGGGTGCGTGGCGCGTCGTGGTGCGTGCGTGCGTGGTTTCGTGTGGGTGGGGTTTTTGGGGTGTGGTGAGAGAGAGAGAGGAAAAGAGAGGAAAAGGAGGAGAAGAGAGGAGATTGTTTAATAACATCCTATAGAACGTAAGAAACTTTTTAAAAGTTAAATTTCAAGTTGAAATATGTTCACTGAACAAGTTGGGAAATTTCATGTTTTTAATTGGGGGGTTTTATAAAAAGTAAAATATTGGGCCTTTGTTTTTCCCAAAATTAAGATTTTATTTTTAAATATTGGTTTTAAAATTATTTCATGAATTGAATAAACACTGGAAAAAATCAACTATAGTTTTTTTTTTAGATTTTTTTTTCAAACGGGGAAAATGTTTCTTATTTTAAAGGTTTGGGGGGGGGGGTGGGGTGGGGGGGGGGGGGCCGGGTTTTAGGAGGAAGGGGGCAACAGCCCAAAAACCCTGTCAGGGGCCACTATTCTGAAAAACAAGCCGCTGATCTAGAGTGAGGAACACCACGAGACATGTGCCAACAAGACAATTTGTGTTGTGTTAAAAAATGATAGTCCCCTTATGTATGAAATGGATATTGCACACAACCGCTTTACCCACAAAAGGGGCGTGGTTTCCCCAAAGTGTGGGGTGTGGTGCGTGCGTGCGTGCGTTTTGCGGGCGTGCGTGTGGGGGTTTTGGGGTGTGTGGGGGGGTGGGGGTGGGTTGGGGTGTTGGGGGTGTGGGTGTGGGTGGGGGGTGATCAGGGTGGGGGGTGGGGGTGTGGGGGGGGTGGGGGTGTGTGGGGGGTGGGGATTTTTGGGGGGGGGTTTTGGGGGGGCCGGGATGCACGTCAGTTTCAATTTCACCCCCCCCCCCCCCCCCCCCACCCCCCCCCACCCCCCCCCCCCCTCCCCCCCTCCCCCCTCCCCCCCCCCCCCCCCCCGCCCCCCCCCCCCCCCTCCCCCCCCGCCCCCCTCGCTCCCCCCCCCCCTTTTTTTTTTTTTTTTTTTTTTTTCCCCCCCCCCCCCCTCCCCCCTTTCCCCCCGCCCCCCCCCCCCCCCCTCTCCCCCCCTCCCCCCCCCCCCCTCCCCCTTCCCCCCCCCCCTCCCCCCCCTCCCCCCCCCCCTCCCCCCCCCCCCCCCCCCTTTCCCCCCCCCCCCCCCCCCCTTCCTTTTGGTTTTTTTTTGGGTTTTGGGGGTTTTGGGGGTGTGGGGTGTGTGTGTGTGTGTGTTTTTGTGTGTGGGGTGTGGAAACTGTTTTGTTCTGAAATCATGCTTCAGTCAATTTTCAGTTTTAGTTTTTTTCCCTCCCCCTCTCTCTCCCTCACTCTCTCTCTCTCCCTCTCTCCTCTCTTCTTTTCTCTCTCTTTTCTTCTCTTCTCCCCCCCCCCTCTCTCTTCCCCCTTTTCTTTCCCTCTCCCTCCCTCCTTTTCCCCCAAAAGCCCCGTATGCCGTGTGCCGTGTATATTTTTTGTGTTTGGGGTGGGGTGTTTTGTGTGTGTGTTTTGTGTGTGTGTGAAGGGGGGGGGAATTGTTTTGTTTGTGAAGAGGAGAGAGGGAAAAAGTTTTTTTTTTTTTTTTTTTTTTTTTTTTTTTTTTTAAAAAAAAAAAAAAAAAAAAAAAAAAAGGGGAAGAATTTTTTTTTTTTTTTTTTAAAGGGAGGGAAAAATTTTTTTAAAAAAAAAGGGGGAAACATTTTTTTCTCTTTCTTTTTATCCCAATTTCATTTTTTTTGATTTTTTAATTTTTTAAAATGTAAAAAAGCTATCCCGGCATGTCAAATTCTTTATATATGTATTTTAATCGTCCTCCCTTTCCCCCCTCCCTCTCCTCCCTCTCTCTCTCTCTCTCGCATGCTTTTATTGTTTTTTTGTGTAAAAGGTATCCCTTTTCATGTCTTTTTTCTTTATGTATGTATTCTCAAACAAGGGCATCCTCCCCCCCCCCCAATCTCCCCCCCCCCTCTCTCTATGTCAGACCCCTCTCCCCTCTCTCTCCCCCTTCCTTTTCTCTTCCCCTCCTCCTCTCTCCTCTTCTCTCTCTCCCCCTCCCCTCTTCTCTCTCTTCCCCTCAGTTTTTGCATGCGCGCCCGGGGTTCACTTGCATGTTTTTTTTCTTCCCTATTATTTTTTTAAGTGTAAATTTCCGTGCATGTTTGTGTAGCCCTGTTTACTAAATTCCCTCTCACTCTCTTCTCTCTCTCTCTCTCTCTCCCCTCTCTCTTCCTCTCTCTCCCCTTTTTCTCTTTACAGAAACCACGCCAAAACACACCACGCACACACCCACACACACAACCCCAACCCCACCACATACACACACCCACACACCACACACACACACACAAATCGAAATTTGGGTTTTCAGCAGTTTTTCGTCAAAACGTGGTCCCTTTTTTTTGTTTTGTTTTTTTCCTTAGTCAGCTTTTTAAAATTCCTACCTAAACCCCATCTGTAATGTTAATTTAAACATAATGAGGGTTTTTGGGCGGGGTTTTTTGCTTTTTTTAAAAAGTGAGTGCGCGCGCATGTGTTTCAGCGTGTTTCGCATGTGTGTGTGTGGTGTGTGTGGTGTTGGTTTTGCCATTGCGCGCGCGCCCGTGCCCCACCCCGTACGTGCGTGCGTTTTGTGTTTTGTGTAAGAATTGTGTAAGGTAAGAATAACCTTTTGCAGAAAAAACGCTCACCGTGTGGTTGTTGGGCAAAGACAAATTTTCCCGTTTTTCCCGGGGTTTTAAATCGCCCCCCGTGGGAGCCCCTTGTGTAAACCTTGGTCAGCTTTTGGCGCGATACAGGGCCCAAAACTGTGTATTCGCTATTCCCCCCGCTTTCCCCCCCAAAACCCCCCCCCCCCCCCCCCCCCATCCCCCCCCCCCCCTACCCCCCCAAACCCCCCCCCCCCCCCCCCCTTCCCCCCCCCCCAAAAAGACCAAGGTTTTTTTGGCCCCCCCGGGGGAAAAAAAAAAAATTTTTTTTTTCCCCAAAATTCTGTTTTTTCCCTCCCCCGATTTTTAAGGGAATTTTGAAATCAAGGACTTTTAAAAAAGCAGTCAAACTGCCGTGGAACGCGCGGAAAGACGCCGTATCGCAGGGGGAAAAAAAGCAGAGCGGGAAAAAAGAAAGAATGAAGAAAAAAGCAGGGAAAAAAGAAAGAATAAGGAAGCGAGGGAAAAAAAAGAAAGAACAGGAAAAAAGAAAAAAAAAAGGATTTTAGGAAAAAATGATAAAAAAACGCAGGAACAGAAAAAATAAAAGGGGAAACGCAGGGGAAAAGAAAGATAAAGGTTTCAATTTAAAATTTGAGAAAGTTTAGGGAAAACAAAGGGAGACCAACCCAGGGTTTGGGGGGTTTAGTTTTTCCCGTGCCCCTGTCGCACTATGCCCCCCGACCCCAAATTGCCAAAATTCCCCGGGGAACCGATCGATTGAGCATACATCAGGGCGTTTCAAACTTTGCAAAACCCGTCAGGGTTGGCCTCCAGAAGGGGTGGGGAGTCATTTTGTCGGGGCTAAAAGCGGGGGAAGGCACGCAGAAATTTTTATGCTTCCGCAGAAAAAAAAAACCCGTTCCCCGATTTCGGGCGGGGAAGGAATCGTTGATGAAAGGTTTTGGGCCCCACAAAAGGAAGGATTCAGAAAAAAAATTTTTGTTCAGTAGAAATTTCAAACAGGGGAAAATACCCTCAGTTTGGTGCCCGTCCCAGACCACTAATTTTTAGAAAAAGGTTAGGTTGATGGGACGAAGAAAGGGGTTTTGCCGAATTGAAAGAGCTAGTTATGAAGGAAACAGATTTGTCAGGTTGCGGCCCTGAGTTAACCATACATTTGAAAGAGAGACAGCCAGAGACAGCAGGGAGTTTGTTGAAGTTCGCAGAGGTGTATAGAGAGGCACGTTTGGGCACTAAGGTGCAGGAGAAACAGGTGCTAGGCACAGGTGAGAAGAGTGCAAGGAGACTAGGAGAGTTTCTGCAAAGTCTGCAAACCCAGTGTGGGCAGAAGGAAGGGCAAAGGACATTAGGTGTTTCATTTGTCACAAAAAAGGGACATGTGGCGAGGGATTGTCGCATGAGGTTCCAGAAGGCAGCAGCCTTGCAAGAGGTGGATAAGGGTCGTCAAGGGAAACGACCTGCAGTGGAACCAAAAGGGATTCAGTCTGAAGAGGGTGGAGTGCAGCCTTTTGGCTAGCACTGGACAGCAGTCAGTGTCAGGGATGGAGGGCACTAGGCTGAGTGGTTCTAACCAATGGAAGAAGGGTGGATTGGCCAGCAGAGGGGGAAAGTGTTACGAGACACTGGGTTTTTCATGCGGGGTAGTACGAACAACGCTGGTCGATAAAGGGGATTTGACAGGGCAAATCCAGACCTGTACTCTAATCGATGGCACAGTGAGGAGTTTCCAGTTGCTAAGATAGAAGTACGTACCCCTTACTTCTCAGGCGAGTTGTCTGCGTTGGTGATGGAGAAACCCCTTCACGATTTGATCATTGGAATATTCCAGGGGCAAGGGATCCAGGGGATCCTGAGTTGTTGACTGCTACAGGGCAGCAGTTCAAACACGGAGCAAGAAGGAGGAAAAGGTTGTTAAACCGTTAGTTGTTCCAGAAGGAAGTCAGGCATAGATGTGTCGCCTTGATGAGTTTAGGCAGCGCAGGAACAAGACCCTTCGCTCGTGAAGTCTTGGAGTTGGCAAGAGGTGGAGAGAAACAGAGGTTAGAGGAGGTGAGACAGAATAATCTTGTGAAAGGCGGCTGTTGTACCGAGTGTTCACCAAGGGGAAGACAGGTAAGGTGACCACTCAGTTAGAGGTACCAGCGTGTTATCGTGACACTGTCAATGTCAGTGGGTCACGAGTCGCTCATGGCGGTCATCTCGGCACCAGCAAAACAGCTGACCGAAGTCTTTGATGATTTCATTGGCCAGGAGCAATGGCAGACATCAAGCGTTCTGTATGTCAATGTGATGTGTGTCAAAGGTCAGCCACAAGAGGGGTGAAGAGGAAGGCGCCTCTTAAACTCCCCGTTAATTGACACACCATTCAGAGAGTGGCTATTGATCGATCGGCCCATCTCGCCCGTTCCAAAGGTGGTCACAGGTATGAGACATGTAAGTTTGCAAAGGAAAAGTTTGCAGGAGGCTAGGGTCGTCAGAAGAAGCAATATGACAGAAGGCGAGGAAGCAATCCCCCAAGGCGGGAGATCAAGTCCTGGTACTGCTTCCCACGGGTCACAAACAAGCTGCGATGCCATTGGAAAGGACCATTCACCATCACTGAAAAGGTCGGTCGGATTACCGAATGAGTGAATGGAAACTAAAACTTTCCATGCAATTTTCTCCGCAAATATATTCAGCGTGAGACTCAGCACAAGGCGCAGCAGCAATCATTGATGGTGAAAGAGACCCAGCAGAAGAAGGGGAGATATTGTTGCCTAATTTCCAGAAGAGTCAAACAGTGATGTGTCACTGTATGAAGGGCTAGACAGTAGGAGTTCCTAGTTTGTTGTCGGAGGCGACACAAAGCAGGCCAGAAAGGGAAAGGTGGAGAAGATGATGAATTCAGAGAGACCAAAACCAAAACAGAAGTCAGGAGTCTGCTAGTTTTTTGGTTCTACAGGGAGTTTGTCCCAAATTTTGCTGCAATCACGAGTCCTCTCAGTGATTTGGTCAAGGCAGGGAAACCGCAGTGGTCGAATGGTCAGAGCTGCAGAGCAAGCACTGCAACGGTTGGAAAGACTAGGTCCCGTCCCATCTTGAAGCTACCAGATATGTCCAACCATTTTGTTGCGGACAGATGCATCGTGGTGGAAGGTCAGTATTGTTACAGAGCATGAAGGGGTCGAGTTTCCTGTGAATATGCTAGCAGGAAGTTGACAAAGTGAAGAAGGGTACGCAACGGAGAAGGAGTGTTTAGCGTGTGGTGGGCCGTGCAGAAATTCCACAAATACTTGTAGGGAAAGAGTTCGTGATCGAGACAGATCACAACCACTCAAATTCCTGCAGAGGCGCTGAAAAACAGCAGAGTTCTGCGTTGGCAATGGCCCTGCAGCCCTACAGGTACCGAGTGCAGTACATTCCCTCGACAGAATGTCGGAGCTGGACTCAAAGATATCC
>CM031596.1:48551543-48564043 GCA_018398815.1 Conus ventricosus
TCTATCTCTGTCTTTCTTTCTCTCTCTGTCTCTGTCTCTCTCTCTCTCTCTGTCTGTGTCTGTCTCTCTCTCTCTCTCTCTCTCTCTCTCTCTCTCTCTCTCTCTCTCTCTGTCTGTCCGTCCATCTGTCTGTCTTTCGAGCGCGCGTGCACACGTGGGTGTGTGTGTGTGTGTGTGTGTGTGCACGCATGCGCGCGCGCGAGCGTGCGCAAACACACAGTCAGTGACACGTACATCTAGTCAGTGACATGCACCCATAGGCCAGTGTGGTGAATAAAATATAAAGCAGAATAAAGCCGGATGCAAAGTCCTCTCGTTGCAGCTCAGTTTACCATGATGAACGTAGCAAGACAGAGGTATAGAGAACTGCGCGCAACCAAAGGCAATCAATCACCAGTTATGTGGTCTAAATAATGATGAATGAGTCTTCAGAAATAAAAACGAAACACTTCAAAACATCGCCTGCTAAAAGAAAACAACAAATAAATGAATAATTGAAATAAAATTAAAAAGAAAAGAAAATATCACATCAAAGTACCAGACATAAATGACACACCGCGAAGACTGTTAACGAGTCTAAACTGATTTTCGACACCTACACCAATTTCCATCATATCTGTTTTTGTTCATTTAACAGCATCAAAAGTTTCAAATCAGGGAGACAAAAACCTGAACTGGAATAACCATAGACTATTTAATTAAAGAAGAAAAAGCAAAGTCATCGTCAGTCAAATTTTCGTGACATTTCTTCCATTGATCGGTACCTGCACTTCATCCCCTCCCGTCTCCTCAATACCCCCCCCCCCCCCCCCCTCCTCTCTCCTTTCCAAACTCAACTTTGCTCTCTCTTCACACCCACCTCCCCTCCTCGAACCTCTCCCCGTAACAAAATAAGAGAGAGAGAGAGAGAGAGAGAGAGAGAGAGAGAGAGAGAGAAGTCACAGTGTACCAAGAAGACATCTTTTAAACAGGAAATAGAAGAATCGTTCAGTAACAAGTCATGACTTCATAACATGTGGCATCCACGTGCACGGGCTTCCCACCACATTTGCCCATTGGTCTGTACGAGTAGCTGATTTTTTCATTTTATCTTGCAGATGGTTTTATCATTTTGTACCTTAAAGGTCTACTTTAGAGGTTTTCGATAATTGGTCAGCTTATGCAGAAATATGAAATGTTTGATAAATTGGTAAAATAAACATCCGATTCGCTCCCGATCACACGAAATCGATCCGCGAAAGTGGGCATTTTCACCTGTAATCAAGAAAACGGGAGGTAATCAACTAAATCTTGGCATGGCTTAACTACTCTTGGATGTGACGTCACATGATGGACTGGCCGTCAGCCGCGACCTACACAATAAGCCAACGACGACAGAGAGCGATTCTGATGGTTCTTGCTACATCTCGATCAGTATTTAATTTATCATGTAAAAACAGTGACTATGATTGCGACAGCCAATGTAACTCTGGGGATGTTTCTGCAAGGCCTTTACCTTATCAGTTTGAACGCTAAGTTCTTTTTACCACGTCAGTTCCAGCTGGACCACGGAAACGAGCTATTCAGTTCCAGCTGGACGCCCGAACACATCATTCCGAAGGCGTACGGACTTTACCGAAGTCTCGAGGGAGGCTACCGACTGACTTTTTGATGCGATCACACGTGGACGGCGAGCGGAGATTCTCCTTCCTCAAGCTTTAACGTGTTCATTCAATTTAACAAGTGTGATCTGTCCATAGATAAGAACAGAATAAACGTGCGACTATCGTACTCATCTGTACGAGCTTACCACTCCGCCTTCAAAGTATACGCGCACAATGCAGACGAAGTTTTTGATCCACTCGAACGGGCTCGGCAATTGTCGGAACAGCTCGTTTCCGTGGTCCAGCTGGAACTGACGTGGTAAAAATAACTTAGTGGCCCGGCATGGTTGCACCAACCGAATCCACTTCTTTCGAGTATCTGGATCAGATGGAAATGTGTGCAAAGAATATCCGTCTCCTGCTGAGCTGCTGCACACGCCTACAGCACAATATCTGCCACCCCCTCGTGACTTTTTAGGCTGTGGGGGATCGCAACTCGTGTTGATTTGACTTGGCGTTGGCTTGTTGTGTAGGTCGCGGCTGACGGCCAGTCCATCAAGTGACGTCACGGTTTTCGGTCTACCGCGCGGGGTTTGAACAGGTGTGCAAAACTCAATTTTTATCTGTTAAATTCTTCCGGCGACTTTTTTTGAAAAATGAATACCGTACTGTAGTTATGTGACATGTAGACCTGTTTTTAACAAATTATCGAAAATCTCTAAAGTAGACCTTTAAACAACAAAGGAGAGGGGCTGGGGTGGGGTAAGGTAGGGGTAGAGGGCGATGGATGGGTGGGGAGGCATGGTGAGAATAAGAACGAAAGAGGACGCAGTTTGTACTCCGCTCAACAGGAGTGCTTGACGGATGCAAAATGAACCTGAGAAGAAAAAAAAAGTGTACCGAACAGGAGACGAGAAATGGGGTTGAGGATGGGAACGGAGTGGGCTGGACGCGTGGTGGAAGGAGAGGGAGGGGGGGGGAGGGGGGGGAGGGGGGGGGCGGGGGGGGGGGGGGGGGGGGAATCAGAGACTGTACGCTTCTGTGTCGTGGGGCTGTAGCTGTACCTACCAGTCTGACCGATGATTGATGTGTTACAGCGGCTACACCCCAGACGTCCTGTCCTCTAAACAGTCTATTCACCCCTGACCCACTCTCCTCCTCCTCTCCACCACCCCTGTCGCTCACCTTCCACGCTCAAGAGGGAGTAGTGGGGGGGGGGGGGGAGGGGGGCGGGCTAGAGGTGCCCTCACTTTTCTTCCCACTCTCATCCCTCCGCCCCATGTTCTCTTCCGTCCCTCCCCTCCCCCTTCTCTCCCGCCGCTACCCCCCCCCCCCCCCCCCACCGTCTCTGTCCCTGTGGGCATAAACAGCTTTTATTTCCAGTCCCTCACCTCTTCCAGCTGTCCCCTCACCCACTCACCGCCCCATCTACATTCCCTCTAATTCCTCTCTCTTGCTTCCTTCTTCCGAACTGTTTCACCTTTGCTTAAACCGTTTCAGGGTCCCACGGTTCCTCTGGGATGGGGCAGATGCTGATCCAGTACGCTGCCGATTAGAGGAAAGGGGGGGGGGGGGGGGGGGGGGGGGGGAGGTACGAATTGGGAGAGGGGGGGATGTTGTTGGATAGTACACAATTTTGTATTGATGTTCATCACAAAGTTAGGGGTCTTAGATCATCTCTCCCCCCACAGGATGGCCATCTACATAGGACTATGAAATAAAGTAAATCCTCTCTCCCCCCCACAGGATGGCCATCTACATAGGACTATGAAATAAAGTAAATCCTCTCTCCCCCCACAGTATGGCCATCTACATAGGACTGAAATACAGTACACGCTTAAGTTAATTGTGGGTGTTCTCACATTCACATGACCAAAGAAAAAAAAAGAAAAAAAAGAGGAGATGCTCGTATGGATATTCCTGCTTTCAATGAGAAAACGGACATGCAGATGTTTCAATGTCCACGTGGCTTCATAAAGCTACCAATGTAAACAAACACATTCTAACGGGAATCATAGAAAATAGGAGAAGGAATCATCTTTGAAGGAATTCTCACATTTCAACTGGAACACAGTGCTTGTCACGGACAAAAATAGAAAAACCGAATTCGTGGTCAGTCGCCAGCCAGTTCAATTGGACATAAGTCCAAACTCAAACATCCTGGTGTCCAGGCAGACGACTTCATGTGTCTCGTCAGCCAATTAGGAGGCGAATAGGCTATTTTTAGTCCTCCACGGAGACGGCACTGTCCAGCAGACAGACTGAGTGGTTTGACCGACGTCTCAATTGGTCTGGCCAGACGGATCTCGGCGTCTGGGTCAGACTGACGCATATGCAGTTAATTTGCAAGACCAGCGCCCACAGTTAAGCCAGACGTCGCCGGTTGAAGTAGGAAGGGGGAAGGTATTGTGTGGTGGGGGTGAAATCAAGCTAATTAATTAAATGACCCATTGACCACCACAGAGAGCAAGGCCGGTAGATGTGACTTTGACGAATTGCATGTCCAATGGAATTAGAGGGGAGGTAACTTCGTTACAAGGCGGGAAAAATTCTGACCAATGGTACTCACCCTTTTGACAGATAGGAACGGGATAAGAAAGATGTGAGAGTGAGAGAACGGGAGAGGAGAAGAAAGAAGAGACAGAGAGAGAGAGAGGTTCTGGGAGTAGGCTCTGCACGAGAGAAGAGCAGAGAGATGAGAGGAGGAGTGAAGAGAACCGAGCTGTAGCATTAGCACCACATAGAGTCTGCAGAGGAAGGACTAAGGAGAGATGTTGAGAGAAAGAGAGAGTTGCTAATCGATGAAGAGAAAAAGAAAAAAAAAGAAAAAAGAGAAAGCAACCATGTCCATTTGATAGAGCAGACTAAGAAGAGAGAGAGAGAGAGTGCAATGCGTAATGCAGGAAGAAAGAAAGGAGAACAGATCGATGTCTGGTAGTCACTGTTCAATCTGAACCGGGGTTCGACCTCATACCTGGCAGCGCCACTTTCATCAGCAGTCCAACCTGACCAGCGCCAGCGGTCTAACCTGACCAGGCCAACGCCAGTAACCTGACCAGTGCCAGCAGTCCAACCTGACCAGTGCCAGCAGTTGTGTCGTGACTGGTGTTTGTGAAAGTGACAGTGAAAAGAAAAGAAAAAAAAGAGGAAAAGGAAAGACAGTGATTCGTAAATAGTTTAAGATCACCTGGCCAGGTAAAGTGGAAATCTATTTATACCCGGGTTAGTTATGATGATTTAGATAAATGGTTTTGTGAAAATTCAAGGAAAGAGAGAATGTTTTATTTTGTTTGACTCCATGCGCATTGATGTTTGTTTCCATGATTATGTGTAGTAAAGTTATAGACTTTACTAGTGGTTTGATGTGATGAATGCATGATATATGAATGAGATTGTAAGCAAGCTGTGAGTGTGTTTGGGCTGTGCGCTAGTCCTTCCTCCACTGACATACCCCGAGGTTGACAGTGCTGATGAACTAAATTCCCACGTCCGTATCAGAATATTGCATGGACATGGGGTTTCTCACATTACTATTGAAACATGAAACTGAGGAAATGCGGTTACGGATATTTTCACGTTTATGAGGGAACATACAACTATTACCCATGGTCTGCCTGCCTGCCTGTCTGGCTGCAAGATGGTTCGGGAAAACCGTTGGACGAATGTCTGTTCCATGTCAAGGGCACTGTGACCATATGTTACCCAGATTTAATCATCTATGGAAAGCATTACTTCGGTTTTTATAACCACTGATTTTAGCTTTCACAAGCTGATAAATCCATACCAAGCCTCTCATGCTTTATCTTGTTTTGTGGAGCAGCAACAAAGTACGATCAGCATATGACAGCAAAAGTAATCTGATATTAGTTCCATGCCTGAACTATTGACATTTATAACGTGAAACACATTCTCTACCTAAAAAAAAGTTCACTATCGTGAAAATTAAAAAAAAAAAAACCTAGTGGTAAAAGCCAAAATCTGGAACATTTACAGTGGGTAAATAAACTCTTGAGCAGCATCTCAGGAAAACACATTCCGATCAATAGAGCCAAGGACCACCTGAAGTTCAGGGCTTGTTGCGGCCTGCTGAGAAATGGTTCAGTGACAATTAAGCCACCAACACTGGATGAGGCTCACAAAGTGGTTTAGAAAGCCAGAGCCAAATCTTCTCCTCCGTCTTGTCTAATGGAATACCCCATTTGCTGTATAAGAAATGTCCCAATGTTCATGAGTAGTTCCACAAAGTGATAAGATCAGCATGGGGAAACCTGAAGTCCAGCGATCAAAGGATGACAACTGATGGAGTGGGTACATTCACAAAAACTCAGGTGGCATCAACCAATATACACCAGTATCACTTCCGAACGTCGAGGGAAGATCTTCTCTCTCATGGCAGCCAGGCTGGCTAAACACCTGACAGAAAATGAATATTTGGACATGTTGGTCTAGGAAAGAGGCATCCCAGGCGTATCTGGCTATTTAGAACATGCCACTATGATTTGGGAAGCACTTCAAAGACCCAGTGCAGAGAAACGGATCTCGACGTGGTGTGGCTCCATCTAGCAAACGCATGTAAATCAGTCCCACACAAAATAAATCAGATCCACACAAAATAATTCAACTGACCCTCAAAACATACAACGTTCTAAAGAACATCCAAGAGGAAACGCTGGGAAAGTACTCAATGACGTAATACCTAAAAAAAAAAAACCCCGCAGATTGGATCAGTCTGGAAGGTGGCATAGCAATCAGTCGTGCAATTTCTCCAGTACTGTTTGTGGTGGCAATGGAGGTCATCTTGAAAGCTGTCATGAGCTGTATAGGCTCAGCAGACCTCGGAATGAAAACCAAATCCCCCCCTCCCCCATCCCCCATCCCACTCCTGAAAGCCTGTCTGGATGATACCACAATGCTTTTCACCATGGAAGATGAAGCCAAAGAAATCACGAAGCCTCTCCCTGGGGAAAAGAATAAATAATTAAAACAATCGTTTTCACTGTAGCCAGCGAAGCCATTCCAACAGTATTAGAAGACTCAGTTAAGAGCCTTGGGAGGTGGTTTGATGATGAAGCAAATGGCAGAAGAAAACCTGCGGATAATAGACTATAGTGTGGGATCTCTGGCAAATACAAGGTCTGGTGCCTGCAGTTCATGCTGATCCCGAAGCTCTGCTGGCCTCTGTTGATATACGGTATCAGCACTAACACTGTGGAATCACTGGAGGCCGAGTTCAACAAATTCACAAGGAGATGGCTGGGTGTCCCACCTGCTCGCATTGACAGTTCGCTCTACTGCCGCCAAGCAAAGTTGAAGCATCCTCTTAAATCAAACTTCGAGGAGTACAAAGTGGGTAAGGCAAGGTTATTAACCATGCTTGAGGACTCCGAAGACAGAGTTCTGATACAAGACGTCCGTCTAAAACGGCACCTCTTGTGACGCTCAACCATTCGGAAAGTGCGGATTCGAACCCCGGCTGCGCTAGGGGGAAAAAGGCTGTAGAAGGGCATCTGGGAGTCATGGCCTGGATGCAGCGCGGCCCAGTCATAGCGTACGGAGTTCAGGGCTGAAATATTTTGTCTGAGGGGAGTTTCTACTCTGGAACTCTTCTGCTGTCAAGCTCTCCTTACAGTTTTCTTCCTGCTGTCATTTTGCATGCTGGTTCCGGGTGGTAATCCGGATCCGTTCAAATCTCACAAGTTCGCAGGTTTTGAGACATTTCATAAAGATTTTTATCACATTTATATTCATGAATTATTTCTTGAGAAATTTTTGAAAATAAAAAAAAAAATAAAAAAAAAATAAAAAAAAGAAAGAAAAAGGAAAAAGAGGACTTTCACGCAATGTTAAAGAAAGTGATAAACAAATTCCTGGATCCGTCCCTTTTTCGGATCCACCCTAACATTTCGTGGGTTCGTCCTTTGGGTCTCGTTCACTCTTTCCACCAGTTTCCTTAAAATCGGTTCAGCGAATTTTGTGTAATCTTGATCGCATGCAAACAAACCAACAGACCCGTGTGAAATCATAATCTCGTGTGTGTGTGTGTGTGTGTGTGTGTGTGTGTGGTGTGTGTGTGTGTGTGAGAGAGAGAGAGAGAGAGAGAGAGAGAGAGAGAGAGAGAGAGAGAGAGAGAGAGAGAGAGAGAGAGAGAATATAGCTTATAGTCCAGCCGACCGCAAAGTCAGCTCTCAAAGTAGAGCAGGGAAAAAAATACAGACGTAAGTCACTGAAACAGATTTTCTTAAAATATACCGGAATATTGTGTGAAAATAATTCTTCGGCAATATCTTAGATCAGATGAAAAATGTTAATTTCTTGAAACAGATTTTCTAGAAACACACCGGAACATGGTGTTAAAATCTTTCTGCCGTAAAATCTCAGATCAGATGAAAAATGTTGAATTCTTTCAAAAACTCAAAAATTACATCAGATGGAACCTCTCTGAACAAGATCGTCATGGAGTCTGCAGTAAAATGTTAACGTCTGACATCATAATGTCATAACACTCGATAGGAAAACTTGTTTTAAAGTGGGTGATACATCTCATGAAATGCGTCACGAAGCTTCTTCACCTGCACCTCCGCTTACTCATACTCTCCTGTGCTAAGGCATCAGACTATCAGCTTTGTTTCCAAATGGACTTGAATGCTTCACGATACCTGACAAACATACGATTAAGTTCATGTTGTTTATAGCCCAGCCGATTGTAAAGGCCCAAATCAGGGCCATCACCTCGTCAAAGTCAATACCTAACATAGTTGTTAGGAAAAAAAAAAAAACCTGAAAAGCAAACAAACAAGCAAAGATTAAAAACAACAACCCTGCTTTCTTTTACTATACATAAACATTGCTTTAAAATCTTCCTGTCTACGTCTTAGGTCAGATATGAAATAAGTATGTGTCAGGAGCTAATAAATCACATCTGGTAGGACACCTCTGAACAAGGTTTTCAGTCTGTCGGAAGTGTTCACGTCTAATATCGGGTCAGTCAGAGACACAATGTCATGTCTTTTTCGTCGGGTTGAAAAGGCAGACCCCGTTTTGAGAGCAATCTTATTAAATATGGTCATGAATTGAATGAAAATGTCTAAATCAAGCTCGATTTTCTAAGTGTATAATGCGCGCTCGGACACACACACACACACACACACACACACACACACACACACACACACAAACAACCCCCCCCCCCCCACACACACACACACACGCACGCACGCACGCCCGCACACACACACACACACACACACACACACACACACACACACACACGATCCCACTCTTCACGAGAGAGAGAGAGAGAGAGAGAGAGAGAGCGTAAAGCATTTAATAACGGTCGAGCGAGCAGGGAAAAAGGAAATCGTGCCGTCCCGCGGAGCAATGTCCTATTATGTAAGTAACCCGCCAGTATGGGAGAGAGAGAGAGAGAGAGAGAGAGAGAGAGAGACGTTATGTAAGGCAAGTCCGCATTCCCCAAACAACGCTTTCTATTCTGTCTACTCACTTTTACAGGCGCGGATGGGAGGAAGGAGAGACTGGTTGATGGGGTGGTGAGCGAGGAAAGAAAGGGGGGGGGGGGGGGGGGGGGGGGGGGGGGGGGGGGGGGGGGGGGGGGGGGGGGGGGGGGGGGAGGGAAGGCGAGAGACGGAAAGCGGAGAGAGGAAGGGGAGGAGGATAGAAGAAAGTTTGGTTACAAAACCCTCCCTTTCTTCCTTAATGATTAAAAAAAAAAGAAAGCTGAAAGCATGTTATGGAGAGGAATGGAAAGAGGAGAGGGAGGGGAGTTAAATAAGGGGATAACTTCTCCTTCCCCTTCTGCCCCCCCCCCCCCCCCCACCTTCCACACCCCCCCCCCCAAAAAAAAAAAAAAGAAAGAAAGAAAGAAGGAAGAAAGAAAAATAAAAGGAAGTGGAGAGTTCGTTATAGAAACGAGTCATCAGCAAATGATCAGCAAAAAAGATAATGCAGACAGTGTGAGGATTAGTCACAGATTTATGTTTCCTTGTTTAGTCATCACCAGTTTGCTCATTAATTAAGATTACCATTTGCTGAGGGGCATCTGTCTAATGGTTGGGGCCTTTGGATGCGAAACTGACGGCCGTGAGTTCGAACCACCCATGGGATCGGATTTTTACGGATTGTAAAAACCTCGTTGTCCACCCAGCAGTAAATGGGTACCTGATTCGCATCAGAGAGGGTTGAAGGCGGCGGAGGAGAGGGACAAGCTCTGCTTTCATTATGTCGTGAGCCTGACACAGTGAACCTCTTTCAATTCGCTGCTCCTGCCGCCACCAGGCAATGAGACTTCAACTTGTTCCAACAGAAAAAAAAACAACCAACCTCGTTGCAGACTATTGTTGGGTAGTTAGTTAGTACCCATTGTTCATCTATCTATCAGTCTGTCTGTTATTTGTCAGTCTGTCTGGATAAACGGATGGATGGATCTTCCATCTGCTTCCGTACAGTTTACCTGTGTGTATGTTTGTTTTTGCTGCTTCGGCTTCTGTGACCCATCTGTTTCATCATTCCAACACCGCTTTTTCCCGGGACCCTCCACACACATCCACAGCCATGAGGGTCCCGATGCAGCTCCGATACTGGCGGTCCCCAGGAGCAATCAATATTGAGACGTCCATGAGGCAACCCGACAGAGGAGACACCGCGCTGCCGCCGAGTCAAATCGATGGTGTCCAGTACCGTCTCTTCTGAGAAGTTCTCTTGTCTGCATGATATTGTGTATTCAAGAACCGTTACTTGGCACTATATTTTCTGTGATGAATTGTATTCTGGCACGTCTGTCTCACATGTATTTTACATGCATAGCCTGCTTAATGATTATTCAGAAGGTTAGCAGCAGCGCAATATCGCAGCACTCCAGACTATGTACGCATGCTCACGTGCAAAGTCCTTTGACACCCCCCCCCCACCTTCCTTCTATTCAATTCCCCCTCTCTCCACTTACCACCAGCTTCTTTATCCACACACTACTCAAAATCTGTACTCTCCTTACTGTCCAGTGATTGGTTCTTCATGACAGCATGTTCATTTTTTTTGTTTTGGTTACAGATGTGAACTTTGACAAGCAGACCACAAGACTGTCCACCAACAGAATGGTTCACCCTCACCCTAACCCTGACCTTGACTCCAACAAGACGCTGCCCCTATACCCTAATCTAATCCGTACCCTAATCTACCCCATAAAATTTACTTAAAACAGAAAAAAAACCTTCAGTACCTTCAATTTTTTTTTTCTGTGATAAAATGTTTGCGGACGGAAGGGGGGGGGTTGGAGTTGGGGACAGAGGTTGTCTTCTCTTTCCTCCATTCCAAAGAAGTCCACTGCCGGAATGAACGCTGCGCACGGGCCGACACAATGGTTTGAAGGCTCTTAAAATTAACATCGATTTGTGTGTGTGTGTGTGGTGTGTGTGTGTGTGTTGTGTGGTGTGGCACGAATGAATTTTCTGCTTTTCGATTAATAAAGTGTTATTAAATTTGAATTGAATCGAAAAGGGATTGGAAAAAAAAAAGGGGGGGGGGGGGGGGGGGTGGGGGGGGGGGGGGGGGGGGGGGTTGGCGAGCCAGTTTCGAAAACAAACGATTTTTTCACACACACACACACACACACACACACACAACCAATTATGTCACAACCTTCTTCTGTTTATATGTCGATGACTATGTATTGGGGTACATCCCGTTATGTTTTCCACCTCCCAACTTCACCACGCCCGACTCCTTACCAGCACTCCCTCCACCCCCCCCACTCCCCCCCTCCCCCATGTTACCTCTCTCATTTACACTTCCTTTCTTATTCCCCACCGTCTTCCTCCACCACCACCTTCCCCCAGCACCCCTCTTGAGCTAACCTCTTATGGCCAGGCCTAGGTGTGGTAGGGATAGGGTGGGGGGGGGGGGGGGGGGGGGGGGGGGTTGTATTAAGGGTGAGGAAGGTGTGGGTGGGTGAAGGGGCATAGAAATTAACGCCAGAGGTCCTGGGGCTGGGAGGCCTCTCTGCCAGGGTCCAAGGGTGACCCCCTTCTTGGATGGAGTGTGGGGGAAACGCCCCTAGAAGCTGAAATGACACTAAAGCTCTAGCCTATCCTGCAAGATAAAATCCTACACCACGTACTACATTTGAGAGAGAGAGAGAGAGAGAGAGAGAGAGAGAGAGAGAGAAGAGAAGAGAGAGAGAAGAGAGAGAGAGAGAGAGAGAGGGAGAGAGAGGAAACCTGCTACATCTAGGTCCGGTTCTAGGCCCTGTTTCGTGTTCATTTGCACCCCGAAAAAATACTTATGATCAGTCGGGATCGGATCAGACGACCACTCTAGCAAAATGAACAGTTTATGGCCTGGTGGGGAAAGAAAAAACCCGCTGAAATTTCCTCCTTGGAGTAACAAACGTTCCCCTTCTTTCCTTCCGTCCCCACTCGCCTCTCTCTCTGTTCCCGCGTGCAAACCCCCCCTCCCCCCCCCCCCCCCCCCCCCCCCCCCCCCCCCCCGCTTCCCTCCTTCCCTCCCTCCATCGACCTATTCTTTTTGATGGTCACTGGTCTCCTCCCCGCGGTGACCATAACCTGACTCGTGTACCTCTATAAAGTTCCCTTGAAGCTTGGTGCGCGACCCCGGACGTACTATGACTCCGCATATCAATCAAGTCCAAGGGAGAGAGAGAGAGAGAGAGAGAGAGAGAGAGAGAATGTCCGACTAGGAAAGAGAGAGAGAGAGAGAAGAGAGAGAGAGAGGAGAGAGTGTGTCCGACAGGATCTCAGAGAGAGAGAGAGAGAGAGAGATGAGAGAGAGAGATGCGAGAGAGAATGTCCGACTGTCCTGGTCAGAGCTATAACTGCACTACATAATTATTCAGATTACACGTCCACCGACCAACCATCACCCTTTCCTATCTTCCAAGGGAAGGAA
>CM031596.1:48574043-48584043 GCA_018398815.1 Conus ventricosus
TCTATACACTGTTCTATCTCTGGAAGTCTGTACACTGTTCTATCTCTGGAAGTCTATACACTGTTCTATCTCTGGAAGTCTGTACACTGTTCTATCTCTGGAAGTCTGTACACTGTTCTATCTCTGGAAGTCTATACACTGTTCTATCTCTGGAAGTCTGTACACTGTTCTATCTCTGGAAGTCTATACACTGTTCTATCTCTGGAAGTCTGTACACTGTTCTGTCTCTGGAAGTCTATACACTGTTCTATCTCTGGAAGTCTATACACTGTTATATCTCTGGAAGTCTGTACACTGTTCTATCTCTGGAAGTCTATACACTGTTATATCTCTGGAAGTCTGTACACTGTTACATCTCTGGAAGTCTATACACTGTTATATCTCTGGAAGTCTGTACACTGTTACATCTCTGGAAGTCTATACACTGTTCTATCTCTGGAAGTCTGTACACTGTTATATCTCTGGAAGTCTATACACTGTTATATCTCTAGAAGTCTATACACTGTTCTATCTCTGGAAGTCTGTACGTAACTAATGTCCCTTAAAAAAAAGTTTGGATACTATTTCTGGCTCGCAGAATATCAGACCATTTCCTTACCATTTGAAAGAACCACAAACTGTCCACTTCCATTCATGTTGATCGTAGCCCAGCCGGCCGTATCACCTCGCCATGATCCTGTCTACAGAGATGTTAAACACACACACACACACACACACACACACACACACACACACACACACACACACGCACACACACACACACACACACACACACACACAACACACACACAAAACTCACACACACACACACACACACGCACACACACACACGCACACACACTTACACACACTACACACACGTACACACACACCCACACACACACACACACACACACCACACACACACACACACACACACACACACACACACACATACAAAAGTCACTTTGAAAAACAAAACGCTAAAATAGCTTTAAAATCATTCTCTCGTAAAATCTTAGATCAGATATTACATGTTTATCTCTATCACTTGGACACGCAAAAAAAAAAAAAAAAGTGCATAAAAGATAATAGAAAAATGCATCATAATTTTTCTAGTATTTTTCATGATCAGTGAAAAATCAAAGACACTTAATGAATTGTGTTTACAGGTCAGCATGACATTACAACAATGCTGCAACACTGAAGAGAAGACTAACAGAATTAATGATGATGAGTGAGGAGTCAGAGAGCTGAGAAGGTATCCTATAAAGCGCCCTTCAAAACGCGGCGGCGAACAGAAATCATCCCCCTCCCCCGCTACCACCCCCCCCCTTTCCCTCCCACAAATCATACCATGACAAAACGTTTCCCCGTTCAAATTTACATACAAAGAAACAGGTACATAAATAAGCAAACTACCCTCTCCTAATTGGTAGTACTGGTGCTCCATGGTAAAATAAAAGTAAAAAAATATCTCCCTATTGACAGTATTGGTGCTCCATAGTCAATGTGCTTTTCCTTCTTCTTCTTTCCTCCCCCCCCCCCCCCCCCCCCCCCCCCCCCCCCCCCCCCCCCCCCCCCCCCCCCCCCCCCCCCCCCCCCCCCCCCACCCCCGTATTTTTTTTCCGCCCCGGCTGGCCATCCGTCAGTGGGCGTGCAGAGGTCAGTTCGTAGGTCGGTCATTTCTTTTCAGCGGTCATTCCACTCGGCCCTGACCCAACGGTTCAATCACGCGGGTAGAGAAGGTAAATATGTTCGTTCAAGACCACCCATCTTTTTTTGCACGAAAACCCCCCTTTTCACATACAAATCACGTCCTTCTCATGTCACTTTTGGCCAAAATTAACACCTGTTTTACAACCAAACTTAACATGCAAAAACTGCAAAAATCGACGTAATCAGTACTTTAAAATGGGGGCTTACGTGCAAGATAAGATTTGGTGATCGTGAACCCGCATATTAACATTCTCTCCATAGCATAAAAAATCTAATGGTTTACAGTACGCTCTTCTACTTCCAGCACTATTAATGAATCAGAACAAACAACTAGCCTTCCATCTTGATTAGTTATTTTTACATCCAATGAATTTATAGGCCCTCAATTAATTCTTTAAATTGACTGTTTCCATCAAACCTATATAACTGATAATCGCAAAACCTGCCTTAATTGACGGCAGCATTCTTAGAACCTTAGATGGATAGCCCTCAAATAAATTAGAAATGAAATGAGGTAGGGAACAGTAAACGATAAATAGTAAACAAGTGGGGTATGTTTTGCTCCCATAAGGAAACCTAACACAGAGTAACTTTTATTCAAGACTGGCACAGCCTTTTTAACTTGAATAAAGTCAGACACAACCAGCCGTGTCTCCCTGATGAGTCCCGATCCAGCGGGCGAAAGGCCTCGGAGCAGGCAATACAAATATATCTGCCTTCAAAAGGGATTGCGATGGTTCCCTTATGCAGCTAGAGAAGAGTTTTCATATCTATAACTCCCCCCCCCCCCCCAGTTTCTCCATCTTCAAACTCCCCTCTCCCCTCCCCTCAAGTCCAAATCTTTGCCAGACAGTTCAGTTGTTGGCCTGCGCTTGTTTTTCCCCACTATTAGATTGTTCGTCCATGTATTTGTCTGACTTTATTCAAGTTAAAAAGGCTGTGCCAGTCTTGAATAAAAGTTACTCTGTGTTAGGTTTCCTTATGGGAGCAAAACATACCCCACTTGTTTACTATTTATCAAATAAATTAGTATCTGTTCTTAACTCATCTGAATGGACATACAACATTGGGTTCATGAGAAAATCAGTTGGTTCATTACCTTCAAATTGATAGGCATCTTCTTGTATACTAAATCTATAAGATCTATCGCTACTGTGGAAGCCTAAGATTCGAGCAAGCCCTCTAGGAAAAGTGTACTCCCTTCTTTCTTCTAGTGGGAAATGTATAGTAATTCTGAGGTTTGCTTCGTTGATTGTTAGCAATATGCCAAATTCGCTAAGTACTTCTTTTAAAGAACAAAAGTTGTAATAACCTTCTGGTATTTGTATATGACTTACTTGACTGCCTTGTTCGTCATTAACATTAATCCAGTTATTTGAGCCTCTTCAGATATTTTAAAACCCACTTAACTTTAAAACCAAGTTCTCTAAGAGCATCCCTACAATTGCCTAACCTATTATTAATTGGGTACGTTAAGAACACACGTTTGTTTTGTTTGGTTATATAGATGTACATCTTTTTTATAACTATTTAAAAAAACTAATTTAAAAAATGGAACCTTTTAAATATAGCGAAAGTGCCACTTACAATGTAGGAGCGTTTTATAACCCCAAATCTTTGGAATTCAGTTTACTAACCATTGCAGTAGACGAATCATTACGGCTTCCAGTCAGACTTGTAAACCCGCTAACTAGATATTTAAATCCACCAATAAAGAGTGACAGAGTGCCATCAGCATGGTCATCCCGCCCTATGGCTTTTTTCCAGAATCAGTTAAATTTTGCCATTTACTGCGCAACTACTGGCTGCGGTGTTTCATATGCAAACCCTTTAAACCATCCAATCTTTTAGTAAGGTCAGTAGATCTATATATAACTTTCATGTTTATTACCAGTACAGACGAATACTAACTGAACTACAAGTACCCCTCCCTAACGACAACGCGTTTTTAATCCATTTAAAAGCCCAACGGACACTAATGCATATGAAAGAATTTGCAATGAATTTAAAAATTAATCCTTCAACTGACTTTAGACAAAAGTTAGACCGCAATCATGGGTTAGGCACATTGTATTTGTGGGGTGCAAAAAGAGAATATACTTATGACTACTGGCTGGTCACACCTCTTTTCAACCAAACAAACAAGTTCGATTGGGATCCATAGAACAAAAACACCCTAATGCTTGGGCAAACATTTATCTTAGATGAAAGTGAAGGTCTAACAATGCCAGGAGTGCAAAGACTTAATGAGTCCATACGGACATACGTTTGGTGTTTATTAGAAGCACAAGCACAGACCAAGTCTAGCATAGTAGATCAATCTACAGGCTTTGATGCCAGAAAACAATTTCTAGCCAATTTAGAAGATGCTATTAACTCTGCTGTTGATTTGCCTGCCAGCATACAAAGGTATCAAAACGTTCTTACACACGCTAGGTCAAAGGTTGACTTTGTTGTAGGCCATGGATTATACATGCTACCCTCTGACCTTAGACTACAGATTGGCATGATATAGAATTATAACAATGAAATCCTCACAGCTGGAGACGACCAAAACTTAGGGCACAATCAAGGTTTAAACACAAGGGCTGCACCATCCATTTTAAAAAAAGTACCTAGCCCTGAAGAAAGCGATCCAGTTATAAGCGCCCCACAGCCAGAAAGCAGCCCACAACCAGAAAGCACGCGCCTGTTAATGTACCTCACACTGACAGTCACACTAGCGAAAAGACAGCCCTTGTTGTATTTTTAACTTTTACTGGATTAGCCATACTTTATTTCACTAAAAATTAATCCAGCAGCTAGCACTCCCAACGTCCACAAATGGTCAGCCATATAACCAGCCACCTTATCTATAGTAGACAAAACCCAACTAACAAACACTGCCAATTATGCCAGGCAGAGCATCAAGCGCTTTGGCAGCTAACTTCTTCAATAGGTTTGCTAGATGATGTAATTGTTTTCTAATCCAACTTTTACCAGGCTGAGGTGCCGGAGGCGCTACTGGCCCAGTTGGCGCACCTCCTGTTAAAGCATAAACGAGCGTAGAGATAGCAAACCCAACAGCTGTTAATATACTAACTATTGTAATCCCTGTTCTCTGAACAGAATCCTTATTCTTTCTGCCAGCGTAGTGTTTTCATAAAGCATTTTGTTTATAGTTTCTCTTATTCTGCTTGTTTGTGATGCTAGCTGCGCCTGTTAGTAGACAGCATTTCTAACCTGGCTTTCCTTTCTAGCATTAAATCCTGTATTTTCTGCTGTATTCTGGCCTTTTCTTCTCGCCCTAAATTGTTATCATCTGCATCAGCGAGTTTTATTTTTTTCTTCTTCTATCTTTCTATCCAGCTTTCGAAGTTCTCCTAGATTGAGCGCTAGTTCCTCCCTTACAGTTGTAAAAGCATTCTTAAGGCCATTAAGTTCACGCCTAAGCTTATCGTTTTCACTCCTAAGAGCCTCAATTTCGCGCTCGGCGAGTTCAGAGTTGTCAATTGTTTTTAATTGTGTCTCCTCACTAAAACTCTTCTCAATTTCTGCTATTGCTTCATCTGTTCTTGGACCTAAATCCTGAAAGAGGTCATTTCTATTTCAGTTCGTGTTGGCAACCTTTGCACCATGTTTTGTAAACGACTAGCAGCCTCAGAGCTTAAATCTCCAATAAAGTTCAATTTCCTTTTGTCAGCAACAGGGAGTTTTCCAAGAAATGTGCTTGTTTTTAAAAACTGGGTTGAGTCTGGTTTTTTAGTAAACCGCACAAGGTCCCCTTTACTGGTTCTATAATTTGTCACGGTCAAAAATAGAACAACCAAGTCGTGGTCCAGGTTGTTTGGACATAAGCTCTAACTCAAATATTCTGGGCGCCACGTAGACGGGCCCATGGTTCGGATCCAGCCAATTAAGCATAGGGGAGAGGCTCCACAGAGATGGTCTGTCCGACCAGACGGACTAAGCAGCTTTGACCGACGCCTCGATGTCTAGCGAGACGAGTCGTAGCGCCTGGCTCAGGCTCATCTAGCCAATTTGTGGAACCAGCGCCATTGTTAGTCGGACGTCGCAGGTTAAAGCAGGAAAGGGAGAGGGAGAAGGTAGTGTGTGGTGGGGGTGAAATCTAGCTAATCAATTAAATGACCAATTGACCACCACAGAGAGTAAGGCGTGTAGGCGTGACTGTCATGATTTGAATATCCAATGGAATTAGAGGGAGATAACTTCGGGTATCAGGGGTAAAAATACTGACCAATGGTACTCGCCCTTTTTGGACAGATCGGAACGGAATAAGGAGGATGTGAGAGTGAGAGAACGGCAGAACGAGGGGGAGAACGAACAGAGAGACAGAGAGAGAGAGAGAGGTTCTGGGGTGTAGTCTCTGCAGGAGAAAGGCAGAGAGATGAGAGGAGTGAAGTTTGAGCATTAGCACCAGATATAGTCTGCAAAGGGAGGACTAAAGAGAGATGTGGAAAGAGAGAGTTGCTAACTAATGAAGAGAAAAAGAAAGAAAAGAAAAGGAAAAGAAAAGCAACCATGTCCATTTAATAGAGCAGACTAGGAGAGAGAGAGAGAGTGCAATGCGTTAATGCAGGAAGAAAGAAAGGAGAACAGATCGATGTTGATAGTCACTGTTCCATCTGAACCGGGGGTTCGACCTCATACTTGGCCAGCGCCACTTTCATCGGCAGTCCAACCTGACCAACGCCAGCAGTCCAGCCTGACCGGTGCCAGCAGTCCAGCTTGACCGGTGCAAGCAGACCAACACCAGTGCCAGCAGTTGTGTCGTGTTGTGAAAGTGACAGTGAAAAGAAAAAAAAAGGAAAAGAAAAAGACAGTGATTCGTGAATAGTTAAGATCACCTGGCCAGGTAAAGTAGAAATCTATTTATACCCGGGTTAGTTAATGATGTTTTAGATAAATGATTTTGTGAAGTTCAGGAAAGAGAGAATGTTTTATTTCATTTGATTCCATATGCATTGATGTTTCGTTCTATGATCATGTGTAGTAAAGTTATAGACTTTACTAGTGGTTTGATGTGACGAATGCATGATATATGAATGAGATTGTAAGCAAGCTGTGAGTGTGTTTGGGCTGTGCGCTAGTCCTTCCTCCACTGACATCACCCGAGGTTGACATAATTCAAATGATTATCTTTATCTATCTCAAAATTAGAAACCCTAAGCGCTTCTGGCTGCTCTCGGCCCATATGGTTATATAATGATTCAATTCTATCTAGCAATCGTATTTGACTCAATCCTACTCCTTGACCTACTGCTGCTCCTTCATTTTCTTCATCCACAGAAGGCCCCAATTGTGTTTCATCTTCTTCTTCAGAAGGAGGAGGCCCTTCATAATCTTCATAATCTCCATCCATATTTTTTATTTATATTCTTTTTTGTTTTATAAAAAATGAACTCCTACGGTTGTGACCTCGATCCATACAGAAGAGAGAAGGAACCCCATGGCGTAAAAGGTATAAGGCAGACCGTAATTAGTGTAAATACCCCATCAACAGTTCAGCCTGAACAAACTTTAATAGTCAAGTTCCCTGATCTTGGCGCTGGCGATGTTATAATGCCAGGCACTGCTAAACTATCATTCAAAATAAATATTAAATCGGAAGATCCTAATGCTACTGTTGTTGCTAATTTGGGCAGAGCAATCGTTAAACATATGGTAATCAAACTGGAGGGCAGAGAAGTCTTTGTACTAAGCGAGGCAGACATTTTTGCCCTCTATTCTGACCTATGGCTACCTAAAAAAGAAAGAAAAGAGAAAGTTTATCAGGGAATACAAGGCTCAAACGGCCTCAAGCACAGGCTGAAAGCGGAGGATGCAAAGGATGATGTTAAAGATGAGGCAGTAGCAGAAGCATTTAGCAATAGATTCTGCATCCCTCTAGATTTTGAGTTGTTAAAGACGCATATGCCATATTACCAAGGTGCACTAAAAGAATAACTTACTTATGAACTGACATTTAATCCTAGCGATTCTGTTGTTCTGTCTGAAGACCCTTTAGCTAAATACACAGTTAGTGACATCTCTCTTGAGTTTGATGTTGTTACTAACCCCGAACTGGCCAGAACAATCTTAACCCAGTATAAAAATAAAACAGTTATTTATTATGAAAGAGTTATACACTCCACTACAGAAAATAGAAACAAGCGAGACACTCTTTGGAACATACATCTAAATCAGTCTTTGAAGTCTTTAAAAGGAATTTTGTTCTTGTTTACTGAAGGAACAACTCCTTTTCAGAGAGAATCAGAAGCGTTTTATAATCCAAAAATTGAGAAGGTTGACTGTGCAATAAATGGCAAGTCTGATCAGTTGTATTCGGGTCGCGGACTTTTACCTCACCAACACTTTGATGAAATAAGAAAGTTGTTCGCTGGAGGTAGGCAAAGGGATCCTGCAGTTGATCGTGTATGTAAAAAAACTTCGCCTTTATGATGTAAGACTCGAAGACTACTTAATAACCAAATATGGGCTGTGGTTGGATTTTAGATCTACATTTGACAACAGATTGTTGGAAGTGGAGAAAGGGTAGGGCAAGATGGTATAAAAATAAATATTCACAAGAAAGCAGACGGAAACGCCCCAATACAAATGCATGTTTTTATGGTTTGTGATGCCCAGTTAAACATTGAAGAAAACAGGCTAAAAGACGTGGCTTATTAAAATGCAGAAGAAATATTCTAATAAAAACAGATGGATAGTTTGAAGTTTCTGCCCAAAGATCCGCACTGTTCTCTTATCTGCGGGATTACTGGGTGTGGGAAAACTGTCTTCGTACTTGATTTGTTACAAACAATTTACAGGTTTCATTACGAGCACATTGTTATATTCTGCACAACCATTAACTTATCGAAAGGGAGCAAGGACCTCTTGTGACGTTTGTTCATCGACGCAAGATTAAGTGCGTGTTAAATGAGTTAATGAGAGCGTTGGCTAGAATGCTTCTACTTCATAATTGTTAAATGATCTTTGTTATACACCGAAAGTAAATTTTGTTAATGCTCGTCTGTCAGACGTATTGGTAAGAGTCGAATGACTGTTCAGAGAGAGAGAGAGAGAGAGAGAGAGAGAGAGAGAGAGAGAGAGAGAGAGAGAGGTAAGGGAAGGTGATGTTGCGTATAGTCCAGCCGACCGCAAAGGGCCATATCAGGGTTGACACCACATTAAAGAGAGAGAGAGAGAGAGAGAGAGAGAGAGAGAGAGAGAGAGAGAGAGAGTGTGTGTGTATGTGTGTGTGCGTTGTGGTGTGGTGTGGTGTGTGTGTGTGTGTGTGTGTGTGTGTGTGTGTGTGTGCGTGTGCACGCGCGCGCGCGCGCGCGCGCGTGTGTGTGTGTGTGTGTGTGTGTGTGTGTGTGTGTGTGTGTGTGTGTGTGAGTGTGTTGTGTTTTGTTGTGATGTGTCTGTGTGTGTGCTTGCGTGCGTGCGTGCGTGTGTGAGTGTGTACGTGCGCGCGCGCGCGTGTGTGTGTGTGCGTGTGCGTGTGCGTGTGCGTGGGTGCGTGCGTGCGTGTGTGTGTGTGTGTGTGTGTGTGTGTGTGTGTGTTGTGTGTGTGTGTGTGTGTGTGTGGTCGTCAAGTTCAACCGTGAGTGTAGTACCGCATCAGAAGTTCATTGCACTCCGCAAAGACAATTAAACATCTTACATAAAAAGAAAATTACATTTTCGTGATGACAGATTCTCTTTTCACTGAAACCTTAACTTTGTTACTGGAAACAAAATCACTTACAACACACCCTAGTTAGGCTTGTCATCTTGCTTAGACAAGAGAGAGCAGAGGATGAAGACATGGGGAACACACACACACCACACACACACACACACACACACACACACACACACACGGTAACCCTCATGCCACAACGGACCACACACACACACACACACACACTTGTCTGAATCACTTCTAGTGGAAGGACGTTAAACTGAAGAAGAAGAAGAAGAAGAAGAAGAAGAAGAACACACACACACACACACACACACACACACACACACACACACACACACACACACACACACATTTTCAATACAGCCTTTGTCAGATTTGTTATCTCCCACAGGCAGGACCAGGGGATGAAGACTTTGCTCCTTCAATCATCGCTTACCTCAATTAACTCTTTTCACGTCAGCCATGAACTTTTACGTGGTAGGACTCACAGGACAAAAAGGTCAGTAAACCACTCGGTTTCTCTCCGAGAACGTTATAGCACACGGGCCCACTTAACGCTGGGTGACCCAGCTGACCAGTCAACGGATGTGATAAGAGTTAGCTAATTATAGCTTTAGTCTGGCTCGAGAC
>CM031596.1:48586543-48594043 GCA_018398815.1 Conus ventricosus
TGTTAACATTTGATGAAAATAAGATGTTACGTATAGCTAGTTATCAAATCGTCACAATAACGTTTCAGTGTTCATGTCGAATAGAAATATGTTTTGCTGAACTTATCCGTGTGTGTGTGTGTGTGTGTGTGTGTGTGTGTGTGTGTGAGAGAGAGAGAGAGAGAGAGAGAGAGAGAGAGAAATGGGAGGTATTTTATAAATATCTCCCATTTCTGTGTGTGTGTGTGTGTGTGTGTGTGTGTGCTCTTAAAAACATCGTCACTGAGGGAAAAAAAACTGTGCCTCATGAGTGAGCGTTTATGAGCCATTTCACATGTGCTGATGACCAACGGGGTGGAGAATGGGGAGGGAAGGGGGGGGGGGGGGGGGGGGGGAGGGAGTACATCATTCAGCTCTGTCCATATCCTTCACTGGCACAACGTGGATCGAGCACAGCAAATCACAGTCTCTGGACTGTCGGCTGTAATCTGTACTGTGTTACAGCACAACACGGTAACTGCCCATTGTTTTGGACTTCTGACAAACAACAAACAACAGTGTGTGTGTGGTAGGGGGGGGGGGGGGGGGGGACCACCTCCGTGCGCTGCTCAGAGCTCCGTTGCCTACGGAACGCACGGTGCTGTGCGTTGACTGAAAGCTCCGTTGCCTACGGAACGCACCAGTGCGTGCGTTCTTATTTCGAAAAAATTCTACTGTTCAAACTGTAACGGTCTAAGAGAAGTAACTCCTGCCAAAAGTTAGTAGAGGGTTCCTGGTAGCCTGACATGCCGTAGTTCTTAAGTTCAAGCAGAGTTCATCTTCACTATCTGCAGCTGAGACAAAGAACCCCTTGCTGGGTTTTTCCGACTTGGAACTGACCGCATTTCTGGCACCGGCCTTTCGTCTGCTAGAGTCTAGTAAAAATGCCAGCTCAGCGCCGTTACTGTTTCAATGTATTCAAGGCGATTCCGATAACGAAGGAGAGTCGATCGACAGTGGAGATGATAGGGAAGATGTGGGATGGCTATTTGAAGATGTTCTTGAATTACAATGAGAAATAAACCAATTCGACTGATTCAGTCACACACACAGGCGCTTGACTCGCAAAACCTCTCCAGCCCAGATTCTGTGAAATAGTTTAAAAATGGATAATAACTGATAGCGAAAAGTATCATAACCATAACGGTATTAGGTGAGTGCTTTTTGTATCAATTTGTCTGCATGCCATCACTAAACATTGATCGTCAAACTCTGCACTTGTTTTTATTTCTGTGTGTTTGGTTACTTCATTTATCCGTGCGTTGTCTCAACGTAGGATCTCTTAGAGTTTTGAAAGTACATTCATCTAAAAGTCCTTGATTTCTTCTTTTCAGACATACCAAACATGGTATTAACACGGCCCAAACGTAACACGTAAAATAAATTCCAAAAATGCCAAAATCGCTACGTAGGCGGGGGTTTTAGCGTGAGTGGCTGTGTGCGGGAGGGGGGAAAACTCACGCTGCACGCATACGCAGGGATAGTGTTAACTAAGGGAGACAACTGAGCGTAGGTTGAGAAAGAAGGACTACTCGTGGGCGGAGAGACATAACAGATAATGGGCAAACCGGTGACGTCACGGTGGCTTAGTAACCGACTGCTGACGTGGAGTGAGAGGGCAAGGACGCTAGGTATGGTCTATAATTATCTTAATGATTCAAAACGAAACTTTTTTTAAAAAGCAACACAAGCAAAAATGTTATTAGGTCTAGACTCACTGAACTGTCTTCAGTGATTAGAAGTCAGTATTGATGGACTTGTCATCAACTTACTTCCCCTGCATCCGTCATATAGTAATAATCAAGACTTGTCATCAACTTACTTCCCCTGCATCCGTCATATAGTAATAATCAAACATTGTCCAGGTTGTTCACCAGATGAAGAGTGGTTGATAAAAACTAAACAAAAGGTCGATGTAGACTGATGTTTGAAGTGAGGGTAGTGAGGACGAGGATTGATGATTCAGAAAAAAAAATCGTTGTACAAAGTCCATTTTACTCCCATCCTTATTCACGTTGTACTCCCCCATCTCACCCCAACCCCTTTCTCCCTTTCCCTCCGTGCTCTACTCCCCACCTTCATCTTTCAACTCATACTCTCTTCCCTCCTCCCCCTCCCTCCCCCCGATGTTTCTCCCCCCCCCCCCCCCCCTTTAAATCGCCCACAGCTTTGCTTTTCAATGACCACTCCAAAGCCAAGGCCTCAGCAGTAGTAATCTTCCTGTGTTACACCATTCCTTCCTTCCCTCGATTGTTGTTCGACTCTTGACTTGACTGACTGATCGACTGACTGACCCACAGTGGTGAGCTTGACCAGCGGAGATGGACAACAAGCGGGCGTGGTGGAATGAGGCTCAGGGAGTTTTATTCAACCCACAGCCCTCACAGCAGACCCAATTAACGGACCCACCGACAACAAACAACGGACCACAGAGATGGAGGTGGCTTTGACGAGGTGACTGCTGACCAACTTTCAGGCACAATAGAAGAGAGAGAGAGAGAGAGAGAGAGAGAGAGAGAGAGAGAGAGGGTGGGGGGTGGGGGGGGGGGGGGGGGGGGGAGGGGAAAGCAGGCTCTGTGTGGCCATCAAGACTGGACCGTCTTTAACGCAATAAAGGTACCTACCTACCTACCTCCGTTTGATGGAGGCAAGGGAGTTTTGTAGTGATGAGAACTTCAGGTTGGCTTTGTGGGTAAGGCGTCAGACATGGCTGTCACTCTCTGTCTCTGATGCATTAATATGTTTGAAAAATTTTCATCCTCCTGTCAGATTAGACCAACAGTTTAACGATAATGGTGGTGTTGCCATATATGTCAGAGAGGATCTTTATTGTAAACCACGCCCAGACTTACAGGTCGAGTTTCTAGAAGCTGTATGGGTAGAAACTAAAATGAACCAAGAGAGCTTACTAGTTGGGTCATTCTATCGCAACCCTCAAGCCCATGTTGACTATTGGAATCTAATAGAAGAGAGCATAGGAAAAGCAGATAGAACCCTAACGAAGTTCATCATACTTGGAGATTTCAATGATAATGCACTTCCCCACCCTTCCAGTCATATGAGAAATATACTCAATGCTTATCAACTTAAGCAACTTGTAACTTCTCCTACAAGAATAACAAATGATACTGCAACTTGCCTAGATCTAGTTATTACTCAGAGCCCTGACATGATTAAAACAGTCGAAATCTTGCCTCCATTCTGTAGTGATCACAGTGTCCCATGTGCTGTACTGAAACATTTAATTTACAAGCAAAGCCCATTCCAAAGAACGATATTTAATTACGACAAATTAGACCAAGAAAAATTTTGTGAACTTTTAAGGAATGAAGATTGGAATGTAATACTGACTAATAACTCCATAGATGACGCAAGTAGCATTTTCACGGATAAGTTTATGTCCCTAGCAAAACAATGCATGCCATTTAAATTAGTTACTGTTCGCCCGAGGGATGCCCTTGGTTCAACAATGAACTAAAACGGTTGATAAAAAAGAGAAACAAACTTCATAAAAGGGCAAAGATTTCCAATCTCCAAACAGACTGGGAAAACTTTCGTGCACTACGAAATGAAGTCACTGATAGAGTTAGGAAAAGGAAACTGGAGTATTATAACGAACTAAATTATATAGTTATCGACCCAGTCAAATTTGGTCATAAGGAATGGTGGAAAATTGTCAGACAGTTTATGAGTAAAAAGGGTATTGATGCAGATAACATTCCACCGATAACCGTGAATGGTATGACATATTACTCAAATCTAGAAAAGGCTAACATATTTAATGATTTCTTTGTCAGCCAGTGTAAAGTGGAAGACGACGGAAGTCCCTTGCCCGACATAACCCCGAATGTTACGTCTCAACTTACTGAAATAGTGTTGACTGTTCCTGAGGTTAAAAAAATCATAAAAGATCTCAACTCAAGAAAAGCCACCGGCCCTGACTTCATTCATAACAAACTGTTGATTGCATCAGTTGATATTATATCCTCACCTTTAACAATATTCTTTAATCGTTGTTTAATAGAAGGAAGATTTCCAAAGCCCTGGAAAATTGCTAATGTAACGCCAGTTCATAAAAAAAGGTAAAAAAGACGAGTGTACGAACTATCGGCCAATATCTCTTTTAAGTTGTGTAGGAAAACTTTTTGAAAAATGTGTGCACGGACGAATCTACAACTTCCTGATTTTCAATAACCTTATAACAAGTGCTCAGTCTGGATTTATCCAGGGGGATTCTACAATCTACCAACTGCTCAGTATTTATGATGCCCTGGTGACAAATTACGACAAAAGTATTCCTGTCCAGTCCATATTTTTTGACATTTCTAAAGCTTTTGATCGTGTATGGCACCGGGGTCTTCTGTTTAAGCTTAAAGCTATTGGAATAAAGGGTGATTTGTTAAACTGGTTCAGTGACTATCTTTCAGATCGTTACCAGTCAGTAGTAATCAGAGGAGAAAAATCTACACAGCAAAGCGTTCCCCAAGGTGTGCCACAAGGATCTGTCCTCGGCCCGCTTCTATTTCTAGTATTTATAAATGATATAATCCAGAATATAGACTCAGATATCAAACTCTTTGCTGACGACACAAGCATGTCTCTGGCAATGGAAAACACAGCTACAAGAACGTTAGTCTTGCAGGCAGATTTAGATAAAATTGACGTCTGGGCAAAAGCTTGGAAAGTTAGATTCAATGAGTCTAAAACCGAACTGCTAAATGTGTTTCGGGGAAATGCTGATAGCCGTAATCTGACCTTTAGTAGTTCTATACTACAGCAACTTAGACAGCACAAACACCTTGGGGTTATCTTGCAAGATAATTGTAAATGGGGTGAACACATAAACTACATTGCTACAAAAGCCAGAGTACTGATAAACTGTCTTCGTTCATTTAAATACAAGCTGACCAGAAAGGCTCTAGAGACAATGTACAAATCATTCGTACTACCAGTATTTGAATATGCTGACGTAATCTGGGATGGATGCGCAGAGTACCAATCAAAAATTCTAGAAGACCTACACATGGATGCTTTGCGCATCATCACTGGATCTGTCCGTGGAACCAGTCACGAAAAATTGTTAAAGGAGTCTGGATTCTGTACTTTAAAAGAACGCCGACGAAGACATAAACTGATAACATACTACAAGATCCTCCAAGGTAGCTGTCCCACTTACATATCAAACTTGTTGCCACAGCTCGTTTCCTCAGTCAACCCCTACCCTAGACGAAGGCCCTCAGAACGAATAGTCCCCCGCCACAAAACCGATATTTATAAAAACTCTTTTTTTCTATCTACCACAATCATGTGGAACAATCTCCCACTGCATATCCAACAGTCCCAGTCGTTCAGTCAGCTCAAACGATACCTTTCTACTAATGACAATCCAGTTCCACCATATTACTATAATGGAAATAGGGAAGCACAAGTCAATCATTGTCGTATGCGTCTTGGTATGAGTAATTTGAATTTGACCTCTATACCCGGCACCTAACAAACAACTCTTCTTGCGCTTGTCGATATCCACAAGAAACATCCGAACACTTCCTACTTCACTGTCCACTTCACAACCAACACCGAGCAAACACTATCTTAAATCTCCCACCAAACCAGATTTCTATCCGAAATCTCCTGCATGGAAATAATTCCTTTAATGTCGATACAAATGCCAAGATATTTGAAATGGTTCAAAGGTTTATTGTTCTCACAAAGCGTTTCGAAAACTAAACCAACAGCCTAAAGGTTTACTGTTTCCTAGGTATACTTATATTTCACCTATTCAATTAACGATGCTTTCATCTATATCAACCTAGTTACGGATGTCAGAGGGGCTGGGGCGCTTACATCAATGTCCTGATTATGTCTTTATCCATATACAGGAATATGATACTTGGTTGGACAGCTGTATGCTGCAGACGACCAGTGTTGCACACATTCTGTCATGTGCCAGACTGCCGTAGGCAGCCACACCAAAACGGGCAATACCTTGTCACCATTTTCTCTTATTTCTTCATTTTCCATAATTTCATTCTTAATTCTAAATGCCAATTCTAAATGTTGGCTCTTCTCTTCTTTCGTTTACACGTATAGCATTTTACTATACTGTTATTGTTACCTGTTTTGTCATGTTTAAAGTTGTCTGCTATGGTTATGTGTTGTATTATAGGCCGCCATCAGTCACATGTATATTCTGTAAATTTCACTGCCAGGGCTGTATATAAGAGTCCTCTTGTTGCCCTGGCAAATGTGCTTTGTGTTCAATGTGTATGGTCATGGAAAAATAAAACTGTTTAAACCAGACCTCTTTTCAGGCACCTCGGGGTTCCATTCCCTGTCGCGACTGCCAGGTTGTTAGTGATGGGAGTGAACTTTTGTGCGCCACTGGTTGGTAGAGAGGGGAGTGAACTTTTGTGCGCCACTGGTTGGTAGAGAGGGGAGTGAACTTTTGTGCGCCACTGGTTGGTAGAGAGGGGAGTGAACTTTTGTGCGCCACTGGTTGGTAGAGAGGGGAGTGAACTTTTGTGCGCCACTGGTTGGTAGAGAGTGGAGTGAACTTTTGTGCGCCACTGGTTGGTTTGAGAGGGGAGTGAACTTTTGTGCGCCACTGGTTGGTAGAGAGTGGAGTTAACTTTTGTGCGACACTGGTTGGTAGAGAGGGGAGTTAAACTTTTGTCCACACAGGTTGGCAGAGTCAACTTTTGTGTGCCACAGGTTGGTAGAGATTGGAGTTAACTTTTGTCCACACAGCTTGATAAAGACTGGAGCTAACTTTTGTGCGCACAGGTTGGTAAAGATTGGAGTTAACTTTTGTCCACACAGGTTGGTAGAGAGGGGAGTTAACTTTTGTCCACACAGGTTGGTAGAGACTGGAGTCAACTTTTGTGTGCCACAAGTTGGTAGAGATTGGAGTTAACTTTTGTCCACACAGGTTGGTCGAGAGGGGAGTTAAGTTTTGTGCACACAGGTTGGTAGCGAGGGGAGTGAATGTTTGTGCACACAGGTTGGTAGAGATGGGAGTGAACTTTTGTGCACACAGGTTGGTAGAGAGGGGAGTCAACTTTTGTGCACACAGGTTGGTAGAGAGGGCGTTAACTTTTGTGCAAACAGATTGGTAGAGAGGGGAGTGAACTTTTGTTCTACAGGTTGGTAGCGAGGGGAGTGAATTTTGTGCACAGAGGTTGGTAGAGAGGGAGTGAACTTTTGTGCACACAGGTTGGTAGAGAGGGGAGTTAACTTTTGTGCACACAGATTGGTAGAGAGGGGAGTGAATGTTTGTGCACACAGCTTAGTAGAGATTGGATTTAACTTTTGTGTGCCACAGGTTGGTAGAGAGGGCAGTGAACTTTTGTGCACACAGGTTGGTAAGACAGGCGTTAACGTTTGTCCACTCAGGTTGGTAGAGAGGGGAGTGAACTTTTGTGCACACAGATTGGTAGAGAGGGGAGTGAACTTTTGTGCACAAGGTTGGTAGAGAGAGGCGTT
>CM031596.1:48599043-48606543 GCA_018398815.1 Conus ventricosus
GCGACAGATAGTAAAACGAAAGACACGTGACAAACATGGGATTTTAAGATATGAAGCTAACTAACAAAATACAACCACAGAGAGAGAGAGAGAGAGAGAGAGAGAGAGAGAGCGATCTTCAGAAGTTTGGGCTTCTTATCGTTTCCGAAGTTCTGTCAGAGACTGTCACGGACAAAAAAAGAAAAACCGAATTCGTGGTCAGTCGCCAGCCAGTTCAATTGGACATAAGTCCAAAATCAAACATCCTGGTGTCCAGGCAGACGACTTCATGTGTCGCGTCAGCCAATTAGGAGGCGAATAGGCTATTTTTAGTCCTCCACGGAGACGGCACTGTCCAGCAGACAGACTGAGTGGCTTGACCGACGTCTCAATAGGTCTGGCCAGACGGATCTCGGCGTCTGGGTCAGACTGATGCAGCTAATTTGCAAGACCAGCGCCCACAGTTAAGCCAGACGTCGCCGGTTGAAGTAGGAAGGGGGAAGGTATTGTGTGGTGGGGGTGAAATCAAGCTAATTAATTAAATGACCCATTGACCACCACAGAGAGCAAGGCCGGTAGATATGACTTGGACGATTTGCATGTCCAATGGAATTAAGGGGAGGTAACTTCGGTACAAGGCGGGAAAAAGTCTGACCAATGGTACTCACCCTTTTGACAGATAGGAACGGGATAAGAGAGCTATGAGACAGAAGGAGAGGGGAGGAAAAAAAAGAAGAGACAGAGAGAGAGAGAGAGGTTCTGGGAGTAGGCTCTGCACGAGAGAAAAGCAGAGAGATGAGTGGAGGAGTGAACAGAACCGAGTGGAAGCATTAGCACCATATAGAGTCTGCAGGGGAAGGACTAAGGAGAGATGTGTGAGAGAGAGAGTTGCTAATTGATGAAGAGAAAGAAAAAGAAAAGAAAAAAAGGAAGCAACCATGTCCATTTGATAGAGCAGACCAGAAGAGAGAGAGAGAGTGCAATGCGTTAACGCAGGAAGAAAGAAAGGAGAACAGATCGATGTCTGGTAGTCACTGTTCAATCTGAACCGGGGTTCGACCTCTTACCTGGCAGCACCACTTTCATCTGCGGAACCACAGGCCAACGCCAGTAACCTGACCAGCGCCAGCGGTCTAACCTGACCAGTGCCAGCAGTCCAACCTGACCAGTGCCAGCAGTCCAACCTGACCAGTGCCAGCAGTTGTGTCGTGACTGGTGTTTGTGAAAGTGACAGTGAAAAGAAAAGAAAAAAAAAAGAAGAAAAGGAAAAGACAGTGATTCGTAAATAGTTTAAGATCACCTGGCCAGGTAAAGTGGAAATCTATTTATACCCGGGTTAGTTATGATGATTTAGATAAATGGTTTTGTGAAGTTCAAGGAAAGAGAGGATGTTTTATTTTGTTTGACTCCATGCGCATTGATGTTTTCTTCCATGATTATGTGTAGTAAAGTTATAGACTTTACTAGTGGTTTGATGTGACGAATGCATGATATATGAATGAGATTGTAAGCAAGCTGTGAGTGTGTTTGGGCTGTGCGCTAGTCCTTCCTCCACTGACATACCCCGAGGTTGACAGAGACAGGAAAGTGATATTATACTGGAATAAATAGGTTGTTGTGTCATCGTTGAAGCGTCAATGCCTTTCTGTTTCACTTGGGAAAAACCTATAAATCAACAGAATTCGAAATGTGAAAAGTTTGGAAACAAACCTTGTATACCTGCATAAGCTGCTTCCAAATCGTAATAACGGAAAAAAATTATCTGTTCACTTGTCCAGATTTTCTGAAATTTGAAAAAAAAAATTAGCGCCACATTGTGCATGAACTCCTAATTGTTAGAAAAATGAGCAGTTACTCTCATCTGCTAACCAGAAGACTCTCAACAACATTATTCATTTTACTAATTTTCCTGTCCATTATTTATGAATTATAGACTCAGGGAATGAAATATGAGGACTGAATACAAACGCAAAGTGAGGTAAGCGTCAGCTATCCTTATTGTTATGCTCATGTCATAGCTAGCTAGCTAGCTAGATAGACAGACAGACAGACAGACAGACAGACAGACAGACAGACAGACTGACAGACAGACAGACAGACAGACAGACAGACAGACAGATAGATAGATAGACAGACCGACAGAGAGAGAGATAGATGGTGTGTGTGTGTGTGTGTGTGTGTGTGTGTGTGTGTGTGTGTGTGCTGTGCGTGCGTGCGTGCGTGCGTGCGCGCGCGCGCGCGCGTGTGTGTGTGTGTGTGTGTGTGTGTGTGTGTGTGTTCGACAAAAGACATGTCTGTATTTCCATAAAACAGCATAGGCCGTCGCTTTCCTTAAAAAATATTCTAGACAGTAAAAAGAAAGATAAATGAAAGAAAGCAAGGGAAAGGGAGTTTTGCTGTGCACACGCACGCGCGCGTGCACACACACACACACACACACACACACACACACACACACACACACACACACACACACCATCACCCTCACTCCTTCAACCACTACCATAACCACCCATTACAATTTTTTTTTTTAAGACGTAGACAGCCATACCTCTACACAAACAGAGAAATGCATACATGGAAACACACACACACACACACACACACACACACACACACACACACACACACACACACACACACACACACACTCACACAGAGAGAGAGAGAGAGAGAGAGAGAGAGAGAGAGAGAGAGAGAGAGAGAGAGGAGAGAGAGAGAGAGAGAGTCCATCGTGTACTGTTCTCCATCGAACACAAACACACATAGCTCGAACGCCCAAGTGGGCAACTACGGTAAAAGTACTGACCTAGCGAACTGCTGACCCTTTGACCCAATGGGTCAGCCTACTGACCCGCCAGTGACTCGCACTGGGTCGAGGGGAAGAACTGTGACATTTTACGAAGAGCTTATATCAGTTTCCACCACTGACCACTGTCCAACTGCTTATGAATCGGGATTAATTGACCAGAATTACGAATTTGTACTCTTAACCTTTCTCGCAGTGGCGGGCGAGGGTTTGTGGTAAACAACTGGACTGGGCGACTCTTGGCTGAAAAACATGTTTATTGCCCAGGATGTTGTTACAGAAGAATTTGATCAGGTTTTCCGAGTGTCGTTGGGAATTAGTTCCCGATTTGGTGTGCTAAATTTCTTTCTTGTTCTTGACCTTCTTGGTCCTGTTCTTTTTGTCTCCGAGCTGTTGTTGTCCACCCACAGATTTTGTTGCTCAAATATTCCTTCCTATTATTTGAATACAAACTCGTTTTGTAGTCCATTCTAAACCAATGTGAATGGAGAACATTTCTGGACACACGTGGCATGTGATGTGGACTGACGAAATTAAAACAGAAACTATATCAACATTTCACTAAGAAATTAATCCTATTTGACACGTGTGCTTGTCAAGGAGAGTGAAACCTCTCACAAAAGGCATTAGACGCTTGGAGACAAAGGGACATTGTATGTGGTATACAAATAGGTAATTGACCAATTAACCAGGGTACCTTACCCACCGCACACGGCCGAAGTGGTCAGATGACAAACAACACCTAGGAGAGAGTTCGGACCTGCCCGGTGGCGAAAGGGGGAAGGGTTGTAACCACTACGACCTCGGGGCCCCAAGTGAGCGCTAAATGCTCGGTCAGCTAAGGTTCTTGTGTAAACAGTCAGTGAAGAGCAGGGGGCCTTGGATTTGTTCAGATGGTATTGCCGTGCACGCGTGGGTCACTGTGTTGGTTTCTATTGTCAGGCTGGCTGAATGTGTGTGGAGGTTGTAGTAACCCTCCTTAAGATAATTACTGTGTTAACTGACCACCGAAGTCGGCGGGAATTTTCGATGTCCATCTGGGGCTAAGTGTGTGTTTGCTAATCAATATAGGGTGGTTGTGTGTAAATGCTGATGTGTGTGGAATGTAGCGAGTGGAGAATTCAGGGTACTTGTGAACTAGGGTTTGAGAAGCAGCATGGACAAAGGCATGGCCCAAAGGGGGAAAACCTTTTGGGTTTCCCCCCCATAAAAAACTGTGGAGAACGGGGTTCGGGAAAGAACACCAGGAGAGAGAAGAGAAGGCAGAGAAAAGGGGAAGAAGGAGAGGATGAGGGGGACGAGAAAGGGTCGAAGAAACGTGGTCGGGAGATAGAAAAGACAGAAGGTCTTAGATTTTTAAGACGCTGGAAGAAAAGGGAAAACAAGTTTAAGCCCGGGGTGGTAAGACGCAAACTAAATTTGAACCCAGGGGTGGGTGAAGGAGACAAAGGGAAAGAAGAGTTCTACGTCGAATCCCAGGACCCACAAGCCCCCAAGTCCTGAAACCTGAGCCAGTCAACCAAGGGGCTCCCACAAGCAGTGCTAAAGAAGACTTGAAGAAATTTGTTCAAGAATTTGGGGTTGGGGTAAAAGCGGGGTTTTTTGGTGAAAACCGGGCCAGGTAAAATTCATTTTTTTTTATCCCCCCCCCCCCCGGGTTAGGAATTTGACTTTCATGTCTGATTTGTTCATTTTGTGTAATTGGTTTTTTCATGTTTGATTATAAGTAGCAAAAAAAATTTGTAATTCTTGGCTCAGTCTTTTTTGGGAGAGAAAGGGGGGGGGCGTGACATCCTTCCCAAAAGAAGGGGGAATTTTGGGTGGGCCATGATGTGCATATCGGTATGAGTGGCAAAGAAACCCTTTGGGTGTGAAGCCTGACTAAAATCAAAATTTTGTCCCAAAAAACAATCCCATCACGATTTTTCCCCCCCCCCGCCCCTGGACAAGGGCGACCTCCGGGGATTCAGGGCCCCAAATTGTCTCGGGGGGAAACAAAGTGATACAAGAGTACGGGGGCGAAAACGCCCCAAAAAGGGCATTTAAAAAATTCTTTTCTAATTTTTTTCCTTTAGTTCTTTGGTGCTGAGTTTTATTGGTTGGGGGGTTGTTTTAACAAGGCTTTCAAAAAGCGAAAAAACGGGGTTCAGTCTTAACTCTCACAAAAGTGTGGTTTAAGTTTAAAGGCCCTTTGGGGGGGAACACTCCATGGTTGGTTTTTCCGTAACGTTAGAAAAAACTGTGACTGACTTTTGGGGTCTAAAACTAATTTTTTTTATGGTGCAAAAACAAATCAAAAAAAATTTGGTTAAAGAAAGTTTTACCCCCCATAAGAAAACTAGTAATTTTGGGGGGGAAAAAAAAGGGAAACGAGATAAAACGCGTTTTTTCATTGAAACCGCAGAAACTGAGAGAGATGAAAGGGCTGAAAAAAAAATTTTGAAAAGGACAGTTGAGGTGCAAAAAAATCAAAGGGGCAGAAACTGCTGCACAAAGGAAAGCAACCAGGTTACAGCGCCAGGAAAAGCAATGCGAGATGAAAGCGGCCAAAGCAAGGCAGATCAGAGAGTGCAGCTGCCAGAGAAAAAAGCAGAGCAGAGAGTGCAGCTGCCGAGCAAAGCAGTGCAAGGGGGCGGAACAGAAGCAAATCGGAGATTTTTCCAAAAACAATTGATTTGGGAAAAAAAAAAGCCCTAAAACGCAGTGAAAAGACACCATTCTGATCAGTACCCCCGCAGACAAGTTCGCCCCTAGACAAAAACTCCCCTTTCAAAAAAACTTTCAATCGACGCCTATACAGCGGTTTGAATCGGTTGCCGCCGGGGGCTGGCCCAAATGACGGGGCAAAAAACCGTCTCCCCCTTTTTTCGGCGTCTTTCCCAAAACAGTTTCCCACCCTACCCAAAGGATCAGAAATTTTGACAAGGAAAAAACAGAAAAAGGCAATATTTGACGAAAAGGGTTTTTTTGGGCTAAGTTTCGCGAGCAGAATCGAACAGGGTGGACATACCCGCGGGGGTTGACGGACCACTTTTCAACAATGGGTAAATTTTAGGGAGTGAAGTGATTTTGAAGGGCCCTCAAGACACTGGTTGTGAACAGTTTCTTGATGGTGGGGGACGGGCCCTCACCATCCCTTTAAGGGAAAAAAGGGTTTTGCAACCACAATACTAAGGTACTTCGGGGCAGAGACTTACCGGGAAGCGGGGCGTGTTTCCCTGAAAAAGAAAAAAAGCCCGAACAATTCAGGGGGAAGCACTAGCCATACTCACAAAAAGGTCAGTGGGTAACACCCTAGGCCCCGGGCGTCACGGAGCAAAAAAGGGGGGGGAAAAAAATACCACGTGGTGGGAAATGGCCCCGTACCTGTTTTCTTGCAATAAACGGGGCCTTGGCTAGGGATTTATTTTAAGTCACAGAAGGGGACAGCAATGAGGACGGGGCCAAAAAAGAAGGGAGAAAAAGATAAAAAGAGACCCTGTATTTTGTTTTGGATTGTGCGTGTGTTCACAACAGGGGGATAACGGATGTGCCAAAAGGCAAGTGGGGATTTAAAGTGGCATGTCATTTAAGACCTGGGGCAGGTGTTTTGGTGAAGGGTCCCTGGTTTTGAGAAGGGACAAATTTACAGGGTTTAAAAAACCCGAGGTGGGGGACAAATAGTGGAACATTACAGAATTCAGACGGCCCCGGTGTTTTTGCTACACCAATTTTAAAAGGGGGGTTGACAGGGGTTGGCCCTTTCCAAAGCCGCCGGGTTTTTAGTGATTGGAAAACCAAAAGAGACGTGGGTACGAAAAACCCCAACGCGATTCTGTGTCGAATAGAGAAAAGGGAAACCCGGGGGAAAAGGCCCCCCGGCGTCACCCTTCAGAAAGCCTGGGGCGTGTCCGGGGGGACAACCCCCTTTACTTCGGGGAGAACAAAAGGGCGATACCGCTCTTAAACGTTTGGTTTTTTCTTTCGAGGGGAGAAAAAAAATGTTAAAGGGGGTACAACGGGGTCGGTGAGAAGGCTATTTACCGAAATTTTTTCTCATTTGCGTTGGAAAAAAGAAAAGGATTTTTTAAAGAAAAAAAAATTAAAAAAGGAATAGGAAAAAAAAAAAAAAAAAAAGAAGGGGGGAAATTTTTAAAAAAAAAAAAAGGGGGGGGAAATTTTTAAAAAAAAACCCCAAAAAGGGAAAAAAAAAGGTCGGTCAAAGCAGGAGGGGCGGTTTTTTTGATGTCGGAAACGGAGTGCTGGTTCGGGAGGGAAGAAGAAAAAAAAGGGGGGAGAATTCCGAGAAAAAAAAAGGGTTTTTTAAAGGCCACACACAATTTTTAAAAAGGGTGGAGTTCCCAAAAAGTTGGATTTATCTTGGGGTAGGGTAGTATTGTTTTTTTCTTTTTTTTTTGCAAGCCAAACTCGTGTGTTTCGGGAAGTGTTTATGGAGGCCGATATTTGCATGGGTTTAAAAGGGAAAAAATTTAAATTTGGCGAAAAAAATTTTTTTTTTTTCCCCCGGGAAAGTGTTTTAGTTTTTCCAAATTTCTTGAAGGGGGGGTTTTTGAAAAGTGGTTAAAAAGGCATTAGACCTTTGGAAAAAGGGAAAATTTATGTGTTTAACCCTGGAATTTACCAAAAAACCCGGGGCCTTTCCCAAGCAAGGGAAATGTAATTACAAAACAAACCTGGGAAAAATTGGGAAATGGGGCAAAGGGGGAAGGGGG
>CM031596.1:48614043-48616543 GCA_018398815.1 Conus ventricosus
AACGTGGGCAGTGTACCAACGACATGCCATTAAACTGAATCATTTTCGCACAATCTGTCTCAGATGATTGCTATACATAAAATAGCAGGACAAAGTCCCAGACACAGAGATGCTCGACCAAGCAGGCCTACCCAGCGTCCACACCATCCTGATGCTGTCTTACCTTCGATGAGCAGGTTATGTTGCTTGCATGCCAGACACTTGTGAGTTGATTTTAACGTGGTGACAGCCCTGATGTGGCCCTTTGCTGCGGTCGGCTGGGCTATAAGCAACATTACTTTACCTTACCTTGCATGCCAGACCACTGGCTACCCAAGAGACTATTCTACGTTGAGCTGCAACAAAGATTGCGTTCTCATGGAGGTCAGATGAAACCCTTCAAAGACTCTCTCAAAACATCCATGAAGGCGTTTAACATCAACCCTGACACACAGGAACAAACTGCTGTGGATCGAGCTAGATGGCGCTACTCTATCCATTAAAGCGCCAATTCATATGGAGAAAGGAGGACAGCTGCAGCGCAACGACAAAGACAGGCAAGGAAAGCCTACGTCAGCAAACAAGAGGACGTCTCGCACAATCCCTGTCAAGCTGTCACCCTACATTCTGTGCACGCATCGGCTTGGTCAGTCAATTGCGTACCCACGTATCGTCTCCCCCCCCCCCCCCCCTTCCCTTCAACCCTAAGGTGACTGAAGTGGTTCTCGTGGACTTAACGGAGGAATAGTACTGAATATTGCTTTCGCGTTCGTGTGTGTTGGGGGGGGGGGGGGGGGGGGTAGGGGGGAGGAGCGGGGGGGGGGGGGGGGGGGGGGGGCAAGACAACTTCTTAACAGATGGAAACACTGTCACAGATTTAAGAAAAAAAAACCCGAGTCGTAAGGTTAGCATCTACAAATGTCCAAATGTAAGGTTCGTTGTCTTCGGAACGGATTAATTACTATAATGATAATAACAATGATGATGATGATAATGATGATGATGATGATGATGATGAATGCTATTATTGTTGTTATTATTATTATTATCATTATTATTATTATTATGATTATCATCATCATGATTATTATTTTGAGCACTAATGTAGCGCCCATCGTCGTTTACAGACCATGCTCTGAGCACTTTGCAATTCATGCTCTCCTTTACACAACGAGCTGCTACCTGGGTAGAGCCGACTGAAGAGCTCCTTAGTGGCACTTCATTCAGCCATTTCCCCAATCATACAGTCTGCCAGTCCCTTAGTTTTTCATTCACATTTCCATTCTTTCGATGCATACTATGGGTATACTTGTAATCCATACCAACGACCAAGCTTGCCTTCTCTTCCAAAAGTTGGTGATGGAAGTTTACGTGCGCGCAAGATATTACACGTGCGTTCACATACAGGACCTCTGTTTGAAGGACGTCAAAACGAAAAAACAAAAACATAGAAAAGAAAAAAAAGAAAAGAAAGAAATAGATAAAAAGAAAAGAAAAAAAATCCCCACGCTATAGCATGACTGAAAGAAACCTTTGGAGACCGTAGACGTCCGCCAAGTTCTAACAGTCCTCTTCGTTTACCTTCAATCAAAACTCTAATTCAGATTCGCCCCATAGCACCCACCTTCTTGTTCGGATCCGCATTATTTCTTTTATCACACTCTTTATCTTATAAATTCATTTTCCAATACACTGCAGGCGTACAATCATATACATAACTTCAGTATGTGACATACTGTACATACACACATCAGTGACAGTGTCACGTAACATGTATAAGCATCATGATATACATATGGCATTGACAGACTGCAAGCATCTTGAAAATGACTGTGTTACTTTTGACGAAGAAGAGAATTTGCACCAAAAATCACACTGCGGGCTTGAAGATTGGTTGATATCATTTTCAGTGTGAATCATATTTTGTTAGAGAGTTTCAATCTTCACTCTGTTCAAAGCATCTTTGCAAAAATAAAAATGTTTAGTGATACCTCTTCTACTCTGCATCTACACAGGTACCATTTTGAAAGTATGATACTGAAATCAAAAGTTGCCTTTTTTTAAAGCCTGTCCACACTACTAAATTACGTAATGTCTTAGCATTGAATGCCTTGACTGATGCACCGACTCATTTCTCATCAAACATTATTTTCCTAAGTTCCTCCAGAAGCTCCTTAGTTAGTTATTCACAGTCCCGTAGAAAATGTACAATGGAACATTTCATGCCAATACATTCTTCAGTTCATCGTGTTAAACATTCCCATGACATGTAACACAGTCTTTGTAGCGATGATTCTGTGAATAATTCTTATCTTTCGCCACTTCGTTTTGATGTTTTTTCCTTTTTTTTAGTAGTGTGTGTGTGTGTGTGTGTGTGTGAAATACCCTATTCCAAGCAATCTCATCGTCAGTTTTTTTTTGTCCATATAATCTTTGGCCATATTCATTTTCCCAGCAAGTTTCGTCAGAATCGATTTAATAGTGTTGATGTAATGGAGCCGTCAGATAAGGGAGATAATTA
>CM031596.1:48621543-48624043 GCA_018398815.1 Conus ventricosus
TTACCGCTCTGTAGATTTCAAGCATTGATAATTATTCTTTCTTTGAAGATTCGGTCGCATCACTTGCTCACAAGCAACATTGGGGGGAGGGTTAGTGAAACAATGTGAGAGAGGCAGAAGTAGGGGTGTAGCTGAGAGATGGCAAACACGGATGAAATGACCAGTAATGAGAGAAGGTGGGAGGAGTGACTGGAGGAATCTTCGAGTGGGAGGTGCCAGGGAGAGAAGGAGGGGAGGGGGTAATGGTAGGGGATGTCAGGATAGTAGGGCTGAAAAAGCATACCGATTGTATATGTCTCTGTTCGCCCTTTAATGACTTAAAATAATAAATCTGACTTGTTCCTTTAAACTCATTTAAAACCTCGCAAAGATCTTAAAGCTTAATTTAAGCTGTATTTAAGCTCTGAATAAATTGTTATAGTAATAACATATAATAGTGAAAATGATAAAAACTATGATAATAATAATAACAATGATAATGATAATGATGATGATGATAATAATGATGATGGTGATGATAATCATCATCATCATCATCATCATAATAATGATGACGATGGTGATGATGATAATAGTAATAGTAGTGGTAATAATAATGATGGTGATGATGATGATAATAATAATAATAATAATAATAATGATAGAAGTAAGCTTAACTTGTAACTGGTGGCGTGCACCAAGAGACAGAGATTGCCTGTCGGGCATGAGTTAGTCTGCAGTGGTAGACTCAAGGGACTGTTGTAGTTGTGGACTGTCCCATGTGTAGCCGTTCAGGGACTGTCGCAGAAGCATATGAAAGGGATATGAACATGCCCGTACTCCACGCTGTGTCTTTTTATATTATTATTATTTCTATTCATTTTTAATTTTTTCTTCCTCTTCTTTTTTGCAGGGAAAGTGATTGGTAATGAAACATGCATGAAAAGAATTGCCTGCTGTTGCCTCTAATGTATATGCATCCTTTCTGAGTCTAACTAAAATTGTGTCGTTGTTTTTTTTTTTTTTGGTCTTCTTCATACATCGTGTGCATTGATTTTTTATATGTGTGTTATTGTGTGTCCAGTCGGTTAGTTGTTTCTTTTTTAGAAGAAGGGAGATGTAACATGTCTCTCTCTCTCTCTCTCTCTCTCTCTCTCTCTCTCTCTCTCTCTCTCTCTCCACACACACACACACACACACACACACACACACACACACACACACACACACACACACACACACATGCAGTCAGCTGTGAATACTATTCGCCAGTACACATGCCTTAGCACACTCTGGCACAAGCTACAACCATGTGATTTGCAGTTCAGTCATGTAGCCAACTGAATGAATTGTTTTTACCTGATAAATAAAATGATGTTTGTAAAGGAAAGGTCGCAGATTAAAGATTTCAATAGAAGACAGTGCATGCCTGGTCTCTATGGTCGGTATCATGAATACGTTGTAACTTTCTCCCTGGCTAAATCTACATGATAGTTATTACTATCATTATTATCATTATTATTACTATTATTCTCTTTATCATCATCATCATCTTCATGATTACTATTATTCTCTTTATCATCATCATCATCATCTTCATAACTATCATCATCATCATCATCATCATCGTTGTTGTTGTCATTATTGTCATAATCATCATCATCATGATTGCTATATCATTATTATTATCATAATCATTATTATCATCATCATCGTTATCATTATGATTATTATTAACATTATTATCATTACCATTATTGTAATCATTATTATTATTATCATCATCATCATCATCATCATCATTATTGTTACTATTGTTATCATTTATTGTTGTTGTTGCTTTTGTTGTCGTCATGATGATGATTATTATCTGCATCATCCTTAATATCACCATTATTGTATTATTTCACCATTATCATAATCATCATATAATACAGTTGATTGTCTCATCATGATATATTATGAAGTTGACTACTTTTTCTGCTGATATGTTTGATCTGCCACGCATTCTTTTGGATCCCCCCCCCCCCCCCCCCCCCCATCCTCCCGCCATAAATAGAAATCAGACATGTCATTTTGAATGCATTTAGGTTACTATCTTTTTGCAACATATATTGTTGATCTGTTTTCTTCCCATTTTTCTCATTATCCTTCGCTGGCGGCTTCGTCATTCGTGATGTTCTGCCATGGTGATAGAAATACTGCTGACTTAAAGGTGGGGTATGTCTACTTAATAAGCTTACCAAGAGCGGGATAATTACAAATGGTGGAGATGTTGACGATGCCTTATCCAGGAGCTATCATTAACTGAAATCGAAAGAAGAAGAAAAACAAACAAAAAACAAAAACCCCCAAAAAACAAACAAACAAAAAACCCACCTGTTCTCTCCACATGAAAGAATTGAATGAACCCCACGTGCTTCCAGTGAGCAATTCAACCTTTTCATTTTATTGCGCTCTTCTTTCTTGTTTCAAACAAAGTTTCTCACTAATTATAACAATTCCATGAAGATGGAAGAAT
>CM031596.1:48629043-48630549 GCA_018398815.1 Conus ventricosus
AGTGATGTAAGACCACATGCAAAGGAAACCGTCCTCTAGCTCTTCGAAGGCATAAGATTCATCGGAAGACATACAAAGTTTTGTAGAACTCAGTTTGAAGAGTTTCTTTTTTCCAGACAGTTGCTGGAAGTTTGGTCATCATGCCAGTCACAAACTGAATGTGCAAGGTGTTGAAGGGAAAGCAAAACCGCCACACACATATGCGTGTAACGTTACCTGCGGAGCATGGTATGCCACACACATATGCATGTAACGTTACCTGCGGAGCATGCTATGCCACACACATAATTATGCGTGTAACGTCACCTGCGGAGCATGGTATACACACATATGCGTGTAACGTTGCCAGCGGAGCATGGTATGCCACACACACACATGCATGTAACGTTACCTGCAGAGCATGGTATGCCACACACACATATGCATGTAACGTTACCTGCAGAGCATGGTATGCCACACACACACATGCATGTAACGTTACTGCGGGGCATGGTATGCCACACACACACACACATGCATGTAACGTTACCTGCGGGGCATGGTATGCCACACACACACACATGCATGTAACGTTACTTGCGGGGCATGGTATGCCACACACACACATGCATGTAACGTTACCTGCGGGGCATGGTATGCCACACACACACATGCATGTAACGTTACCTGCGGGGCATGGTATGCCACACACACACATGCATGTAACGTTACCTGCAGAGCATGGTATGCCACACACACATGCATGTAACGTTACCTGCGGGGCACGGTATACACACACATGCATGTAACGTTACCTGCGGGGGATGGTATACACACACATGCATGTAACGTTACCTGCGGGGCATGGTATGCCACACACACATGCATGTAACGTTACCTGCAGAGCATGGTATGCCACACACACATGCATGTAACGTTACCTGCAGAGCATGGTATGCCACACACACATGCATGTAACGTTACCTGCAGAGCATGGTATGCCACACACACATGCATGTAACGTTACCTGCAGAGCATGGTATGCCACACACACATGCATGTAACGTTACCTGCAGAGCATGGTATGCCACACACACATGCATGTAACGTTACCTGCAGAGCATGATATACACACACATGCATGTAACGTTACCTGCAGAGCATGGTATGCCACACACACACATGCATGTAACGTTACCTGCAGAGCATGGTATGCCACACACACACATGCATGTAACTGTAGTGGCGCACGAGTGTAGTGTGCATACGCACTCGGTTCACCACCGGAACCGGAAGGTGCGCCTCGCAATGAGCAGTGCTCACTCACCAGCAGACGACAGGGCAGGGAGAAGCTGAGCGCATTCGACTCGTCGCCCCGTCGAGAGAAGACACCTCAAAGCCAGCTCCTGACCATTCCAAACCAGCCAGACAGCTTCAACAACCACTGCCGACGCCCGTCCTCTACTTGAAGCCAAGAGAGCGACGTGTGGCGTCCGAGACCATACCAACTACGACCAACACCAATTG
>CM031596.1:48630649-48679843 GCA_018398815.1 Conus ventricosus
ACTCAAACAACTCTTATTTCATAAAGTGTTGGTAGGTAAAAGTCCACGACCAGAATACAACTGATCAGACTTGCCATTTATTGCACAGTCAACCTTCTCAATTTTTGGATTATAAAACGCTTCTGATTCTCTCTGAAAAGGAGTTGTTCCTTCAGTAAACAAGAACAAAATTCCTTTTAAAGACTTCAGAGACTGATTTAGATGTATGTTCCAGAGATTGTCTCGCTTGTTTCTATTTTCTGTAGTTGAGTGTAAACTTTTTCATAATAAATAAACTGTTTTATTTTTATACTGGGTTAAGATTTTCTGGCCAGTTCGGGGTTAGTAACAACATCAAACTCAAGAGAGATGTCGCTAACTGTGTATTTAGCTTCAGGGTCTTCAGACAGAACGACAGAATCGCTAGGATTAAATGTCAGTTCATAAGTAAAGTTTTTCTTTTAGTGCGCCTTGGTAATATGGCATATGCGTCTTTAACAGCTCAAAATCTAGAGGGATGCAGAATCTGTTGCCAAATGCTTCTGCTACTGCCTCATCTTTAACATCATCCTTTGCATCCTCCGCTTTAAGCCTGTGCTTGAGACCGTTTGGGCTTTGTATTCCCTGATAAACTTTCTCTTTCCTTTCTTTTTTAGGCAGCCATAGATCAGAATAGAGGCAAAAATGTCTGCCTTGCTTAGTACAAAGACTTCTCTACCCTCCAGTTTGATTGCCATATGTTTAACAATAGCCCTGCCTAAATTAGCAACAACAGTAGCATTAGGATCTATCGATTTAATATCTATATTGAATGCTAGTTTAGAGGTGCCGGCATTATAACATCGTCACGCGCCAAGATCAGGGAACTTAACTATTAAAGTTTGTCCAGGCTCAACTGTTGATGGAGTATTATACACTAGTTACAGTTTGCCTTATACCTCTTACGCCATGGGGTTCCTTCTCTTTTCTGTATGGATCGAGGTCACAACCGTATGAGTTCATTTTTTATAAAACAAAAAAGAATATAAATAAAAAATATGGATGAAGATTTTGACACGACTAATCCTATTGAAGAAGAAAGAGATCTGCGAGGCTCTTCATTTGACGAAGATGAAACAGAATTAGTTCCTTCGTTGCGCGTAAGAACTTGAAAAAGCAGCAGAAGGTTCTTCAATCCCTTCATTAGAAGAATCAGAAACGCCCCTTCAGTTAGCGCATCTCGTGCAGAACTATTAACAAATAGAATTAAACTCATTCTACATAAGCTAAGGACTAGAGCCGCCAGTAGGCCATAGTCCTTTTGATTTTAAAAATTGATAAAAGCAACAATCTGTATATAAGAACTAGCAGAGGAAATTTTGTAAGAGTTACTACAAAGCCAGACCCAACTAAGTTTTTAAAACTAAACACAATTTAGATCTCAGAGGATTCCTGCTTTTGCCGACCAAAGGCGATTAACATGTTTAAATTTAAGGCCCGGGCCCTAAGGGGCTGTTAGTCTTTTAACAGAACTTGGGGCAAGACGTTGCCAACACGATCTGGAAATAGCTACTATGAACATCTTTTAAAGATTTAGGACCAAGAAGAATGATTGATGCAGCAACAAAATTGTGAGACGAGTTTTTAATGACGGAACAGCCAGGAAAAACATTAGATACAATTGACGATTTCTCCATTGGCCTATGCGTGAAAATCCTGGGGCTTAATGGATCGGTCTAAAAGTCAATAAGGGGCGCGATCTAGAAAAACCAATTTGCAATACTTAGTGAGCTTAGATAGAGACTATAGAAGAAGAGAGGAAAAAAAATAAACTGGCTGATGCAGACGATAACAATCTTAGGGCGAGAGAAGAAAAAGGCTAGAATTACAGCAGAAAATACAAGATTTAATGATAGATAGGGCGGCTAGCTTTGGTTAGAAACCCGCTTTATCTACTAACAGAGCGCAAGCTAGCATCACAAACAAGCAGAATCAGAGAAATTAAACAGGCCCTTCTTCCTCCCCCTTGAAACACTACGCTAGACAGAGAATAGAATAAGAACGCTGTTTCAGGGAAACAGGGGATTAAAATGTTAGTATATTAAAGGCTGTTGGGTTTGCTATCTTTACACTCGTTTTTGATTTAACTGGCAAGTGCACCAACAGGGGCCAGTTTTTATAGTAAGCGCCTTCAACCCCCCGCCTGGTAAAAGGGTTGGATTAGAAAAAACAATTACACCATCTAGCAAACTTATTAAAGAGTTGGCTGCCATAATCGCTTGTGTTGATGCTCTGCTGGCATAATTGGCAGTGTTGTTAGTTGGGTTTTGTCTACTATAGGCAAATGTTTGCGGTTTATACGGCCTCTTCTGCACCTGACCACTTCTGTGGACGTTTTAGGAGTGCTAGCTGCTGCTGCGCATTAATTTTTAGTGAATAAAGTAGGCTTATCCAGTGTAAAAGTTAAACTCTATTCAAAAGGGCTGTTTTTTCACTAAGTATGATCTGTCACGTGTGAGGCAGATCAACAGGTTGGCGTGCTTCTTTCTGGCCTGCTTTTGGCTGTTGGGGCTGCTTATAATTGGGATCGCTTTTTTCTGGGATGTGAATTTCTTTTAAAAATGATGGAGCGGGGCCTGTGTATAAGCAATTTATTGTAGTATGTGCCCTAAGTTTTGGTGTGCACGCACTCGCGTATGTGGATTTCATTGTTATAATTATGTTATCATGCAATCTGTAGTCTAAGGTCAAGGGTAGCATGTTTAATCCATGGCCTCAACAAAAAAGATCAACCGTTGCCCTAGCAGTGCAAGAACGTCTTGTTACCTTTTGAATGCTGGCGGGCAAATCAACGCAGAGTAATAGCATTTCTAAATTGGCTAAAAAATTGTTTTCTAGGATCAAAGCCTGTAGATTGATCTACATATGCTGACTTGGGTCCTGTTGCTTGCGCTCCACTAATGCAACCAAACGTATGTCCTTATGGTAAGTCATTAAGTCTCTTGTGCACGCCTGCATTGTTAAAACTTTACTTTTATCTAAGATATATGTTGTTCCTGGGTGTTGTTTTGTTCTATGGATCCCATCGAACTCATTGTTTGTCTGGTTGTATAAGAGGGTGTGGCACCAGGCCAGTAAGTAGTCATTCTAGCGCTCTGCATTCTCTCTAAGTCGCCCCCACAAATAAATGGCCTAACCATGATTGATGTCTAAACTTTTGTTTTAAAAATCAGTTGAAGGATCATTGTTAATTCGTTTTGCAGATACTTTTCATAATCCATTATCTCGTCCATTGGGCTTTTTTAAATGGATATAACCGCGTGTCGTTAGGGAGAGGCATTGTAGTTCAGTTAGTATTCGCCTGTACTGGTACTCGTAAACTGAAAGTTATTTGACTGCCTTACTTAAAAAGATTAGGATGGTTTTTAAATGGTTTGCATATGAAACACACAGCCAGTAGTTGCGCGAGTAAATGGCAAAATTTAACTGATTCTGGAAAAAAGCCATTCATAGGGCGGGATGACCGTGCTAATGGCCACTCACGCGCTCTCACTTTATTGGCGGGTTTAAATTATTTACGTTTAGTGGTTTACATGTTACCGGAAGCCGTATTGTTCCATTACTGCAATGGTTAAAATTGCCTGAGTCCAAAGATTTGGGCGTTTGCATAAAACCCTCTACATTGTAAGCACCATGTTCTATATATTTAATAGTACCATTTTTTAAAATTACCTCTTTTTAAATAGTTATAAAAAATGATGCGAATATATATAAACCAACTATCAACAAAACGTCTGTGTTTTACGTACCCAATTGACCAATTAGGCGCGGGTAATTATAGGTGGTTTTGCCCATAGAGAAATTGGGGCATTACGTTATGTGGGTGAAATATCTGAAACAAAAGCCCAAAATATGGGTTAATGTTTAATGACGAACAACGGCAATCAAATAACTCATGCGCACAATACCTGATGGTACTACCAACTTTTCTGTTCTTTTTAAAGAAGTAGGCTCTTTGCGAATACAGTATATTGTTATCATTTACGAGGCAAACTGAGATTTATTGAATTTTTCCACTACAAGAAAGAAAGGAGTACACTTTCCTCAAAGGGCTTTTAGCTCGATTTTTAGCTTTCACAATAGTGGCGGAGATTTATAAATTTAGTACAAGAAAAGATGTTTATCAATTTAAAGGCTAATAAACTTTGAAATTTTCTCGTTTAAACCCCATTTTGTTATGTGCATTAAAACAGTTACGTACATCGTGCTAATTTGTTTGATGGCTTTCATCGACAGTTTTAAAGGTTTTGCTACCAAATTAGGCAGGGTTTTTGTCGGATTATTCAGTTATATACGTTTGACGGAGACAGCATACTCATTTAAGAAATCCGTTTTTTTGCGAAAGATATTAAAATCATTGGCATGTAAAAAGTAAACCAATAACGATGGAAAAGCCTTGATTGTTCTGATTTATTATAGAAATGGATAAGTAAAAGAGTCGTATTAGAAGAGTAGTAAAGGACTCAGTCCCGCGGACGTTTTAATTATTTATGCCCTTGGAAGAGAATGTAAATATCTTCGTTCAAGATCACCAAATCTTATCTTTGGAACGTTAAGCCCCCATTTTAAAATAACGATTAGGTCAATTTTGAGGTTTTTGCGTGTTAATTTTGGATTAAAAACTAGGTGTTAATTTTGAGTCAAAACTGACATGAGAATGGACGTCGTGATTTGTATGTATTTAAAAAGCGGGGTGTTTTTTTCGTTGCAAGATAAGAGAGGTGAAGCTTTAAACCCGCATTATTTACCTTCTTGCTCACTCTTAATATGACCGGTTGGGACGTTGAATAAATAAAAACCTTAAACAGTTTTCAGCACGCCCAGTCTTTGTTGTGACTGCAACAGTCGCGTCCACGTCTGCATAGTCACTGGGACTCTGAAATCGGGTCCCGGACCGGAGTTCACGCGTGGCCGCGACCAGCATGCGGACGCAACATTTCATCGCTCGATGCGTATGTGAAATCGCCGTTGCTGTCTGTGGTGGCCTCTGTCCAAGTGCTAGTGATGGACTATAAAAAAAAAAGAAGGAAAAAAAAGACAGAAGCTATCTGCCATGCAGTGAAGTGTCATGTGCGCGCTTTTTGTTGTTGTTTTTTATATAACCCAAAGACACTGATGAGTTGTTTCGTGTGGGAGTTTTGATTTGCTTGATCAGTTGAGTCGGCTCCTAAAATAAAGCGCGAGTTGAGTGCGTTAGTTTGAGTTTGTTTTTGATTGCCTTTTGCCCTCCGGAGACGTTATTCGGACAACGTGGATAGTCTCTGACATGGTTGTTTCTTTAAAGTCGATTCTTGTATTATGAGTTCTAAAGAATTTCGAGTTGCACCTTTTCATCAAAGTGTCTACGAAACGCAGGACCAATCGTCTAACTCTTCTGAGTGTAGTAGCCCACAGAAACCTGAACAGTTCAAAGGAAAATAGATACGGCGCGAGAGCGATAAAGAAACAGAGAAACGTCGATAGTGTGGAAAATACAGAGGAGGTCAGTATGAAAGGACATTGAGGAAAAATAAATTGTGCGTTGGCGCTGCATCAACGATGAAACTTGCTTTTGTGTGCACCTAAAGAGATAGACGATTCAGACATTGAAAGATGAAATGGCCAGACAGATTGTCGGAGGTGTTGAATCGTCGGCTTGATGTATTGGAAAGCAGTGTGTTTGATTTACAGAATGACTGAGATAGGCTGTATGTTGGGGAGATGAGGCAGCTGCCACAGAGGGAGAACAGTGCCACTCCGTCTGAGCTGGAGGGAGTTCAAAAAAGTATGATTGAACCTCAAGATTTCCCAAACGATCACGAGCCATCTCAACGGCCTCGTTCTCTGGAACGTCTGTGTCACGGAGGTGAAGGAGGTGGACAGCGGTGGCGGAGGGCAGGAGGACAGGGCGGGTTGACAGACCTGCATTTCCAAAATGTGTGGGAAATCTTCACGTAGATGCGAGGTGGGTGTGGCAGCAGTTTCGTCATGAGTCACATTGAGTTCGCACACCGTTCTGGCACGCTCCCAGCGGCGCAGTGGCTGTGGAGGGCAGCTGAGGCATAAGCAGCCACGACCGATCCTCCTGCGGGTTTTTACTCCAGACAGAAGAAAACTGAAAGAGAAACAGGAGAAACTTCATTCTGGGCCAACTTCGCCTCAACCAAGTTCTCGCGCCGAAGTGGCCAGAATGCCCCTTTCCCTGTTCTCTGACAGTAAGACTTCAATAACTAAAAAATACGATTATCTAACAACAAACATATGTGCAGGGTTATCTATTTTTAATACTAATTTACTAAACTTTTCAGATTTCAGTTTCCGCGTTTTTCTGATCATTATCAATACTCCATCATTTTCGCGGGCAGACAGTCATTTTCAAATACTATCATTTTTGCAGAGACAGTCACCAAAACTAAAACTTGGCTGAGCCCTGTGCGAACACCCTAATTAGAGGGTTGGGGTTGTGGCAGAGGCCAAGAGCAGTACCATGTACGTGGCCCTGGACGGATCCTATGACCTTGTAATTATGGCGCCATCTAAGTCAGCAAGCAATCCTTCGCCACACGAGCTATAGTACATACGGTGAACTGCGTGTCACAAAAACACGTTTGCACACACCACACACAACACACACACACACACACACGCACACTCTTTTCTCTTTTCTTTCTCTCTCAATTAAATGTCATAAAATCCGCACACTTCTTTTGTCTAAATTTCTCGCCTACAAAACTTTTGCCAGACAGGCAGACACGGGGCTAAAACCGATCACTTTCATTTACGGCTCACGGCAGTTTGCAACCAGCCTAGCCTGTGCTGTGTAAACGAAAGCACACTCGGCCGGGTGCAACCACATTGCATCAGAAATTCGAGATGGCCACGTCGACGCACGCTTGAGGCTGTCGCGTGACACGACCGGGTTTGCCATCTGTTGCTTGCGACTATATTGAACAAGTAGGCTGTGTTCGACTTGCGCTCTGTTGTGGACACTGTGTTTTAATTGTGTTATTTTAAAATGCTCCTAACTAAAACGTTTTACTGAAGAAACAGGTTTGTTATTCGAGGCCATTAGTTATTTTACTTTAAACTGCATGTTAGAGTATTTGTTGAAAGAATTGGCGAAGCATGTTAGTTCGCTCTCTCACATCGGTGAGTGAGGAGAGATTGTTTTTATAGAAAACGAACAAAGTGAACACGCTCTACGCGCTTTGGACTCATGAACGACTATCTTAAAGGTTTGTTGGTCAAGGATATTGAAACAAGATCGTAGCTAGTTTTTATACGTGTTTGACTATTGATGCTCGCTCTGGTTTCCTTATCTAATAAATGGCCGCTGCATTGTTGAAAGTGCCCCCGAAAGCAAATAACAAAAACCATCACAGCATTGAGTGTTGGAGCTGGCCTTGAGCTCAAGCTTCTAAAGCCATGTTTAAAAAACATGGGCGTTCATGTCTTAAGGCGGAGGGTAACACGACTGATTCGTCTATGTAAAAAACTTATATCTTGAAACATTTTGCTGTTTTTACTCCCAAGTAAAAATGTTTGTCTCAGTTTGTATCAGCTACGTGATTGATTGTTAACTACAGATTCAGTGTTCATGGGGCAAGCTGATCCTGTGTATTAAGTTGTGTATACTTTTTCTACAGCGCTTTAATTCTAACCAGTTATAATGCTTTAAGTGTGCCCTTTATGCAACTGAATGGCGCGATTTTCGATTGTTCCTCGGCCCACAAAACTAGATAGTGGTTAGGCTAGTGGTCCTTAGTACATTTCCAGTTATGGAGAGGAAGTAGTGTGTGGCCTCCCTCGCGCACTACTTTCTTCATAAAAATGCTTTAAATATACAATGCCGGATCGTTATGACTACTGGCGATTAGAGCTGCCATAAAAGCTTGGCTACAGCAATTACTGCTGTAACTTGAGGGCACAGCAAACTAGGCCAATACCAAACCCTTTCGCTGATCGCTTGGGCCGCCAATGACGTCAGCCCCTGCAAAGCTGGTGGCTAATATGTCAAACGACCCTATAGTGATCGCTTCTTGACTGCAAAGGCGGCTGCTCAGCAAAGCTCAGCGGCCAAACTAGGGCCAATAGACCCTTTGTGATCACTGGGGTTGATTGAGGTGTGCAGCGCGTGACAAACCTTGTTTAGTCACAAAGCATAAGAACATGCTGGTGGCCCCTAGTTAGTTCCACTTTTTGTTTGTTGGTGTGTTTTTGGCCTACCCCACGCACACGCTAGTCCCCACCCACCCCACCCCTGGACTGGTCTATTGTGTGGTTTGTTGTTTGTTTGTGTTTGTTGTTTGTTTTGTCCAGTTGCCCCCTAGCATGCACACCCCCACCCCCACCTGCCCCTCCCCCCCACCCACGCACTCGCGCACTCACTCAAGTTCATTCTAAGTTTTTACACAAGGTTATTCTCCAAGTTATTACTTAAGTTACTTCTCTAAGTTGTCCTTAAGTCATTCTAAATTATCCCAAGTTCTTACTTAAGTTTCTTCTAAGTTTTTAATTAAGTTTGCCCAAGTTTTTAATAAGTTCTTGATCAGTTCTTAATTAAGTCTTAATAACGTTTTGATAAGTTTACGCATAAGTTCTTGATTAAGTCATCCTTTATGTACAACCAAGTTCTTATTAAGTTATCTTATAATTATCAAAAAAATACAAGCTATGTTTGTTATTTTAAATAGTAGATGTCTAATATAGTACACACACGGCCTCAAAAAACGCGTTATCGGTTGAGGGATGTTCCTTGCTCAGCGTTCTCTGCATAGATCTTAAGGGAAAAGTTTTAAACCTAATGCAAACCGCATTGATTACAATTCGGGTCTTGGCGCTCAATGTCACTTTATAGACTCCAGGTCTTTTATTATTGACTCCATCTTTTATAATACGCCATGATCTATTTTTATTAAAAATTTTTAAAATTAAGGTTCTTAAAATATATTATTCCATTATAAAGGATCAAAATGATGCTTTGTTATTGGCCGGTGTTTTGGCGTTGCAGTTGTGTTGGCCTTCTGTATTTAGCGGTTTTCGCGAGATTGTTGGAGGCTTTGTTGTTTTTGCCACAGCGTCCGCGTTTATATATGTTTATAACAGTTATATACTGCCCCAACAGCAGCAAACAAATGAGCGCCAAAAATGGCAACATGTTTTAAGTCAATATTCATGAAGACTTTGGGCCCTTGTATCGCATTGGAGTTTTTATAGCCGGCAATTGAATTTCTACTTGTTTTTGGCTTTGGCGATGTTATGTTTTCGACTGATGAGTCATATTCTGTAACATGAATTTTTTTAGTCTGTTCCTTATGCTATTTTTTTTCCTGCTTCAATACACGACCGGATTTCGCTTATGGCCTTCCGCCTGATTCAGCGTTTCTGCTGATTTTCTGGCTTGGTTACTTTCTCCACCTGATTCTGTGTTTTTCTGGTTCTGTGATTTTTCTCCAGATCGTTCTTTTTGAAGGGAAATAAAAATCTATATGATTAAAAGTTATTAATCCATGATTACATGGCGGATAAACAATGTTCCAAATCTTATAGTATAAATACACCTAGAGACTCTAATGACCTTTGTTAAAACTGGATCTTGCGTTTTTAAATATACTGTAAGATCTTGTTCAGAATCAAATGGTGTTTGCAAATCTACTGATAGTTTAGTGTACAAACTAAGAAGTTTTTTTGCCCCACACTTTACACCATTCTAGACCCCAGCTGCGTCATACCTGTTCTCGCGCTACTTTATATGCGCCTTTGTGAAACGCACTTCTGTTGTATCTGTTTCTATGCGGAATTCAGTTCCGAGGAATGTTTTTTTTGTTTTCCCCACATGCTGCCAAAAGAATACAGCCTCACGCACTTTTGGGCCATACTAGCTTGATCATCAACTTGGTCTTTCATAAGTTCAGGAAGGTTTGGCTGCCTTGTAGTGTTATAGTAGATCATCCTCGTCATTGCTTTTTTAATTAGTTTTAATTATTTTATTTTCTAAAAAATGAGCATCCGAGAAAACTCTCAAACTTGGTTACCAACCTTGTTTACCATTCTGCTGTTATGGGCAGGCTAAGTGTAGGATACTCAATGGCTTGGTAAATAGCTTGATTAAGAATTATCACTGCAGATCTTGGCAAAACTAGACTTTGGGCTCGGACTCGCAAAAGCTAATTGCTACAGCCATTGCTGAGCGCTCGCTTCGCGCCACAACTCGATTTTCTAGTGTTAAGCAAGGAATAATTCGGACATTTTAATATGTAAAAGAAAAAAATACATTTATAAAAATTGGCTTCACTCCGCACATTAATGATAGCGGGCGCTTGTGGTGAATGCGCTTGCTTTTAGCGGAAGTAATTCGCATATAGTAAACTGCGGGATGACGGCGAGAGGAAAAAGGGACAATAACAAGCTATGGGTAAGGAACTAGCAGCTGCACAAGAGCCTATGAAAGCAGAGAAGAGACTTGAGCAGAGTTGATTTTATAATACACATGAAAGAAACCAGGGGCTTGCAGATTACACATTTAAAGTTGTTGATTTCAAGCAATAAAACAAATATTATCTAGTAACAGGCAAACCGGTCAGACATTGCCCCCCACCAAAATTCAGTGACTTTTATCAACCTCGAAAAACAAAAGATGCAAGAATCGGGCGTTTATTTGGTCGTTGGTATGACCGTTCCAGTGTATTTTGTGACATTTTTAACCATATTGGCTTGAATATAAAATGAACAAATCTATTATTCGACACAAAAGGATATTGGAAAAAGGGCTTTCACAGCAATTAAAAGCAAAGCCAAGCGGCAGGGGTCAGTGAACCAAACAGCAAAAGAATGGGTTTTATCTAAACAAGCGATTTGGCAAATTGATTACCTGCCCTAGACGAATACAGAGACCGACTTTGTGACACTCTCTCACTCACACTAAACGACACCCATCAAAAGGATCTTTCTATATTTACCCTCTGATAGATTAGTCTGAAAAACGATTTAGTACGCACTTACAGTCATTGACCATAGCTTCAAGATACAAAGATGCAGAACATTAACAACCAAAACGAGGCTTTGCTGTTGTGTTTTGCCATACAACTGATTTACCAACGAGGTCCTTTAACTGATCCTGCAGCTCTTCAAGTTGATGATGGAAAAGGAATTTAAAGGCCAAAGTGAATCAATTTTGTTAAAACATAGAGTTCCATCAAAAAGAGGCATTCCGGGGTTCTAAGATCCAGGGTTAGTTGCCCTCCACCAACCTTTAACAATCAGTTAGCGAAAAAAAGACTTTTTTCTTACCTAGTATCCCTGAGGAGCTGATTGACAATTCTCTCAACAAGAATGGGTTAGAAGACTGCCCTCACTCAGTTTTGCGCGCAAAGAATAATGGGAAGAGATGTTTTGTAATGAGGCTAAAAACCAGTACAAGCATTTAAAGGAAAAACAATAATGATTGCTGAAAGACTCAGTACAACCAGCAATCAATCTATTCATTGGTTTGAAAGTAAGGGTACTTTATTTACCGGGGGAAGCAGAAGGGGACACTCGCATCAGGGCAACCGATCGGTTTGGAGTGTTTGAACCGTAAGAAATAAAAAGTATTGTAAGATGTATTCACGCCCGTGTATCTTTTCGCGCTCCGGAACTGACACACAAAACAACCAGCTCCTCAAAGATTCTTTTGTGAAAGAAGAACTGCAGATAATTCCGCCAGACACTGTTTTCCGCTTTCTCTCTCGCGCATTTTCTCTCGCGTAATACATATTGTGCGTTTTAAAATGGAAGGCCGGAAAGGAAGCGCACAGAACAGAACGAAACAAGAATGGTAATCAGGAAGAGGCCTTGAAAATGATACGGGGAATCATTCTCAGGCGTGTTTTGTAATGCCTATTAAGGAAACATTTTTCGAGGATTAAATCAATGCATGCTTAAAATCTACTCCAGATCACCTACACTCAAAACCCCAATGGGAAAAAGGAATATGGGAAAAAAGGAATATCTTGAAATAATAAAAAATTCGTAACCTCGTCACAGGCAAACATGAGAAAAGATTTTAAATGGACTTGGGATGAAGCTATGACTGAATCTTATAATAAAAGTTGATGAAAAAAATTTAAAAACCCTGTTTATGCGCGCTTCTCCAGTGCCCAATGCATATGAAAAATCCTGGTTAACAAAACACCGTTTTGTGTTTGTTCTATTCTAATGACTTCTTTTGTTAAAACAGTTGTTGTCATCTCATGGAGTTTAGATCGTAGTCTTACGTTGTCATGATTGAAAAAAGTCTTATTGCCAAAACAATGCTTCTTTGTAATTGTCATTGTTGTGATTTGTTTGGACTGTCCACGCTGCGTGATATTCCCTTTGCTTTCTTAATTGATTTTCTCCTGGCTCGTAATACTGTACATTTTTGACCTATAAACCAACATCATCCTTGATCACCTTTCCAGTTAATTCATCCTTCATCTTTCCTATCACCTTCTTGTTGTAATTGATGGCAAAAGGCGAATCTTTAGGGTAAGCTGATGTATCATACCATCCCGCATGTCCTTTAGCTACTTCCATTTCATGTCCTTTATTGATGTATTCAGTAGGAATTTCTATAACAAAAATGTCTGTATCTGTGTAAATTACTATGGAATCAGATACGAGGCTTAAAGTGTCATAAAGAAAACTCTAACATCCAAAAGCTTTGTTAATTCTAATCTCTTCACTGTAAACCCTTTTAAAACAGGTTTGCTCCCCAATTGACTTTCTTTTTTTTCAATCATTATTGCCAAAAAACTGGTCATGAAATCTTTGAAGTCCTGATATTTAGGTTTTGAAGTCAGCTATAATTGCCGTCAATTTCTCTGGTGACCAATCTGAATCTTTGCGTTGTGCGCGCTCTTCTCCATAGTCTTTCCAAATCAGCTGTTGTTCTTTCAGCTTGTAAAAATGTTCTTTTGCCTGAAGCATCTGTGGATTTAGTTCTGAGCATCTGTCGTTATTCATGATGTTTGGTTTTCATGACAGCACTTCTTGATCGACATCAGCAATATACGTCGCGAACAGCTGTTAAACTTTAAACATGTCTAAAATAAAATTGTTAGAAGTCTGTAATGACAGACATTTTTTTTTTGCCTCGTAGATTAGCACAAGTTTAGGTGGATTCTCTTGGATCCATCTTTTTGGATTTCTGCTGCTAATGGATAGTCATTATGCAGGTCCATGGAGTTCATGAGGATATTTCTAAGTCAACTTCTAGAATTGAACCCACACGCTTGTTGATCAGGCGTTAAAATGCCTCAACCACTTTAATGCCTTTTGAATATATATTCGGATCACCCGCACTGAGCGCTGTACTTTTAAAGTTGCGTAATGGTAGTGATTTGCGCCATAAGCCCAACCATACAGAGTGTTTGCATCTAATACATTACGTCTCTAGTTAGACCTTTTACTTTGGATCATTAGTCGTCCAAGTATTTGTTGTTTGCTTTACAGTAATGATGAGATACGGCTCATACTAATGTCCACCACGCAACTACTCTAGTTCTTCAATCATCTGAATCATTGGTAAATCGGACAAAAATCAACCTGTATTCAGTAAAACATTTTAAGAAAGCATCCAGCTCATCCCGGGTGGCACGAACATATAATGTGCAGGATCCAAATGTATGTTTCATGCAGGGTTTTCTATAATTTTCAAAGCAGTCCGCCACAAACATGTATCAGCCTTTAAAGTAGGAATCATGATAGTCTCCATTGTTTTACACTATAACTTCTGCCACGCATCTTGAGCACATGCTGGTAATCAGTATTCACTGTGTCCTTTCACTCTGGACTAGAAAGATACGCAGGCCTTTAGGAGGAAGTGTGTTCTTCATCAAAACTTTTCCCAAACTGTTCATGTACTCATAAGGGGTGTGTAAACACCCTTTCTAACAAAGCGTTGTGTCAAATATTTTTCGTTATTGGGCAGGACTTTAAGGAATAGCCAGTGCCTCTAATGAGCCCATCATGTGTTGCATTCGAGTCCTTAAAATGACATGTTATTAGATTAAAGCACATGTACTTTTCTGCTCTGACTGTGCAATGCATGCTACATTTAAGGCCGCTGGTTTACTGTTGACAATATAAGATGAGAGTCGTTAACCTCGAAGTTATGAACGAAGATGGGCAGCTTTCCAATTCGTCTTTGGTTCAAACTTTAGTTGAAGATTGCATTTGTCGTTATGCGCCCCCGCTTTCCTCTGAAACCTTTCAACTTAATGTGATCATGGGTTCTCTTTTACTGGTTGGATTTCGCTGCGTTTCTCTGATGAGATGGGCCCTTAAACCACAAATCAACAGTGAAGTGCGATGAGGCATCTGATGTTGGTCTTCCAGAACGTCATCATGATTTCAGATATAATTCAGATTATTAGAACAATCATTAGCACTTGCTGCTGCGCTGTGTATAAAAAATCTTCTAGCCGCATTTGGGCCTCTGTATAATTCTGGTGCTGAATGGGCGCCATCCGACCGACAACAATGGAAGGGCAAATGAACATATCTGATGATTATCATTAAGAGTTTTTCGAAGTTTTTGATGTGTGGCCCTTCATTAAAGGTACAATTAGCGACTCGAAGTCTGCGTAGTATTAACTACTTTTGGACTTGTTTGCAGCACGTTATCCAGTTCTAAAACTAAACTTTAAGATCCAGGTGGGGGCGTCGTAATTGTTCTGTATTACAGTCTACAGAACTTTTTACAATGTTTTCTTTTGTTCGCTCGCGGCTCGGCTTGAACAATGGCAGTCTTGTTAAACATTTTTTACTAGAATTCTTGTTTGCCATGATCTTTTGAAGTATGCATGCATTAGTCCTACTCATTGTTTGTATCAATGTGTAATGAAGGTATAGCCCGCTGGCGAAATCATTAGGGTAATCTCCACATGACTTTTGTGTTAGCCTTCTTGCTCTGACCTGCTCTTGGTCACTTTAATGGCACAAATTTGTTTCCTCATCCCATGTGTATACCTCGTAACAGTTATGGGGTTGTTTTGTTCTTCAAACTGATCAATTTGGTCTACACGAACAGGAAAGGATATTCCATTGAAGTTAGTTCTTTGGGTATTGCCGATAGTTAGTCACTCTCTCTGCGTGTTCGCGGACATGATGCAGCCTTGCAGAGGAACACACCACATGAAACATTTGTTTGTCTGAATTTTTTATGTTTTAAACTTGCTTCTTTTAAACCAACTTCCCGAGGGTTAGCGGAATGGAAAGCGTGCCTACAATCGGGTGCATACCTTAGCTGGTTTTACTCTAATCTCTAAGACTTCGCCTCACAGTCAATAACCAGAGCCTCACTTGTTAGCTTCACTTCAGCGGCAGCGTCAAACTGTCTGTTGTAAGCAGTTCGTACTGCCCAACCCGGTGTTTAAGTATTATGAGAAAGAATAGCTGCTGTTTAGTTGAGACCCAGACTTCTAGATTTTCTTCATTTATGTTACATAGTCGATTAAAACAGCTAACATTACTTAATACTGCGGGTCTAATGTTAGTTTGACCTGGATCTCTTTGAGAAATTGCATGTTTACAACGCTTGCCTGTACGTTTGTTGGGTAATAACTTCTAATTCAATACGCAATTCAGTGCTCTTGATAAACGCTCTCTCTCGAGCATTCCTTCAAACAATTCGTCCTTTGTTTCCTTCAATATATCCTTAGCCATGCTAGTTTTCCTTCTTTTCTAAAGCCATAAATATTTATTTAAATTAAAAAAATAATTACTTAATCAGAATAAAATATAACGGTCTTTTTGCGCTTGGACTCATAAACTAAAGAATAAACACTCTTTGGTGTTGTTTTCTGTGAGATGTTTAGAACAGAGTTTAATGTTTCGTTTACTTTTATTATGCATTCCTTTTTTATCGCTCGGCGTCTGCTGTTGAGAAAAAACTTGTCACCGCCTTTCTTTGAAGATCCAAACTTTGTTTTTGTAGTCATCTAAAATCAGCTGGTAAACGCTAGTAAATTCTTCATCCGTGATGTTTGAGTAAACAGCGCTTTATTATTGTAGTTTTTACGTAAACGAAACTAAGTTAGCCGTTATTAGTTGAACCATAGCTGTGTGCTTTTGGGCTTTAGTTTTTAATTTTTTACCGGCCCGCACTTACAGCTAATGGAAGCACAGGCGAGAGCTTAAGACAAAACCCTCCTATGGGGTTAAAGCTGCGGGTGCGCCTATGTTCCCTGTTGGAGCTAAGTGGACCTACGACTCGTCTGCTGATAGAGGCTTTTAGTCGATGTTCAGTATTAACTATGTAAACAGCAATTAAGAAGGCAGCAGAATACCTTCGTTTGTTTGACTGTATTTTGAAAGGTCCTGCTCTAGTTTTTTGTTGCTTTTGTGTAATGTTTGTTAATCTGAAGGTTTTTTCTTCAGGGGTTTACTTATAACAGAAGAATTGCTGCTTCTCTTCTCTTGGCATCTCCGGTGCTGTAGGCACATTTGGATAACATTAACAGACTTGCTTTTTATAAAATGAAAATAATTTAGTATAATACATAGTCTAATCTGTTTTTGTTGAAGATTTCAGCTGCGCATCATATAATAAAACAAATGTTACATTAAAGCGGTTTATGGTTCTTCTTTCTTTATCATTGAATGTTTTATTACGTCTCTCACTTTTCTCCCGTTTCCATACGAACTCATTGATTCTCTGTTGACCTTAGGTCATCCCATAAACTCGTATTTTGTTGTTAAATTACATCAAGCTGAACATTGTGAAGGATGTAAATCCTTTTAGACACTAGGTTGCTGTTGGTTTTCTACACCTCCCACCCCAAAAACAATTTTATTATTTTCGTCTAAAATGATGATAAGGTCTAAGCCGCTAGCGTAGATTTGGGTTAGGACTACGTTCAATTGTAATTGCATCTTTCGGTTATTTTAGGAATAATTAAACTTTTCGCTTGCTCTTTTGAACGGTTCTTCATCTTACACAGCAATAAAATACCTTTAAGCGTTATTGATGTGCGTGCTTGCTAACTAAAACTAAAATTCCATATGTGTCTGCCCTGCTTTCTGGGATAATGACGTTGTTTGATGATTCCTCTCTTCTCGTAATATATTGCTAATCTTGACTGATTATTGTCCATAATCAGCTTTGCTAAATCAGGGTTTGCAACAACGTCAAACTCTAAACGAGATGTCCCGAAATGCTTGTACTTTGCTTCGGATTGTCTGATGATTTGATAACACCACCACCACCCCCCCCGCGTTTGTATTCGTCTAAAAGTTAGTTATTTTACAATCTGTCTTTTAATGCTCCCGCGCGAAAGTATGGTGCATGCGCTCTTTAACCAACTCAAAATCTAAGGGAATGGATCTCAAAAACGCAGCATTTCCATACGCAAACTTTACAGCTACATACTTTTTGCCGTCTTGCGCTCTTTCTGCACAGCGCATAATTCTAAGTTTTAGGCTCTTCTTCATTTTCAATTCCTTGAACCGCACAAAGTAGCCTTTCATTCCCAGTTAGCCATAGATCAGAATCAGTCGGTTAAAAAATATGTCTAGCATTGTGTAAAGAAAATAATCGCTTCTTGCCCCTCAAGTTTTATGAAATTTTCTTAACGATTGCAGACCAGATTGTACAACTGTCCTGTTGGTGGTATGTTGTTGAAGTGAGTCTATTTGAACGTAGACGCGCAGAGCCTGGCACAATCACTTCATCGCTCCTACGCGCCTGGACTTCGCTTGACAGTAAGAATTTGATCGCATCAATAGTCGTCGGATTATTTGGAACAGTAATATTCCGCTCTTATTGCCCTTCACGCGCCACGGGTTCTTTCAGTCTTCTATACGGTTAAGAATCGAGCCATGTGCTAGTGCTTCTTTTTTTATAAACAAAATTAAAAAGATAAAAAATTTTTTTATTTTTAAACTGGCAGGAATTGAAGCTGAAAGAAGATCCCTTCCCCCCCCCCCACCTAACAGATTATGATGTTTTTGATCTGGAGTCGACTGAGTGAAATGATCCCTTTGACCGGCATCGACTCAGCGCTCTCGATGCGGCGTGAATTAACAGAAGTTACGGTCGGAGCATTTTACTCAAAGTTTAGGTCAAGAAAACCTCCCGAATTTATAGACCCAAATGGATTTTGAATTAGAAGATGGTCATTTGTTTGTTAAGGGGCGAATCAAGGAGAATCTGTTCGGCTTTAACCTAAACCAGACCCATCAATGTTTTTATGCCAAAGGGTACATTTATACAATGACTCAGTTGTGGGAAAGATCAAAATTCGCTTGGTCTTGTCTAGACCGAAATTAGATAAGGTTGCAGTTGCTAAACTTCAAACCACACTGACAGGAACTTCCCAACAGTTAACCTAAATACAAAACATAGAACTTAAAGAATTTAATCAATCTGGCAGATGAAATAATAAAAATGCAATAGAAGCAGAAACCTGTTTTTCAGACTATGAAACGCATTAGACTATACACGACTCGGCCGCTTACCCATGCGAGAAAATTAGCGGCCCTTGATCATGCTTTGGAAGCATCAGAGCGCGAATTAAACAAACAATTTAGCAAAACTAGGTGAACTAGAGGAGCATAATAAAAAGAGAAAAGGAAAACTCCTCGTTTGAGGTGTGACGCCAACTTAGGCCTGATATTAAAGTAAAGAATAAGACAAAGACTAAAAAATCTTGTACATGAAAGATCAGCAAGATAGAAGCGCTGACTACTAACCGAGACCAATTACGAACTCAAGTATATTGAATAAGAGAAACACTATCGTATCTATAAAATTTTATGATGAAGACACAAAAATTAAATACTACACTAGCAGAACGAATCGAAACCACTGCGCGTTAGAGAGCAAGGAGAGGAGTACATTAGTAAGGCGTTATAAAGCCTTATGTATTTGCCAATAAGAACTCTGGTTGTTGGCTCTTAATTACAGGGGCCCGGTGGTCAAAGTTCAGTTGCCACCACAACCAGCACGCCCTCCACCATGATAAATCTTGGGGTATTAAATAAAATACAGCTCTTGATCATTCTTGCGAATTTATTAAAAAAATTTGCTGGTAAAGCCGGGACGCTTTACCAGGAGTTTGGGGAGTATTGGTCAGCTGGCTTTTGTCTACTGCAAGCAAAGTGCTGTTGGCTTTATGGCCGAGCAACTCTACAAGCACTTATGGACATTAGGTTCTCGTAAATTGTTGGGTTATATTTAGTTAGATAAAAGGACAGTAATCATACTGCCAGTTAATCCAAGAAAAGCGCTGGTCTTTTCATATTTCCTCGCGGTCACGGTGAGAACAGAGTCCGACGAGCCTTTTTGCCTGAGGTCGCCAATGACTTTGGGGGTTGGTTGGTGGTTTGGACTTCGGGGATTGGATATGCAACTTAATCTTGATTGTTCTTTTATTGTTTCGTGTAATATTTCTGGCTCAGAATTTATGTCGTTTTCCCAATCCTTCTGTTCAATTCCTGTATAAGAATTTCATTATTTTAGTTGATTATTATTCTACTGGAGGTTGAGGTCAGAAACGGCAGCATGTATAAACCAGTGCCAACAGCAAAAGTTTACTTTCGGATCCTTGCGTATTGTAAAACAATTTGGTTATCTTTCATACTGAAGGTTAAATCAAAACTGTAGAATTAATGGCCGCCCTCAAATTTGCTAAGTATTTGTTTTTGTGCGTCAAAGCCTCAGCAAGTAGAAGGAATCAGTTATGCCTCGTTTCGCCTCGCGCGCCTTGCGAACTATGCAAACACCAAACGTAAGATAGAATAGAGTCGTTTTTTCGTTCTATTCCCGCTCTGTTTAGGCCCTTAGAAGTGTCTAAGTAAATGTTGTCCATGCTGTTTTATGCTCTTCTGTAGGGACCCGGGTTCCTGATCTCACAGTTGCGCCCCAAAAAAAAGAAAGTTTTGAAAGGACGGGATTGCCAGTCAATATTTATACTTTCTGTGCGTGCCCCGAATTAAAGGTTCGGCCTAGGCACCCGATGATTATGATACCAACTTTTGCGTCTAAAGCCTGTCTTGAGCGCTTAATTATTGAATTCGTTTACAGATCCTGCGTCAAAAGCCCTTCATGTCTATTTATGTTGCGAGTGGATTTAAACTGTTTTGTCATTTGGCAATGGCGCTCTGCAAATTCAGTCAAATATTACGTCTGAAGGTTGTAATAGAAATGAAATCTGTACACTGACCTAACCAAAGGATCATGTGTGATTTAAATGTATCAGCATACGACACTCCACACCCAGTTGATGCGCCAAACACTGCAAAGTTGAACTGGTTATGATAAAACTGCTCTCGCACGGATAATATGGACTTAACCACGCTTTCTGGATGTGCTCGTTTTCAATAGGGGAGGTTAAGATAGCTCTTCAATGGAGTACTCACCTTTTTATGAAAAGAGGCAGTCTGGGTTCACACGAAATGTCAAGGTATCATTGCTATTATTTTTATGATTGTAGTGCGGCCCTCCAAACCCCATCAGAATATTTTGCGACAGTATATTTGAATGCACTCATTTTTATTTCGTTTTCTCTCTCTCAATATGTTTGTAACAATAACAACCAAGGGACCGTCCTTCGTTTTTAGAACATGCTTATGCGTCTTAACGCTATGCGGCGCGGCCAATGGTCTGCCGCTCTCCTGAAATATTTTCAAGTTGTTTATGGTTTAATTAAGCTGAAGCCAAGGTGAATAATAAAGGTTCTAAAAAGTTGACAAAACAGGGCACCAAAGTTAGCGAATTTTAACCCTACCTGATGGGTTTTACGGGTTTTGTCACTAATAGAAGCAATGACGCGCTACTTTGACATTACTCTCAAACTTAACCATCTTGCAAATCTAAAAACAATGGTACATTTCAAGCTGAAGAAGAAAGGAGGTTACTATTTTGATAAAGGAGCTAGCTATAATGTGGAGGCTTTACGGCTAAACATTTATAGATTTGAGTTACACCGAACCATAAACTATTTTGAGGGGGAAAGTCTCCGCTCGATCATGCATTACTCTTCATTACTCTATGTTCATTTGGCATGAGCTAAGAACTGAATGATAAACATTATATGATGGAAGGCCCTCAACTGTTTCTTAAGAGCTCTACCATCAGGGAAGGAAAGCTCGCCTGCCTTATTTGCGATTATGAAATATTATACCAATTCCCTAATTTACTGTTCGCGCTCACAAAGATAGTTTGTGGGAGGGTCGAGATCGTTTAATATAAGATCAAAGACAAAACGGGGGAAAGTCGTTTTATATAAAATGTGATAACCTTTGCACATTGTTTTGGAAATTAAACTAATAAAATCGCGCGACTAAAAAATATGTTCGCGGGGGCAAGAAGATCCAGGAGTTACATTGGCGCCTGTAAGGTGTGCTTAACTTTTGAATTATAAAGACCTTGCTGAGTTGCGGGACTTTAACAGGAATGGCGAAATAGCACTTTGTTGGTTTTGAGTACACTAAAGGATAGGTGATTATAAACGTGTGTTAAAGAGATAAAGAGGTTGGCGACAACAAAAAGTGCGTCACTTCCTAAACTAGAACAACTGCGCCAATCTAGAGGCAAATAATGTAGGCCAGTATGAATATAAAATGGTTCGAAAACCTGACCTCTCATCCAATGGCCACTTAGAACCATATTTAGAATGGGACATAAAATTGCGCGCTTTTCATAAAGCCCCATTTAACCACGCGCGCGCGCTAGCGTTTTCAAAAAAAGTTTCAGAATAGCATTCAACTTGGACTTTACATGTAAGTCTTATGCCCAGATGACAATAGTCGGAAGAAAGAGATTGAATAAAGCCGTACGTATGGGAAAAAAAAAAACCGTACATGACTCCACAGAAAGAGAATAGGGTTTTAAAAGATGTTCTACAAAATTACAGTTCATGCGCAATGAAAATTAGGGGGACACGGTTCACAATAATATTTGAAATTTCTGTGCGCCTTAAAAAGATTAGGAGAGGGATGGGGGGATGTGGGCGTTTAGTGACGTACCTTTTTAAAGGAATTCTAATTAAGCTGGCAAAACGTAGACGTTGTATAGTTTATTAAAAGTTACTGTTTTGTCATTATTACCCCAATGGTGAGGATATTTAAGGTATAACAAAAGCACAAAATCCTCATATTTGTCTAAAATAGAAACATTCTTACCAGCACTGAATTGGCAGAATTAAACTTACACATTTAGGACATCGCATATAGGATTTTATTATTATGAACAAGTTTTTTTAACAGAGGGGCATGATAAAAACAATAACCGGATTAGATTAAGTTTGTTATAATACTATGGAGCAGTTAAACTTTATGACAAAACTCCTCATTGCTCATTGATTTGTGGGCTGACTGGTTGTGTGGAAAAACATTATTTGTCTAGACCTATTACAAAACTGTTTATCGTTTAATTTTTAATCATATTGTGGTTAGTTTTCTCGCGATCCAAACTTTAATGGAAACAAAGCATATCATAATAGAAGTTTATATGGACAGATGATGACATATATTTAGTTGATCCTGCAAATAGCAATAAACTGTATGTGAGTGTTTTTAGCTCTACCAGTTTTTATAGACTGCCCGTGTTGACAGGAAAGCAAACAATATTTTTATAAGATGGACTGTTCTAGCCAGTAAGAGACATAGTAAAAAGAGAAACACTTTGTCGATAACTAGCTATTCAGCGGCTAAAGACATGCTGGGATAAGTGTTGAGGATTTGATGCCAGAATATCGCTTAACTCAGTTTTTAACAGACTCTTTTGAGTAAACAGAGGCGCTCTCTGACTGATAGTGTTATTTCACATGAAAGACAGAGCCCCACACTCATTTGAACGATTGTCTTGCGCGGAATATGATGTATTGAAAATGACTCAGGAAAACACAGGATTAAACAAAACTGAAATCTGAAAAGTTTAGTAATTAGTATTGAAAAACAAAAACGGATAACCCTACACAGTATGTTTGTTTGTAGATAATCGTTATTTTTTGGTTATTGATGTCTTACTTGTCAGAGACAGGAAAACCTTTATTCTGGGCATTTCGCCGAAACTGGTTGTGGGGCGAAGGTCTGGGTCCCAGAATGATGGGTTTTCCTGTTCTTACTGACGTGCTTAGAAACGCCAGAAATATTTAAAAATAGTCGGTATCTCCATCAGTGAGGACTTGACGATTGTATCCAACCTCAGATCTGTTGAAGGGAAGCTAGCTGAATCTATTCTGCCAACTATGTCCAGTGTGGTCGTCAAACGGCTAAGATCATTGCAAAACTTAAAATGAAATAAAAAAAACTGTGACGTTTTTTGAGTCTTGGCAGAAGAGATTTGAACTTCAATTACTGAGTGAAATGGCTTAATTCCTACGGACTTTTGATTGTGTTAACTTCATGTTTAGCAAGATGTGTGTGAGGACCGTTGCTGTTGCTGTGGGGGTATGAGCAGGTATGTTGTTGTGTGCATTGTAACGTTTGTGTAATTTTGTAGGTATATCATGTATGTGTTATGCATGTATGTATGTATGTACATGTGTATATGTGTGTTTGCATTTCTGTGTTATGATGATGTAATGTATGTGTGTTTGTACATGAGTATGTGTATACTATATGTATGTATGTATGTATGTGTAACTTATGCGCGCGCGCGTATGTATGTATTGTGTTGTTGTAATGTATGTGTAAGTGCGCGCTCGCGCGTTTTTTATGCATAAGTATGTGTATATGTATCTGACCCTGTCTCGCTTATTGTATGTATTATCTTTCGGGCTAGCTCAGGTTTTGTTTTACAGAGTGGGCGGGGAGGGGAGGAGAGTGGGGTTGAGGTTGTATTTCGGAGTGGCTTTCTTTGCCCCTTGTCAGTCATTTACAGAAATGTGTTATAATGACCGTATTTTTTTTTTCCCTTTCTTTCCCCTTTGGGGAACACGGAAGGTGAGGGAGAAGGATGGTGGTGATAATGTTTCTGTTATCCTTCACATCAAAATGATAGCAAATATATTATTTCACACTTTGTGTTTCATATGAATGTACATGTAAGAGTTTTTGCTATGGGCTTTTATATATGTATGTGTGTGTGTGTGCACGTCCTGCGTCTTGTTGAGCGTGCGTGGTGGTGTGTGTGGGTGTGTGTGTAGTGTGTGTGTGTTGCGCGCGCGACGGTAGGGTGTGTGTGTGTGTGTGTGTGCTGTGTCATGACTTGTTGTGAGGGATATGCTTTAGCAGTCTTTAAAAATTATTTTTCTGCTTTCATTAGGTGGAGGATTGCTACCTTTTTGGTGATGTGTGTCTTAGTTCTAAAGTGTGGTTTATGCGATTTCCTTGCTCAATCGACGGGGATTTTTTTTTTCTTCTTCACGCGTCTTCCAAATTGCGCTTCACTCCACACAGTTTCTTTTTGACACAAGCTTATGTGTCTCCGCCCCCCCCCCCCCCTACTCTCCCCACCCCCCCCCCCCCCCCCCCCCCCTCCCAATCCCACCGAGATTATAATGCACGGCACACGTTCGCCTAGTATTGCTTCACAAGCGGACAAGTGTATGTAATGTGGTTTACCACCCTTACTGAATAGTATTTTTTTGTGTTTTTTTGGGTTTGTTGTTGTTGTTGTGGTTGTTGTTGCCAATTGCTAACTTGTTAATTTTGTTGTTGTCATGTTGTGTGCTGTATGTGTGTGTGTTTTCTCTAGATGTGAGGTTAAAAGGTATTTGTTCCCACCACTCCCCCAACTGGACAGGGTACAAGTGTGGATGTGTTCACTGTGTTATAAAAACCAAAGTTGCTAACTAGTAGTTCTTTTCAGATGTTAGGTCAGCTCATGGCCTTGCTTGTCTGATTATTTTGTTAATTTACCATGAATAACGCCTCAGCTCTATATATTTGATGTGTTCATGGTTTTATAAAACCAAAGTTCATACCAATATAAATCTCTCCTCTCTCTATCTCTCTCTCTCTCCCTCTCTCTCTCTCTCTCCTCTCTCTTTCTCTCTCTCTCTCTAAGCTCTCTCTCACATTGCACTTTATTAAGTTGGGGTGGTTTGAAAACTTTTGAAGGATAAAAATTACATGCTTCTGCACTAATGGAATTCACTGTTCCTGGAGATGGAGTGTTGCACACGGCTGCAATTGGAAACGCGCGTTTTTGATTCTTTATTTCTTTTGCATTTTTCTTTTGTAATTTATTGCGGTTTTTTGTAGTTGATGTTGTTTGTCTTCCTGTTTGATTTCTTTTAGAACTTTGATATTAATTTGTATTATGCTATACCTGTCATGGAAAAGGTTCAAATATTTTATGTTGTAATTGTTCTGGCTTTCATGTCATTGAGTGTGTACAAAAAACTGGTTGCGGGGTGGCACAAACTCTGGTTTAAAAACTATAAAGAAAAGCCATGGATATTTTCAATCTCATATTTCCATGAAACTGTCAGGGCCCTCTAACAATAGACAAAAACGAAGTGATATATTTCATTATCCTAAAAAACAAAAAGCATTGTCATATACTTATCTGCAAGGATACTCATTTTGAAGAAAATGGAGCAATATATTCACTTTCTGACTCTGGGGGGGTACCAAGGGATGGTTTTCAAGTCTGCTTCCAATCAAGAGGGTGTAGCAATAACTTTATCTATAACAATTTTGAGTTTAAAATTGAAAATAAAAAGTTTTTTAAGGAAAAGGGTGAGGGAAACAGTTCTTATGGTTTGGTCGAATTAAAACAGAAAGATTTCTCTAAGGTGAATGTTTACGGGGCCATGGCCTAACAGGGATGATCCAGAATTCTATAATATTTTGACCCAAAAAGTTAGTGAAATTTGGTGTTCGCGATCGTAATGTATATAATAGGCGGAGATTTAGTTTTTAAACTGGTGCTTGATCCAGCGAGAGATTATTACAATTTATAAGAATATAAAACAACCCCAAAGCTAAAGAAATGGATTTGACAGATATGATACAATGATAATAGACTTAAATGACATTCTGGGAGAGAATTTAAACCAGACTGTCCTTAGGTATACCTGGCGAAATGAAACCCCTTTCAGGCAAGCTTAGGACTCGACTTTTCATTATTTCAGATCAGGTGCATGGTTTCTTTTGTAGAAGATGCAGAAATGAATCCCTGTGGATTCAGGGGAAGATCACTCCATGATCTATCTGAGCTTGTTTAAATTTAGTGAAAATCGCCTATTAGGAATACTGTTGGGACTCTTTTAATCTTCAATGTTAAAAGATCAAACTTTTTGTAAATCTAAAAAAAAAATTAGGAAATAGAGGCGATGTTTAGAACTTCCACGCACTCATGACATTGACAAACAAAGCACATGACATGTCATTGGCGGTAAGTTCTAAACAAAACGCTATTCCTATTTTGCTTCGTTCGCGCCACAGGAGTCACTCCATTTTGATATTTGGTAAATGAAGTTTATTGAAGAAATTTAAAAAAGTTAAATAAGAATATGCAGCTAGTTCAATATGCAAGGGATGCTATTGATAACATCCCATTCACCTGACTTACATCTATCAAGTTCCAGAAGATATTTTTCTAGACTTTTTCTGTTAATGAAGATTTAGGTCAAGGATATATCCTATGCTACTATGAAAAAGAAAAAAAAAATGATGAAGAAGAGTTCAAGTTTACAACAAGAAATAAAAACTAGGCATGGACGGGTACGGAAACAAAAAGCGAAGAAGAAGTGCATAAGTGATTGAGTCTAAAAAAAGAGCAACTTAAGTTATTACGAGGAGAAAGAATTGAGGGAGTGTTTTAAGGTCACGAGCCAGTATGGATAGCAGAAGGAGAAAAAATTACTAACTAATTTTGTAACTTAGAAAAGCGACATTATGTAAGGTAAATGCATGGGATAGCTAACAGACAAATACGGTAACACTCTGAATGATCAAAAAGACATCTTGAAAGGCACGTTCTGTGCTTTTATGAAAACTTATATAAATTAAAAAAGAAGTGTGTTGAATGTCGTTTTCTCGTAATGATCTTTGCAAGATCGCGCTTCCACAGATTTAGGACAGGAGGAGGCAAAGAATTTAGAGGAGAGAATACTCTGGAAAGAAGGCAACTTTAGTTTTAAAAAAAATATGAAAAAAAAACAAATAAAAGTCCAGGAAAACAGATGGTTCACAGTAGGAATTTTTCAAAGTTTTTTGGAGCTGGATTGGTATTTTCGCGTTTATATTTGTGGTTAGGGACACTGAACGCAGGATTAAAAAAGGAGAGCTTTTCGTATTCTGTGTCCAAAGACAAGGAGTCATAGTTTGTATTCCAAAAGGGGGATCGCTCTCACCACGAAATTTCATAAAGAAATGGACCGGGCCATTCTCACTGTTTAAATGTTTTATATAAAATTGGCTCATCTTGCAATAGCAAATGTTTTTGAAACGTTCTTCCGAAGCTTAATCTCATGAGCTCCAAACTGGTTTTCTTCAAAACCGATATATTTGGCGCGACATTTTTTGGTCTTATTTCGATACTATAGTATACTGAGACCAACACAGATTACCTGTGGGACTTTTATAAATATAGGACTTCGATGGAAGCGTTTGGACTCAGTTTGGGGGACTTTATGTAGTTTTAAAGTATTGTAAAGCATTTGGTTTTTCAATCAGGAATTTGTAAATGGGTGGAATCATTAATTCAATATTAATCATGTGTTACTGGCTAATGGTCAAGGCTCTCATGGTTTGGACGTGGGGCGAGGTTTTTGTTGAAGGGACAGGGTTATGACCCACTCTCGCCGTTATTTATTTATCTTATGTGTTAGAAATTCTGGCAACGCTCTCGCGAGCTACGGAGAAGAAACTGAGACAACTTTACAGGAATTCTTTTAAATTGTAATGTTGAACACAAGTTTTTAAGTATGCAGATGTCACTGAATTTCTTTTAGTGGCGATAAGAATTCATTTGCGAAACTTGGCAATAATATTACACTAGACAACATTTATTTTCTAAGTCAGGCTTGAGAATGAACTGTGAGGGGAAAAAAACTAGGTGCAATTTGGCTTGGGTAAGTCGTAATAAAATCCCCCCCGTCTTTACATGGATCACTTAGGAATTGAAATGGCATTCCACCAAAGTTCAAAATTTTTGGTGTTTGGTTTACAGCTCTATTGATGCAGTCGAAAATCTGCGAACATATCAACTATTCAGAGAAAATTAGAGATGTAAAATATTTGTTTAAGATTTGGACTAAAAGACAGATTAACCTTTGGGAAGGCGTATAGTAGCAGTTTTGAAATCCTTATTTTTATCAATATTAATTTTATCTGTGGATTCTTCTACCAACCACCTCTATAGTTTTTTCAGACATCACTCATGCAATGCTATTGTTACAACTTTGTATGGAATAAGAAAAAAGATATATTACAGATAAACGGCGCACATAAGTGTTTAGAAATGGGTTTTCGCAGGGCATCGGCTACTACCAGTACTAAATACTTGGCTAGTTCATTAAAATTGACATGGTACGGAAATTTAGGACGACGCCAATACATAAATGGAAAATACATTTGCGACAACCAATTTTCCTATCTTAAATGTTCTGGAAAAATTCTGGGACCTGAAGTCATCATCTACCTTTTCAAAATCTAAATGTTTTTGGGACAGAAGAACAGAAGTTGTTTGATGCATACAAAAGTTTTTTTCTATAAAATTAGTAGCGTAAAAAACTCTAGTGCAACTACTTGCATAGATCCGGTCGTGTTTTATAATCGTAAAATACAGTTAGGCAGAAAACATATTGTTGTTTTAAAAAAAACATGGTTAGTAAAGGAATCACCAATATTGCAGATTTTCGCTTCAAAATGGATATTTTTATTCCATTTGAAGATTTCTCAAGAGAAATATAATGTCCATAGTAGATTGGTATTTCCTTTTCTGGTGTTGTATTGTAAGAAAGCAAAATAACTGAATATATACAAAAATACTTAAAATAGCAGTTCTTAACATTCAAATGTATGGAAAATATCTATCTTGTTCTAAAAAAACCTAACATCTGTATTTAAAGGGGTCAAAATCATACTATTGAATTTACTTATTGATGATAAACACACGGCCAAAATGCTAGTGAAAGATGGGACAAAAAATCCTGAATGTTGAAAATGATCGGGTTACATGCTTCTTTTAACTGCGTCACTCAGATATCGGAGTAAAAAATGAAGTGGTTTCAGCTTAGGTTAGTACACAGGTGTTATTGGGATCAAACGTTTATTCTTAAAAACATTGGTGTACTAAACAGTGAAAATTATGTTTGTTTTTGTCAACACCACAATGGACAGTATAGTCAGATGTTCTCGGCACTGTGGAGTTGTTTAAGTTTTTTGTAAATGCTTTGATGTATGACTCATGATGATGAAAAATCGCGACCACAATGTGTCACAAATCAACGAATTTACAGAACCACTTGTCATTCTTGGTTTCCGAATAATGATTTTAACATGATCAGATCTTTCTTTTATGTCATTTTGTTATCCGCTTAAGAATACTTGTATCCATGTAAATCAAATGGATATTTGCCACTGTACGGAGTTTTTTTACAAATTATATAAAAATACAGATACGATATTGAAGAGTCCATTAGCGCCGCAAATATCTCGCGGTTATATAATGTTTTTGTTGCCAAGTGGTCTCTTATATAAGCTTTTTTTAGTTGAGTTTAGGGGGAAAAAAAACATACAAACAAAATCACTGAATTCTAGGTATTTGAAAAATTAATTTAATAAGTTAAAAAATAAGAAAAAAAGAAACTTTGGTTGGTTTTTTTTTTCTTTTAGTTTCCTTGTATCCACTTTTGTGTGTGTTGTGACATGTTTTCAGGCCACAAAAGTAGACATCTATAAGCCATTTGGTTCCTCTAATCATAGTATAGTCCACCTACATGAAAAAAAAGCAGTTACCTTATAACTATTTAATTGATGTTAAATCGAAATGTTTTACCTTTTGCATAGTTTGTAACTGTTTTTCTTGTATGTATGTAGTATGCTATGTATGTATCGTATGTTTGTATGGTGTCGCTCTCGCGCTCGCATCCTTTTTTCTGGTCTTTTATTTTTTTTCTTTTTTTTTTTTTATTCACATATATTTGATGTGTAACTTTTAATGCATTTACATGTATATGTATTTTTGTGTCTACAATGTTGTCATGAATTTGAAGTCTCTGCGCTCTGTTTCTTTTGACGCATCATGTAATTTCTCTAATTATCTTGATTAAAATTAAAAAAGAAAAAAAAATAAGCGAAAGGGTCCGGACCGTCATCTTGATAGAAAAACTCGCATAAAACCAACCCCCCCCCACCCTAAACCCCCCCCCCCCCCCCCTTCCAAAACCTGTCCTCCATCCACTCCACCCTGTGTACCTCACTCCCCTTCTCCCTGGTCCACTCGCCCCTCCCCCCTCCCCCTGAAAACAATCGCTGAGACCAACACCTCCCGCTCTTTACGTCCACTCCCTTATAATCCCCCCCACCCCTTCCATTCCCTGACCCCTCCCCCCGTCCTCTAGGTGGGATCGGTGGGACGTCAGTGGCCTGCAACGTCAGTTACACTCGCTCTTGGGTCAGCCAGGGACTAAAAGCTTTGTTTTGGACCAGTGCTGATAAGCCAAGGTCAGATGGTTGGCAGCTCCCGGCCCCCCCCCGCCCCTACCCCCTCCCCCGGCATCTCTCCCTACCCTGCCCTCTCGGCTTCTCCTCCCTCCCTCCCTGCCTCCCTCCCTCCCTGCCCATGGAAACTGCTGCTACTGAAGTGTAACTGATTGCGCTAACAGCGCGGATATAGGTACTGTTGAATCTCTATGGACTATTGAATTGTCTTTCTTTCTTACAAGGACCCGTGTGTTGTCGCCGCTTGTGTGTGTGTTGTGTAGTGTGGGTGTGTGTGTGTGTTGTGTGCCTGTGTGTCGCGTGTGTGAGAGAGGAGAGAGAGCGAGAGAGAGAGAGATGGAGAGATGAGGAGAAGAGGAGAGAGAGTGGAGAGTGAGAGAGGAGAGAGAAGAGAGAGCAGATGAGAGGAGTGAAATTGACCCATGTTTCAATGTTTGCAGGCAGATTACTGAACTCTATTTTAATCAGCAGTTCCTTACGGGAAAGGTTTAGCACGTGGCCGCTCTTAATTACTACACTGACTAGAAAATTGACGCGGTGGTGGTGTGTGTTTCATAGCGTCATTCCCCTCATGTCGGAATGTTCTGATGGAATTATGGTTGAATGCAAAAGAGTTTCAGCGGTTTCTATGTGTTGTAGCCACGTAATCTCAACAGAGGAGAGGTTCTCTTATCAAGACTTCAGACCATAACTCTGGAAAACAATGGACAGAATGGTCACGTTGCTCGTGGCTGTGCCTTAGTCATTTTATGGTGAACGCGGTTAAGAAAAAAAAATATAACCAAACATCGGCGAGAAGAGGGTGGGATTAGGCAGGAAAGGACGGATGGTTTCATATTAAAGAGAGCTGAGAAGGGCGGAGGAGGGTGGCTGTGAAAATGGGAGGATGGGGAGGGGTGGGGGGGTGGGGGTGGGGGGGGGGGGGGGGGGTTGCCAGTGGCGGGGGAGAAATTGTGGTGGCTATTTTGACAAACACAAAAGCAAGCGGAATCTGAAACCAGCCATATGCCTTCAACTGGCCTCAGTTTCCCTGTCAATCAATTAGAATGGTCAGCATCTGGTCCACTGTGTAATGAGCTGTGACAAAATCTTAGTTTCAGCACAGGTCGATCGGTGAATGAGCAAGAACTTGGTTCAACCCGTCCGTTACTGACAGGTTCAGCAATAATGGAAACTTTTGTGATCACGGAGGTTCAGGGTTCATTATGAGATCACACTCATAATGAACTGTTGCTCATTTTCGGCTGTGCCCCAGGGCCAACAGCTTATCAAGTTAGTCTGAAATCCAGTGAACACTGCTTCTGAACTAACAGCTTATCAAGTTAGTTTGAAATCCAGTGAACACTGCTACTGAACTAACAGCTTATCAAGTTAGTTTGAAATCCAGTGAACACTGCTACTGAACTAACAGCTTGTCAAGTTAGTTTGAAATCCAGTGAACACTGCTACTGAACTAAATCCTACAAGACATAAGGGGGCTTGAAAATCTATTGTTACAAGAAGTTCCAAGCACCGATCTGTCTGTCTGAAAGATAAATGCTTTTTTTTTCTTAACCAATCTATGATTTAAAAGAAGAAACACTTATGAACATTTTTTGTGTTTTGAAAAAAAAATCTGTTTGGAAGGTTTTTTTTTTCATTTTCTTTCTTTTTTGTTTACTTTTCTTTTGATAGACAGAAGTGACTTTGACGAAATGGCAGCGCTGGTATGGCTCCTGGTGGTCGGCTGGTCTACCAATAAAGTACATGTATTGAACTGAAATCAGTTATCTGGCAAGGCTTTTTCTTTCTTTCTTTTTTTCCACCTGTGCCATTATAGTAGCGTTAACCCCACACCGCTCATTCCGGCCTCTAAAGCCATCACCTGGCTTGACCGCCCCCCAGGGAGCAATCAGTGGCAAGTCGTCAAGAGGCAACCCACCGGAGGAGACACGTACCGCACTGCTGCCGAGTCACTTCGGTGGTGTTCAGTGGTGCCCGTTCTGGTCCAACATACGCGGGACACCACCTACCAAATCCCCTACTGACGACAGTAATTGCTTCGTGGCGGAGCCAGAGTGAGTGAGCGTCACCTTCTAGGAAATGCCAACACGTCCTTCCACCGACAGCACCAGTGAACTTGCCAGTGCTGGCGACTTCGACTCGAATCCACCAAGGGCATATAGGTGCGGAGAGAAAATCGAAACTGAGGTCACCATGAGGACAGGGCTTGAAAGGTAACAGAATTTGATACATCAACCTGATCGACGAAGATGAGGATGATGAAGATGATGCTATGGAGTTCCATTCAGGATTGAGACTGGACGACAGGCTACACTCTACGCTTAGTTTCTTAATATATCCCGGCGTCAACCAGGCTCGAGAGATACAGACACCTGCGGTGCTGATCAGGCGATATCAGCAACACTCTCAGAGACGATTCCATTAAGCGGATGAAGCTCGACTGTGTGGTTTCAGTCTTCCAGACTGAGCTCATAGCAAACTCAACTCTGGGTAGGTAGGAGCCGGTCGGGATAGAAAAATCCCAAAAATTAATTGGCGTTAGTGGAGATCGAACCCACGACCTCCCAGCCGGGAATCCGTGACGCTAACCACCTCGCCATGGCGGTTGGTCCATCTGGGAAGTTGTTGTTGTTGTTTTGTTGTTGGTGTTGTTGTTGTTTGGTGCGCTTAAAATGTTGTTTCGCGCATTGTCTTTATCTGTTGTTTGTGACCCCTGAACTGAGAACGCACTCTTGTCGACAATTCGCTCCTATGGGTCGTATTGTATGTTCAATGAGCCTTACTTTGCAGGCTTGTTTTTTATGCTCAAAACGTAAAATAGTTTATAGCATGACTGCTTTATTTGATTGCTTTTCATGTGTTTGTATGTAGTCTAAGTCTGGCTACACAGATCCGAAATTTTCCTTTCGAAAACCTGATTGCAAATCAATCGATATCAAAACGAATGCTAAAGCATGGTGGCGAAAATGCATAAGTTCCGTTTCCAAAGCCTGGTTTGTCTAGAATCCAGTGCCAGCCTGTTTGACATTAAAAACAGAAGCTAATTGGAATTTGAAATATACTGCAAGTAGAAACAAGTTGCCCTACAGACAACAGACGACTGCATACAGTCTGTTTAACAATCCCAAGGATATTCGAACATTGCAACAACAACAACAACAACAACAACAACACACACACACACACACACACACACACACACACACACACACACACACACACACACACACACACACACACACACACACACACACACACGCGCGCGCGTGCACGCGCGCGCGCGCGCAAACACGCGCACACACACTCGCGGCTGGGAAGTCGTGGGTTCGATCTCCACTAACGCCAACTAATTAAATGAAATTCATAAATAAAATAAGATGATCTTTAATGTTAAAGAAAATTATCCTGTACTTCTCTAGAATGGGATGGAGGATGTAAGGTGGTGTTGGGGAGGGAGAGGGGTGGTGAGTTGGAATTTGGAAACGGGGTGTAACACCCCAAAAGTACTCTCCACCCAGAAGCACTCCCGGGAGTACTTCTGGGCCCGCGCCAGAATGACTCCCGGGAGTACTTCTGGGACAGTACCCCCCCTTGGTCCCAGAAGTACTCCCCCTGTTGACAACTTTGTAAATAAATGTTTGTTTTCTGTAACTATCTTCATATCTTCTGTATTAAAGAGCTTAGGGATGTTGTTTCTCGTTTATGAAGACTTATGTGGATATTGTCTCAGAATCAACATTGAAATACAGTCTGAATCAACTTTAGGGGAGCACTTCTGGGCCGGTCCCAGAAGTACCCCTCCTTGCATATCTCCTATATTAATGTGTTCAGCGTCGTTATTTACTGGTCACAAACTCATACATGGACATTCTATCTGAATCAACATTGAAATATAGTCTAAATCAACTTAAGGGGGAGTACTTCTGGCCGGTCCCAGAAGTACCTCCCCCCCCCCCCCCCCCTTGCACATTTCCTTTTAGTAATTTGTTCAGGGTTGTTATATACTGGTTATAAACTCATACATAGACATGCTACCTAAATGAACATTGAAATATAGTCTGAATCAACTTAAGGGGGAGTACTTCTGGGCCGGTCCCAGAAGTACCCCCCTTGCACATTTCCTTTTAGTAATTTGTTCAGGGTTATTATATACTGGTTATAAACTCATACATAGACATTCTATCTGAATCAGTATTGAAAACGAGTCTGAATCAACTTTAGAGGGAGTACTTCTGGGCCAGTCCCAGAAGTACCCCCCCTTGGATATCTCCTTTATCAATGTGTTCAGGGTTGTTATTTACTGGCCATAAACTCACACATGGACATTCTATTTGAATCAACATAGAAATATAGTCTGAATCAACTTTAGGGGAGTACTTCTGGGCCTGTCCCAGAAGAACCCCCTGTGCATGTCTCCTTTATTAATGTGTTGAGGGTTGTTATTTAAAGGTCATAAACTCACACATGGACATTCTACCTGAATCAACATTGAAAACGAGTCTGAATCAACTTTAGAGGGAGTACTTCTGGGCCGGTCCCAGAAGCACCCCCCTTGGATATTTCCTTTATTAACGTGTTAAGGGTTGTTATTTGCTGGTCATAAACTCACACATGGACAGTCTATCTGAATCAACATTGAAATGTAGTCTAAATCAGTTTTAGGGGGAGTACTTCTGGGCCGGTCCAGAAGTACCCCCCTTGTATTTTTATTAATTTTTTTCTTTTATCTTTTATTAATGTGTTCAGGATTGTTTTCTGCTGGTTATAAACTTATACATTGACATTCTATCTGAATCAACACTGTAATATAGTCTGAATCAACCCGACCCGACCCGACCCGACCCGACCCGACGCTACGCAACACCACACAACACTGCACCCCACTGCTCTACACTGCGCTGCGCTATACTGCTCTGTGCTACACTACACTACACTACACTACACTACACTACACTACACTACGCTACACTACACTACACTACACTACACTACACTACACTACACTGCACTGAGCTACACTACACCACACTACACTGAGCTACACTGCACCACACTACACTACACTATACTGCAGTGCACTGCGCTACACTGCACTGCACTACACTACACTACACTACACTACACTACACTACACTACACTACACTGCGCTACACTACGCTACACTACACTACACACTACACTACTCCATTTTGTTGTCGATGTCGTCGTTGTTACTGTCACTGCTGTCGCAGCTGAAGTTATTATTGGCGTTGTTACAACCACTCCTGTTGTTGCACTTGTCATTGCTGCTATCGCTGTTATTGTAGTAGTAGTAGTAGTATAGTAGTAGTAGTAGTAGTAGTAGTAGTAGTAGTAGTAGTGTAGTAGTAGTAGTAGTAGTAGTAGTAGTAGTAGTAGTAGCTGCAGCAGCAGAAGAATTAGTAGTAGTATCATCACATGTCCCTCACCATCACTATGTCCCTCGCCATCCCCTTGTCCCTCACTATTTCCATCTTTAAGTCTTTCATCGTTTAGATCAATGAGGGATCTGAAATCCTCCTCCAAGATGCCTACTGACGCTGTAACGAAAAACCACTCACCGAAGGCCGAACTCACTTCTTATGTAGTACATCTCCTTTGGTGTAGTCGTTTCGGATCTGTTGTCTTTAAGAATTTGAATATCTCTTTCTTCATATTTTTTTGTCCAGTGCATCTTTAACACTTTGCTGGCTGTCCATATGATGACAGCTCGGTCAGTTTAAAGACTTAAGCAGTGAGGCTGAATCGACATCAAAGGACAAGGAGATAATTATTCAGAAACCTCTCTCTCTCCCCTCTCTCTCTCTCTCTCTCTCCTCTCTCTCTCTCTCTCTCTCTCTCTCTCTCTCTCTCTCTCTCTCTCTCTCTCTCTCAGACACACACACACATACACGCACGCTCACACACACACACACACACATGAACATCTAGAACAACACCTAGCCCATCACCAATATCATGTTTTAAGTCTTCAGTCATTGAATGTTAAGAAAGAAAAGCTGCCCCAACTAGACAATTACTATTTTCCTCCTATCATCGAAAAGATAGACACTAACGAGAAAATTAATACTGCCATTTATGTGCATGAAGGGGTAAATTACACTCTGTGCCCAAATCCAGTCCCATCAGAATTACTTGGTATACATTCTTGTGCAGTGACGGTTAAGTTTAATAACACTTTATTAACCGTCATATCTGTGTATTTACCAAAGGGTCCAGATGATAATAATACAGAATGGATTCGTACGTTTCAAGCGGACAAAGAGAAAAAAGGTACTAATAACAGGAGATTTTAACGCGCATTCACCATTTTGGGAGAAGAACTGTGAAAACATTACTAGCAACCGTTTTCATTGAGAATATTGTTGATTCATCATTGTATCTTCTGAATGACGGTAGAATAACGCGAATCCCTGATAATCCTTATCATAGAGCAACAGCTATTGATCTAACTCTTGTTTCTCCAGATCTGGCACCAATTTGTAAATGGGATTCTTTAGATGATAGCCTTAATAGTGACCATATTCCTGTTATTACTAGCTTTGAACTCTCTAGAACAAAAAACAAGGATCAAACAGAAGATAAAATCCCGAAGTATAATTACAAACATGCTAACTGGGACAAGTTTTCAGAACTCTTATCAACATTTCATGTTGAAGACGTCAATGATAAAGATATCAATGAATTGTATTCTGTATTTACTAATGCAGTCCTAAGTGCTGCTAATCAATCAATTCCTATGTCTAGAACAAAGAAATCATATAAACATTCGGGTAATGTTTGGTGGAACGATGATTGTGAAAAGGCTAAATCTGAAAAATGGATAAAATTTGAAAATTACTTAAAGGATAATTCGATTCCTAATCACCTAGAATCCAAAAAAAAGCAAAAAACAAAGCAAATAGAGTTAACGCACAAGCAAAAAGACAGTATTGGTCATCATTTTGTGCTAATGAAGTATATAACTATAAAGATATGCAAAAGGTATGGGGAAAAATGAAAACGATGAAGAATGGGATAAACTTACCTCAATGCCCAATCAAACTGGAGAGTTCAGATATACCCTCTAATCAAGAAAAAGCGGAAGCATTTGCTGATTTGTATGCAAATTGCAGTAGAATTACTGGACTATCAACTGAAAGTAGACAATACAGAAAAAATGAGGAGGAAAGTAACATCATATCAGATCATAGTTTTGATAAACCTCAGTTAAAAAGCTATGTAAATTCAAATATAACACTCGATGAAGTAATTGAATGTATTTCACATATGGGTAAAAATAAGACGTCTGTTGGACTAGATGGGATATCTTATGAATTGTTAAAGCATTTACCACAAAATGTAGTTCAATTTTTACATTCTTTGATACAAAAATGCTGGTCTAATGGTGAAATGCCTCTTATCTGGAAACACTCAATTGTTGTCCCTATACACAGCAGGGAAAACCTCGGACTGATAAAAATAGCTATCGACCCATCTCCTTAACATCTCATGTATGCAAGTTAATGGAAAAAATAGTCTCAAGTAGACTAGTTCATTTCTGTGAAAAATAAAACATTGTTCCAAAAAATCAAGCCGCTTTTGCAAAGGTCGCTCCACTACTGAACATTTAGTCAAACTTACGACACAAATTAAACAGCAGTTTGGCAGACGGAAAAATATTCTTGCAACCTTTTTTGATGTGAAAAAAGCTTACGATCAAGTATGGCATTACCGATTACTCCAAAAACTTCAAAACTACAATATAAATAGTAATATGTATAACTATATACAAAATTTTTTATCACAACGTTTTATACAGGTAAGAGTTGGAAGCACATATTCTAAGTCCAGAGAACTTCAGATGGGTCTTCCACAAGGCTCGGTTATTTCACCTATTTTATTCAATATACTTATAGCAGATCTTCCAAATAATCTATCAAAAGATACAGTTTTAGCCCAGTATGCAGATGATATATGCATGTGGATGAAGGTGACAATGAAGCGTAAAACTCCAATTAGAGCACTTAACTATACCAAAAAAGTGTACCAACGCGAACTAAATAAAATTGATATATTTATGAAGGAAAATGGACTTTCTTTATCATTAGAAAAAAAAACATATGGTACTTTTTAATTCGGGGCATAACCCAGAAAAACTGCCTGATTTCACTATTGGTGGCAGTGTCATTAATTATTCGCAAAGCGTAAGGTTTCTAGGTGTATATTTATCATCCAAACTTACGTGGAATCAACATATAGACTATATATTAAATAAAGCCAGAAAAGCTTTAATTTTCTCAAAATTATTAGTAAACAGCGATGGGGTCAAGACACAAAAGCGCTTTTATGTCTTGCTAATTCCTTAGTTCGTTCACGTTTAACCTACGGCCAGGAATCTTTCTTTAGTGCACCAAAACATTTGTTAAACAAACTACAAAGTATAGATTGTAAAGCCTTTAAACTGGCACTAGGAGTGCCGACTCATGCTTTTAATCTTGGGTCATATAAAGAAGCAGGAGTTCTTCCTCTTGATGAACATAGGAAAATCTCTGCAGCTAAGTTTGTATTAAAATCCTTTGCACATAACTCATTCTGTAATGAAGAAACAAAGATAAATTCTAAGCATGACTTTGTTAACAGGGCTAAGACAATACACTGTTTGCAACCAATTAACTCGTTTGTCTCCGACATGATTAATTCTACAGAATTAAAAAGTGAAAAAATAGCAATTAAACCATCTTTTTTACCTGTACCATCTTGGGAACAAATTAAACCTATTTTTGATATTGATCATACAGAACTGAGCAAAAGTCAATCTCCAAACGTTCTGAAAAATTTAGTTAATGATCACATGGAAAATTACTATAGTGATTACATTAAAATATTCACAGATGGATCTGTACTTGATAATGGCAATGCAGGTTCAGCATTTGTAATTCCTACCATGAAAACAGTCAAACGATATCATATAGGTAATCACTATTCAGTTTTTACTGCAGAGTTGTTAGCCATTTTAATGGCTTTACATCATATTGAGGAGTTACCTATGAATAGTTGTAAAATATTACTCTGTGTAGATTCTAAATCGGCATTACAAGCAATCAAAGATCAAAATGCCAAAAAACGTCTTGAAATGATACTAGAAATCAGACATGTAATTCATCAATTGGCATTTAAAGACATTAGTGTGACTTTTACTGGGTTCCTTCCCATTGCGGAATATATGCCAATGAATTGGTTGACAGAGCAGCTAAAAATGCAGGACGTAATACTGAAGGGGCAATTCTAATTAACATAAATCTAGATCTGCACGAGTATTATAATCACATTGAAAAACTAGCGAAAGATAAGTTTGATAACATGCTGAAGACATCAGATAGCCAATATTCACACAATTGTATAAAAAGCGTCAGCACAATAAATTCCAAATTAATTTTAAATCAAATATCTGATACAAGTTCAAGACATATTAGTTCTCTGATGTTCAAAATTCGTTTAAATGCTTTTAAAACAAAATTTTCTAAAGATATTAAATGTGTATGTGGAAATCAAATTTCCATTAGCCATCTGATTTTACACTGTCCAGTATCAAAGAATTAATGACGAAAACTACAGGGGGTTTACTGACTCGTCAAATACCATTAACTGTTCAGGAAGTGTTAAATGACTTCCTCTTCTTAAATGTTTCAGAGCTTCACCTTATCCATTGATCTTTTCCTTTGATTTGAATAATTTATTGTTGGATTCAATTGTGTTATACTACTCTTCTGTTAATTGTTAAGTACGTTTGATTAGATGGTAAACCTCACTTCCTTTCTACTAATTCTGTCTTTTCACAATTCATATCCCATATAAAGCTTGATTGATTATATAGAATTGTAGGTGTAGGTGTAGAAAACACATAATCTTACTACCACACACTTTCTAAACATACCAATGCATGCATGAACAATCTCTCTTTCATACTTTATTTCTCTATTTCCACCCCTCCCCCCCTCCCCCCCCCCCCCTTTCCTCGTCTAATATCACTTAAGGGTGAACAGAACGTAAAATTAAAAGTACGAACACACATGCTACACACACACCACGCTCTCTCTCTCTCTCTCTCTCTCTCTCTCTCATCTCTCTCTCTCTCTCACACACACACACACACAACACAAACTACACAACACACACACACACACACACACACAACAACACACACCACACACAAACGCATATACACACACAAACGCATATACACATACATGTACACATACCGCATGTTCGCGCTCATACACGCACACACACACGCACGCAAGCACACACACAACACACACACACACACACACACCACACACGCACACGCACGCACGCACGCACGCACGCACGCACACACACACCACACACACACGCGCGCGCGCGCACGCACGCACGCACGCACGCACGCACGCGCGCACACACACAGTTCAAATAGTTTTTCTCAAATCTTTTTTGTTGTTGCTTAGTTTGCTTTGAAAAAAAGGTGCTTTTGCTCATTTCATGAAATATGCATAGGGTTTGCTTATTTCATAAAATAGGCAGTTTTTTCTTCCCCCATCGCAACTCATTGTCTGAAAAACAATCAATGAAAAAAGCCATAAATCAAGATAACAATTTCTGCAACTGAAAGAACGTTAAGTATGTGTTTTTGACCAATACATAACAACCCCGAGCACATAAATAAAGGATATATGCAAGGGGGGTACTTCTGGGACCAGCCCAGAAATACTCCCTCTCAAATTGATTCAGACTAGTTTTTAATAATGATTCACAAAGAATGTACTTTATGAAAACAGGGGTTTCCATTTTTTGCCCGACCCAGAACTACTCCTGGGAGTCATTCTGGCGCGGCCCCAGAAGTACCCCCCGGGAGTACTTCTGGGCGGGGAGTACTTTTGGGTTGTTACAGGGGGGAAAGGGGCGGAGGAAGAGGGGTGTAGAGTGCAGATAGGTTATCTTGATAGCTTAGTCTGCCAGTCGTGCACCATCATAGGACTGTAGATCGAAAGAGAGACGCGTGGTGAACACGTGCAACATGTGTGTGTATGTGTGTGTGTGTGTGTGTGTGTGTGTGGGGGGGGGGGGGGGGGGTATATTGCTTAAGGGAATCTCTATTGTTTGCATCACGGTAACTTTCCATCGTTGTTACTTTCTCTTCTTTAGTGTAGATGCGTCGTTAATTTTTCATCTATGTTTCTACAGCGAATTGTGCCTGAATGCTTTTTTTTTTTTTTTTTTTTTTTTTTTAAAAGAGAAATACGCTCCATCGTTATTATCATTAGAATTAGTTTTTAGTATCTCATAATATTATTATTATTATTGTTTATTGTTATTTTTTTCAATATTATTCTTATCATTATTATATACTATTACACTTGTTGTTATGTTGTTGTTGTTGTTGTTAGTTAGTAGTAGTAGTAGTATAGTAGTTGCATCTGTCACAAATCTTGCAGTACATATTCCATGGATTTGAACGGGCGATAGGGCAGCAGCTGGAAACTTCTGAAAAAAAATGTTCTTAAAAATGTTCATGTCAGAAGAAATTCCAAACTTTCAAATAATGTTGTATGGTGGTTGGGGGGGGGGGGGGGGGGGGGGGGGGAATGACATGATCTCCCTCCGTGCAATATTTGGATGAATTCACTTTTTTTCCCCCTCTATCTTTTCCTCTTTTTTTTTCATTTATTTTTTTTATATTATTATTATTATTATTTATTTTTTTTTTTTGCTGGTCTTGTACGTATGGCGTTGGACAGCCCGGAGGACGGAGAGACAGTATAAATCGAAAATGACAAAAGAGTAGGTAAAGAGTAGAGGGAAAAGGACGGAGTAGAAACCGCTGTGATGTACATCAAGCCGGTCAGCAATGCACAAGACAATTGTGACCTTCCTCGCATTTACACACTCACTCGCCCGCCCCCCATTCCCCAGTCTACAACCACTACCACACTTCCCTCATCACTTCCCACCCCTACCCCTACCCTCACTCCGTCCTCACCTTCCCCGCCGCTCATCACACCACCTCTCCATCTCTCGGCCCCCATATGTTCTTCATACGCGATAACGTTTTGGGAGCGGCGTGGTGGTGGTGTGGTGGTTTTGTTATTTTGTGAGTTTGGAAACATACTGTAACATGTTGGGAAAGACCCTCTATATTGTGCGTGTCTAAAGGGGTCGACGAGGTGGCCCGGTTTTCGAATCATATCCAGTGGAGTAATGTCTCCATTATAGCCTTGGATTGGTTATCCGAAGACATCAGCTTTGCTCCAGTGTGCAGAAACAGTAGGCAGTCATGAAGTGCCAATTCGTACTTACATCATGCAGTCTCATCATCTCTTCTAAGTTTTCCGCCTCATCATTCTCTGTTGTTATGAGATGACTCTCTCTCTCTCTCTCTCTCTCTCTCTCTCTCTTCTCTCTCATCCTCTCTCTCCTCTCTCATCTCTCCATGGTGCACAGACGTGTCATGGACAAGGATTGTGGACACTTAAAATTATTTAAAAAATTTTCTCTCTCTCTCTCTCTTCCCTCTCTTCTCTCTCAAACACACAAACACACCACACACACACCACACACCACAACCCTTGAAGTTCATTTTTCATGCAATAAGTAATCATTGCCATCTCTGTCCATTTCCCCCCTCCCTATTCTCTTCCGAATGATGATGTATCATAATGTTCTTCTAAGTAACTGAAAGTCTGATTTTGTTATGGATCTGACCCGTACAGAGAAGATCATCGTGTAGCAGCCTCATATCTGTATCTATCCTGTAATGTCTTCTTGTCGGTCTGTTTCTTCTTGTAAGTACTCACTTTGATAATCTGGTTCTTCTATTCTCTCTCTCTCTCTCTTCTCTTCTCTTCTCTCTCCTCTCTCTTCTCTCTCTTCACACACACCAACAACACACATCACACACACTTTTTTTTAAATCAGTAACGGATCATGCCTGTTGAAAGCAATACAGTGTATTATTTGACAACAAGATGCATCTAGGACTGTACCACACTTTAAGCAAGCGAGCGTCAAAACAAAAAAGAAAGAAAAAAAAGTCCCGTCGTTACAACCGTAATAACAACGGATATTACATGTACACAAATACTTTCCTTGTCAGCTAATCTCTTGACATCAATCACTTTTACCAGTTCAGACATTTTGATGGTCATTTTCTTTTTATTCGCGTTAGGTTATGACTCTACTGACCGTGAAAACAAGCATGAAAATGTATCACAATATGGGTCAAAATGTAGGATAACATTTGTAGATTTCGAGTTTGTCAAAAAATCTATAGAATATGACAACAGAAATGTTTGAAATTGCTGAAACAGTAACGATAGAAAAATTCGGAGGGCGCCGCATCGGGACGCAAGATATCTGATATCAAGGGAGCGAACTGGTGAGACTTTTAAGGCAGAGAAAGATACTATGTGCTTTGTTGATTTATCTCTCACAGAAAAAAGGGGGTTGGGGGGGGGGGGGGGGGGAGGAGAAGAGAGGGGGAGGGGGGGAGGCAGACGACAACAACAACAACAAAAATTCAAAAACAGTTAAACGTAACAAAAATGCCTTTTAAAACAGTATGAGCAGACACTGCTGTATGTACAGCTGGTGCCTACAGTGTGTTTTTAATTTCTACCGACATTTTCGACAGATTACAACGAAAGAGACTGGCATTTCAGAAAGAGTACAGAGACAAGATTACAACGAAAGAGACTGGCATTTCAGAAAGAGTACAGAGACAAGTTACAACGAAAGAGACTGGCATTTCAGAAAGAGTACAGAGACAAGATTACAACGAAAAACGCTGGCATTTTTTATAAACAACCAACAGACATGCTTACAACAAAAGAGGTCAGCATTTCAGAAATAGTAAAGAGACAAGATTACAAAGAAAGAGGCTGGTATTTTATAAACAGTAAAGAGACAGAGTACAACGAAATAGGCTGGCATTTTATAAAGAGTAAAGAAACTGATTACAATGACAGAGGCTGGCATTTTATAAAGAGAAGAAACAGATTACAATAAAAGAGGCTGGTATTTCATCAATAATAAAGAGACAGATTGCAACGACAATGGCTGGCATTTTTAAAAATGGTAAGGAGGCCTAAGAAAGAAAAAAAAAAGGAGGAACAAAGATAAATTGACGGGGAAAAAAAAAACGAAAATTAATGGACACCAATAAAATATGAAGTTAAAAAAAAGAAAAAAAAAAAGGAAGAGTTGAAGAGAGAGTGCCAGACAGGGGAAAGAAAGTCTCTAGCAGAGTGTTCAAGGGCGGATTTTCAGTTATGCTGAAAACGTCCCTGTCATCTCCATGGGGGCTGACATTAAAGAAGGCTGAACAACTCAGTCTCTGATCGAGGTTGTCGCCCTTTATAATACGTTTGAATCAAAGACGAAATGGATTTTAAAACGGTAGGAAGTTGAACCGGGGACTGGGTGTGTCAGATTTCTCTTTCTGGGTTCCCCAGTTTCTTTTTCAATCTCTTTTTCAGTTTCTCTTTTTATTTCTTATGTGCAGCTGAGCATATCGCCAATGTTGTCAATTCGGTATACCGTTGGTGCGGTGTCTATTTTCCTGTAACATCTCTCTCGGTAGACCTCCGCAAATGCAGTCCCGTGAGGTACGTAAGACGACATGAACATTTTGAGATCAAGTGGGCGTTTTTTCTTTGCTGTGATTGAATGTCATCTTCGCATTTCCGACAGAGTAATCTTTGCGTTTTAAACTGATAAATAAAAAGTGCGGTGCATTTGTTGTTGTTGTTGTTGTTGTTGTTGTTTTGTTTTTGCTTTGGTGCTGGTGGAAGGGAGGAGGAGACAGGGCCGGAAAGGAATGGAGGAAGAGGGGAGAAGGAAATGAGGGAGAGGGGTGTGGGAGATGCACGTGGTTGTCTTAATAGGCTAATTAATGCGCAATCATCGGATGTGGATCGAATGAGAGATGTGTGTCTGAGGGGTATAATAATTATCTTTTCATAGCAAATTTACATCATTTTCTCTCCTTTGTTGTAGGTGTATCGTCAATTTCTCGTCTCTATTTGTATGGCATACTGAGCCAGAAAATGTTTGTAGGGAAATGAGTTTTGTGTTATCATTCTTCATCTTGTTCTTGTTCTGTTTCTTCTTGTTCCTGTTCTTCTTCTCCTCATCGTCATCATCATTATAACCTTATTGCTATCATCATCTTCTCATCATCATCATATCATCATCATCATCATCATCAATCATCATCATCATTTGATGATGATGATGACGACGACGACGATGACGACGACGACGACGATGATGATGATGATGAGGATGAGGATGATGATGATCGTCATCAACATCATCAGTGGTAGTAGTAGTAGTGGCAATAGCAGTAGTACTACAGTGGGAGTCGTAGTAGACACTATAGTCGTTGTCGAAGAAGTAGTAGTAGCAGTAGTGTCATCATCATGATCATAATCAACATTATTATCATCATACATCATCATCATTATCATTGTTGTCGTTGTAGTTGTATCCAAATTCTTGATTTTGCAATGGGTAGTCTAGCAGGACAGGCAGCTGGGAACTTCTGAAGAATCTGTTCTGAGAATTCTCCATGTAAAGCAGTGTAAAACTTTACATCGTTTTGCAGGTGGCTGCAAAGAAATGACTTGTAGCTGCTCTTGTCCACAATTTGGAGGGATTTACCTTGTTGCAGGACATGTGCTAAAGGCGATGGACAGCCTAAAGCTGGTTAGACGGAAAACGACAATGACAAAAAGAGAAGAAGGAAAAGAGTAGAGGAAGAGGAAGGAGAATCCGCTTGGGTGTGGACCACCAAACCAGTCAGTCAGGGACAGGACAACCGTGACCTTTCCTTGCTTACCCCCAACACGCCATCCCCCGTTTTCCACCCCCCTCTCCCATTCCCAACCCTACCCCATCCACGTCCCTATCTTCCCTTCGTTCTCCCCGCCCTCTGTCTCACGTCTGCCCTCTAACTTTCCGTCCAACAGTAACTTGGTTCATATGGCAGAGTACTCTGCGATACTTTTTTATTTGATGTTCTTGTTCACAATGTCTACGCATAACAACGTGTTGATATCACAGTGTGAATGATCCCCTTTGTGTACGCAGAGCGGTCGTGTTTGTTTGTATAACTGAAGTACGAAACATAGAGACCTATACAGAATACATCATCGTTGGTCGTGACTCACGCGTGGACGTCTCTTATTACTTTAAAATCCTGTGCCTGTTGTGTGCCCCTTATGTCAAAGCCAAGGTAGTGCTTGCTATCCCCCCCCCCCCCCCCCACCACCACCATCGAATATACTGTTGCTTAACTCAAGAAGAATAAGAATAACAACAACACTAACAATAAGAACGGTGACGACGTTGACAACGATGACAACAGTAACAACAGCAACAAAGAAGATGATGATGGCGATGATGATGATGATGATGATGATGATGATGATAATGATGATGAAGGTAAAGAGGAGGAGGAGGAGGTTGGTGATGGTGATGATGACGACGACTACGACGACGATGACGACGACTATGACGACGACGACGACGAAGAAGAAGAAGCAGAATAATAAACTTTTTCACGCGACCACAAAGGCTTCATCTAGCCCGTTAGGAAGTTCAGATCAAGTGTTCTTTCAAGCATATAATTGAAACTATACATAACTTTACAACAACAACGAATGAGAAGAAGAAGAAGAAGCAGAAGAAGAAGAAGGAGGAGGAGGTGGAGGAGGAGGAGGAGGAGGAGGAGGGGGAGAGGGTGTAACAAAAGAAGAAGACAAAAAGGGGGGCCGGGGGAGGGGGTGGGGAGTGGGGGAGGAGACCGAAATCAGTATTACGAACATAACAAGTAGTTCATCAACACCCCCAAAGTCGATAATCGTAAAGGTCTGCGCCATATACAGAAAAGATGCACCCCCTCCCCCCCCAAAAAAAAAAAAATGCAAGAGAGAAGAGGGAGGGGGGGGGGGGGGGGGGGGGAACGCGGTAAATTTAAGGGAGGGGGGAGAGTAGAGTCCGCGGGGGGTGAGCGTCAAACGGGAGGGGGAGATCACCTTATCTGAAGTAGAAGGTCACTGTCCTAGCTCCAGTTATATTACCGTGTGTCCTAATAAACAGGTTAGAGGGGTGACCTGTTTGCCGAGCGTAACTCGAGTGTAGAGAGTCAACAGTTTAGCCTTGAGACTTGGCGTGCTCGAATGTCACAGAGTTTAGAGGCAGTCACTTCAAGTGTACCTTCCAGTGTGGCTGACACCAGTTTCATCATCATGCTCCTTTTTGTGTGTCTTTTTCACTATTTATCATTGATGTTATTGTTGTTCATAATCAGAATCATCTCCGTTTGCGTTTTTCATCTTCCCGGATGTGTTTCGTGAACGATGGGTCGTGTCACGCTCTGAAATGTCTGACAGAATCTCTCTCTCTCTCTCTCTCTCTCTCTCTCTCTCTCTCTGGTTATATGATTTGATGATGTTATGGCTGTGCTTTTGCACAACCAGAATGGCCCGATTTTGTAGTGCAGGTTGACCTTACACAGAGAGAAGACTGGATGCAAACAGCTTATCAGTATGTGCCACTACTGATCTACTATCCTACAAAAAATTCTTGTTGTCTTGTCTGTTGCTCCTGCTGAGAAAACTTTTCTGTTTTTCGATGTCTCTCTTTCTCATTCACACACACACACACAACACACACACACACACACACACACACACACACACACACACACACACCACACACACACATGCGCGGGCGCACTTACGCACACGCGGACAGACGCACGCACGCGCCATTTTATTATTTGGAATCCACTAGTCAGGATTGTTACTCTTTAGACAACAAATATACTGGCTATTTAATTGGCAATATCAATGTGCTCGCAGGACTGTCACCACAGAGAACAAACAAACAATCAAATAAACAAAGCAAACATACAAAAATGTAAAAATAGAAAAGAAGTCCCGTCGCGAAAAACAGTAAGAATAAACACAAATCTAACGACCAGACATGAGTGTATACAAATGCATAACTTGATATCTAATCTGTTGTCATCTTTAACTCTTACCAGTTCAGATCGTTTCATGCTTTTCTTTTTTTTAACAGAATTAGGCTATGATTATCTACTGATCATAAAAAAATGAATATGTCATGGTTTTACATTTTTTTTTGAATGTGTAAATAAATATACAGAATCTGACCACGTAAGGTTTTTGTTTATTATTGTTAAAACAGTTACGACAGAAAAAAAATGTTGAGGGCCTGGCATCGAACGTGGACATTGAATATCAAGGAAGCGAACTGGTTTGAGTTAGGGGCGGGGATGACTGCGCGCCATCCGCCAACCCTCCTTGTCACTTCATCTCTTTATTTCCCCAGTTAGAAAAGGAAAGAAAAGAGAAGTGAGTCTGAAACCTCGTGCTCCCACCACAACCACAACCAAAAGAAGCGGTTAAATGTAACAAAACACCTTTAACTATAACATGGGTAAAGAGAGACTGCGATTGGTAACTAGTGTCCACTTTGGGTAGTATTCACATTTTCACTTATATGTCGATAGATCTTCACACAAGGGGGTAAACAGTAACAGA
>CM031596.1:48679943-48692443 GCA_018398815.1 Conus ventricosus
CTCTCTCTCTCACACACACACACACACACACACACACACACACACACACACACACACACACACACACACACACACACACACACACTCACACACACACTAAATACGTAAGCAACTCCTGAACTGGTTTATGGAATGTTCAAGTACATATTCAGAATGTTCTCATTTACGTAAAGAAAGCAACATTTACATAAGCCATTCTTCACACGTCTCCCTTCCCTTTCGACCTTATCTTTTGTCCTCTGCCAACATCTCCACTCACCACCACTACCCCAAAACCCAGCCGCCCGCCCCCCCCCCCCCCCCCCCCCCCCTTCTCGCTTCCTTCCTCCCATTTACCACACCTGCATCCTGACGTCAAATAAAAAGCAAAACCATCCACCCGGTCGGAACGGGATGAAGCTATTTTTTCCCACTGACCTGTCAGTCAGACAAAATATTTCACCACGAACCAATAATACGTGTCTTCAAGTGACTTACAGAGAGAGAGAGAGAGAGAGAGAGAGAGAGAGAGAGAGAGAGAGAGACAGAGACAGAGACAGAGAGACAGAGACAGAGACAGAGAGACAGCACTTGCCGTTCACTCATAAAATATTCAGATCAAAACCTACGTTTTCACCCCACATTAAGTCATTATGGCTTCGTAGGAGGAGCTCACAATCAAACACAACTTGATAAAACATTCGCTTGTCAAAAGGGCTGCTGCAAACTGTGAAAACAAAATCTACTGCAAAGTGTAAAAGCGGAGGATGCTGCAAAGTGTAAAAACAAAATCTGCGGGAAAGTGTAAAAACAAAATCTGCTGGAAAGTGTAAAAACAAAATCTGCGGGAAAGTGTAAAAACAAAATCTGCAGGAAAGTGTGTCAACCTCGGGGTATGTCAGTGGAGGAAGGACTAGCGCACAGCCCAAACACACTCACAGCTTGCTTATGATCTCATTCATATATCATGCATTCGTCACATCAAACCACTAGTAAAGTCTATAACTTTACTACACATATTCATGGAAGAAAACATCAATGCATATGGAGTCAAACAAAATAAAGCATTCTCTCTTTCCTTGAACTTCACAAAACCATTTATCTAAATCATCATTAACTAACCCGGGTATAAACAGATTTTCTACTTTACCTGGCCAGGTGATCTTAAACTATTCACGAATCACTGTCTTTTCTTTTCCTTTTATTTTCTTTGTTTCTTTTCACTGTCACTTTCACAAGCACAACACAACTGCTGGCACTGGTCAGGTTGGACTGCTGGCACTGGTCAGGTTGGGCTGCTGGCACTGGTCAGGTTAGACCGCTGGCGTTGGTCCGGTTGGACTGCTGATGAAAGTGGCGCGGCCAAGTAGGAGGTCGAACCCCGGTTCAGATTGAACAGTGACTATCAGACATCGATCTGTTCTCCTTTCTTTCTTCCTGCATTAACGCATTGCACTCTCTCTCTCTCTCTCTCTCCTCTCTAGTCTGCTCTATCAAATGGACATGGTTGCTTCTTTTCTTTTTCTTTTTCTCTTTTTTTTTCTCTTCATCAGTTAGCAACTCTCTCTCTCTCCACATCTCTCCTTAGTCCCTCTGCAGACTATGGTGCTAATGCTACAGCTCGGTTCTCTTCACTCCCCTCATCCTCTGCTCTTCTCTCGTCAGAGCCTACACCCAGAACCTCTTCCTCTCTCTCTGTCTCTCTTCTCTCCTCTCTGTTCTCCTCCCCCCTCACGCATCGCTTTCTATCATCATCCCATGTGTCAAAGGGTGAGTACCATTGGTCAGTATTTCCCCGCCTTCTACTGAGGTTACCTCCCTCTAATTCCATTGGACATTCAAATCGACAAGTCACATCTACTAGCCTTGCTCTCTGTGGTGGTCAATGGTCATTTAATTAATTAGCTTGATTTTACCCCACCACACAATAGCTTTCCCCTTCCTACTTCAACTGGCGACGTCCGACTTAACTTGTGGGCGCTGGTCGCAAACTGGCCGGATCAGTCTGACCCAGGCGCCGAGACCCGTCTGGCCAGACCTATCGAGACGTCGTACAACCACTTAGTCTGTCTGCTGGACAGTGCTGTCTCCGTGGAGCCTCTCCACTATGCCTAATTGGCTGACGCGACACCTCAAGTCGTCTGCCTGGACACCAGGATATTTGAGTTGGAGCTTATGTCCAAACAACTGGCTGGCGACTGACCACGACTTCGGTTTTTCTTTTCTGTCAGTGACAATTCCCCCTTGCAAAAGACTATGCTCAGCATTGTCTCAAACAATGGTACAAAAAAGACAACAACCGAATTCGCTGACACACAGCTACACGTGCAAAGTTTGGAAAATACTTTACAACAAACGGTTTATAAATTATAAGATATATCATTAGTGAATATCACCCCAATGAGTTATCATTGACGTGCGCTTTGCGTTATTTCAACTCATTTTATAACAACCTCTGTGCGCACCTATGCAATTCCCCTACCCGGGGATTTGCCACATCTTCTCTTCAAAACTACTATAAAAAAGCAAAACCCTAATATGACAAGATCCATACACCCCTGGAATCCCATCCTCATTATCGCAAACAGTGCATCCTACACAACGACCGTATGCCCAAAAAACTACATTACAAAAAACAAGTCTCAAAAAGAAAATAGAACCAACCAAAGGGGAAAGAACCCAATCCACCAATTCACTGTAATCAACACATATTATTTACAAATACTAGCCCCCGGATAGACTGATTTTCCTCTGATTGCAGCTTGCGACTACACGGCAAAATAGTCAGCCCCTACATTCTTCGACCTGGATTACTGAACCGATACCTTAGGGCTGCGTGCCTTTGCCCACGCAGCCCCCTGCTGTTTTTCAGCTGCGCCCCTCGGAATTGAGGGGGTGATGACGTCCTTCCGAACTCTTTCCCATACAAGTATTGTAAATTTTCTCCCGGGCCCACACGACAGCCAAACACCCCTCTACCGTTGCGTCCCCCTTCCACATTTTCGCAGTTTCCCCTAGCATATTTCCAGGAAACTCCCCCCCTTCGTGACCCGCAACAAACTGCACCTACCCCCACCTGAGCATCTGCGCAGCAAAAATGGTTTAGACATACGGTAGTTCAAGATGGAGGGGAACCTAGTTTTTTCTCCTGTCGCAGTCTTGCCTGCAGTGTTGCCACTCGACCCTCCCGGGTTTTTCCCTGCTTGCCCAAATCACGAGGGGGTGTGATTGCTGCAAAATTTTGGCAAAAACTCCCTGTGAAACCAATAAAACCAGCAACCCCTGACTTCTGTTTTGGTCTTTGGTCTCTTAAATTCTCATCTTCCCCCCTTTTCCCTTTTTCTGGTGCTTTGTGTCGCCTCCAACAACAAAACCTAGGAACTCCGGGCGGGAAAACCCAAATTGGCACTTTTTTGGGTTCTGGGTGTGAGATTGGCTATCTAAATCTCTAAAACGCTCCTGCTCCTCATATCTCCTCCTGTCCGATTATCAAAATTCCCAAAATTTTTACTACCCTTCCAAACCCTCAATAACTTCCTATAAACCTACTGTCTACCCCTTCAACAGTGCACACCCTGATGACTCTTCTCGGGAAAACTCAGGCAACAAAATCCCCCCTTTTCTGCGGGGTCTCCTTCACCCATCAATGATTGCTGCTGCCCCTTGTGCTGAGTTCACCTAAATTATTTGCGGAGAAATTCACAGGAAAAGTTTGGGTTTCCCTTACACAATTCGGTAATCCCGATCTCCCTTTTCTGTGAGGTAAGGGTCCTTTCCAATGCCCCAAGTTTGTTGGATCCGGGGGAAAGCAGTAACGGGACTTTGATCTCCCACCTTGAGGGATTGCTCCTCCCCTTTCCTGTCTTTCGCTTCTTCTGCACGACCCTACCCCCTGCAAACTTTCCCTTGCAAACTTACTTTCTCAACCGGGCCCCACCTTTGGAAAGGGGAGTTGGGGCCCAATCAGCAACAGCCCTCTCCTGAATGGGTGTAAATTTAAAGGGGGGATTTTAAGGGGCCCCTTTCCCTTTTCACCCTCTTTGGCTGCCCTTTTGACACAGTCACATGCATGCAAAATTTTTTTGCTGCCATTCCCCCGGGCCAGTGAAAATCATCAAAGATTCGTCGCTTTTGCTGGTGCCCGAGTACCCCCCAGAGCGATCGTGCCCCCTGACATGACATCACGATAACATGTGGTATTAACTGAGTTTCCCCTACTGTTTTTCCCCTTGGTAAACACTCGGTACAAAACCCGCCTTTCCCAAAAAATTTCTCACCCCTCTAACCACCTGTTTTCCTCCCCTCTTCCAACCCCCAAAAACTTCACAGCGAAGGGTTTTTGTTCCGCGCTGCCCTAAACTCATCAGGCGACAATCTATCCCGACTTCCTTGCGGGGAACACTAAGGGTTTTAACCCTTTTTCCCCCTTTTTTGCCCGTGTTTGAATGGCCCCTGTAGCATAAAAACTCAGGACCCCCCGGGACCCCCTGCCCCTAAAAATTTTTCCAAGATCAAATCAAAAGGGGGTTTTCTCCATCACCACGCAGACAACTCCCTGAGAAGTAAGGGTACTACTTCTATTAGAAACTGGGAACTCCTCCCGGCCCTTTTTAAGTACGGGTCGGATTTGCCCTGTCAAACCCCCCTTCCTCGCCCAGTTTTTTTTACACACCGCATGAAAAACCAGTGCACAAACACTTTCACCCCGCTGGAAAATCCATTTTTCCAGGGAAAATGAAACTCACCATGCCTCCATCCCTACACTGACTGCTGTCCAGTGTACCGGGCCGCACTCCCCCCTCTTTCAGTTTACCCCTTTTGGTTCCATGCGGTCTTTTCCCCCTGCGACCCTTAAAAAAAACCCTCTTGAAAGGCTGCTGCCTTCGGAAACTCATGCGACAACCCCTCCACGTCCCTTCTGTGAAAAATGAAACACCTATTGTCCCTTTGTCCTCCTTTTGCCCCACCACGGGTTTGAAATTGAGAAATCTCCATCTCCTTGCACCTTCTCACCTGTGTCTGGCACCCCTTTCTCCTGCACCTTAGTGCTCAAAGGGCCCTTCTTACCCCTGCAAATTCAGCAATCCCTGCTGTCTCTGCGCTCTCTTCAAATTTTTAATTTAACCTGGAGAAACCGAAAAAATCTGTTCCTTCATAACCACTCTTTTCAATTCGCGAACTCCTTTCTGTACCACTCAACTCTAACCATTCCAAAATAGTGATCTAACGGGCACCAAATGAGTGTACTTCCCCCTGTTGTAATCTACTGATCGAAACTTTCTGAACCCCTCCTTGGGGGTCAAACCCTTCATCAACGACTCCCTTTACAGCACCAAAATCAGATTGTTGGGGGGGGATGCAGTGAAAAACTGTAATGCCTTTACCCCCCAAAGCGTGACAAAGATGCCCACTCTTTTACGGGGCCCAACCCCACAAGTAGCAAACGTTTTCAAAACGACTGATTACGCATCAATCGAATCTGTTCCCTTCCCCAGAATTTGGCAACTTTTGGGGGCATAACGGCGCACAGGGTCACTGGAAAAGAGTACCGTCATGGTGGTCTCCCTTTGTTTTTTCACTCTCTCAACTCTAATTGAAACCTAAATTTTTGGTTTCCTGCGTTTATTAGCTGAACCTTTTTCTTTCTGTTTCCTGCGTTTCCCCTTTTCTTTCTTTTCCCGCGTTTCCTAGCTTTAGTCCTTTTCCGCCTTTCAAGTATTTCTACGGGGGACACGGCGTCTTTCCGCTCGCTCATTCTTTTCCCTCTTTGTTGGGGCTCAAAGAAAGCTCGAATCTTCTCCCAGAGCCCAATTCACGCGATGTCACAAATTTTCAAAAGGGGTTCTTTTGTCCGCCCCTTATTCTTTTTTCTTTGAACAAATTTTTTTTACTACGACAGCCAAACGGGGGTTTTTCCCACCGAGTGAGAAAAACACAATCCTATGAATATAAAATTAGCTTGGCAACGAAAAAAGTTTTTTTTTAAAAACGCCCACCCGACCCAACTATAAGCGAAAAATTTTGGCAATTGTGCGAATAAGAAACCGGGGGTAAATGCCAAGCCTAGTTAACTATCTTGGAAGCAAAGCCAACCTAGTATTTAAAATCTTGGGGAAAATACAGTAAGACACTCCCCCTTTTTAGGGTTAAATACTTTTAATCCCACCCCCGTTCCTCGGAATTGAACAATTAAAAAATGGGGGGCCAAAAAACCTGGCAGGGGTCGCCAAAAAAGTCAACTCGGGGTATGTCGTGGGGGAAGGGCTAGGCCCCAAACCCCCAAACCACCCATTCTTATGATCCATCATTTATGCATTCGTCATATCAAACCACTGTAAAGCTAAAACTTTTTACACATATTCAGGGAAAAAAACATCAAGCATATGGAGTCAAACAAAATAAAACTTCTCTCTTTTCCCTTGAACTTTACAAAAACCCTTATCAAATCCCATTTCTAACCCGGGTATAAACAATTTTCTACTTACCCCGGCCAGGGGATCTTAAACTATCACGAAAACTGTTTTTCTTTTCCTTTTTTTTCTTTGGGCCACGTCACTTTTCAAAGACAACACAACTTGGCCGGCAGGTTGGACTGCGGCACTGGTCAGTTGGGGGGTCTGGCCCCGGGCAGGTTAGACCCGGGGTTGGGGCCCGTTGGACTGCTGATAAAGTGGTGCGGCCCAAATAGGAGGTCGAACCCCCGGAATTGAACTGTATCAGACTGATCTGTTTCCTTTTCTTTTTCCCGCATTAAGCATTGCCTTCTCTCTCTCTCTTCTTCCTTTAGTCTGCTCTACAAAAGGACAGGTTTTTTTTTTTCTTTTTCTTTTCTCTTTTTTTTTCTTTATGTTAGCAACTCTCTCTCTCCAATCCTTCCTTTCTTCCTCTGCAGCTATGGGCTAAACACAACCGTTCTCTCACTCCCTATCCTCTGCTCTTTCTCGCGAGCCTAACCCAGAACTCTTCCTCTCTCTCTTTTCTCTTTCTCCCCTTTGTTCCCTTCCCCCCTCACGCACGCTTTTATCAAAATCCCCTGTGTCAAAGGGTATACCCTTGGCAGTATTTCCCCGCCTTTTACTGAGGTTTTCCCCCCTCTAATTCCTTGGACATTCAAATCGACAAATCACATTACTAGCCCTTTCTTCTGTGTGGGCAAAGGTATTTAATTTTTTACTTGATTTTACCCCCCCACACAATAGCTTTCCCCCTCCTATTAACTGGCGACCCGACTTTAACGTGGGCGCTGGTCGCAAAATTTGGGGATCAGTCTGACCCAGGCGCCGAGACCGTCGGCCCGACCAACGAGCTGGGACAACCATTTGTCTGTCGCTGGGCGTGTGCCCTGGGAGCCCCCGCTTTGCCCAATTGGGTGAAGCGAACCCCAAGTCGTCTGCCTGGACACCGGAAAATTTTAGTTGGGGCTTATGCCAAACAACGCGGCGACGACCCACTTCGGTTTTTCTTTTTTTGTCCTGACAAAGGTAAAAAAAAATCGTTGGAAAGTGTAAAAAAAAATCTTTGGGAGTGTAAAAAAAAATCTGCGGGAAAAGGGAAAAGGGGGGTGCTGTAAACGTAAAAACAACGTTGCAGAAATTGTAAAAAGGAGGGTCTGGAAACTGGAAAAAAAAAGCTGCTCGAACTAGATAGAAACACTGCAAAAATGTAAAAAAGAAGACTGTGCAAACTATGATAATGAAGACGCTGCAAATGTAAAAACGAAAACATCCCCAAAGTAAAAAAGAAGGCTGCTACAAACTGTAAAAACGAAGACTGCTGCAAAGTGTAAAAACAAAGACTACTGTAAAAAAAAAAAAAAAGGCTGCTGCAAACTGTAAAATCAAAGGCTGCTGCAAACTGTAAGAACGAAGACTGCTGCAAACAGCGAAAACAAAGCTGCTGCAAACTGCAAAATCAGCGTATTATTGTCTTATTGTAAAATTAAACTGATTTGTTGTTGTTGTTTGCAGCAAGCACCGTTTCTACAAATGAATATACTATAGTGTTTTATTCTGTGCTCCCAACTGTGATGTGATATTGACAGCCCCCGCCACACCCCCCCCCCCCCCCTCTCTCTCTCTCTCTCTCTCTCTCTCTCCCCTTCAGATTTTCAGTCTAGCGCCCTCCCAACCGAGCTGTTCAGGCCGACAGAAAGCATGGTGTTTATAATCTCCAAGAACGGTGACTCTCTTAGAATCTCAACACCTTGCTTCGCCATATGAACGCATCAAACATGCGACGAGATGCGACTTTCCGGCTCTTTATCTGTCCAGAATACTAAGGAATCACTTGGCAAATTGGGAGAAAATCAGACGAAAATAGGGTTTATGTAACAAACACCAAAGACTTCAGATTGAAAAGATAGACAGAATACACACACACACACACACACACACACACACACACACACACACACACACACACACACACACACACACAAGAGAGAGAGAGAGAGAGAGAGAGAGAGAGAGAGAGAGAGAGAGAGAGAGAGAGATTTCCCTATGAAGGTGGAAACAACAGTTCACAACGAGTCATACGTGTCTTGCAAAAGCTATGGCTGGACGTGATCCTTGCCCAGGTGATGAAAGTCGGCTGAATCCAGGAACAACCAACGGGAACTCTCAACAAGACAGATTTCAATTGTCCCCCAAGTGTGTAGGGGTGTACAGTTTATCAATATACAACGACTAAAAAAGCAACGACCGTTAACAGTGTTCTAGTTGTCATCCAGGAGGCATGTCTGTTTTATCAGCACTTGATCTTTAATGCCGAGTCGTGCCGAACAGAAGATGAACAGTATCAACGCCTGATTGCCCTTGCACGTGCAGTATGTATTAGTACTGTCGCTATTACTACTTGTCAGCTGAAATGGTATGAAAATGGGTACACATTCTGTGATTTTCCGGGATTAGGGCTTCTGTTCTGAACAGTGGTCTGATAAGCAGAGAGCAGAAGGACGATCCACGTGCACATTGTAAAGTCTAAAGTGCTACTGTGGTCAGTTTTTCATGTTGACATTGCTAACTCTTTCTTTTCAAATTTTTGGTTTTGAATTGCTGAAAATCAGTCTGGTTGTTGACTTTTTACAGATAGTTATATGTTCATTACAGCACTACCTGTCCCTTTGATGCTCACCGATTCCCCACCCCACCCACCTCCTTCCCTTCCCTTCCGTTTCTTCATTAGCACATCTATGTGAAGTTATTTTCAGGTCAGAAAATAAACTGCCCACTTTACTGTGGAGCTTAGTAGCTGAACCTTATCAACATTCGCGTGACAGGAACAGCTGGGGGGAAGGAATAATGTTCTTTATATGCAATCAAAGAAAAACCGTCATTTCAAAAATGAATGAAACGTGGATATCGCCAGAGCTTGGGGATGTAACGTCATACTGGTCGTTCATAACTCAGCTGACAAGGTGGCACGCATGTAGTGCGTAGATGAAGGGTTGGATTACTTTTAAAAGGACCTTTCCACACGATTTCCAGCGTGGGAGGAATGAATCATCCCCGGGTCTCTAATCACACGAGAACGAGATGTTTATCACAACTGCTGCATGTCATTTTCCCCGGTCCTGTATTTTCAATCATACTGTGAATAAAAAATGAAAAAAAAGGATTAACTGAGTACGCTTTTTCTTTTCGTATACGGGTTTAGTTTCGTAGTTGTGGTATTTCCTCGTTATCAGATCCAAGTGATGATGTGTAGTGTGTTTCTACTAGAGTTTGTTTGCTTGTTTGTTTTCTGGTTTTTTCTTCTTTTTTTTGTGGTGTAATTTCGTAGTTGTGGTATTTACTCGTTTTCAGGTCCAAGTAATGATGTGTAGGGTGCAAGGGTTGTTGTTTTTTGTTTTCTTTTTTTTTTTTTTTGCTTTGCTCTGTTTAGATTTTGTTTCTTATTTATTTCATTCTTTTGTTTTTTCTTTCCTTTTTTCTTTTCTTTGTCCCTATTTTTCTTTTCTTTTTTCTTCTCCCTTTTCTTGGCTGATGATGATATAGAAACATACAAATCACGGTTTACGTCTGGCTTTACGTTTTCTCTGTCAATGTATTTGAGACATCACGCGGTGACTGTTCAACAGGTTTGGATTGGCAATGAAGACATTGCCAATGTCTGTTGCGGTTGGTGTGCTTTGTTTTGTTGGTTTGTTTACACTCCTCAATAACCGTTTTCCCGAAGGGCCAAGGTTGTAGTTTCTTTCATTTCTTATGTCATTTCTATGGAAACGACAATCACAGAATGAACTTAAAGCTGTGATCTTAATGGAGTTTGCAACGTTCGCTAACAACAAGCTCCAATCGAATACAGTGGAAAACAACGAACACACCGTGTTCCTCATGACCGCGCTTACTGTTCACTCAGATGTGTCAACATTCAGTTGTTTGGCATTTGTGGTTTCTTTTAGATGGGACTGACGGCAGATCAACATTCAGTTGTTTGGCATTTGTGGTTTCTTTTAGATGGGGCTGACGGCAGATCAACATTCAGTTGTTTGGCATTTGTGGTTTCTTTTAGATGGGGCTGACGGCAGATCAACATTCAGTTGTTTGGCATTTGTGGTTTCTTTTGGATGGGGTTGACGGCAGAGTAGATTTGTACTTGTTTGTTGCCTTGTTTGTTTGTGATCGTTACAATTTTCTCAGCTTCTGAAAGGGCCTTTATTTCCTGTATCGTACGTTTGCATATATGCATGCTTGTATGTATTTATGAAGTGAAAGAGGTGTTTTGGCTGGCCATGAACTTAGTCTTCAAGGTGCTGATGTCCACTTCAAATTTTGTTGATGTTTCATTCAGTCTTTAAGAAGCTTGACCACTTCTTGTTCACCGCCTGCCGTACGATTGTGATAGTTCTGCCTTCGCTGCCGACTGTGGTAAACATGATCTCCGAGTGCATCAGTTATGATGCGCTCGAGGAATATGTTGAAAAGTGAGGGAGATAGAACGCAACCCTGACGAGCTACAAGTGAAGTATGGAACCACTCGCTCATTGCGCCCTGTGTGAGCATCGCACAGATCGTTGTGGAGCATAGTTGCTGGATAGTGTTGATCAGCTTTTTCCCCGAGACTAAAATTATTCTCATGGTGGCTCAGGGAGCCTCCTGCCAGACTCGCTGCCAAACGCACATTTGAAAATTCGGTAAGTCCGGTTTGGCAGTTGTGTACATATCACACGCGCACGCGCGTGCATGTATGTGTGTGTGTGTGTGTGTGTGTGTGCGTGCGTGCGTGCGTGCGTGCGTGCGTGCGTGCGTGCATGCGTGTGTGTGTGTGTATGTGTGTGCGTGCATGCGCGTGTGCAAGTGCGTGCGTGTGTGCGCACGCGCGCGCGTGTGTGTGTGTGTGTGTTCCATTATTTTTTCCCACATTTTTATTCGCTTTTATTGTTGTGCAACATACAAAAAGAAAAACATTAAAAAAAAAGCCAAACAAACAAAAAAAAATCAACAGCAGCAGTCATAACTAGAAGTTAGGTATAAAGCAAGCAAGCAAAAAAAAAAAAAAAAACACACACACACACACACACACACACACACACACACACGCACACACACACACACACACACACACACACACACACACGCACACACACACACACACACACACACACACACACACACACACACACACACACACACACACACACACACACCCAAAAAAAAGAGAGAGAGAAAGGAGAGAATATCAGCATAGCATCGTTTATGTATGAAACGCATGGTTACTTATTGCCAAACATAAGACAATGCTTTAAGAAATATACATAAACCTGTATACGTCATATCATTCTAAAACTACTACCCAAAAGAGATGTATACATGCGTTTGATGAGAAAAGAAAAAAAATTATTGCAAGATAAATCAGCATGCGTACTCAAATGGTATAGGAAAAACAGACGGATAGACAGACAGACAGGCTGACAGACGAACAGACATGCAAAGAAACAAGAAGACAGAATGGGTTGGGTCACAGCAAGTGAAGATAATATATGTTATTATCATTAGGTACATTATCTCTCGAGTACTGTTTTCTGTCCTGGAGACCAATATTTTTTTTTTCTAAATCTGATTTTAACAAAACTGGTGAAAAACATTCTCACCATCAATTTTTCAGTATTAGAACTTGAGTAAATCTTGATGTTTAGTCTTAGCTTTTTAATTTATACTTCTTTCTGTGTGTCACTTGTTAGCAGCCCTGTATGACCTCCCTGATCAGCTGGGCTGTAAATAACATGACTTCTAATGATAACAGCCAACATGCCTTTATCTGGCCACAAAGTACAGAGACTACCCATGACCAGAATGGACATCTGCTTCGTCTTCTTTTGAATATAGCTGTAACATATATTTATGTACTGTTACATTTTAATGTTGATTACGCGTTTGTTTCATATCCAGGGGCGATAAATCAAGCGGAATGGGTGAGGCCCCAAGCACTCTTTATCTGTATATGCCATGAAACTGTCAAAAGTTCAGCTGTTATAACAACAGCTGTCGCAGATAATTACATGTTGTTGTAGTGTGTGTGTG
>CM031596.1:48702443-48704943 GCA_018398815.1 Conus ventricosus
ATATTTGTTATTTACAATTTACATAAATAACCCCCCACCTCCCCAACCCCCTCTACACCTCATCCCACCCTCTGAACTTTCTGATAACACTATTCTATTAATGGTACAAATAAGATTAAGAGTGCACTGGCTAATTAACTGACTTTACTAAGCTTGCTAATTGCACAGAAGTTAATGATATGTCGCTTTATTCTCAAAATTCCGAATTTATGTTGGTAACAAAGGGGAGAGTAGTCACAATATTACAGGGAATGCAAAGAAAGCAAAAGTCTATGATAAAGCTTTAGGTGAAGGTTTTTTTTTTTTTTACTTTAAAAAAAAAACAACATATTATGAGACAAAACACGACGCGTTTCGATCTCTTTGGTCTCCTTTAGGCAAGACAAGCAACACTGAAGACAATGAAAACGAAGAACGAACAATCACTTAACTCCTCAAATTAGGCGCAGACTGGACGTGGAAGAAGACCAAAGAGGTCCACAACGCGTCGTGTTTTGTCTTGTCATTCGATGGTCTTTTTCGTTGGGAGGGATAGTCATTTGTCCTTTAAGTTGTTTCAATTTCCGCTTGCAGTCACCTCACTTTGAAACTATGATCAAATAATCTGAGAGATAAAAAAGGCATGGTAAAAATTAAAAAAAAAAAAAAAGCGAAAGGAAAAAAAAAAGAAAAAAAAGAGCGTTTTCCAAAGTTCACATTTCCTGCCACCCTACTTTCAAACGAATTCCTTCTCAATGTAAACACACACACACACACACACACACACACACACACATATATATATATATATATATATATATATATATATTGTTAAAAATATTATTAAAATGAAGTGCTAAAATTCTGAACGGAAAACTTTTCTTTTCAATTCCATTTCCAAATCTCTTTTTCTCTCTCTGTGTCTGTCTCTCTCTCTGTCTGTCTGTCTGTCTGTCTGTCTCTCTCTCTCTCTCTCTCTCTCTCTCACACACACACACACACACACACACACACACACACACACACACACACACACACACTCTCTCTCTCTCTCTCTCTCTCTCTCTCTCTCTCTCTCTCTCTCTCTCTCTCTCTCTCTCGTCATAAGCTGTTATTGCTATCTTTCGTTACCCAATGCTACACAGACTGATATTGGTCTCAACTAAATCCATCAGTTATTTATCAAGTGTGTACATGTTTTATCTATGCATGATCAATAGAATCTAAGACACTCCACGACTGTAAACGTGGCAATCACAAAGTCAATACGAATGATAATATGTGTAGCAATAATTAAAAAAAAAAATAGTAGTGGTAGTCGTGGGAGTAGAAACAGTAATATTGTAGTATAGTAGCAACAGCAGAAGCAACGGCAGCAGCAGCTACAGTCGTAGAAGAAGCAGTGGTAGCAGCAGCAACAGTAGTGACATTAATAGTAACAGCAATAGTAAAATCAATTGAGCAGTCATTGTAGGACCTAGTAGCTGATAGTAAAATCAATTGAGCAGTCATTGTAGGACCTAGTAGCATTGCAGTAATAGAATAACAACAGTAGCAGCAGTAATAATAGCAGCAGCAACAACAGCAGCAACGGCGGCAGCAGCAGCAGCAGCAGTAGTATTAGCTGTTGCTGCTGCTACCACTGCTTCTTCTACTACTGCAGCAGCAGCAGCAGCAGCAGCAGCAGTAGTAGTAATAGTAGTAGTAGTAGTAGTAGTAGTAGTAGTAAAAGCAGCAGTAGTAGCTATTGTTGTTGTTGCTGTTGCTGTTGCTGTTGTTGTTGTTGTTGTTGTTGTTACTGCTGCTGCTGCTGCTGCTGCTGCTGCTGCTGTCATTCTCTGTCCCATCCCAGTGTCAATAATCCCATGCCACTCATTCCGGCTCTCACACCCTATACTATACTGTAGTGGCCCCAGCACCAGCAATCCACTGCTAGAATCAGTGTCAAATCATCCGGAGGCAACCCAAGAGAGAAGACACTGCAGTGCTGCCGAATTACTTTCTTAATGTACAGGGAGGCCTATTTAAATCCATCTCACACAGACACACACACACGGGACACCACCTACTGAACCTCCTACTGACAGTAATAGTTAGTCGCGAAGTTAGCGTGAGTGAATGTCTGATTCTAGAGGGAGCCAGCACGTCCATCCAACATTTCCCATGAATTCGCCAATGCCGGCGACCTCCACACGAACTCACCAAGCGCTAAACAGGTCACCGTTAGAGCAGGGTACAGCAGGCCACAGGCTTTTCAGACGTGTGTGTGTGTGTGGGTGGGTGAGACAGACAGACAGACAGACAGAGAGAGTGTGTGTGCTGTGTGTGTGTGTGTGTGTGTGTGTGTGTGTGTGTGTGTGTGTGTGTGTGTGTGTGTGTGTGTGTGAGACAGACAGACAGACAGACAGACAGACAGACAGAGAGAGTGTGTGTGCTGTGCTCTGTGTGTGTGTGTGTTGTGTGGTGTGTGTGGTGTGTGTGTGTGTGTGTGTGTGTGTGTGTGTGTGTGTGTGTGTGTGTG
>CM031596.1:48712443-48727443 GCA_018398815.1 Conus ventricosus
AGGCTGATGAACGTAACGTAAAAACCGGTGTGGGTGGCACGAGTGATGAGCTAGAGAGGAGGCTGATGAACGTAACGTAAAAACTGGTGTGGGTGGTACGAGTGATGAGCTAGAGAGGAGGCTGATGAACGTAACGTAAAAACCGGTGTGGGTGGCACGAGTGATGAGCTAGAGAAGAGGCTGATGAACGTAACGTAAAAACCGGTGTGGGTGGCACGATTGGTGAGCTAGAGAGGATGCTGATGAACGTAACTTAGGAACCTGGCCATCACTTAAGCCGAGAACGATTTACTTCTGTCTCAGTGATGGACAGACCTTTCATGTGACTGGACACACGTATGTAACTTGATGTTGCATGTCGCCAAGCGACATGTGTATGTAGGCAGTCCTCACTAAGTCATATATACTTTTTTTTTAAAAATCCACATAAATAGGTGCTTGTATGCAGTTGCAATGAAAAAATCCATAAACAAAAACCAACAAGGAGACTATTTTTCTCTCTCCCAAGAGAACAGAGCAACGAAAGAAACAAGCAAAGAGACCAACAAAACAACAAGAAAAAAGAAAAGCAATCCATGCATTGCAAGCACACGCACGCGTGCGCGCGCGAGCACACACACACACACACACACACACACACACACACACACACACACACACACACACACACACACACACAGTCTGAGGTAAATGTGACCATTACAGGGTTTGGTGCTATAACGGTTTAAGTGTCTTTTACTACAGTCTTAGGATTAATTTAAACAACTAAAAAGTTCAAAAAGAAATGAGAACAAAAACTGGGTGCACGTCATTCTGCTTAGTTCAAGATTTTCGAATTTTGGAAGATTTTTTTGCGGAGGAGGGGAGGGAGAGATGTGAGATTAGAAAGTAGGAGCTGGGTAGAGGGTACTGGGGAGAAGGGGGAGGGAGGATAGGAAATTTCCCGGTGCACAACCATGGGGGGCGGGGGGGGGGGGGGGGGGGAGGGGCAGACGAAGACATCAAATGCCGAATCAACAAACCAAGACATGCCTTCAACACCCTGCGCCAGACCTGGAGATCAACAGCCCTCTCACTCTGCAACAAGATCCGGATTTTCAACACAAACGTGAAGTCTGTTCTTCTATATGGTTCAGAAACATGGCGGGTAACCAAGATCAACACCAACAAGCTACAGACATTCATCAATAGATGTCTCAGACACATCCTCAACATAGGTGGCTGGAAGTCCTCTCCAACGAACAACTGTGGGACAGGATGAGACAAGTCCCAATAGAAATTGAGATAAAGAAAGGGAAATGGGGATGGATCGGCCACACGCTACGGAAGCCTGTATCCAACGTAACCAGGCAGGCTCTGGATTGGAATCCACAAGGAAAGCGGAAAGTGGGTCGACCAAAACAGATGGGCGCAGGAGTGTCGACGCTGAGGTGAAGGCCGCCGGAATGACGTGGGCCAAGCTGAGGAGGACCTGCCAGAATCGTGTGCGTTGGAGGAGTGTCGTCGCGGCCCTATGTTCCTCAAGGAATCAAGAGGCATAAGTAAGTAAGTAAGTAAGTAAGTAAGTAAGTAAGTAAGCAAGTACCTACCAATTAGAAACGTTACAATTTCTAATACAAGAAGAAAAAAAAGAATTTATTATTAGCATTATCATTTCTGTTATCATCATCATCATTATTATCATTATCATCATCATCATCATTATTATTATTATCATTGTTATCATTATTATTATTATCAAAAGTGCTTACGTAGCACCTATCCTCGAAATCAGATCAAATTCTAAGCGCTTTACAATCCACACTTCCCTTTACACAACGAGCTGCCTACCTAGGTAGATCCGACTGAAGAGCTGCCTGCTGGCGCTACGTTCAGTCATTTCTCGCGTCATGCAGTTGGTGTTTCATTCATATTTTCATTTTTCCGCTATCTGTCATGTGTAAACGTGTCATCCATACAACATCCAACCTGGCCTTCTCTTCCGAAAGTGGGTTAGGAGATTATACGTTCACACACGCAAGCTCGGATTATAGTATCATTCAAAGGACTTTTTGGGATGTGGAGCCACAACCAATGTTAGAGCCGAGGAAAACAACCCCCACCACCCCCTTTTACCGAAACACCTGAGCAGAGATTCGAACCCGCAACTCGAGAATTACCAGGATCATATGTGTCCGACGCTCTACCCACAGAGCTATCCCGGACCCACATAACTAGAAAGCTTTTTGTTATTGTTACAATTATGATCATTACTATTGCCATTATTATTATTATTATTGGTATTACCATCGTCATCATCATCGTCATAACCATTATCATCACCATCATCATCGCCACTAACAGTATTTCCACTACAGCCATGCTGTCCGTCAATCCCCTAACCCTTCTCCTTCCTCTCCTCCTGTGTGTATAGCCAGCTTTAATACTACAACTACTATTGTCATATTATCACCAAAAGTGGTTGTAATCCTCTCTTCATTAATTCTTTTTTCAATCTTTCATCAACATCATTATCATTATTATCATTATTGCTGTCTTAATTATTACTACTATCATCATTACCGTTTTAACTTGCACTGTCTCCTTCCCCACGGCCTCGTTTTCGTTCAAGGCCCATCTTGCGCCGAATTCGAGAAGATAAATGATTTGCTCATTCTTCGTTTTCATTGTCCTGAATGTTGTTTAATAATATCTCGCCTGAAGAAGACCTAAGAGGTCAAAACGCGTCGTGTTTTGTCTTGTAATTTGTTTGCTTATGTTAGCCGGCGGAGTTACTTAAGATTACTTTTAAATATTGTTTCAATTTTCTCCTGCAGTCATCTCACTTTAAAACTCTGTTTGGGTTTTACGTCTTGCCCTTAAAAAGACATTTATCTTTTTTTTAATCGAAGAGGAGGTGGAATTCCGACGAAACAAAAGAAACTGAATTGGAGACTGGATTGATTTACTTCGTCATTGTCGTGTATGTTCAAGTCTTTTATATTACATATTAATATGCCTGATTCGCCGATTTCTGTAAGCTTCCTTATGATTAGTAGCGGAAAGGACCGCAATTCACCTGTTGTGATGGAATTGCATATCCTCGGTATTACCACTATTTCTTTGGTCCTGTATTTCGTTACCTACGTTCTGCTTGATTGAAATCAATACCGGCGATGTTGTTTTTGCCAGGCTTTAGCAAATAAGTGTTTTTTTGTAGAGTGAAAGAAATTAGTGGAAATAGCCTTTAGGAAGGATCATACTAAAGGGCAAACTATGCTCCGCTCACCGGAAAATCGTGTCTCATTTTTGGTTGATGTGTGTGCATGTGTACGTGTGTACACACACACACACACACACACACACACACACACACACACACACACACACACACACACACGTGCGCGCGCACACACACACAACACACACACACACACACACACACACACCACACACACACACGCACACATACACACACTCATACACACACCAACGTCACCACCACCACCACCATTACCACCACCACTAACAACATCAACGGCAGCAGCAGTAACAACAACAACAACAACACCCTCCTCTGCAGTGGTATGCCTTCGGGCACGGGCACTGAGATCAAAGTGACAGTCGACGTACCGCCTTAACGTGGAATGGTCTGAATGTACGGTCTTCGAAACTTGTGGGTTCAAATCCTGTGAGAAGACTCAATATAGGTGATGTTTCTTCTGTATGCCACTTTTTTTTTCTTTTCTTTTTTTTTTTTTTTTTTTTTTTGGGGGGGGGGGCTTTTTTTTTAAAGCAGGGACTCTATCCTCATATTTTTCCCTACTTTTGTTTGCTGATAGTGTTGCTGTTGTTGTTGTTGTTGTTGTTGTTGTTGTTGTTGTTGTTGTCGTCGTCATTGTTGTCGTTCCTGGTTGTTGTTTTCCTATCCCATCCTGTCACACTGATGTCTCAGAAGGGTCAGTTTCTTCAAGGAGGCGTGACTGCGTGCGGACCAGTCCATATACGCTAACCATATCTAGAGTGACTGCGTGCGGACCAGTCCATATACGCTAACCGTATCTGCTAAACACGGAAACACCAATCTGGAGGAATATCAACAACATAGTTATCATCAATATGATAATGATAACATAAATAATGATAACAAAAACGGCAATAACAGTAGTAGTAGTAGTAACAATGTCAACAACAACAGCAACAACAACAATAGCAGCAGCGACAGCAACAACAACAACAACAATGATAATAATAATGACGATAATAACAACAACAACAATAATAATAAAAGCGATGATGATGATGATGATGATAATAATACTAATGATAATAATAATAATAATAATGATATTAATACTAATACTAACAATAATGCTAGTAACGAGGAGGAAGAGGAGGAGGAAGAGCAGAAGAAGGAGGACGAGGATGATGATGATGATGACAATAATAATCATAATAATAACAATAACAACGACAACAATAATAATACAAGTAATGATGATGATAATACTAATGATAACAATAACAAGAATAATGATGATGATAACAACAACAATAATAATAATAGTTATAATAATGACAATGATGATAATGATAATAATGGCAATAATGATGATAATTATAACAATGATAATAGTAATGAGGAGGAGGAGGAGGACAAGGATGATGATGAGGATGATAATAACAATAATAATGATAATGATAATAGTAATAATGATAATGGTTATGAAAATAATAATAATAATTATTATTATTATTATAAGACATATAGCGCAGTTACCTGTTCTATAACTAGGTTCTCCGTGCTTTGCAACTGAGGAAAATCAAACAAAAGAAAGTGTAATAGAATAAAGTAAAACGCCTACGTCCCATACACTATACACACAGTCTCGGTTCACGACGAAAATTAAGAAAAACAACAGTGAGAATCAGTAGAAGGCAGAGAAGTGAAACGCAAAATGGTACATCGAACACGTAACGCAGCATTCATAAGCTCGAATAAAATGGTGCATTCGTATACAATATCCACACAAAAATGCATTAACATACAAAAAAAACCCAACAACAAACAAACAAGAAAAAAGGTTAAGAGTTAAAGTTCCCATAGCCTCTTGGCATTAGGGACAATAAACTGTCAAAGGTTCACTGTGTTGTGTCAAGGGCACAGCTTGATGGAAAGCGGAGCCCATCCTTTTCTTTCCGCCTTCTGGTACCCTCCCGGAGCTGAATCTGGTGCCTGTTAACTGCTGAAGACAGAGACAGTTTACAAGCCAAAAAAATTCGACCCCGCCTATGGTTCCAACTCACGACCGTCAGTCCCACAGACATGCGCTCAAACCATTCGACCAAGGACCCCTCCGACAAGATACAAAATAATCAATGCAAATAATGCACAAAACACAAAATAAAGAATACATGAAAAATTGGTAAAGTTGAGCAGATATGTCAAGACCTTGATGTGTCAAGGTGTGACCTGTGTACATGGGTTTTGATGAAGGTAGAGAAAATAATCAGGCTAAGATGATGATGGTTAGTTTGTGTAGTACAATTGAAACAGGTATTCTCATAGTTTTAACGCTTTCTCAAGTGCAGCTGTAGATTTGAGATGGTGAACAGTTTTGGTGGTGAACTGCAGTGTATAGGGGCAGTGAATTAACAAAGCATGCTCTCCTCTGCAAACGTCTTTGTACTGGTCTCTGAAATGTACAAAGTAAGGTGATCAGTGCAGTGGATGTATGGTGTAGAGAAGATGTGATAAACAGACAGAGGATTGAAAGTGTCAGCTGGAGAAGACTCTGAGAACATATTGTGGCAAAGGAGTGCTAGTTTGTATTGAATGCGTTCTTCAATAGATAACCAATGTGCTGTTCGTAGTTGAGGTTTCACTTGTGCTAGTTTTCTAGCCTTGAGAACAAGCCTCGCAAATGAATTTAACACCTTGTGTAGCTTACCCATGCACGTTTTAGGACTGCAAGAAGAGGATTGCCATAATCCAGTTGAGACAGGACAATAGCGCAGACTAATGTTTTCTGTTGCTGCTGTTGTGAGACTGACGGATGAATCTTTTTTTGTCTCTGTCTTGTCTTCCGCGCCACTTTAGTGGCATTGCGCCCACGCCGTTCTCCCTCCCTCGCCCCCCCCCCCCTCCCCCCCCCCCCCCCCCCCCCACACACACACACACTTCCCGATCCATTCCATAGCCTGGCCAGGCTAGCCTCAACTTCGGCACCGGCAATCCACAGGGAGCAGTCAATGTCAAGCTGTCATGAGCCAACCCACCAAAGGAGACACTGCACTGCTGCTGAGTCACTTCTGTGTTGTTCGGTGGTGCCTGCTCTGATCCAACACATGCGGGACAACGCCCCCTAGGCCACCCATGACGACAACATTAGACTGGCTGCGGAGTGAGTGTGACTGAGCTCTCACCGAGGGGCACCACCACGTCCGTCCAACGACAGTCCTGTGAGTTTGCGGATACCAATGTCCCCCAACAGAACCCCAAGATAGAACCAAACGAAGGAGTTAGATATGGAGAAATAGTCAAAACAGGTCACCTCGAAAATAGGGCTTGAAAGGCCGCAGAATTTGAGACTTTTTTATGTGATCAGTGAGGATGAGGATGATGGAACAGATGCAACGGATTTCCACTCAAGTCTAAGACTGCATGACAGGGCTGTACTCTACGCTTATTTTCTTAATATATCCCGGCGTCAACCAAAACCGAGAGATACAGACACCTGCAGTGTTGGCCAGGAAATTTGAGCAACGTTCTCAGAGACGCATTGAATAAGTGGATGAAACTCGACTGTGTGGTCCAAGCCTTCCCGATTACGTCCATAGGAAATTCAGCTTTGGGTAGGAGCCGGTTGGGACCAAAAAAATTCCCAAAATAAAGGCACTGATGGGAATCAACCCCACAACCTCCCAGTCGAGTGTCCGCGATGCTAACCACTTTGACACGGCGGTTGGTCGGATGGAGCTAATTTGATGGAGATTTGCGTAAGCAGATTTGCAGATGTAAGCCGTGTGCATGTCGAGTAACATGTCGTCAGAGATAACGAATCCTAGCTTGCATGCAGAGGGGAGGAACGCAATGTCAAGTTTTCTGACCTGGACAGAGGATGGCTTGGGGGAATTAACAAAGGATCCGTTTGAATGAATCAGAACGGATTCAGATTTGGCATCATTCATTTTCAGTTTGTTCATTCATCCAAGGCTTAACCTGACCGGCAGGTATACATGGTTTTTATGTTTTGTATAATGGGACAAGACACGACCTCGAACCTAGCCCTAAGGTAAGCTGTAGGATATAAATTCTAAAGAAGAAGAAAACAAAGACAAAGACGAATGAGAAGAAGGAAGAGGAGGAGGAGGAAGAAGAGGAGAAGGTGAAAGAAATAGGTGACGAAGAAAACGATTTCATCAAATTTGTCAAAGATGTTGAACCAGCCAGTCTAAATCAATAAACAAATGGCAGTACAATTTAATTACAAGTAACTATAGCATCCTGCTAATCGGATGACTAACAGAAAATTAGTTTCACCAGACTGAAACCTGCAGCTGCTAGCATGCTGCTGCGGATATTAGTTCTCTCTCTCTCTCTCTCTCTCTCTCTCTCTCTCTCTCTCCTCTCTCTCTCTCCTCTCTCTCTCTCCTCCCCCCCCCCCCCCCTCTCTCTCTCTCTCTCTCTCTCTCTCTCTCTCTCTCTGTCGTCGTCGTCGAACTTTTGACTCCTCTTCACGCCTTCGCAGAACAGAAAGGAGATATCAGAGCACGCATGTCCCCGTGAACTGAGAAGAACTAATTCCGAAGGTCGATGAGAATATACAGCCAACTGTAAATCGACCACCTCTTCCAGTGCTACTTCCACACCGGGAGGAAACATCTCCGGTTCCTTCCCCATTACTGATGCTGCTGTTGTTGCTACGGCCGCCCCTTCAGTGACTCCTGATACCGGTGTTATCGTTCCGGAACGATCTCCGTCCCAAATTGGGCGTGGTTGGTTTTTTTTTCTTCTCTTTTTTGTTTCTGGTTTTCGGTTGTAAAACTGTGCCGGAGTGCATTGCGAAAGTTTGTTTCCTCATTCTATCAGGCTCTGAGCTAGAATCTTACCCCCCCCCCCCTCCCATCCCCTTAACTGACTATTGTCCGAACCTTGAAATGTGGTTTTAAGCAACAAGTGGAGGGGGTGGTTGTAGAGAGAGAAAGACTGAGAGAGATGGAGAAGACATGGGGGGGGGGGTGAGTGTGTGTGCGTGTGTGTGTGTGTGTGTGTGTGTTTGCGTGTGTGTGTGTGTGTGTGTGTGTGTGTGTGTGTGGTGTGTGTGTGTGTGTGTGTGGAGGAGAGAGAAGAGAGAGAGAGAGAGAGAGAGAGAGGAGAGAGAGAGAGAGAGAGAGAGAGAGAGAGAGAGAGATGGAAAATAATAGACTGTCCTATGCCAGCCGAAAAGCGGGAGAAAAAGTAAGTAGTAGATTGAAAGAAGTAGGAACAGAGTAAAGAAAAGAAGAGACTCGAGACTCTTTATTCAGAAAACGGCCCAGGCCATCTACTGAAGGGAAATGCAGAAATGTACCTCGCTAAATTCGTCAAGGAGTCTCGCACCTAGTAAACACGAGTAAATCTAATCTACTATTCCATAAACCTCTTGATTTGTTAATGGAATAAATGTCGTTTTTAATTCATTTCGGGGTAGGACAGCAAAGTGAGAGATGTAAGTTAGCTGCTTGAGTCATAATGCATGTGCGTGTGTGTGCGTGCGTGTGTGTGTGTGTGTGTGTGTGTGTGTGTGTGTGTGTGTGTGAGAGAGAGAGAGAGAGAGAGAGAGAGAGAGAGAGAGAGAGAGAGAGAGAGAGAGAGAGAAGAGAGAGAGAGAGAAGAACAGTGTAGACAACATCTCACTGAAATCCCAACAGAGTTGAGCCAACAATTTTGAAACAGAAATTGAAGGCCACAACAACAAAAAGAAAAATCAAACAGAATAAAACAAACAAACAAACAAACAAACAATCAACAACAACAACAAAAGAACTATGCAAGGTCTAAGTCTGTAACAGCTGAATTCAAACGAAAACATCCGAGGGCAGAAGATTCAGCTGGGGAGATCACTTCACAGCTCTGTCACCGGATCTAGTTTCTGATATCGTCATTGTTGGTCTACGGAAGGTCGCATGTCAGAGAGCGGCGGCGGGGAGTGAGAAGGTGCTTGACGTCTGGATGACTGCTAGGTCGTCAGCTGAGCGACCGTCTGAACTAATCTTGACAAATACTCTTAACCATGAAGTATTAAGTACTGATATTTTTTTCTCCCCAGCGGAGTACTGTTGAAGGAACATAAACACTTGATCGCAGTGCATGGGGTAGTAGTCGCTTGACGGCGAAGCGTAGCTGACCAAAACCCAAGCGATTTGTCATGGGGTGTGGTAGTAAGAGTAATGGTTTCATAGGTTGGTCGCTTCACACCCGTCAAAGAGGATGACTAAGTGGCCAGCCTGAGGGCGGTTTGTGTGTGTGTGTGTGTGTGTGAATCTCATGAAGCTAAGAAGCTATTTGCCTTACCTTGTTATTCCTACCCATGTACCCTTCCCCCCCCCCCCCTCTCTCTCTCTCTGTGTGTGTGTGTGTGTGTGTGTGTGTGTGTGTGTGTGTGTGTGTGTGTGTGTGTGTGTGTGAGCGCACGCGCGCATCTCTCATATAGCACCTTTTGGTAGTAGATATTTACGATTTCTGTGACTACCATTACAAACATCTCTCTCCTCTCTCTCTCTCTCTCTCTCTCTGATTTCAACCCATATACGCCACTGGTTTGATAGCAAAATAATGGTAGGCTTAAGCAAAAAGAATGGGTAACTGAAGCCAACATTTTTATCGTTGTAAAGTCACGAGCGATGGATTACACGGCTGTGTGACTTCTGTCCCTCAATGCTTCACAATGTTGCAGGCAACACTTGATAATTATCTGCCCCTGCCGAATTTTTTCATTATGCGTGCAGGCGGATAGCTTCCTTCGTTTTTTCATTCGAGAATCAGGGCGTCTCCAGAATCACAGCTGGTGCCTGTATCACGGACCCGTAGAATGGCGTCTGGTTCAAGGTCGGCACTGTACAGTTCTTGGCAGAACTCGTTGTACGTTTTATATGTGACTGTCCCCATCAGAAGGAACCGTTGTTACTGTCGGCCCCTGTGGCAGCAATTGTCTCAGTATTGTCGGTGCACTGGAAAACGCCTTGCAACTGCATTCCTGTATCCGCGTGTCAATGTTTTCACGTTTGTCCACGATTGAATGTTCTCACGTTGGTTTTGGGTCGTTGATTGAAAAATAACAGATCTCTGACGCATTGCTTTAGCAACGTCGCGAAGGCGGTTCCGCTGTTTGGCATTGCGAATGCATCATCACCTAAACTGAAACTGCGGAGTTGTTAGTCGGCACCTGCACTGTGCGCCGGTCTCTCTCCATTCTCTTCTCCTCGTCCTCCTCCTCTTCCTCCACCTATCCCACTATTCAGTAATCATACTTAGTTTATTGTTTGTTTCGTCAAGTTCTGATAGTTTTGAAAAGCTAGTTTTTGTGTGTTTAAATAATTTAATACAAGTGTGCAACCTCTGTATGATAATCATTTGCCATGATAGTTTCCTTTTGAATCGTGTGGTGTGCTTTCTAGTAGACTTGTAGTGGTTTACAATTTGTGTTTCATAATAATTCTACTTTACTATTCTAGAACGGCTGTTAGTGGAAATGTTCATTATGAAACACAATGCATATTTAGCAATTAATGAATTAAAATCGTGACAGATCCATAGACGTGGAGTTCCACACGCGGAGACTGAAAATATTACACATCACTCTTTGTATGTTTAAAGGCATTAAGACGACAAGCTAGAATGATACAGTGTTTTCCCTCGTCCAGTGGAAGGAAAGGGGAACATGGTTTTTGGTTGGCAATACTGTGACAGGTTGAATTTCAAGTGAGAACGTGTGATTCTGTGCAGGACTATTGTAAGATGTGTGCACTAAGCAGAGAAATCTGGTCATGTTACCGTATAGTGTGTAGTGTCTCGCTAGCTCATCTGTCTGATAATACAATGAAAGCGGTGTGGGCCCAGTGACTGGCTGTGCTGAATTGTGTGTGTGTGTGTGTGTGGTTCTCTCTCTCTCTCTCTCTCTCTCTCTCTCTCTTTGTTTGCAACCACGTGATGCACTGGTTCAGTGCAGTGGCACTGCAGCATATAAGTGTGCCTATTGTACCACTGGCCTGAAAATGTGTAGCTGATTGTCAATTTACAGTAGATCATTTCATTCACAGGTACCGCTGCACCCAACTATGAGTTTATGTTGCAACCCCCTATTTCCATTGATAAACGAGAGAATAAAATACGAAACAACAAACGAAGAAGATAGTTAAACGGATGTGGAGAAAGCGGCTATATTATGTCAAAGAATGAAGGGACTTGATTTTCAACCTCTTCTCGTTGGTGGTCCGGCCCACTGCGATTGTCGAGTGAAGGCTGAAAATAGCAGTCAGAACCAGACCAGACTAGCGCCAAAACTCAAACACGGGAATCAACAGACCAACCTAAAAAGAAACCCATGTGTATGTGTGCGCGTTCGTTTGGTGTGTGTTTGAGTGGTGTGTGTTTTCGTGCGTAAGCGTGCCCGCGGTACGTGCGAGTTTGCTGTCAACCTATGTGCATGCTGCATATGTGTGCTTGTGTGTGTGTGTGTGTGTGTGTGTGTGTGTGTGTGTGTGTGTGTGTGTGTGTGTGTGTGTGTGTGCATGCGCGTGCGTGCGTGCGTGTGTGTGTGTGTGTGTGTGTGTGGTGTGTGTGTGTGTGTGTGTGTGCATACAGTAGAACAAATAAGAAGTGAGATAAAAGAAAAAAGTGCAAGCTTACGATTCTTCAGTCATCAAAATAAAGACCCAGCAAAGTGGATTAAAGAGATAAATAAGGGAAAAGAGGGTAAGAGATAGAACACGGGAAGGAAAAAGGAGGGCGTTAGAGAGCATCAATATAAAATCCTTCTCTAGCTTGGGGACCATCATAGTTTGTCTTGAAAATAAAACTGCTGACGTTGCCTACCCAGGACCTTTTTGTCCCCTGGTTCAGACCAAAGACTGTACGCCCTACGGAAAGACGGTTCACTCGCTGAGCGGTTTACTCTGTCCGCAGTATTAGCTACAGTGAAGCCGGCTGAGCGCTGCGCCGCGAGCAGGCTCTGCCTGCCACTCCCACTTTACCGGTGCATAACACAGCCGACTGGCAGATCAGGAAGTGATGGAACACAATGTTTTACAAGTTTCGTGTTCTCTTTGTCTCATCTGTCTATGTGTGTGTGTGTATGTTGTTTGTTTGTGTGTGTGTGTGTGTGTGTGTGTATGTTGTTTTGTGTGTGTGTGTGTGTTGTGTGTGTGTGTGTGTGTGTGTGTGTGAAGAAGGCCCATAAGCTGAGGAGGAAGACAGTGCTGGAACATGGGCAGACGAGGGTCCAGGAGCAGAGACAGAGGGTTGAACAGATGGAGTGGACTCCCCAGGACCAGTTGACAGAGAATCGGTTTGCACAACAGATGCATCTTTTGCAGTGCTTACATCTGTTGACAGAAAGTGGATTTGCATTTTAATGTCTGTCTCTGTCTCTGTCTCTATCTCTGTCCGTCTGTCTGTGTCACACACACACACACACACACACACACACACACACACACACTCTCTCTCTCTCTCTCTCTCTCTCTCTCTCTCTCTCTCTCTCTCTCTCACACACACACACACACACACACACACACACACACACACACACACACACACACACGTGGGCACGCACAATAAGCCTGCATTAAATCACGGTGGCGCAAGCATACATACACATAAACAAGTAACTGCTAAAGGATTTTGTTAGTCAACGGGATGCCGAGTTATGCAGACAGTGTTTGACAGCATTCATAACTGTACTTTTTCCAAATACTATGTGCACTATGATGTTAGTTAGTAAAATGATAATGTTGATTACCTGCATCACATGTTGATGTTGCCTTTTGCCTCCGTGCTTTTTTTGCTGGTGGCAGCTCCGATCGTGTGGGAAGTGGTCGTTTTATGGTCAGTCTTGGTGGTGGATTTGGTACACTGAAAATCGTTGGTACTGCACTCCAAATCAGTCGACAGTTCTTGCGGGTGTGGTCCATGAACTGATTGGCTTCAAAATGCTCAGAGCAAATACAGCAGTTTGCATGAAGGTACACAGCTGGTTTGCCCACAAGATCTTCACGCCTACAGTTCTGAACCCACTTCTTGCATCTGCAAAGAACACAAAAGAATGGTGAAACTTGGTTCAATATAGAAACTGTTTTTTAACGCCAGTCTGTAGACGTTCTCTCAGTGTGTGCATATGTGCGCCGTGTGAGCACATGGTCACTTGCTTATGCACATGCGTATCATCTTCATACAAGTGTGTGTGTGTGTGTGTTTGTGTGTGTGTGTGTGTGTGTGTGTGTGTGTGTGTGTGTGGTGTGTGTGTGTGTGTGTGCGTGCGTGCGTGCGTGCGTGCATGCGTGCGTGCGTGCGTGTGTGTGCAAGCACCTATAAGTGTGTGTATGTGAGCGCTAGTAGTATCCTATGCATTTTCTCCTCTCTCTCTCTCTCTCTCTCTCTCTCTCTCTCTCTCTCTCTCTCTCTCTCTTTTTTTTTTCACACACACACACACACACACACACACCATGCGCGCGTGCATGTACGCTCTCTCTCTCGGCTTCTGCATGACAACATCGCGGGAGCAATTTCCTCGCTCACGCAGCTGAACTGACTCTCTCTCTCTCTCTCTGTCTCTGTCTCTCTCTCTCTCTCTCTCTCTCTCTCTCTCTCTCTCTCTCTCTCTTAATTAAAAAACGTATTCAGGAAATGTAACACAGAAAATGATCTCACCTTTCTTCGTCTTTTGGAAAAGAAAAACACCGGAACCCCTTCTTCCGAGAATTACGACAGTTCGGCGCGGCGCACCAGTTGCCTCCTGCCTTACTCGCCATGTTGGACACGCGTGGAAAGATAGCATGTCAGGGTGGGAGTGGCAGCATGGAATGTGCCAGCCATCTGGCTTCACTTTTCCGCGGAGTGAACCATCTTTCCGTAGGGCGAACTATCTTTGTTCAGACTCATCAGTGGCATCAAAAGAAGACCGACGGATATACCACCTATAATTCTGTGATATTCTCACCATCAAGGGTTCAAACACAGACTCGAACAGCATCCTAAAGCAGCCCGAGAAGCTAAAAAAAAAAAAAAATGCGGGGTGGGGGGGGGGGGGGGGGGGGAGGGGGGGAGGGAGAAAGTTGATGGAGGAGGGGTTGCGGTTGTGGTTGAGAGACAGAAAAGGAGGGCGATATAATTCAACATTTTTGACAAGCAGCATCTCCTACTCCCCCCCCCCCTCTCTCTCTCTCAGTCTGTGTGTCTGTCTCTCTCTCTCTATCTATATATGTGTATATATATATGCATATTTAATATATATATATATATATATATATATATATATATATATATATAATATTATGTGTAGTGTGTGTGTGTGTGTGTGTGTGTGTGTGTGTGTGTGTTTATAGACAGATAGATAGATACATAGCTATACAAAGATAGACACATAGATAGACAGACAGGCATACTGTGGGGACATAAAAACTACCCCCACCGTCACCTTTTTCTCAAGAGACCTATGCCGCTTTCTCTCCCTCAAGCCTAATCTTCACCACCACCACCACCAGCCAACCAACCAACCAGCCGACCAACCAACTAACCAACCAAACCTACACAGTGAGTGTCCGGGCGTTGAACCAGAAAGTGGTTCATGGCCACAGTACACTTTCCACAGACCTGTGACAGACAGACAGACAGGCAGTTCCTGGTCTGAGCGGCACGCACGGAGGCAGTTCACGTGTAGCACGTGTGGGCGTGAAAATAGCTTTTACCATGTTGTGTGGTTACCATCCGACCCCATCCCCCTTAACAGTCGGCAATCCGATTTCCCTCTCCTCCTCCTGCTC
>CM031596.1:48729943-48744943 GCA_018398815.1 Conus ventricosus
TCGATCTTTCTGAAAATTTGTATGTGTGTTCATTATGGGTCAAGGATGATGCCCGACCTTTTAGTTTACCGTTACAGCCGTTACTAACGGCTGTAACGGCCTGTAACGCTTTTTCTTCTTTATGGAATATCTCAGAAAGTAGTTGGCCGATCTTTCTGAAAATTTGTAGGTATGTTCATTATGGGTCACGAATAATGCCCGATGTTTTAGTTTACCGTTATAACCGTTACTAACGGCTGTAACGGCCTGTTACGGTTTTTCTTCTTTATGGAATATCTCAGAAAGTACTTGGCCGACCTTTATGAAAATTAGCAGGTATGTTCATTATGGGTCACGGATGATGTCTGATGTTTTAGTTTGCCCTGTTATAGCCGTTACTAACGGTTGTAACGGCCTGTAACGGTTTTTCTTCTTTATGAAATATCTCAGAAAGTACTTGGCCAATTTATAAGCGGTTTGGATGATCTTGTGACAAATCGGATCCTCTGTCCATATGTAAGTGATGTAATGCTGAAAATGGATTAAACAACCGTTAAAAACCGTTATTCTGCCGTTATTTCTTATATATAGGTGGATTTTAATGAAATTTTGTATATAGAAAGGTTAGCACACACAAATGGCACTTCTATATAGTGTTTTAAAATTTGACTGTTAAAAACCGTTATTCTTGACATATTGTCCGATTTGGATGAAATTTGGTATGTACACAGGCTTTAGCCCAGTGAGGACTAAAATACCGGTTTCAAAAGTGTATATCGGTTATATAACCGTTAAACCGTTATTTTGCCGTTATTTTTTTATATTGGTGGGTTTTAATGAAATGTTGTATATAGAAAGGTTATCACACACAAATGGCACTTCCATGCAGTGTTTCAAAATCTGACCGTTAAAAACCGTTATTCTTGACATATTGTCCGATTTGGATGAAATTTGGTATGTACACAGGCTTTAGCCCAGTGAGGACTAAAATACGGGTTTCAAAAGTGTATATCGGTTATATAACCGAAAAAACCGTTATTTTGCCGTTATTTTTTATATATTGGGGGATTTTAATGCAATTTTGTATATAGAAAGGTCATCACACACAAATGGCACTTCCATGCAGTGTTTCAAAATCTGCCCGTTAAAAACCGTTATTCTTGACACATTGTCCGATTTGGATGAAATTTGGTATGTACACAGGCTTTAGCCCAGTGAGGACTAAAATACCAGTTTCAAAAGTGTACATCGGTTAAATAACCGTTATTTTGCCTTTATTTCTTATTTCATAAAGTAACTTGGTCGATTTGTAAGCGGTTTGGAAAACTGGGAGTACGTTTATATGCTTCGCATCTTGCATTGTTTAGGTTTCCTTCTAAATTCAACATTGAATGGATTTAATGGCCAGTTAGGTGCTCAATATCACACATATCTCTCTCTCTCTCTCTCTCTCTCTCTCTCTCTCTCTCTCTCTCTCTCTCTCTCTCTCTCTCTCCACACGCGCGCGCGCACACACACATGCGCACGCACGCACGCACGCACGCACCCACACCCACACACACACACACACACACACACACACACACACACAATACGTTCAATGGAGAAAACCAGTCAGGTTCCGATGCAACACGAGCTTAATTCTTTCTGTGTTAGAGTGAGAGGTCATTGTCATTCAACTGCCCTAACAGATTACTTTAAATATGAAAATATGTCTAGAGATTTGTCAGTTAAATTAGCATTAGAATTTTCCTTATTTTAAAATTTTCATTTCAAATTTTATATGAATTATAAATCCCAGAAGGCGAGAAAGATAAAGGAAACAATGTAACAATGTATAACACACAGCTAAAACAGAACACTAGTCAATATTTTACGGCATTTGAAGAGAAATGAGTTTGTAGCTTAGAGAAGGGGAGGGTAGAGTGAGAGGAGGAGGAGGGGAGAGAGAAAGAAAGTTAGAGGGGGGGGGGGGGGAGAGACAGCATTTATCATTAGCATTAATCAATAATGGAACATTTCTTTCTCTTTGTTTTTGTGCCTTTTTTCTCTTCTTTTGAAAGGTGTTGCGGAATATATGAAGTTCGTTTAAGATAAATGAAGGAATAGGCATGTTGTCTATAAAGGAAATAACCTACCACTCATTACGTATACTACTCTTCTTCACACTTCCTCAATGACCAGCATCTGTTACAACAGTAGAATCGCAGCAATAGTTGTCTAAAAACAATAAGATAATGATGAATAACCATTCGTAACAATAATGCTAAATCAGCTTTTGTAATTTGAACTGCATTAATCGAATAGCCCTGTACATGGAAGTCATTCTTGCTGCATTTTTGGATATCGACTTCCCTTTTTTTTTTTTTTTTTGCTTCTTTATTGTTTGATTTTTTTTCTTTGTATTGTGCCTTTGTTCTGCATTCAAATGATTAATCTTTGTCTTCTTCTTCTGGGCGTTGGTGGGCAGGACAATCAGTCGTATTCGAGTGAAGAATCGTAATTAAATCATCAATAAAAAGCCTTAAAAAGTGGAAAGCAGTCACTGATATTATGAAAGTAAAAATACATTTTCTCCAAACAATATTGAAAGAAGTTCAATCTCACGCAAAGGCAAATACAATAAGTAATTCAATCAAAGGTTACGATCACGCAACATGATAAGACACACACACACACACACACACACACACACACACACACACACACACACACACACACACACACACACACAAATCAGACCACGCAACATGACAAGAAAAACAAATCTTGGTGGCATGGTAGAATCTAGGTCTTAATCAACAAAATGCAAAAATCACAATGTGTTTCGACTTACTGGGTCTTTTTTAAGGCACGGTAGCGTCTAGGTTGTAATCAACAAGTAAAGAACTGCCATTAATTTTGACCGGAGTATGAACTCTCTTTGACGTCAATACCGAGATATAGACAAATACCACAAATTGAATGTGTGGTTCTTGAAGTAAATACCTCGACTTACAATTTCCTTGACTCCTCGCTTTAGTTATTGCTGTTGGTTTTTCTTCTTCTTTTTATTTTTTATTTTTTTTCGCTGTCCCATCTTTTGTACCACCTCAGTGGCAGCGCACCCACGGCGCTAATTCCGAAACCCGTCCACAGCCACAGCCCGGTCAGTCCCGCCGCAGCCCCGGGATCGGCAATCCACAGGGAGCAGTAAATGTCTGTGACAGCGTAAATTGTAACAACCGCGCAAAATGTAACAATTGTTGCAAATTGCGCGGGCCGCCCGCGCAAAATTTAACAATTTTCGATGTTGTGACATTTTGCGCGGGCTGCCCGGACAAAATGTAACAGTTGTTATCATTTGCGCTAGGCGCCCACCTTTTGACGGGATTAGCAACAACAACAAAAATGCAGTTTTTGTCATTACAGATCAAGTCAAAGTAAAATCTTCATGAAGTTGATGAATTTGTCTTCGTCGTAATAGATCAAAACGAAAGATTAAAAACAAATCCTACATCTAAATTTCTTAATTTTTGTTTGCTTTTCTTTGTTTCACTCGTTTTTCATTCGATTTAGCATTACAGTACACCCCGCTTATTATTAGCATTACAGTACACCCCGCTTATTATTAGCATTACAGTACACCCGCTTATTATTAGCATTACAGTACACCCCGCTTATTATTAGCATTACAGTACACCCCGCTTATTATTAGCATTACAGTACACCCCGCTTATTATTAGCATTACAGTACACCCCGCTTATTATTAGCATTACAGTACACCCCGCTTATTATTAGCATTACAGTACACCCCGCTTATTATTAGCATTACAGTACACCCCGCTTATTATTAGCATTACAGTACACCCCGCTTATTATTAGCATTACAGTACACCCCGCTTATTATTAGCATTACAGTACACCCGCTTATTATTAGCATTACAGTACACCCCGCTTATTATTAGCATTACAGTACACCCCGCTTATTATTAGCATTACAGTACACCCCGCTTATTATTAGCATTACAGTACACCCCGCTTATTATTAGCATTACAGTACACCCCGCTTATTATTAGCATTACAGTACACCCCGCTTATTATTAGCATTACAGTACACCCCGCTTATTATTAGCATTACAGTACACCCCGCTTATTATTAGCATTACAGTACACCCCGCTTATTATTAGCATTACAGTACACCCCGCTTATTATTAGCATTACAGTACACCCCGCTTATTATTAGCATTACAGTACACCCCGCTTATTATTAGCATTACAGTACACCCCGCTTATTATTAGCATTACAGTACACCCGCTTATTATTAGCATTACAGTACACCCCGCTTATTATTAGCATTACAGTACACCCCGCTTATTATTAGCATTACAGTACACCCGCTTATTATTAGCATTACAGTACACCCCGCTTATTATTAGCATTACAGTACACCCGCTTATTATTAGCATTACAGTACACCCCGCTTATTATTAGCATTACAGTACACCCGCTTATTATTAGCATTACAGTACACCCCGCTTATTATTAGCATTACAGTACACCCCGCTTATTATTAGCATTACAGTACACCCCGCTTACAAGGAAGTCGAAGGGAGCCAGATTTTTCTGTTCCTTATAAGTGGTTTTCCTGGTAACCAAATTTCGGTTATAAGAACACTACATTAATTTTGTTTCATATAACCAGCATTGTGCAATAAAAAGAAAGAGCAATTACAAATGAATGCAAAACACAAGCGCACTCTTTTTGGTGCTTTAATCAAAAGTAAAGAAATAGAAAAACCAAGCACATAAGTACGCATTTTACTGTGCAAGTTTAATAAATTGTACATTTTTAAAAAAAACATCAACACGTACTTCTGTACTTTTTTTTAAACTCTGGACATTAACATTCAACATTATGAGCTGTTTGAAAAAGAAAAAAACATTATAGTGTTTGAAACAAAAGGAAAAAAATACTGGAATGGAATTTGAAAAACAGAAAGTTATTTAGCACTTTCATTCGATTATTGAAAATTTTCATCATCATCATCATCATCAACATCATCATCATCATCATCATCACCATCATCATCATCATCATCATCATCATCTCATCATCTTCTTATTCTCGTTTCTCGTCTATGATCAGGCATTGCATCTTGTATAGAGAATGTGGCTATTTGGATGAAATGTGACAAACTAAAAATGAATGATGATAAAACTGAACTCACCTGGATTGGAACCAAGAACAAACTTGAGCAAACTGATGTTCGTTCCGTCGTTGTGTCTGATTTGGAAACACCATTCTCTGATTCTGTTCGTATTCTGGGGTATATTTTGATTCGTCTTTTACAATGGACACACACATATAAATCATCTCTGCAAGAATCTTTATTTTCAGCTTCGTAAACTGAGCAAAATGCGTCCTTTCCTGACAGTTGATGCTGCCAACAAACTTGCTGTTGTTTTCATTCTGTCTCGCCTGGATTACTGTGACTCTATGCTTGTGAGTCTTCCTGAGGAAAAGCTGTCCAAATTTAAAAAAAACAACAACAACAACATTTTGCTGCCAGACTAGTGTTACAAAAGCCGAGGTATAAGAGTGCAACAGGTCTTCTGCGCACTCTCCACTGGCTTCCTGACAAGGCTAGGATAGAGTACGAGGTTGCCTCTCTTTGTTTCCAATGTCTGCACTTCGAATCAGCACCCTCCTATCTTTCTGACCTCTTCCATCCCCACATGCCTCCTAGAGCACTCAGGTCTCAAGATTCGTCATTGTTAATATTTCCGAGGTATTCTCTGATTTCCTACGGCAAAAAGGCTATATCAGTTTCCGGACTTTCAATCTGGAATTCTCTACCTCCTCTTAGAAAGGTCACCTGCCTCCAAACTTTCAAATCACAACTAAAAACCTGTCTCTTCAGAAAGTACCTCGACTGATGTTGTATTTGCAGCCTGTGTGTGTGTGTGTGTGTGTGTGTGTGTGTGTGTGTGTGTGTGTGTGTGTGTGTGTGTGTGTGTGTGTGTGTGTGTGTGTGTGTGATATGTTCCACTGCGTGTCAAGGTGTGTGATTCTATGTCTGTGTGTGCGTGTGTGTGCGCATGCGCGCCCATGTGTGTGTTCGGTAGTCGGTTTTAAATCTTATTGTTTTGCCTAAAGTCACTCGCATTTTGTGGGAGCTTGATTTTGTTTCTTATTACTGTGGGTGTGATGTTATTAGTGAACGACAGAGCTACCAGGGTGATTGCCTTGTTGTATACATGTTATTTTGCCTTTTCATCTATACATCGTTGTAGGCCTAATATGACTGTCTGGTTGCTTTTACTGAATGACTTTTATGTATACCCTACTATGTTGCCTTTGTAAGGCGCATCCAGCATACTCATGTATGGATTTTAGCGCTACATAAAATAAATTAATATCAATAATTAAAGTCTTCTTCTTCTTCTCCCCCTCCTCCTCCTCCTCATCATCACTTTTCTTCTGATGCTATGATAAACCTCACACTAAATTTGATGAGAATCGGCCCCAATACGCCAGGAATATAAAGTCTGCAATTCTTGAGTACCCTGCCACAGGAGCAGCCACACTCCAGCTTCCGGGGAAGTTCGCCGTAATGCATTGCAATGTCCCGACAAGCCTCATACCAAATTTGAAGGAGATCGGCAATAAACGGCGGAGTTATAAGGCTTTTGGGGTGTTTCTCCACACACACCACACACACACACACACACACACACACACACACCACACACACACATGCTTCTCTATTTATATCATAGAAGATAATGCTAAATGGAAGGAAGAACGAGTGAAACAAACAAACAAACAAATAAAACTTAGAAAGTTAGATGCAGATTTTGTTTTTTCTTTCCATTTGATATAATAGAGAAAATTTCATCAGCTCCTTGAAGATTATACTTCAATTTGATTTCTAACGACGAAAACTGTCTTTTTTTTTTTCTTTTCTTTTCTTTTTTTTTTTTTGGGGGGGGGGGGGGGGGGGCTAATTTCATAAAAAGGTGGGCGCTAGCGCAAATTGTAAACAACGTCGAAAATTATAACATTTTGCGCGGGCAGCCCGCGCAAATTGTAACAATTGCTACATTTTGCACGGTTGTTACAATTTGCGCTGTCACAAATGTCAAGTCGTCAAGTGGCAACCCACCGGAGGAGACACTGTATTGCTGCCTAGTCACTTTAGTGGTGTTCAGTGGCGCCTGTTTTGATCCAACATACGCAGGACACCACATACTAAGCCCTACTGACGACAATAATTGCTGAGTCGCGGAGCCGGCGTGAGTGAGCTCTCCCTCCGAAGGGCGTCACCACTTCTGTCCAACGACAATCCCACGGACTCGCCAATACGGTGACCCCAACGGAATCAAACCATGGCCACAGACGTGGAGAGGACATCGAAACTGGGGTCACCATGAGAGCAGAGCATGAAGGGCCACAGAATATGAGACTTTCTTTTATGCTGATCGATGAGATTGAGGATGATAAAGATGATGCTACGGATTTCCATTCTTGTCTGAGACTGCATGACAGGGTTGTACTCTACGTTTCCTTTCATAATATATCCCAGCGTTAACAGGCCGAGAGATACAGACACCTGCCGTGTTGGTCAGGAAATTTGAGCAACACTCTCAGAGACGCATCCATTAAGTGGATGAAACTCGACTGTGTGGTCCCAGTCTTCCCAAATGAGCCTGTAGCAAACTCAACTCTGGGTAGGAGCCGGTCGGGGAAGAAAAATCCCAGTGACTCTGATGGGAATCGAACCCACGACCTCCCAGCCGGGAGTCCGCGACGCTAACCACTTCGCCACGGCGGCTAGTAGTTATTGCTATTGTTGATTTGACTGGCGTCATATGAGTTTATAAATAGCGGCAATGGCATCCTTTTTCTCTGGTTTAATCTGAAATTGAGGGTGCTTACGGTTACGGCCGGTGTCGTATATAAAACTGTCGCGTGGAATTGTATCGCAGCGATAGCATTTCACGTGAAATATTGTTGCAGCGACAATATTTGCTGGAAAAAATTGTCGCGCGACGACTTTTCACGAAAAAATGTCCTATAGAATATTGTAGCTGTCCAAAAAATACTGTCGCTCGAAATTCTGCGACAGCTTTTTTCGACAGGACACTGTGAAATATTGAAGTCAGTAAATACTGTCGCTTGCGACAAATTTTCACGTGAAATTTTTACTGTTTAGAGTTAACATTTCCTGTGAAATATGGTCGCAGCGTTAATATTTCACAGCGACGATTTTTTTTCTGCCAAAAGTGAAAAAAACGTCGCCGGGGTTTGAGCGTCAAAATATCACAGAAAAAATGCAGCCTGCCATAATAAAATAAAAAATTGTCGCAAGTGATTTTTTTATCATAATGTTTTCGACGAAAGTCAAATTTCATTCGTGTGTGTGTGTGTGTGTGGTGTGTGTGTGTTTTTGTGTGTGGTGTGTGTGTGTGTGTGTGCGTGTGTATGCGTTTGTGAACGTACGTGTGTGTTGTGGGGTGTGTGCGTGTGTGTGTGTGTGTGTGTGTGTGTGGTGTGTGTGTGTGTGTGTGTGTGTGTTGGTGTGCTGTGAAATGTGATGTTTTTATCAATATCGTAGGCCTAGGACATTCAGCACAACGAAAGTAGGGAAGATGGGGTAAGTTAAAACCCAAAGAAATGCAGCCTACCTCCTTCACTAATTTCACTTCACTAAAGGGTTTAAAGGTATTTGTAAAGCTTACCATAAGAGCTTCAATAGTACAGCCATCAAATGGCTATCTTTATTTCAAAAAGTTCTATATAAGAAATATGAATTCTTAAAAAAAAAGGAACCCCACTTTAGACATCATTTCGGTTTAAATGGACCAGGTGTGGTAAATTTTGGGGGGCCACGGGCCTATATTAACCGACATGCATTAGTCATAACCCAAACCAATATTGTTTTTTCTGTTGGCCATAATAAGATGTGTGAGTTTGTTCGATAATCCATTTAAAGACACCTACGGTCTCAACACATTTATAAACAAACTTAAAAAGTAAATGATTACCTGAATTGTCAGAACGAAAACAAACATAATAGAGTCTAAAGGTAATACAAGACCAAATCGCAGAACAGATACTTTCAGTTGTCTTGCTTTAATTGCAGTGCTTCTAGGGCACTTAATGAATTTACAAACGAGGCAAAGTAACCCATTTTAGTCACAACCCTTACAGCAAGCGTATAGGGTCCACCTAGGGTTCTAGCTGGCCCCAGCTTGGACAAGCTGAATCTAGCCAGAACCTAGGTGGGCCCTAGGTGTGTACTAGGACCCTTGCTGTTGGGAAGTAACCCAAAAGTTATCAGACGCCATAATGCAGAGCTTCAGGCATCATTTGGCTTTGTTTTACTGCAGTCCTTTTAAAGGGCATTCAAAGCTCCAAGGAAGCCGTATTTGAAATCAAATCAACATAGTATTTGGTGAAAGGATAACCCATTTCTTTTCTAAAGCTTTTATCTAGTTTAATGAAACAAAAAACGCAGAAAAAAAAGCAGAACGTGCGTTCAAAATGGGTTTTCTTTCATTACGCTCGTTTTAAGGCACCAAAGGCCTAAATATAATCATGTTCAAAATGTGAAACATAACACATTTATATAAAGTATCTTTTGTTTTGGATGGCTTCTTTGAAAGAAGACAAACGAATAAATGTTCGAAAACAAAAAAAGAAACATTTCTAAGCACCGTCATATTTGGATATGTTTCTTCTAAATATGTGGATGCCTCATACGTGCATGCATGCATGCTTTACGCACGCGCACACACACCACACACACCACACACACACACAACACACACACACACACACCACACAACACACACATAGACACACATCAGGCTCTATCAATAATTACTGATCACTGAGAAAAAAACAACCGCTATCAACTTCTAATGAAGTGGGTAAAAACTGTTTCACAGTAGGCTTAATTGAGCTACTGGCCCAACTTAGCCTTCAGGGGGTTCATCTTATCCATTTTAACCATGGTCATTAAAAATCTCTACCATGACAGCACATCAAAATATTACTCTGATGTTTGTTTCAAGGGCGTTTATAATATGTTAGAATTCTTTTGAAACAAAAAGCAAAAAATTCCTATTATTTTAGCCATGTCTTTGATTTAACAAAACCCATAGAGGTAAAGAATTAGAAACAAAATGTTTCAAATGCTTACTGTTGGTACCTTCCCGCGACCAGCACGGTTTTCTAGCAGGGGAGTTATGCAGGGCTGACAATGTAGCACACAAAAGATCTGAACTTATTCGTCATATTTTTCCCTCAAATTAGCACCACCCAATTTATCTACGGCCGCTTGAACCAATCTTCCCTACAGGGAAAACAAACAAAAGAACTAACCTTTCAGTAGGTCCCACATTTCTGGACAAGACACATTACTTCTAACTGAAGGCTAAAACATCTTTCTTTGGGGAGAATTGTTTATTGCAGCCTAGTTGGTTGTACTTTTTTTTTTTTTTTTTTTACAAAGGGTCCCTTTCTGCTTACTTATAAAAGAGTGAGTAGAGCTCTCTGCATTGATCATTTTTACTTACTCTTTCATAGAAAGGAAAACTGTGTAGGGCCCTTTTAAATGAGTCACAATTAGCCCTTTTTGAATTATCATCATCATCATCATCATCATCATCATCATCATCATCATCATAATCATCATCATCATCATCACAAATAACAAGATGCTCTGCGATCTGTGATTTTATGATTCAGCAGCACACACACACCCCACACACAACACACACACACACACCACACACACACATACACGCACGCACGCACGCACGCACGCACGCACGCACGCACGCACGCCACGCACGCACGCACGCACGCACACACACACACACACCAAAACACACACACACACACACCACACTGCCGACAAAGCTGGGTCTTGAACCTCTGAAGTCTTGCGGTAGAAGACAGAACCGAACTTTTCAAAAGATGAAGTTTCCCTTTTGGGCCAAGCTGAAAGACATGTGTTCGTTTTGTGATGCCGCGAAGATAAGAAGTAAAAAGGTCACATAGTCCAATAAGTCGAAGGGTTAAATATCTAATGACGAAAATTTATCAAACATCATTGTCATAATTATTTCTCTTTGTTCGTCCCTACACTATTTAGGCCTATTAATAATGAGCAGTCCCAAAAACTGCAACTTGTAATAAGTATACTATAATGCCATGGTATACTAATTTTCATTTTCTTTTTTTTTTTTTTTTTTTTTTTTGTTTCTTCTTTAAAATAAGATTCAAATCAGAAAAATTTGGAGATATTTGAGGTAGAAGGAAAGGAGTTTTAAGAGTTGGGTGTAGCATGTAATGACTTAGGATATCCATAATATAAGAATGCGGCTATTATACGATTTTTTGTCTCGTTTTTTTCCCCTGACTATCCATAGTCTTCCCCTGATTATCCGTATTGATATTCACATAGCCCTGTTACCCTATTATTTGTAATATTAGGGGGTAATTATATGATTTGTTCCCCCGGCTTTGACCTCCTCTCTGCCCCATCCATCTCTGACCTTATTACCTCCTTCAAGGGTTTGTGTCCCTCCTGTATCTCTGACCTATCATACCCCTTCAACGGTTTGGGTCCCTCCCGTACGTAAGGGAGTGCATGAGTGAGGAAATGTATGTGTGTGTGTTTTTTTGCGTGTGTGCCCCGGCCATGCGTATGTACATGCGTGTGTGCGTAGTCTTTTCTCCCCTCCCCTCTCTCTCTCTCTCTCTCTCTCCTCTCTCTCTCTCTCTCTTCACACACACACACACACACACACACACACACACAACACACACACACACAACCCCGTGGAACACGTAAACGCGCATGGGGGGAATACACCAACAAACTCAAACACGCAAAAAACATATCTGCAAAGACATTGTTGCGTAACTTGCAGGGTTTGTGGAGAGAAGTCTTAAGGGTTTATTCAATTGTCTAGGGGAAAGAGTATGTCCCCCGAGAAGATGTTCAGAGTGGGCGGGGTATGTAAAGTGATAGCTGGGGTATCCTAGGAGAGAGGGGGAGATGAGAGAAAAAGAGAAGGGGAGGAGAGAGAGGGGAGCGAGAGGAAAAAGGGGAGAGGAGAGAGAGGACAGAGAGAGAGAGACAGAGAATATGGGGAAAAGAGGGAGGTAGAGAGAGAGAATGAGAGAAGGGGGGAGGGAGAGAGAGACAGAGAATGAAAGAGAGAGAGGGAGGGAGGGAGAGGAAGGGGAGAGAGAGAATGAGAAGAGAGAAGAGAGAGAGAGAAAAGAGAGAGGAGGGGAGAGAGAGAGAGGAGAGAGAGAGGAGGGAGGGAGGGATAGAGAGATTGCGTGATTATGGACAATGAATCAAACTTATTTGAGCATGAATGCGTTGTTTCAGGCTCCCAAAAACAAAACACACACACACACAACACACACACACACACACACACACACACCCCACACACACACACACACTGTCACCGTCTCTCCACATACACGACACTTGCTTGCCGTCCAGAGAGGAGAGAGGAAGAGAGAGAAGAGAAGAGAGAGAGAAGAGACAAAGGGGGGGGGGAGGGGGGGGAAAGGCAGAGACCAACTGAACAGACAGTTTGAGGACAGAGTGAAAATAAAGAGAGTCAATCAGATAGAGGGAGGGCGATACATAGAGAGAATGAGGAGAAAACAAATAGAGACAGAAAGATAGACCGACAGTCAAGCAGACACAAAAAATTAGACAGAAAGCATGGGGCAACTGATACGTAAAACCATGAGGGGAGGGAGGTGTGGGCAGAGTTTGGGCAGAGACGAAAATGTCTTCGACGTCCTATTTTTACGAAAAATACTGTCTCAGAGCGAAAACTTCTACGGGCAAGCAATTTTTTTTACATGAAATGCTGTCGCTGCGACATGATTTATTTTAGCAGCGACACGAATTTTATGGACATTTCTCGTGAAATCTGTCGCGCTACCAATTTTTATGAAATTATGTCGCTCAGCGATAATTTTTCATGAACCAGCTGCCCGTATTTCCGGAAATACTGTCGCTGCGACACGATTTTATGAGCGACGTATTATATACGACACCCGGCAATGGCTTCATTTGCAGGTCGCCTATAATTATCAGCACTGTTTGATCGTCTTCGTTTCTGGAACAAAGGGGGAAAGAAAAGCCTTCGAAGAAGTAGCTATGACGTGGCTGTTTCAAAGAATCCTGACTTCTGGCATCATCCTTAATCTCTGCGAAACGCTCCTCGATTCCTCCGAGGTTTCGCAGAATGTCTGGGTGTATTAACACGGTCCGTACACGAGAAGATGATATATTTATAAATTTCACCCGCAAACAAAGTTCACCGCCACTTTTCCCTTCAGCCATGCCTTATTGGAACAATCCTAGCGATCATTGTCACTGCCACGTCCTGCCTGTATGTGTCTTATATGCACCACCTTCCACCAAACAGGAATACATGTTCTGATGCAAGGTTCACTGAGTAATTCCCGGACTTTTTAAAATAGGCCAACAGCTTGCCAGGCCCTTTCCTTATTGTTGGTGGCTTTCATGTTCATTTTGATTCGCCAGCACCATTCTACACTTTTGAAGCACTCACACTGGGCACACTATCGTGGTCACATCGTCGACTGAGTGATATGTCACTGTCCTTGGCTGCTTTCCATCCTTTGACCATTGTAGTGCCATAATATTATGTCATCTGACTCTCACCAAGCTTCCATCCCCAGGCTTATACGGAGCGCGCAGACTGACGCCCTTAAGGCTTCAAGATCTTATGTCTTATCTTCCATCTGAGCCGACTGCTCATCAGCTGTTCATGATCCTGCGCGGTAAACTCGACGCACATGCCCCATCGACTCTACGCCAGATCTTCAGTCGTCCCCCGTCGCCATGTTACAACACTGTGGGACCCGAGAAGAGTTTGACATAAATGAGTTGGCGCGAATTCTCACTTGCTGGACGAGTGCCAGCGTTTCATCCCAGCGTTGAGCAGTACCAGGAAAAGGCGAGAACTCGCTAAACTGTCTTGCATGCCTCTCGCATACGAAGGAAAATGGCCGACAGCTGTAAAGCCCTTGAACTGGCATACGAAGTACAGTCACTTTCTCTGACTGGTACATAAAACGATGAAGATGCTGACCCTTCAAACAGAAATAAAGAAGTTACATTATACAGTTGCATTTTTGTCTTGTGCCCGTTTCTTTACTCCCTTCCCACGCCTCTCGCATCCCTCGCCGCAGATTAAGCAAATCACCTCGCGAGTTCTCGAGTCATTGAAACTCGTCTCAAAGCTGCTGAAGACTAAGCGAGAGACAGCTGAGAGGTCTGCTGTGTTACTGTTTTGACTGTTGATGCAGATTTTGTTTCCAGGCAAGAAAATTGCGTCACTTACTCTGTTGATACGCGAAGTCATGTTCCGTTTGTCGGAAATCCTTGCTTCACCACCCAAACAGCTGTTCGCTGTTACAAATAACTTACCTGTAAAAGTAAACAGCACTCCTCTTTCTTCAGTATTCTCTGCGCATGAACTCCTCGGACACTTCAGACTTCTTTACTGGCAAGAAAAAAAAAATCACTTCTTCGTGACAAAACTTGACTTTGTTGTTCCAACATTTTACTTACTACGGAACATGAGTCCAGTTGTCTTGTTTCGCCTTGTTTTGAGCAGTCAAGAGGAGCTGGTGAAAAAAAAAATTTGTCTGAGCTGTGGTCCAAAATGAATTGAGCTTTGTTCCATTTTCCCTGCTGCTCGATTGCTGGGTGTTCTGCTGCAGCACATTACCCAAGTTCCAGTTCTTCTTTGCCATCTGGTTTTCCGGATTTTTATAACCCACTGCCGCCACGACCACTCGTCAAAATTCTTCTTTGGATCACGCTTGTTTGAAAAAGTATCAGCCTGCCTCAAATTTGCCCAGTTTTACTAATTCCTGGAAGTTCAATATCCGCGCGTATCTCACTTAGAACAAGTAGTTTGTCGATCCTCATCAGTCCACCTGCAGACGTGGC
>CM031596.1:48749943-48772443 GCA_018398815.1 Conus ventricosus
CAACGTCAGTGTGTGCTCCAGTGACGTGTCAGCATGAAACAGAACAAAAGAAACACCTGCAAAGCCTGATGAACGAACTAAAGAGCCTTCAGTTTCTCCTGCGTCAGGGTCTGCCTCTCCGTGGACATGACGAGCAGGAAGGCAACCTTCAACAGCTGCTCAAGTTCTGCTTGGAGAGGGCTGCAAGGAAAAAACAAACACAGGTTCAAAATATCTGTCACATGATATTGTCAACGAGATCCTCAGGATTATGGCACATAAAGTCTTGCGATCTGTTGTACTTGAAATCAGAGAAGCGAATTGGTTTTCGATACCAGCTGACGAAACCCGTGATGTTGCAAACAGGGAGCAGGTTGTAATTTGCATAAGATGGGTAACTGAGCAGTTTGAAGTCATAGAGGAGCCTGTGAGACTGGTGCATGTGACAATACCTGTGCTGAGACCATTTTTAATGCGCTAAAGGATTGCTTGATCAGGCTGGACTGCCAGTGCAGAAGTGTAGGGGTCAGGCCTACGACGGGGCCAGTAATTTTCAGGGTCACGTTTCAGGAGTAGCAAAACGGTTCAAAGATGAGGTCCCGTCAGCAGTGTCCGTACACTGTTTGGCACACTCAGTCAATCTTGTCTTACAAGAGTCTTCCAGAAAGGTCAAAGTAATAAGAGATGCCCTTGACTTTGCCACAGAGGTCATTCAGTTGATCAGATCACCAAAACGACAGATCCTTTTTGAAACAATCCAACATGAAACATCAACTTCGTGCAGCCCGTCCATTAACCACTGTGTCCAACAAGGTGGAACTGTTCGAACAAGAGCTTTTGAATCTCTCGTTGAGAACTATGAGGCTTTGCAAGAAACACTTAAACTAGTCTCACAAGGACATGATGAGTATACCAGGAGGCATCCGGCCTTCTTGCACTATGCAGCAGTTCTCCACCTGTCTTGGGCTCTCACTTTCACGGGATGTCTTTAATGTGACTGAAGAGCTGGCGACAGCTGTTCAAAGGAAACAAACGTCCTGTGTGGATGCAACAAACGCTGCAAACCCTGTCTGAGAACGCTTGAAAGTATGCGCCAGGATAAAAGTTTTCCAGACGTTTTTTCGCCGACGTCTCAGCCACGGCTGCAAACGTGTGATTGATGAGCTCCGCATTCCGAGACAGACACAGCCTCCATGAAGGCTTGATGAGAGCTCCCAGGGTCACAGCCACTCTGACCCTTCTGCTTATACAGACAGCAATACTATGAGGCCATAGAGAACGTCACAAGAGCATATAAAGCGCAGATGTGACCAACAAAGTCTTCAGTTGTCAAGGAAGATTGAAATTCTCTTGGGTGACGGAGCTGCAGGAAAGAATCCAGAAATTCCTCAAGAGATCAAAGACACATATGCTGCGGACATTGGCATGGACAGACTCAAAACACAGTTGGCCATCCTTCCACATGCTGTGGGGGACAACAAGAAGTCCATCTTTGAGGCACTGCCAGAAGAACTGACAGCTTTTGACACTGTGAAAAGAATGTTGAGTGAGGTAGACAAACTTATCAGGCTGTACCTGACCATTCCAGTTACAGCTGCAACAGCTGAACGCAGTTTTTCTGCCTTGAAGCGGGTCAAAAACATACCTCCGAAGCACTATGACTCAGGAGCGCCTGAACAACTGTCTCATTATGCATGTGTTCAAAGACAAGGTTGATCAGCTCAATCTCGCTGAAATATTTTTCCGAGTTAGTTTGCAGAAACGAACGACGTCAAAGTTACTTCGGAAAATTAAATGTGTAAAGGTGTAACCTCCCAGCTGTTGGTGTAACCTGCTAATGTACAGACTGTGACAATCGTGACTTAGTAACTGCATTTTACGGTGCCTAATGTCCAGCTATACAAAATGTATTTCAAGTATGTGTGTGTGTGTGTGTGTGGGTGTGTGTGTGTGTGTGTGTGTGTGTGTGTGTCTGTGTGTCTGTGTGTCTGTGTGTGTGTCTGTGTGTGTGTGAACTAAATATTGCATGCTGGATTTTTATTTAATCGAAATTGCCATATTGTGATTGTCGGAGTTCAATGATTTGAAATTCCATTCCAGCCCCCCCCCCCCCCCCCCCCCCCCCCCCCCCCCCCCCCCCCCCACCCCCCCCCCCCCCCCCCCCTAATCCTGGACAGCTTCCGCCGCCACTGTACTGTGGATGCTCTGCTGAAACAAATACAACAGCTATTTGCATTTTTTTTTAACATGATAGAATTTGCCTTTTTTTTTATATTGACAACAGCACCTTTACTATCGTGGTATGATAAATCCTATGCACTGATGTCTCGAGCTCAGCAGATGTGGCAGGCATAGCGTATGTGGACTAACTAGTCCGTACTCAGTGACGCCTGCTTGATGAAACTGAAACTGAGCTGCTGCTGTCTTTACTGCAGTTACTACAAAATGTTTCTACAAAACGGTTCTTCTGCTACTTGTGCTGTTGCTGCTGCTTCTATTACTACTGCAATCTATAATGTTGATAGCCGTAGCAATAGCAGCCGTTCTTACTGGGGACGGGAGTTGTCAGATCAAAATCACGGACAATCTGAACAAAGGGGAGCGACCTTTTCAAAACTGCCAGTTTTACCTAGTAGGGTTGGCTCCCTTATAACATTCCCCGTTGGTAGGAAGGGGATGGGATGTGTGTGTGTGTGTGTGGTGTGGTGTGTGTGTGTGTGTGTGTGTGCCCGCCTCTATCACCCACTCGCTTCCCGCTCCTGTCTCATAACTTCCTCTATGCCCTCCGTCCCAGAAGCTTTCTTCACACACATCCCCCACCCCCCACCTCTCTCTCTCTCTTCTCCCAGAAACATGATTTCACGTATAAAGATGAATAAGACCATCATTTTCCGTACAGGCAACCATCAAGGTCTTAACAGGGTCTTCATTGAGTAATGCTGACAATGGGCTGAACAGCATTTAAAACCAAATTAAACTACTTGTCAAGTCGAACGTTCAAAACCATCTTGAAGCAAATATCAAATAGTAGTGACAAAAGACAGTGACAAATATTTTTCAAACCGGAGAGAGAGAGAGAGAGAGAGAGAGAGAGAGAGAGAGAGAGAGAGAGAGAGAGAGAGAGAGAGAGAGAGAGAGAGAGAGGAGTGCCGACAGGACTAGTTTCAGTTTCAATTTCAGTTTCATCAAGAAGGTGTCACGCTTGCGGACAAGTCCATATACGCTGCACCACATCTGCTAAGTTTTGAGACCACACTGCGCATGATTTAAAGCTGATGGATAAGCGAATTAATGTCAAAGATGAGAGAATTTTAGAAAAGGGTCTCATGGCAACGATTTAGCAGACGTCTGACCTTATTAGCCCAGCGCGTTTGTCGGACCTTGGGTACCCACCTTCCTTGGGTAGGCCTACCTACCTCACTAAAGTTGCTACAGTCAACTTAACTGATACCCCCCCCCTCTCTCTCTCTCTCTCTCTCTCCTCTCTCTCTCTTTCATTTTGTTTTGTTTATTGATTGCTTAATTTGCATATGTCACTGGCTTCTTTTCTCTTGTTTAGTTATGTGAACATCTCCATTCAGTAAGGGCTTAGGCCTTTACCTGAATAAAATTTTTGAGCCTTTGAGTCTCTCTCTCTCTCTCTCTCTCTCTCTCTCTCTCTCTCTCTCTCTCTCTCTCTGTGCGTGTGTGTGTGTGTGTGTGTGTGTGTGTGTGTGTGTGTGTGTGTGTGTGTGTGTGTGTTAGCGCACATTTTATCTCATTTTTTGCTTAATTGTGTCTAGAATTTTTTTTTTATCGTAGGTAAAGATTCTTTTCTGAAATCACCTAGAATCAATAACGATTTGAAAAGACCGTGTCCGTAGTGATGACGAAGACAGGTATTCCTCTCTACACTGAGTTCTTGTGTCTGAAAACAATAATGCTGAATATCCAAGCTGAACCAGTGAATTACTAAAACAATGAGGTAAAATAATAGAACAGGTACCGACACATTCCAATAGATCAAGCTTTCAAAACAAAACAGATGCCAAAAGTCATAATCATCCGAAGAACAGTCAATGACTCCCAACAGCCATCCGTCATTTGTTAAAAACAAGTCGGTCAATGTGTCAATAAAGGAATAATGCAATTAAACGAATAAGTGTTTAATTACATCATCGCCACAAAAGTATGCAATAACAACAAATATAGTGCAATAGAATTTTTTAGACTTAAGCCTTCAAAGTCTGATTTCGATTTCGACGAAGGTCGTTTAGAAAAAAAAAAAATCGATGAAGCAAATTCAAATATAGGTTACACACAAAAAAACCGTTCACGTTTATTAGCTGGATGGATTGGGAAAAAACAATGGTTGTTTATCTAGACTTCACGCGTCACTGCTACTTACCCCATTTTTGCTTTTACTCCAAGACACCAAGTGCATAACAGCTCTGTTCATGCTATCATCATCATCATCATCATCATCATCATCATCATCATCTCATCAGAAGAAGAAGAAGAAGAAGAAGAGTTATCATGATGATCGTTGTTGTCGCAAAATTATTCATCATCATCATCATTATCATCATCATCATCATCATCATTCTCATTACCGTCATAACAGTCCTCATATTTATCATGAAACGAAAAACAAACGCGTTTCACGGAAATATTAAACTTTTTTGTTTGACCGTGAAACCATAAAGCGAAGCTTTCAGAAATATCCATTTCTCCGCTAGTAAACCTCGTTAATTAAAAGATGGAAACAGACGCACAGCAGGCGAAGACAGGAAAACAAGAAATGATTTTGAACTGCAGCATGTCTTCTATTGGGGACAAATTTCACTTTGTTTTACGATGTCTGAAATATCAGTAGTATAGTTCGAAATAGGCTGGTTGCAAGAAATAGCCCATCATGTTTATAGATGTTCAATCTTTGTCCTATCGGAAGTTGGGTTTCAACTGTAAAAGGCTTAAACGTTCGGAACTCACATCAATGTCAAATGTTATGTTTTCTTTTCTTTCTTTTTTGTTTGTTTGCTTAGGGTGGTTTTTGTTTGTTTGTTTGTTTGTTTTATTTTTTGTTAATGCATGTTAACACATTATTTTCTCCTTTTAAAAAATTCTTCTCCTATAGACTAAATCATTATTCATTTCCTTCTATGTAGTCATTTGTTTTCATGCCCTCACTAATCACTCAATTGTATGTTTCCCCCTAAAATTTCGACCATTAATTTAACAGAAAATAACTCTCATAACACTTCCTATTCATTTGTCTCACCGGCAGAAGAGCAAAAGTTCGAAACGCGAACTGCCTCTTTATTTGCTCCATTTGTTTGCCGATCTAGTACCTCACCGTCTCTTTCTTCATCTGATCCTGATGTCGTTCTGCTTTTAAGCTTGGAACACCGGGAAAGCGATGACTGCGTTTGCGCAGTATAGTGGGATTTACTCATACAGCTCTGAAACCAGGTTTTTTTTCCATTTTTTTCTGCGCTCTTTGAACAATCTGAACTTAAGATGGTGCTTTTATTTTTTTTTGTTTTTCGTTCAATCCATTGCTAACTTCTGCACGAACGTTGTAAACATTACCATCGCCCTGAAGACTTCTCTGAACTTTCGAACTATTGCGTTATGTGCTGCCTGACGTCACGTGTAAGATGACGTATTTTGGACCATTTCGACCAATGACTTTGGAAACCAATAACTTTCTCTGACTGACAGCGACTATAATTATCAGCACTGTCGTCGAATTCAGTTGAGAGCCTTGCTTAATGCTGGGACGTAAGTTGAAACGTTTGGCAATGGCCACTTACTTTTCTTTTCTTTTCTTTTCTTTTCTTTTCTTTTTCTCGCCGTCAGATCTGTTGAATACCCACTACCCCAACGACCAGCAGTACTGCTGAATCTCTTGCACCACAGGAGCTCCTCTTGTTCTTCCCTGCACCATCAGAAATTGGAACATCCTCACCTTAAACTGTCCTAGTATATGCGCCTATTTGACAGTCCATTCTCAAGGCGGGTTCTGGCACAAATGTAATCCATGAAACAACCATGTCTTTTTTTCCTTTCTTTGTAAATCCCATGCAGCAACCCTCAGTGGCTGAGGTGGCCGTCATGCAGCAGCGTCTGCGCAACAGGTCCTTTTTGTCCAAGGCCAGGTCACCTGCTCTCTGTGTGTGTGTTTGTGTGTGTGTGTGTGTGTGTGTGTGTGTGTGTGTGCCAATGTCGCTACAATGAAAGCTAGTGATGGTGCTTGCTACCTGGAAGAAGAAGAACACTTATCCAAACCCAAGCTACTTAACCTTAACTCAAAACCAGCAAACTGTTTTATCATGATGGTCATCACATCTGACCAGATGCTGGCGTGTTGACTCTCCGATACGTTGGATCTCTTTTTTTTTTTAATTATAGCTCTTTAGCGATTTGGGAGATATGTAACAAAAGCAGGTTATAGCTAACTTTAAAATTCGTCTGAAAACAATGTTCTTTGCAAGGTTTGTTTCGTTTATCTTTTTTAAACTATTGAGTGTTCCTGCAGTTCCAGAAGTTCTAGTTCTAAAGAATTAATAGTTTATTCAAGTACTTATCATGAATGTTTGTTTCATTTCATTACATTCCTCTACTGGCTTCAGTAGCGGAACCGTTTAGTATCAGAACAGATTTTGATATCGTAATAGTGGGAATCCGAAATAAGGTCTGTCACGCCGCCCCTTATGCTTCAATATCTAAGACCTACCAAGCTTGATGCTATAGTTGATACTATTAACGATGAGGACAGTCAAGATAATGCTATGGAATTCCATTCTGGACTGAGACTTCATGATAGGGCTGTACTCTACACTTACTTTAACAATGTATTCCGGCATCAACCAGGCCCGAGAGATACAGACACCTGCTGTGCTGGTCTGGAAAGTTTAGCTGTACTGTCCAGACGCATCCATTAAGTGGATGACCTCGACTGTGTGGTCTCAGTCCTACCTATCGCGCCCACAGCAAATTTGACTCCAGGCAGGAGCCAGTCGGGGCCGAAAATTCCCATAACTTAATATGTCCAGTGGGAATTGAATCCATGACCTTCCAACCGCGGTCCGTGATGCTAACCATAACGCCTCGGCGGCTGGTTTGTTTTCAGACATTGAGAATTCTTTTTTCTTTCGTTGTTTCTCATTTGACAGTTGAAATGAAACGGTCGGAAAATCGTGGCAGTTTCGAGCAAACCGCGCGGGTTTGATGATTCTGGTTATCACGACAACATTCAGGCTGTCTACAGATTCTTTTGGTTTAGGTTTAAAGAAGCCTTTTCCATTTCTTTCTTTCCCGAACACAAAATTCTTTTTATGCATTTTTTGTTCTTGTTTCTCTAACGAGAGAGAGACACAAACACAGACAGACAGACAGACAGACAGACAACTGACGGCCATCTTTTACCTAAAAACAAACAAAGAAACAAAAACAAAAACCTGACATTATGAGTGCCCACGCCCCGACTTGTCGCGAACTGGACTCCACCACCCTCTCCTGTTCCTCATCCATCACAAAACGTGGCAATCTCTCTCTCTCTCTCTCTCTCTCTCTCTCTCTCTCTCTCTCTCTCTCTCTCTTGAAGTCACCACGTGCTGACTCAATGATACATTTGGTGAGGTGCCTCCCACCCCCACCCCACCCCCGTTTCTGCCCGCCCCCCACCTCGTTCCCCGCCCTACCCCCACCGCTACCCCCGCCCAACATTTCTTCGCAGCTTGCGACAAATCGTGAGATTGCAACATTTCTCGCTGTAACATGTCCAGAACTCGGCCGCCATAGGGTAGTGGTTAGCGTCACTGACTCCCGGCTGGGGGATCGTGAGTTCGATTCCTATCAGAGCCATTTATATTAGGGGTATCTCTGCCCCGAACGGCTCCTATCCAGAGCTGAGTTTGCTATGGGGTTAACTGGGAAGACTGCAACCACAGAGTCAATTTCATCCAGTTCATGGATGGGTCTTTGAAAGTATCATACAAGTTTTATGACCAACACTGCAGGTGTCTCGACGCCGGATTATATCATGAAAGTAAATGTAAGGTACAGCTCTGTCATGCAGTCTCAGACCAATATGGAACTTCGCAACATCATCTTCATCATCATCGTCCTCACTGAAAAGAAAAATATTGATAAAAATCTCTCTGATATTCTGTAGGTCTTCATGCCCTGCTCCCATGGTGACTTCAGAGTCAGTTGCCTCTCCATACTTATTGCCTTGCCTTGATTCTGTAGGGGTAACCGGTATCGGGGGGGGGGGGGGGGGGGGGGGCGTCTGTGGACGTTCGTAGAGTCACCCTCCAGAAGGAGAGCTACTAACGACAACACCGCGGCTGAGCAGTTATTTGTCCTCAGCAGAGGGCTCGGAAGTTGATGTCCTGCGTATGCTGGCTCAGAACAGGTACACCTGAACACCACTGAAATGACTCGGCAGCAGTGCAGTGTCTCCTCTGGTGGGTTGCCTCCTGAAGACTTGACTTTGAGTGTTCTCTGTGGATTGGCGGTGCCGGAGCTCTGGCGGGACAGGCCGGGCTGTAGCAGTGGATGTGGACAAGATGCTGGAACGACCAACTTGTATGCAAGGCCAATGAGTTGGCACAGAAGATGGAAAAGCAATAGATAAATAAATGAATTGATGAGTAAATGAATATATAAATGAAATGCCAAATAGATAAATGACAAATAAATCAATGATGAACAAACAAGACGACAAACACACACATAAATAGATAGGTGAAATAGATCGATAGATGGAAGAATGAATAAATAGATAAATAAATAAATAAATGAATAGAGAAATAAATGAATGAGTAAATAGAGAAATAAACAAATAAATAAATAAACAAAATAACAAAGAAAGAAAGAAAGGAACAAACAAACAAACAAACAAACCACCGACCAACCAACCAATCAACCAACCCAACCACCCAACCATCCTCCCAGGTCCGAAGACATCATCATGACGGTGAGTCGACAGAGGCAGGGGCGACGCTACCAACGTCAGTCCAGCTCCAGCCAGACCTCCAAGGCGCGCAAGCGGCTACGGATGCGGCCCAGCTACTACCTGCTAGAGACGTCCCGCTACGACCTGCTGCACAGCTGGAACAAGATCGTCACCAAGCTGGACCGCTACGACCGGAGGCAATGGACGACGACTTCTCCATCTTCCTCGAGGACTGGCCGCAGGTCAGTGGGTCAATGGTGTTAGCAGGTGTGTGTGTGTGTGTGTGTGTGTGTGTGTGTGTGTGCGTGTGTGCGTGTGTGTGTGTGTGTGTGTGTGTGTGTGTGCGTGCGTGCGTGCGTGCGTGCGTGCGTGCGTGCGTGCGTGCGTGCGTGTGTGTGTGTGTGGTGTCTGTGTGTGTGTGTGTGTGGACGTCTTTGAGGAAACGTGAGGAAAGAAGTTAGGTGGTTGGGGTGGGGATGGGGGTGGACAGGAGGGGGGGGGGGGGGGGAGGAGGAGGACGGTGAGGTAGGAGCCAAGCAGAAAGGGGCAAGAAGGAGATAGAGGGCGAATTTCTTCTCCTGGATCCCTGGTCATATTCAGCTGCATAAAACCTGGCTAAAACTAGCGTTAATGGGCAAAACAATGTTCTTGTTGCTTGTTTGCTTCGTTGACTGGTGGTGCTGGTTTTTTTGTTTTGTTTTGTTTTGTTTTTTTTTTTTTTCTTTTTTCTTTTTTTTTTTTTTTTTTTTTTTTTTTGCTTTCGTTTCGTTTGTTTGTTTTGCTTCGTTCTGTGTATTTTGTTATCACCAGAAAGGCACAAAAAAAAAAAAAAAAGTAAACATGATTTCACGTTTTATCAAGCAGCATAGTCGGTGGTTAATTAACGGTGGTAAGTAGCCAATGAACTGATCAACAGTCCTATTGATAAAGCGTTGCCAATCACGGTGAAGTGTGCAAAATTCAGCTAATTGCATTGCAACATGCACGCACGCGCGCGCGCGCGGGCGCACACACACACACACACACACACACACACACACACACATGTGCGAAGCTCACTTCACACCGTCCCCAATCTCATTCCCTCACTAAAATGTGCGCAAGTATTAAACATACAATTCCACATATTCGAGGCACGGGCCGTGAGTAAGGGGAGAAGCGACGTGTGTGTGTGTGTGTGTGTGTGTGTGTGTGTGTGTGTGTGTGTCCAGGACGGGGAAAATCGTGATGGTATTGCGTAACTAAATTAGATATACATTAGTCAGTCGTAACACACGAAGGTTATCTTGCACTCATACACACACATATGCGCACTCATGCACCCACTAACATTACACTTTCTCCGGGTTTTGAACATAGTTCTTGTTTTCAGTGTGTCTTTGACGCCAAATCCCTGCGTGAAAGATGTTGCTTCCTTCTGTCGCCAGACCACATGCCTTTAAACCCTAATTTGTCCCGCTCACTCTGCTCTCTCCCTTGTGTCGTGTAGTTGTTTTTCTCTCGCTCTTCCTCGTCGTCTCTCTTCGCTCCTACCTCCAGCTTGTAGAGGGATTTAACAAAGAATCTCACTTAGGCTATGCTCTACCAACATGTTCACGTCCAAAATGAATTCCTCTGCATTCTTCACACAATCAGCATTCCAATATATAAGCCTAGCGAACAACACTTCTTGCCAGATCGATATGAAAAAATTCCCAACGTCTTCTGGGGTCACTTTCACACAGTAATTATACAAAGCTACGACAACGTCGTCGCGCGCATTCCAGCTAGCCTGACAACAGCATGAACACATTGCCTTATGCAGAACAAGCCAAAGATTTTCCGTTCTTGTCAGGGGCTCGGTCTGTTTACCAAACAAACTTCAGCTGACTGATCCGAGCACCACTTGATGCTCCGAGGTAAGAGTGGATAATTCCTCTCCTTTCGCGATTAAAGAAATGTTCGAACTCGAGGGTCCTCGCGCCTTCGATGCTCACTGTCACTGACAATATCTGTCACCTGACAACGGGCAAATATCTCCCTCACACAATTCGAAGGTTTGCTCTAAGGGAGGCTACTTGACCGATATCTACTTTTCTACAAGCTCTCAAATGCGCTTAAAGCCCTTTTTGAGAGATTTCGCCCCCTTGACAGTGTGTGTGTGTGTGTGTGTGTGTGTGTGTGTGTGTGTGTTTCAATGTTGCCTGAGAGTGTACGTGCGCGCGCACGCATGTGTGAGAGTGCGCGCGTGTATGTGTGGTGTGTGTGTGTGTGTGTGTGTGTTTGACCTTGACCCAGAGCTAGCAGATGCGTTTTCTATCTTTCTAGAAGACTAAGAACATGTCAGTTGCCATTACCTTCAGAGAGAGAAAGAGAGGGAATGTCAGGGTTCGGATGGGTTAATGAGTTTAGAACTTGGTCTCAGAAGGAGGGAGAAGAGAGAGAGAGAGAGAGAGGAGAGAGAGATGAGAGAGAGAGAGAGGAGAGAGAGAGAGAGAGAATAGTTTTTATATTATCAAACATTAGCCCCTATAAAGGGATATACTTGTTATTTTATAAAAAGTATTAAAAAGGACAATCGGTAAATAAAAACGAAGCATGGATGATAGGTCTGATGTTACTCCCACGTAACAAAACTGTACACTCGCTAAAGAGTGATCTTTATGTTAAGAAAAAGGAAGAAAGAGGGAAAAAGGAAAAAAAAAAAAACTATTTCTGACAACAGCATAAATTTAAATTATTATCGTTATCTCCACTTCGTTGTCGTCATCGTCATCATCATGTAATGGGGAATTTAAGTCTAATTCTACACGATGAGTTTTTTGGGTGCTGAGCGAAGTCGTTTGTGTTTTAGAAAGAACGGTCACAGCGAGAGCTATTAATAACAACCATGCGTATAAAAATCATAATGACTTGATAGCACATATGAATGACCCCAATGGTGAACAGACCGCAACATTACAACAACCACAGGGATGGTATCATTATCATTATTGTCATCACAATCATCATCATCATCATCATCATCATCATCATCATCATGATGACAAGTTTTGGTTTATGTTTTTATCAATACTTGTATTTAATCATTAAAAGTGCTTTTAATGATAATGATATCCTTATGGTTTATCATGTCAGTGTATGCATTCTACGTAGTACTGGAAAGGAAAGCCAAAGAAATCATAGCAAAAAAAAGACAAAAGAAAACTGTATACGTTTGTCGAGTCAATGTCTACAGTGCAAATACTAGGAGAAGAAAATCAATCAGAAGAAGCCCTTTTGCGTGTAAAAAAAACCCCTATAAAAACAACATAATAAAGGTATGAGGGAAAACGATCCCCCCTTTGTGGGAAATTCCATTGTTACGCACAGGGGAAATGAAATAAAAATCAGTCATTGACCTCAAACTTTTTAAAGGAGTCTTGTTGCAGAATGTGAAGAGATCGACCCCCGTGTTTCTGTTTCCGACCATCGTTTGCGCAAAGAAACCCTGAGGGATGTAAAATCTCAAGTACCGGGCTACGACATTCTTCACTGCGCCCAAACCACCCGTCATGCAAGGGTGCTTCAAGGCCCAAGCCAGAGAAGTCCACCTGAAGGGACACTGCGGGGGTTTGGGCAAAAAACCAGGAAAAAACAAAAGAGGATAGGTAATAAATACTGCAGCTAGGTCTGGGTTTTAAAACCGTGACGGAAAGAAGAAAAGTGATTCCACTTTTTTTCCGCGTTAGTCACAATACAAAAGAAATACTATTTCCCCGGGACAAAGAGAAAGCAAAAAAAAAAAACCGACCCCCTTTCGACCTTTTTGGTCTTTTTCAGGCAAGCAACAACGTTTAAGACAATAAAAACAAAATTTTTGTACAGCATGAGGGATTTTGTTCAGAGTCGTCAAGAGACGTTTGGAGGAAAAACATCAAAACAAGAAACTATTGAACAAGGTAATTGAAAATGAGAAGCAAAAAAGAGAGCAAGATTTTCGCAATATTGAACTGTGTGTCCTCGCTCTCGCCTCTTCTCTATCTTTTGCCCTCTTCCTTCCCTCCCCATCCACCCAACCCCACATCCTAAGTTAATTCGCTCTTTTCCCTGGGTTATGGAGGTGACGTTGAAATGTTGTTGAAACCCCCCTTTGCGCCAAATCTGACTTTTTTTGTGTAGCAATTTTTGGGCTATAATTTTTTCTTTAATTAAAAAGTTCATGAAATTTTTCATAAAAAAACTTCCCCAAAAAGTGAAAAAATCCCTTTTTCAGTAAATAAAAAAAAAAATCCGGATGCGCCCTGGATTCAACCCGGGGCATGTTTTTTTAAAACCAAGTTTTTTTAAAACAAATTTCGCGGTTTCGGAAGAAAAAAAACCAACGCGGGGTAACAAAAAAGATTACCCAAAGGTGCCAGGGGGACCAGAGAAATATGTCCTAAAACCGCCGGTCAAGCTCGGGAGCAGCTAGAAAGTACCGAAAATAAAGGGGACGAGGGGGAAAAAACCTAATTCCGAGGGAGGTAAACAATCAATTTTTTCATCAAAAAGGGGGTAATTCTCTCTCCCAAGGGAAAGGAAACCCGTCATGACTTATTTAAAACGATCAGAAGTCATTCATGGGCGGGTCAATCGACCAGTCATGATCTCCAAGTATCAAAAAGATAAAGTGTGAACGGCCATTGAGTTTTCTTTGTTGTGGATGAATTTTGGAGAAAGGGGTTTTTTTCAGATTCCCCCAATGACATCAAAGATGGAGAAAGACGCTGGTGATGGAGTATAAAACGGGATCGCTTTTGGGGGTGTGTTTGTGTGTTGATGGAAAAAGGGAAAAAAAAACCTCTTGGAAATGTATTCTACAGGTGCTGGGCGCAAGCGCCGGTAGTTTTTTTTAAAGTGTGAAGTGTGCGTGATGGTGCGTCCCTGTTTGGGTAGTGCATGTGGTGTGTGTGTGTGTGTGTGTGTTTGTGTGTGTTGGTTGGTTTTTGGGGTGGGGGCGACGTTCTGTGCGCGCGCGCGGCGCGCGCGGTTGTGGTGTGTGTGTGGGGTGTGTGGTGTGTGTGGGGTGGGTGTTTGTTGTTTCTGTTTTTTTTGTTGTGTTATGTTGTGTTGTGTTTATGTTGTGTTGGGAGGGGGGCTAAAATCTGTGTGTGTGTTATGTGTGTGTGTGTGTGTGTGTGTGGTGTGTGTGTGTGGTTGTGTGTGTTGGGTGTGTGGCGTGGTGCGTGCGTGGTGCGTGCGTGTGTGTGTGTGTGTGTGTGTGTGGTGTGTGTGTGTGTGTGGTTGTGTGTGTTTTCGTTGGCAGAATTCTGTTTTAGATGATGACTGTTGGTATCTCCAAAGGGGAGGGTAAAAATTTATGTTTTCATTATTGTTTTGTTTTTTGTTTTATTATTTCACACAACCCCACAAACACCACACCCCACAAAAACACCCGCGCGCACACACGCACACACGCACAAGCACGCACGCACGCCACCCCACGCACGCCACACAACAACAACAAAACAACACAAACCACAACCACAAAACAATGTCGGTGGGAATGAGAGAGATAGGGGATTTGTGCTTGTAGACCCTGCAAATTTTGTTTCAAAAAATAATGTTTTAGAGGCATAGTATTGTAAGTTGTGTACTTTATTTTTGGTATCAGACCCCTTTAAAAAAAAGGGGAAGGACTAAAAATTTTTTAATTTTTAGAAAGAGCTTGGGCCTTTTTTTTTGTTCGTTTTTTTGCTTTTCAAAATCAATTTTCTTGCAGGAATCCTGTTTCCCCAAAAAATAAACTTCAAATCAGCAAAAAATTTTTGGTATAAAAATGCGATGTACATCACAATAAGTAGGTTTGCCCGAACGTGTAGGTAAAGCAGAGAATTAAAAGTCAGATGTTTCCAGTTCGATCCCGCCCGGGCGACTAATTAAATTCATGTTTTTCCCCCCTGACCTTAAAAGTGTTGTCTTTTGTATTTAGTGTATATATTTTTAGTAACATAAGAGGTTACCCGTTTAGTGCGTGTGAGCACCAAACCTGAACTAAAGATAAACTCAAGCACAATTCTCCTGAAGCAAAATTTATATAGCGTGATCCCCTGTGTCATAAGGGTAAATAGTTTTTCAAACGGATCCCCCAAAAAACCCTGATCGGGGTCCCCACCCTGGTGTTTGACTGGTTGCCGCTTTTAAAACGCTTTTGTAATGTTTGCCCCCTACGATTTTTAGTTGTTGTAAAATGTTTGCGAAAAGCGATGAAAAAGTTATAAAAAGAAAAAAAAAAAAAAGAAAAAAAGAAGAAGAAGAAGAAGAAAAAGAAAAAAGAAGAAAAGTCGGGAAAAACAAAAAAAAAAAAAAGAAAACCCCACACCTGGAGCCGAATTTTGAGCGGATTTGAACTCGCGGGTTTAAAACCTTTTTTATGACAAAACGCAAATGTTGCCGACTCTCGCGCTAAAATCGGTTGGTATGTTTGGACGTTACTTTTAATGGTGGGATCAACCCGGGGGGGTGGGGGGGGGGGGGGGGGGGGGGGGGGGGGGAACCCAAAAAAACCCCCCCCTGGCGAGACAGCCAAAAACTTGTGCCAAAGTTTGATAAAAAAGGTTTGAAAAAAATTTTTTTTGGGGAGAAACTATTTTTACATTAGGACTGGCTTTGGAGAGCCCAGTTCCCCTGTACTCTCTTCATGGCCCTTTTAAATAAAACAACCCCAATTTCTCTTCTTCCTCTCCCCCCCTCGCTTAAAAAAGGGGAATTTGGGGGGAAGATCTCCCCCCCCTTCCCCTTTTTCTTTAATATTTTTGGAAGTTTTGTATGCACCTATAAAATTTTATACGCTTATTTTATTTGGGAAAGGTATCCCAAAAACAATGTGGGGAAAATCGGGGTCTGTACTCTTTTTTTTTTCCTTTTTGGGTTTTTTGTTTTTTTTTTGGGTTTTTTTTGCTTTTTTAAAAAACGGATTCCAGCGTCCAGTGTATAATCATATTTTTAAACCTTTTTTTTTCCTGTAAACCCTTCCCGCATTGTCCGTCATGGCTGGCAGATGATGTGAAAGTGAAAACCGCTTACAGTGTGTTTCGTATTCAACGTAACAGTTTGGGAATTTTTCTGCTAATCGAATTTAAACTTTCTTTTTCACATCCTTATGTGTCACTTCATAATTAGCAAAACAGCAACATTCGTTTCTTTCCGGGTTTCTTTTCAAAGGGAAACCTGAAATTTCTCGAAATTTTCCAGGTTTCTTTTTTTTTGTTTTTGTTTTTTTTAAAACCTTTTTGGAATTTTAACATTGCCGTGACTTGCGCTTTTTATCTGCCCCCCAAAAAAATTTTTACATAATGCGCGCGCCCCGCGCGCGCGCGCACGCTCAAAAACCCCAAACAAAACCCCTCCCCCCACACAAAAACTTCCCTCATCTAAACAACCAAACCCACAAAATTCCACACAACACAAAAAACACCCCAACACCCAAAACCCCTCTCTCCCCTCTCTTCTCCATCCCCCCAAACCAACACCACACACACACACACACTTACACCTCCTTCCCTCACAACACACACACACACACCACACACACACACACACAAACACACACACACACACACACACACACACACGTTTCGGCATCACCACGCACACACACACTCCCTCCCTGCGCAAACACACACACACACCACACACACACCCCACACACATGTATATATATAAAATTTTAAAATATATATATAAAATTATATATATATTATATATATTTATATATATAAAATAATATTGCCCTGTGGGGGGGCATAAATAAAACCCCTCCCGGGCCAAAATGCATGTCGAAGGGGCGACAAAGGGCGGGACCTCCCTCGCCCCGAGGATAAAGGGGTTTGGGGGGGCTAAAAACCCCTTTGCCTGAAAAAATAAAACGATTTACAGAAGCTTTGAGAAATGAACCAAAGCTTTCACCTGGGCAATGAAGGGTCTCCTTTCCCCGGGACTTAGACGCAGTGCGTGAAAGCCGAAAAAACTGCAAGGCCGACTCCCCTTCAAACCCCACCCGGAAAAACACGAAAGTAGCCAAAGGGAAAACATCGGGAAACGATTTTTTTGAAACGGGAAAAACCATCCAATTGCGAGAGAAAAAAAACCCTACAAAAATCGGAGTGCAAGGACTGAGTGAGACAAGGTGGCTACAACAGGACGGGCTGAGATTTTCACTGGAGAACACTGCTGTACTCAGGACACACAGGGGAATGGAGCCCCCCACACTGAGGGTTTTCCCCTGATGCGGGCACCGGAGGAAAAGGGGGCCACTCATCGGAGGGGAACCTGCAACTCCCGCATCTTCAAAAACCCCCCAATTTTTCCCACAAAGAAGAATGACATCGGGTTAAAACATCTTTTCCAGTGCTTTTTGCTCCCCCCAAATTTATGGGGAAAGAAGAGAAGAAAGATGACTTTCTACCACAACTACGACAGTGATAGACAAAAGAGGAGAAAAAGACAAAACCCCTAGGATGGGGGGTTTTAACCCCCAAGATGGGAAAGGGGAAAAAAAGGCTACGAGGAAAATCATGGGGACACATGGACTGGGACAGATGAACGAGAAGGGGTGGGGTTTTTATCCCAGCCCTGGCCCCCTGAACCAGCGGGTGATAGGGGGGAACATTTTTCCCACACAAGCGCACCCACAAGGCCCCCATGGAGATCCCCAAACCCAAAGTCACGGGAACCAGATTGACCACATCTCCCATTAGCCCAAATTCAGGAGATCTTGGGGGGATGTCAGTGATGGGGAGGTGTTGACGTGCCCATCGACCCCCACCTTTTTTTAAAACAACAGTGAGATTTTCGCCTCAAGAGATTCACCAACCCCAACAACACACGTACAAGGAAAATGTGGGAACTGCCCCCGGGAACAGGGACCACAAGCACATTCCAGATCAGCCTTCCAACCGGTTCCAGCCCTAAAAAGGGGCTGATGAAGACATTTAGAAGGACATCGAGGGCACAGTGGGGAAAAACTGCAAGAAGCTCTGGGATGACACTGTGAAGAGATCCCCTTGGGAAGAAAAAGGGCCCGCACAAAGAATGGAAAATCGGGGGACACCATCCAAAAAGGTTTTAAACAAAGGGGAGAGAAAAAAGCTACACTGCCGAGCCCAACCGAGCAGCTAGGGGAAAAGGGAAAGGAAAAAACACCCCACAGCGGAAAAAGGAGAAGTAAAGAAAAAGCATCAAAAAGACAAGAGGGACTTTCCTTTTTACGAACCTGGCCAGCCAAGCAGAGGCAAACAGCCGGGCAGGGGAATCTGAAGGACCTGGAAACCCGGGAACCAAAAAAAGCTGGCGGGTAAGTTCCAGCAGCAGACAACCAGTGAAGGGGCAAGAAAGGGAAAACCCCCTGACAACAACCCAGGAAATTTGGTAAAAAAATGGGCCAAAAACACTTCAGGGGGCTGCCCGAACCGCCCCGCCCTGAAAAAAAACCCAAAACCCCCCCGGGGAGCCCGACCTGCCCCTCAGCTGTGACAAAACCCCCAAAGGGAGAGAACAAGAAAAGGGCCCCATTTACTCTGAAAAAAAAGGGAAAGGGTGCAGGGCCCGGACGAATACCACAGAAGCCCTCAAAGGGGAAAAGAGGGCAGCTGTTAAAATGCTTTTCAGCCCCTTTAAACAAGATCTGGGAGAAGGGGGGGAGGTAGGGTCCCCCGGAAAGAAAGGGAATTTGTCTCAAAACTGCCGAAAAAAGGGGAAAACCCCAGGACCGGGAGCAACAACCCCCAGGGAAACATGCCCTTCAACGCCAGGCAAGGTTCTCAACAGGGGCTACGGGAAATTGGGGCCCTCGACCCCCCCGTCCCGGGGCCCCGGGAAGGAGGGGTTTTCCCGGGGAACAAATCATGTGCCGACCAGATCCCCCGCCTGCGCTTTATCGTGGAAGGGAGGGCGCTGGAGTGGAACTCCCCCCTTTACATCAACTTCTAGATATGAGAAAAAGGGGTTTCGACAGTTTTGGACAGAGAGATGCTGTGGGAAACTGCGGGGGCATTACGGATCCCCCAGAGGGCATTCCCTCATCCGGGCCCCCTACCAACATGAACTGGGAGGATTTGCCCAAGCCCGGCCCCCGTCCGAAAAATTTCGGGGGTGAAAAACCCGAGGTTTTTGGCAGGGGGTGCCCGCTGTCGGCCCCTTCCTCTTCCTCCTGGGCCCTTGGGCTGGATCATGAACCCCTACAACAGGCCCGAAACAAAAGGAAACAGTGGGGCACTCTGGGGCAGCTCGACGGGCCTTGACTTCCCCTGAGACCCGGCGGGCCCCGTCACCCAAACCACAGGCCCGATGCAGGAAAAAACCATCGCTTGGGGGACCAAACAGGGGACAGGGCTCAAGATTAACAGAAGAAAACCGAGCTGAAAGAAAAAAAAACCAAAAAACCCCGCCAACACACCAGTCACCCTCGATGAGGGGCCCATCAGGGAGGGGGATTTTTTCTCAATGGGGAAACGTGGTTTACCAACAGGGAGGGACGGCCGAGAAGTCCCCAGCCAGAATCGGCAAAGGGAAAAGCAAACTTTCCATGCTCAAAAAACCCCTGGGCCCGGAGGGGAAACAAACATAAGAAACCAAACCCGCAAACTTCAATCCCCAAAGTGAAATCATTTTTGCCTAAAAGGATGCGAGACGTTGGCCCCAACACAGACGATGCAACAAAAAATTCAGACATTTTCAAAAACCCGTCTTTAGGGGCATCTACAAAAACCGATGGCAGGGGCAAGGTCCCAAACGAAGATTGTGGGGGGCGTGGGGGGGGCCCGGGAAACCCGTGGGCAAGCAGAATTTTGCGAAAGGGAAATGGGGGGTGGAAAGGCCCCACCCTCAGGGAAACCAGCATTTCCCCCCCCCACAAAGGGCCCAAACCCTGGCCTTGGGAAACCCCCAGGGAAAAAAAAAAGGCCGGCCTCGCAACAAATTTGGGGACGAACACTGAGGCGGGGGTTTGAAAAAACAAGGGAAAATGGACGGGAAAGACCCGGAAAAAGCCCCGAAAAAGAGTTGGGGATGGGGAAGAGGGCGTTGGGTGGCCTATGCTCCAAACCCGGGGGCGACGGGGATAAATGAAATGAATTTTATTATATAAAATATATATATATATATATATATATAAAATATAATATATATATAAAAATATATAAAAAAATAAAATTTGTTAAAAAAAGGGATTAAAATGACAGTCTACAAATTGTTTCGAGCCGTTTCGGGTGTCTTTAGGTGTTTTTTGGGTTTTCCCCCCGCCGATGTTATATAGCGTGTGGGGTCACGTTTGGGGGTTGTTTGCACGTGGGGGGTTGGCTGGGACGTGTTTTTGGGGGGGCTTTCCCGGTTTTTTTTTTGATGTGTTTACTAAAAAACGATTTCCATTTTTTGCCTGCAGTTGTTTATATTTTTTGTTTTGGTGTTTAAATTTTCTAAGTGTGGGTTTTCATAGTAAATTTAAACCCTTTTTCAGTTTAAAATAGGTTGCCCCCTTTTTTAAAAGGGATTGGCCCCCCTTTTTTTTTTCCCGGAAATTTTTAGCTTTTTTTCAAAAATTACCATTTTTGGGTTTTTTTTTTTTCTTTTTTAAAAAAGTTTTTTTTCAATCCCAGGTTTTAAAAAGGGGTTTTTAGGAAACCCGATTTTCCCTTTTTAATTTTTGTGTCCAGCCCGGGTTCCGGGGTAAACTTTTTTGCCCCGTGGGCCCCTTTTTGGGGCAAAAGCAAAAATTTTTTTCCCCACAACCCTTTTCCAGGCCCCCGCCCTCCCCCCGCCCGGGGGCTTTAAAACGCGGGGGGCCCCCTTGGCCCCCGCCAAAAAATTTTAGTGATCCTTTTTAAAATTTTTTTCAAAATTTTTTTCCCCGGGGGGAAAACCCACCCTTTGGATTTTTTACGATTTTTTTTAAAGAATTTATTTTATTTAAAAATTTTTTTTTTAAAAAATTAAATTTTTTTCACCCCGCCGGCGCCCGCCGGCAAAACAAAAACCCAACAACCCACCAAAAACACCCCCCCCCCCGGTTGGCAAAACCAAAAAACAAAAACCTTGAATGACCGCCAAACGGCGGGTTTATGGGAAAAAAATTTTTTTAATTTTTTTTTCCTTTTTTAAAAAATTTACTCCCCTATTTGAGTTTTAAAATTTTTTTTTGGTATTTTAAATTTTTTTTACTTTTTTTATATATTTTTTATTTATTTTTATTTATATTAATTATTATTATTATTTTTATTTATTTATTGTTATATATGATTTCCCATTTAAAGGGCCCCCCCCGACAACCAACCCCACCAATTCCCACCACACCCTTTCCACAACCCCCCACCACACCCGTCAGGAACCCCAAACCCATAAAAACAAAAAACAAAGTTGTAAACACCAGGGATAATTTTTAAGTCTTGTCTGGGTCCAGCTTTTTTTTTTTTTGTTTGCCCCTGTTTTTACCATTTTCAAATCCCAAACACTTTAAAAGGGGGTTTCCCCCCCCCCCCCCCCAACCCCCTTTTTCCCCTTTATTCCTTTTTTTTATTTGCCCTTTTAATCTTTTTTAATTAGCCCGAAAAATGTTTTTAGATTAAAGAATTTTTTTTCAATTTTAAAAATTGTTCCCCGAATTGGGGTTTCTTTTTTTAATTTGGCGGAAAAAAAAACGGTTTATACACCAAAATTTCCCCCCCGTTCCCCGCCAGGGCCAAAACAAACCTCCACCAGGGAAAACAAAAAATAAAACAAAAGGGGCCGGGGCAGGAAGGGCTCCCCCAGGAAGGGGCACCGAAAAACGCCCGAGGGGGTTTTTTCCTCTGAAATTTTGTGTTTTCCCCGGGGGTTTTCCCCCCAGAGGTTTGGGGATTTCCGCCGACTGTTGGTTTTTTAAGGTTTTTTAAATGCAAAATTGAAGAACCGCCTTGGGCAGTGCCCCTTTTAAATCCCCGGCCCCTTTAATTTTTTGAAAAACGCAGGGGGGGGGGAAAAAAAAAAAAAAAAAAAAAACAAAAACCCCTTCCAAGGATTTTTTAAATCACCAAAAAAAAAAAAAAAGGGGGTCGGGGGGCCAGGGGGGCCCCTTTTTACCAAACGCTTTTTTTCCCTTTTTGGAAAATCCTTTTGGGTTCCCTTTTTTTTTTTTGGGGTCCAAACTGGCAATTGGTTTTGTGGTTGTGTGTGTGTTTTTTTTTTTTTTTGTGTTTTTACTTCATTTATCATCACAATCATTACGTGTTCAGAAATTCATTTACTTTGGCTATCCATTTATTCTTTTTTTATTTTGCCTTTATATATCTTTTTATTTATTTACTATTTCCTACTGTTCTATTTATGTGATTGATGTATTGATTTTGCACTCTTATCTTCATTGTTCACTCAGTATCGTTATTTCCATGTCGACGATTTCGGCTCTCCGTACACAGCCAGATTCGGCTCGTTCTTTCGCAGTCCAGCACAGCACTCCACAGGGAGCAATCAATATCAAGCCGTCAGGAGGCAACCCATCACAGAAGACACTGCACCGCTGCTGAGTCACGTCAGTGATATTTTGTGATGTCTGTTCTGATCCAGCGTTTGCAAGGTACCGCCGACTAAGCTTCCGTTGACAGCTA
>CM031596.1:48792443-48819475 GCA_018398815.1 Conus ventricosus
GTTGTTGCTCTGTCTCTCTTTCTCAGGATGGTGGATTGCGGCATCTAAACCCAGTGACTGGCACCCTGATTGGATACATGTTCCCTATGACATCTCTCTATGTGAGTCTGAAGAGACGGGAAGAGAGAGAGAGCAGATGCTAATTACACATGATTAAAGGGAAATGTCTTAGAGAACTTTAGAACAGAATGGCAAGTGTGTGTGTGTGTGTGTGTGTGTGTGTGTGTGTGTGTGTGTGTGTGTGTGTGTGTGTGTGTTAGTTGTAGCAGTAGTAGTTGTAGTAGTAGTAGTAGTAGAAATAGTAGTAGTAGGAAGTGTGTGCATGTGTGTTGGCGGGTTTGTGTGCGTATGCGCACTAGCACTTTCGACCACTTTGTACTCATAGGCGGGCGGGGGGAGGGGAGGAGGGGGGGGGGGGGAGGCGAAGCGGAGAGAGACACTGTGGGAGAGGGGCAGGAGATGGGAGAACCACATTTGCAAATGCTGCGATTCCATCGACGCAGTCTGGCGAAATTGTCTCACGAAATCTCCTGGCTAAAATTTCAGACAGCAATTCCGCTGGTGTGATGTTTTACCCGGATGTTGGCGATTTCCTGTTGCTTTCTCTCTGATTCGCTGAAGGTGTCATTTCTCTGCAGAAAATGGTTCGAAAGAAGTTTGGTGGGAAAGGTACCTTACCCACCTCTGAAGGAAATTCGCCGGCGAGAAGAGTTTCACACATTGAAGCGGAAAAAAAAAAATATATGTATATGTACAATAAACTAATAAATTCCAAGGATAAGTAACCGAGCACCATTCCAGCAACTTACAGAGCAGCTTGGTGTTGCAATGACTGCAAGAAATATTCAATTACTAGCAGGGGCACCGGCGATGCCCGGGATATGAACATTCTTTGCGATACTCACGTGACGGCAAACATGTATTTATTGTTTTGATTTACAATCAATCCCCCCCACACACACACACACATCTTCCCACCCCCTCCCCCACACAAATACACATTCTCTCTCTCTCTCTCTCTCTCTCTCTCTCTCTCTCTCTCTCTCTCTCTCTCTCTCTCTCTCTCATACATTCTATTGTTTTCACACAGCATGCCCCAAACCCACTGGATGAAGATGGATTCTGACCAAATGTTACCGTTACTGGACATACGCATACCGAATTTTTATCAATAACAGTGTAAATTTAGAAAATGACGGTTTTTAACGGTCAATGTTAAGTTTTGGTTCGGCGTGCTCGTAGGAAAAGGCTGCTTTTAGCCACGCAGTGTTCCTTGCTGCATTAGCATTGGCTCGTTGTCACGGACAAAAAAATAAACAACCAAAGTCGTGGTCCAGGTTGTTTGGAATAGTCTTCAATATTTGGGCGCCAGGCAAGACGGCCCCATATTGTCGGGTCCAGCCAAATTTAAAGCATAGCGGAGAGGCTCCACGGAGACGGTCTGCCCCAGCCAGACGGACAAAAGTAGCTGACCGACGCCTCGATGTCTGGTCAAAGAGTCTCGACGCCCGGAATCAGACTCATCCGGCCAATTTGAGCAGGGGCGAGAGGCTAATCCAATCTTCCACGGAGACAGCATGGGCCCTCGTAGACAGTCGGAGTGGCTGACCAACGTCCGATAGGTCTGGGCCAGACTGATCGGGCCCCAATTTTCGACCAGTGCCCACAATTAGGTCGCCCGTCGCCGGAAAGGGAGAGGGAGAAGGTTAGTGTGTGGTGGGGGTGAAATCAAGTAATCAATTAAATGACCAATTGACCACCACAGAGAGTAAAGGGCGTGTAGGCGGGGAAACTGTCATGATTTGAAAAACCCAATGGAATTAGAGGGAGATAACTTCGGGTACGAGGCGGTAAAAATACTGTCCAAGGGTTTACTCGCCCTTGGACACGGAGTTAGGATAAAGTCATGCGTGAGTGAGAGAAAAAAGGGAAAAGAACGAACAGGGAGAGGGGAGATGAGGAGGTTCTGGTGTAGTCTCTACACGAGAGAAAAGGCAGAGAGATGAAGAGAGGAGGGGAAGAGAACGAACAGAGAGAGAGGGGTGGGAGGAGAGGGTTTTCTGGAGTGTAAGCTCTGCAGGAGGGGAAGGGCAGGAGAGAGAGAGATGAGGAGAGGGGAAACAGAACCAAGTTGTAGCATTTAGCACGTAGTTTAGTCTGCAGAGGAAGGACTAAGAGAGATTGGGAGAGAGAGAGTTGCAAAAATATAAGAGAAAAAAAAAAGAAAAAAAAAGGAAGAAAAGAAAGCAACCATGTCCATTTGATAGAGCAGACTAGAGAGAGAGAGAGAGTGCAATGCTTTTTAATGCAGGAAGAAAGAAAGGAGAACAGATCGATGTTGATAGTCACTGTTCCTTTGAAACCGGGGGTTCGCCCTCATACCTGGCAGCGTCACTTCGTCAAGCAGAACCACAGACCAACGCGTGCCAGCAGTCTAACCTGACCAGGTGCCAGCAGACCAACACCAGGGGCCAGCAGTTGTGTCGTGCTTGTGAAAGTGACGGGTGAAAAGAAAAAAAAAGAAAAGAAAAGACAATGATTCGTGAATATTTTAAGTTTCACCTGGCCAGGAAAAGTAGAAATCTATTTATACCCGGGTTAGTTAATGATGTTTTAGATAAATGATTTTGTGAAGTTCAGGAAAGAGAGAATGTTTTATTTTGTTTGATTCTATATGCATTGATGTTTCGTTCTATGATCATGTGTAGTAAAGTTATAGACTTTTACTAGTGGTTTGATGTGACGAATGCATGATATATGAATGAATCGTAAGCAAGCTGTGAGTGTTTGGGCTGGGCGCTAGTCCTTCCTCCATGACATACCCCGAGGTTGTAAAATTTATTGGCGAGCGCTGCCAGGATATTCTGGCCCATTTATTATAATTGTTCAACTTCTCAGAGAGGAAGCTGGGTGGGATTAAAGGGGTTGTAATCCTAAGACAAGGTGTTGTTTACTGTATGTTCCCAAGATAGTTAAATACTGGGCCCTTGGCATTGTTTCCCAAGATAGTTAATACTAGGCTTGGCATTTCAGCCCCAGGGGTATTTATTTCGCACAGATTACCTATAATTCGCTCTCATAGTTGGGTCAGGGCGCTAGGCGTCTTATAAAACAAATTTAGTTGTCCCAAGCTAATATTTACATTCATATGATTGTGCATTTACGTCACTCGGGGTCGGAAAACCACCGTTTGGCTGTCTTTGTAATAAAATCTTGTTCAAAAAAAAAAAAAAAAAAAGATTTTAATGGCGGAAGAAAAGGAACACCCCTATTGAACAATTGGGGAAGCGTCGCTCGTGATTTAGGCTACTCAGGAGATGAGTTGGGGTGCATTCGTTGAAAACACAAAAAGATGGAAAGAGATGAACGCGGGGAAAAGACGCCGTTTTTGCAGTAGAAATAGCAGAGCAGGAAGAATGAAAAAAGCTAGCGCAACGCAGGAAAACAGAAAGATTAACGCAGGAAACAGAGAGAAAAGGATTAGGCTAACGCAACGCAGGAAATGGAAGAGAAACGCGGGAAACAGAAAGAATGAAGCGGGAAAACAGAAAGAATAAGGGAAGCGCAGGAAACAGAAAGAATGAAGCAGGAAACGGAAAGTTTAAAAGGTTCAATTAGAGTTAGAGAAAGTGAGGATACAAAGGGAGACCACCGGGAGGGGTAGCTCAGTTTCCAGTAACTCTGTGCGCAGTTACGCCCCCCGACCAAATTTGGGCCAAAATTCTCTGAAGGAAACGATTCGATGATGCATACATCATTTCGTTTCGAAACGTTTGCGACCAGTCAGGGTTGGCCTTCAGAAGAGTGGGCGTCATTTTGTCAGCGCTATTGACGGGTAAGGCATTACAGATTTTCACTGCATTGCCAGCAGACACCCAATCTTTTTTTGGGGTGCTGTGAAGGAATCGTTGATGAAGGGATTTGACCTAAAGAGGAAGGATTCAGAAAGAAATTTCGTTCAGCTAGATTGCAAGCAGGGGAAACGTACACTCTTTTGGTGCACGTTTAGATCATATTTTGATAAATGGTTAGAGTTGAGTGGTACGAAAAAGGAGTTCGCTGAATTGAAAGAGCTAGTTATGAAAGAACAGATTTTGTCAGGTTGCGGCCCTGGGGTTAACCATAATTTGAAAGAGAGACAGCCAGAGACAGCAGGGGAGTTGTGAAGTTAGCAGAGTGTATAGGAGGCACGTTTGGGCACTAAGGTGCGGAGAAACAGGTGACAGGAACAGGTGAGAAGAGTGCAAGGAGACCAGGGGAGTTTTCTGCAAAGTCGCAAACCCAGTGGTGGGGCAAAAGGGAAGGGCAAAGGGAAATAGGTGTTTCATTTGTCACAAGAAGGGATGTGGCGAGGGTTTGGTCGCATGGGGTTCCAGAAGGCAGCAGCCTTGCAAGGGGTTTGGATAAGGGTCGTAAAGGGGGAAAACGACCTGCAGTGGAACCAAAAGGGATCCAATTGAAGAGGGTGGAGTGCAGCCTATGGCTAGACTGGACAGCAGTCAGTGTCAGGGATGGAGGGCACTAGGCTGAGTGGTTCGTTACCAGTGGAAGAAGGGTGGATGGCCAGCAGAGGGTGAAAGGGTTACGGGACACTGGTTGTTCATGCGGTGTAGTACGAAACAACGCTGGTCGAGAAAGGGGATTTGACAGGGCAAATCCAGACCTGTACTCTAATCGATGGCACGGGTGAGGGAGTTTCCAGTTGCTAAGATAAAAGTACGTACCCTTACTTCTCAGGCGAGTTGTCTGCGTTGGTGATGGAGAAACCCCTTCATGATTTGATCATCGGAAATATTCCAGGTGCAAGGGATCCAGGGGATCCTGAGTTTTTGACTGCTACGGGGGCAGCAGTTCAAACACGGAGCAAGAAGGAGGAAAGGTTTGATAAACCGTTAGTCGTTCCAGCAAGGAAGTCAGGCATGATGTGTCGCCTGATGAGTTTAGGGCAGCGCAGGAAAACAAGACCCTTCGCCCCGTGAAGTCTTGGGAGTTGGCAAGAGGGGGAAAGAGAAACAGGTGGTTAGAGGAGGTGAGACAGAATTTCTTGTTGAAAGGCGGGCTGTTTGTCCCGAGTGTTCACAAGGGGAAGGACGGGTAAGGTGACCACTCAGTTAGAGGTACCAGCAGGTTATCGTGACATGTCATGTCGGGGTCACGAGTCGTCATGGGGGTCATTCGGCACAGCAAACGCTGCCCGAATCTCGATGATTTTCATTGGCAGGGGCAATGGAGCATCAAGGTTTCTGATTATGTGAGTGTGTCAAAGGTCAGCCCAAGAGGGGTGAAGAGAGCACTCTTAAACAGCCTCTTGATTGACCAATTCAGGAGGGTGGCTGTTGATTTGATTGGCCCAGTCGCGCCCTGTTCCAAAGGTGGGCACAGGTATGTGTTGGACGCTCGTGGACTACGCGACCAGATACCCAGAAGCAGTTGCATTGAAAGGGTAGATACGAAAACAGGTCGCTGAAGGGTGGTAGACATCTTTTCTCGCGTGGGTGTGCCGCACAAATTTCAGTGACAGGGGGTCACAGTTCCACCTCAGGGTGATAAAGGAGGTCAACAGGCTGCTAGGGATCACACAGCTTCTCACTACCCCATACCCCCCACAATGCAATGGCTTGGTGGAGAGATTAATGGTGTGTAAAGGGCATCTTAAAGAAGCTCTGTGAGGAAAGGCCAGCAGATTGGGACCGCTACATTCCAGCGGCCACTGTTCGCCTACAGGAAGCCCCGCAGGAAAGCACAGGCTTTTCGCCATTTTAGCTGCTGTATGGGCGGACAGTTCGGGGGACCAGTGTGCATTCTCAAAGAGCTGGGGGTCCGGAGAACAGGAAATCAGAAGAGGTCAAAACACTATCAGTATGTGGTGGACCTACGCAAAGTAGAGGAGACATGTAAGGTCGCAAGGGGAGTTGCAGGAGGCTAGGGTCGTTCAAAGAAGCAATATGACAGGAAGGTGAGGAAGCAATTTCCTCAAGGTGGGGATCAGTCCTGTTACTGCTCCCCCGGATCACAACAAGTCTCTGATGCATTGGAAGGGGGCCATTCACCCTCATTTAAAAGGTAGATCAGGACTACCGAATTTGATGTGAATGGGAAATTCAAAACTTTTTCCATGCAAATTTGCTCGCAAATTTTATTCAGGTGAGACTCAGCACATAGGCGCAGCAGCAATATTGATGGAGGTGAAGGAGACCAGCAGAAGAAGGGGAGATTTTGTTGCCTGAGTTTCCCGGAGAAGAGTCATACAGGGATGTGTCACTGTATGAAGGGCTAGCAGTAGGAGACAGGAGGAAGTTAGGGGGCTCCTAGAACGTATAGGGCGTCCTGATGATAAAAGGCAAGACAACTCTAGAGACAAAATACGGTGGAGTTAACATCGCAAAAACCCGTACATTTTGAAAGCCTACCGATCCCCTATGCCCCCAAGCAAGTGATCGAGGAGGAGGTAAAAAGATGTTGGACCTTGGGGTGATTGAACCGTCCAAATCATCGTATAGTGCACCCGTCGTTTAGTGAGGAAAAGTCAGGTGAGATCGATTCTGTGTTGACTATAGACGTCTGAACAGTGTCACCAAGGTCGATGCAGAGGTCATACCGAACATGGAAGACCTGTTCGCTCAGATCGCCACAGCAAGAGCCAGTATTTCACCAGGATAGATCTGAGCAAGGGTTACTGGCAATTTTTCCTTTAGTGAGGACTCAAAGGAAGTCACAGCATTCCACTCCTATGGGGCTATCCAGTGGGCGAGTACTTCCTTTTGGGAAAAGGTCAACGCCCTCAGTCTTCTCTCGGATGATGAGGAGTTATTGACGGGATTGGAAGGCGTTGTGAATTTTGGATGACATTCTGATAGCATCCGAGACATGGGAGGAGCATATGAGGCAGCTAGGAGCAGTTTTTAGAGAGGTTGAGACAAGCCAATCTCACAGCCCCGACCAACAAAGTGCCAGGTTGGTTTTCCAAGCCTGGAGTTCCCAGGTTTTGTTGTCGGAGGCGACACAAAGCAGGCCGGAAAGAGGAAGGTGGAGAAGATGATGAATTCAGAGAGACCAAAGACCAAACAGAAGTCAGGAGTCTGTAGGTTTTATTGGTTTCTATAGGGAGTTTGTTCCAAATTTCGCAGCAATCACGAGTCCTCTCAGTGATTTGGTCAAGGCAGAGAAACCGGCAGTGGTCGAATGGTCAGACGCTGCAGAGCAAGCACTGCAGACAGTGCTGGAAAGACTAGGTTCCCGTCCCTCTTGAAGCTACCAGATATGTCCAAACCATTTTTGTTGCGGAAGATGCATCAGGTGGTGGGTTGGTGCAGTATTGTTGCAGGAGCATGAAGGGGTCGAGTTCCTGTGAGGGATGCTAGCAGGAAGTTGACAAAGTGTGAAGAAGGGTACGCAACGGTGGAGAAGGAGTGTTTAGCTGTCGTGTGGGGCCGTGCGAAATTCCACAAATACTTTTTATGGGGAAAAAGTTCGTGATAGAGACTGATCATCAAACCCCTCAAATTCCTGCAGGAGGCGCGTTGAAAAAAAAGCAGGGTTCTGCGTTGGGCAATGGCACTGCAGCCCTTTCAGGTACCGAGTGCAGTACATTCCCGGTCGACAGAATGTCGGAGGACTATTTAAGTCGCGTAGTCTAGCAAGCTGCAATCAGAGGAAGTCAGTCATATCCGGGGTGCTTTGTTGATAATTTGTGTTGATTACAGTTATGTTGATTGGATATGGGTTCATTCCCAGTTGGCTATGGTTTAATTTTTGTGTGAGATTTGTTATGTAAATGTAGTTATGTTGGAGCATACAGTGCTTGTGTAGTAATGCATTATTTGCAATAAGTTGAGGATGGAGATTCCCAGTGAAGTGTCATGGATCGTGATCATATATATTGTGCTTTTTATAAGAATTGTGAAGAGGAGAGTTTGGGAAATCCGCAGGTAGGGGAATTGCATAGGTGCGCAAAAGAGGTCGTTATAAAATGAGTCGAAAAAACGCAGAGTGCACGTTCAATGATAACTCATTGGGTGGTATTCACTAATGATATTTTTTAATTTATAAACCCTTGGTTGTAATGTATTTTTCAAACTTTGAACGTGTAGCTGTGTGTCAGCAAATTTTTGTTGTTGTCCTTTTTGTACCGTTGTTTTTAGACAATGCGGTGCATAGTTTTTGCAAGGGGGGAAATTGTCACGGACAAAAAAATAAACAACCAAAGCGTGGTCCAGGTTGTTTGGACATAAGTCTAACTCAAAATTCTGGGCGCCAGGCAGACGGCCCCATATGTCGGGTCCAGCCAATTAAGCATGCAGGAGGCTCCACGGAGACGGTCTGTCCAGCCAGACGGACTAAGTAGCTGACCGAAAGCCTAGCTCGATGTCTGGTCAAACGAGTCTCGACGCCCGGATCAGACTCATCGGCCAATTTGAGCACGGCGAGAGGTAATCCTAATCTTTCCCCGGAGACAGCATCGGCCTCGTAGACAGTCGGAGTGTCAACCTCGGGTGATGTCGATGGAGGAAGGACTAGCGCACAGCCCAAGCACACTCACAGCTTGCTTACGATCTCATTCATATCATGCATTGTCACAATCAAACCACTAGTAAAGTCTATAACTTTACTACACATTTATCATAGAACGAAACATCAATGCATATGGAAACAACAAAATAAAACATTCTCTCTTTCCTGAACTTCACAAATCATTTATCTAAAACATCATTAAAACTAACCCGGGTATAAAATAGGTTCCTACTTTACCCGGCCAGGTGATCTTAACTATTCACGAATCACTGTCTTTTCTTTTCTTTTTTTTTTCTTTTCACCCGTCACTTTCACAAGCCCCGACACAACTGGCAATGGTGTTGGTGCTGGCACTGGCTTGGTCTGTGGGTTCTGCTTGAGAAGTGACGCTGCCAGGTATGAGGTCGAACCCCGGGTTTAGATGGAACAGTGACTATCAAATCGATCATTCTGTTCTCCTTTCTTTCTTCCTGCATTAACGCATTTTCACTCTCTCTCTCTCTCTTCTAGTCTGCTCTATCAAATGGACATGGTTGCTTTTCTTTTCCTTTTCTTTTCTTTCCCTTTTTTCTTCATTAGTTAGAACCCCTCTCTTCCAACATCTCTCTTTAGTCCTCCTCTGCAGACTTTATCTGGTGCTAATGCCCCCACTTGGGTTTTCTTCTTCCTCCCTCATCCCCCTTTCTCTTCTCCCTGCAGAGCTTACACCCAGAATCTCTTTCTCTCTGTCTGTCTGTTCGTTCTCCTCTCTCTCTTCATCTCTCTGCCTTTTCTCTCGTGCAGAGACTACCCCAGAACCTCCTCATCTCCCTCTCTCTCTGTTCGTTCTTTTCTTCCCCTCTCACTCACGCATTACTTTATCCCCACCTACGTGTCCAAGGGTGAGTACCATTGGTCAGTATTTTTACCGCCTCGTACCCCAAGTTATTCCCTCTAATTCCATTGGATATTAAATCATGACAGTCACGCCTACAGCCTTACTCTCTGTGGTGGTCAATTGGTCATTTAATTGATTAGCTTGATTTCACCCCCACCACACATACCTTTTCCCCTCTCTTCGTTCGGCGACGTCGTAAATTGGCTAGATCAGTTCTGATCCAGGCGTCGAGACTCGTCTGACCAGACATCGAGGGCGGTTTAGCTACTTAGTCCGTCTGGCTGGACAGACCGTCTCCGTGGAGGATTAGGGTTTTGGTTGTTTATTTTTTTGTCCGTGACAATTTCCCCCTTGCAAAAGATATGCACCGCATTGTCTCAAAAAACGGTACAAAAAGGACAACAACGAATTTGCTGACACACAGCTACCGTGCAAAGTTTGAAAAATTCTTTACAACCAAGGTTTATAAATTATAAAATATAAATTTATTAGTGAATACCACTCCATGAGTTATCATTGAGTGCGCTCTTGCGTTATTTCGACTCATTTATAACGACCTCTGTGCGCACCTATGCAAATTCCCTACCTGCGGATTTGCCTCTCTCCTCTTCCAATTCTTATTTAAAAGCACAATATAATATGATCACGATCCATGGGCATTCAACTGAGGAAATCTCCATCCTCATTATTGCAAATAATGCATTACTACACAGCGACTGTATGCTCCAACATAACTACATTTACATGAACAGAACTCACACAAAAATATGAACCATAGCCAATGGGAATGAACCCATATCAATCAACATAACTGTAATCAACCATATTATCAACAAAACACCCGGATATGACTGACTTCCCCTGAGTTGCAGCTTGCTAGACTACACGGCTTAAATAGTCAGCTCCGACATTCTGTCGACCTGGGATGTACTGCACTCGATACCTGTGGTGCAAAGCCATTGCCCAACGCAGCACTCTGCTGTTTTTCGCTGCGCCCCCTGCAGGAATTTGAGTGGTTGATGATCAGTCTCTATCACGAACTCTTTCCCTACAAGTATTTGTGGAATTTCTGCAGGCCCACACAACAGCTAAACACCTTTTCCACCGTTGCGTACCCTTTTTTCACACTTTGTCAACTTCCTGCTAGCATACCTCACAGGAAACTCGACCCTTCATGCTCCTGCAACAATACTGGCACGATCCCACACCTGAATGCATCTGGTCCGCAACAAAAATGGTTTGACATATGGCAGCTTCAAGGAATGGGCGGGAGGCCTAGTCTTTCCAACACCGTCTGCAGTGCTTGCTCTGCCAGCGTCTGACCATTCGCCCCCCCCATGTCGGTTTCCCTGCCTTGAACAAATCACTGAGAGGACTCGTGATTGTGCGAAATTTGAAAAACTCCCTATAGAACCATCAAAACCTAGCGACTCCTGACTTCTGTTTTGGTCATTGGTCTCTCTGAATTATCGTTCTCCACTTTCCTGTTCTGGCTGCTTTTGTGTTCGCCTCCAACAACAAAAACTAGGAACTCCTACTGTCTAGCCCTTAACGTGACACATCCCTGTATGGACTCTGTCTGGATACTTAGGAAAACAAAATTCCCCTTCTTCTGATGGGTCTCCTTCCCTCATCAATGATGCTGCTGCGCTATGTGCTGGTCTCACGCTGACTATATTTGCGGAGAAAATTCGCATGGAAAAAGTTTTTGTTTCCATTCACATCGATCCGGTAAGCCCGATCGACCTTTACAGTGATTGATGGTGAATGGTCTTTCCAATGAATCAGCAGCATGTTGTGACCCGTGGGAAGCAGTACCAGGACTTGTCTCCCACCTTGAGGATTGCTTCCTCACCTTTCCTGTCATATGGCTTCTTCTGAAGACCCTAGCCTCCTGCAAAACTTTCCTTTGCACTTACATGTCTCATACCCGTGCCCCTTTGGAACGGGCGCGATTGGGCCAATCAGATCAACAGCACTCTCCTGAACGTGTGGTCAATAAAAGGGGGATGTTTAAGAGGCGCCTTCCTCTTCACCCCTCTTGTGGCTGACCTTTGACACACGTCACCATAGACATTGCAAAAACGCTTTTGTCTCGCCATTGTCTGGCCATGAAAATCTTCGAGGATCGGTCAGCTGTTTTGCTGCGTTGCCGAGATGACCCGCCATGAGGACTCGTGACCACTGACATGACAGTTGTCAGATACCTGCTGGTACTATAACTGAGTGGTCACCTTTCTGTCTTTCCCTTGAGTGAACACTTGGTACAACAGCCGCCTTTCACAAGAAATGTCTGCTCCCTCCTCTAACCACCTGTTTCTCTCCACCTCTTGCACTCCCAAGACTTCCGAGCGAAGGGTCTTGTTCCTGCGCTGCCCTAAATCATTCAGGCGCCACTTTATGCCTGAGTCATTTCCGGAACGAACTAACGGTTTATCAACTTTTCCTCCTTCTTGCTCAGTGTTTGGAATTGCTGCCCTGTTGCAGTCAACAACTCAGGATCCCCTGGGATCCCTTGCACCTGAATATTTCCAATTGATCAATCAGGAAAGGGGTTTCTCTATCACCAAGCAGAAACTCGCTGAGACGTAAGGGGTACGTACATCTATCTTTGCAACTGGAAACTCCCTCACAGTTGCCATCGATTAGAGTATAGAGTACAGGTTGGATTTGCCCTGTCAAATCCCCTTTCTCGCCCAGGTTGTTCTAACTACACCCCTGAAAACCAGTGTCTCGTAACACTATCACCCTCTGCTGGCCAATCCACCCTTTTCCACTGAGTAACGAACCACTCAGCCTATTGCCTCCATCCCTGACACTGCTGCTGTCCAGTCAGCCATAGGCTGCACTCACCCTCTTCAGACTGAATCCCTTTTGGTTCCCACTGCAGGTCGTTGCCTTGAACGACCCTTATCCACCTTTGCAAGGCTGCTGCCTTCTGGAACCTCATGCGGACAATCCTCGCCACATGTCCCTTCTTGGTGACAAAGAAACTCCATAGGTCCCTTTGCCCTTCTTCTGCCCCACCTCTGGGTTTGCAGACTTTGCAGAAAACTCCTGGTCTCCTTGCACTCTTCTCACCTGTGCATGGCACCTGTTTCTCCTGCACCTTAGTGCCCAAACGTGCCGCTCTATACACCTCTGCGAACGTCAACAACTCCTGCTGTCTCTGGCTGTCTCTTTCAATGATAGTTAACTCAGGGCGAACCTGACAAAATCTGTTCTTTCATAACTCGCTCTTTCAATTCAAGCGAAACTCCTTTTTCGTACCACTCAACACTAACCATTTATCAAAATATAGTGATCTAAACGGTGCACCCAAAACTGAGTGTACGTTTCCCTGCTTGCAATATAGCTGATCGAAATTTCTTCCTGAACCTTCCTCGTGAGGTCAAATCCTTTCATCAACGATTCCTTCTCAGCCACAAAATCAGATTGGGTGCTCTGCTGGTAACGCCAGTGAAAATCTTGCAAATGCATTACCTTCAATAGCGTGACAAATGACTGCCCACTCTTCTGGAGGCCAAACCTGACTGGTCGCAAACGTTTCGAAAACGGACTGATGTACTGCATCAATCGAATATCGGTTCTTTCAGAGAATTTTGGCAAACTTGGGTCGGGGGGGTTACTGCGCACAGAGTCACTGGTAACTGATCTCCCATCTCGGTGGTCCCCTTTGTATTCTCACTTTCTCTAACTTTAATTGAACCTTTAATCGTTCTGTTTCCTGCGCTTCCCTCATTCTTTCTGTTTCCTGCTTCATTCTTTTTGGTCTGTTTCCGCGCTTCCCTTATTCTTTCTGTTTCTGCGCTTCCTGTCGTCTTTCTGTTTCTCTGCGTTTCTTTATCAATGGTGCTGAATCCTTAATCTTTCTGTTTCGTCTTTTATACCGCAACATGGCGTCTTTCGCGCGTTCTCTCTTTCCATTCTTTGTTGGTTTTCAACGATTGCCGCAAACTATCTCCTGGAGTAGCCTAAATCACGAGCGGACGCCACAAGTTGTTCAATAGGGTGATTCTTTTCTGCCGCCATTATTCTTCTTTTTTTTTTTGAAAAAGATTTTATAATACGACAGCCAACTGGTGGTTACCGACACGAGTGAGTAATAGCACAATCCTAGGAATGATAATATTGCTTGGGACACGTAGTTAGTTTTTATAAGAGCCCAGCGCCTCTGACCCAACCTAGAGAGCGAAATATAGGCAATCTGTGCGAAATAAAGTACTCGGGGCTGAAATTGGCCAAGCCTAGTATTAACTATCTTGTAAGCAATGCCAAGCCTAGTATTTAACTATTTGGGAACATACAGTAAGACAACACCTTGGTCTTTAGGAATCAACGCTTGAATCCCACCCAGCTTCCTCTCTGAGAAGATGAACAATTATAATAACTGGGCCAGAATATCCTGCAGATCGCAATAAATTGTCAACCTCGGGTGATGTCGATGGAGGGAAGGACGAGCGCACAGCCCAAACCACTCACAGCTTGCTTACGATCTCATTCATTATATCATGCATTCGTCACAATCAAACCCATTGTAAAGTCTATAACTGTACTACACATGATCATAGAACGAACATCAATGCATATGGAATCAAACAAAATAAAACATTCTCTCTTTCCTGAACTCACAAAAATCATTTATCTAAACATATTAAACTAACCCGGGTATAAAATGGTTCTACTTTACCTGGCCAGGTCGATCTTAACTATTCACGAATCACTGCCTTTTCTTTTCTTTTTTTGTTTCTTTTCACTGTCACTTTCACAAGCACGACACAACTGGCACTGTGATGTCTGCTGGCAATGGCGTGGTTGTGGGTTTCTGCTTGAAGAAGTGACGCTGCAGGTATGAGGTCGAACCCCGGTTCAGATGGAACAGTTGACTATCAACATCGGGATCTGTTCTCCTTTCTTTCTTCCTGCCATTAACGCATTGCACTCTCTCTCTCTATTTAGTCTGCCTATCAATGGACAGGTTGATTTCTTTTTCCTTTTCTTTTCTACCTTTTCTCTTCATTAGATAGGCAACTTCTCTCACCACATCTCTCTTTAGTCCTCCCTCTGCAGACTTTATCTGGTGCTAATGCCTCCACTTGTTTCTCTTCTCTCTACCTCCTCCCTTTGCTCTTCTCCCTGCAGAGTGACACCCAGAATCTCGTCCTCTCTTGCTGTCTGTTCGTTCTCTCTCCTTTTCAATCTCTCTGCCTTTTCTCTCGTGCAGAGACTACCCCCAGAACCTCCTCATCTCCCTCTCTCTTCTGTTCGTTATTTTCTTCCTCTGCACTCACGGCATTACTTTATCCCCCCCGACGTGTCAAGGGTGAGTACATTCGTAAGTATTTTTTACCGCCTTCGTACCCGAAGTTATCTCTTAATTCCTTTGGATATTTCAATCATGCGTCACGCCTACACGGCCTTACTCTCTGTGGTGGTCATTGGTTCATTTAATTGATTAGCTTGGATTCACCCCCCACACCACACACTACCTTCCCTCTTTCGTTCGGCGACGTCGTAAATTGGGGTAGATCAGTCTGATCCAGGCGTCGAGACTGTCTGACCAGAAATCGAAGGCGTCGGTTCAGCTACTTAGTCGTATGGCTGGACAGACCGTCTCGTGGAGGATTAGGGATTTGGTTGTTTATTTTTTTGGTCCGTGACACGGAGTGGCTGACCAACGTTTCGATTGGGCTGGGCCAGGACTGATCTGGCCAAATTTACGACAGTTGCCCACAATTAGGTCGACGTCGCCCGGGAAAGGAGAGGGAAGAAGGTAGTGTGTGGTGGGGTGAATCAAGGCTTATAATTAAATGGACCAATTGACCAACCACAGAGGATAAGGCGTTTGTAGGCGTGTACTGTCATGATTTGAATATCCAATGGAATTAGAGGGAGATAAACTTCGGGTACGAGGCGGGTGAAATACTGTCCAATGGTACTCGCCCTTGGACACGGTGTTAGGGGATAAAGTCATGCGTGTGTGAGAGAAAAAGGAAGAAGAACAGGGAGGAGAGCTGAGGAGGTTCGGGAAGTAGTCTCTACACGAGAGAAGGCAGAGAGATTGAAGAGAGGAGAGGAGGAACGAACAGAGAGAGAGAGAGAGAGAGAGAGAGACGGTTTGAGTGTAAGCTCTGCAGGAGAGAAGGGCAGAGAGAGAGAGATGAGAGAGAGGAGAGAACCAAAGTTGTAGACATTTCGCACGTAGATAGTCTGCAGAAGGAAGGACTAAAGAGAGCTGGCCCCCCCCCTCACTCTTGGAGAAGAGAGTTGTAACTAATGAAGAGAAAAAGAGAAAGAAAAGGAAAGAAAGAACCCATGTCCATTTGATAGAGCTGACTTCGAAGAGAGAGGAGAGAGAGTGCATGCGTTAATGCAGGAGAAAGAAGGAGAACAGATCGATGTTGATAGGTCACTGTTCATCTGACCGGGGGTTCGACCTCCATACCTGCAGCGTCACTTCGGTCAAGCAGAACCACAGACCCGCCAGTGCCAGCAGTTCTAACTGACCAGGGTGCAGTGACCAACACCAGTGCCAGCAGTTGTGTTCGTGCTTGTGGAAAGTGACAGTTGAAAAGAAAAAAAAAAGAAAGAAAAGACAAGTGATTCGTGAATAGTAAGATCACCTGGCCAGGTAAAGTAGAAATCTATTTATCCCGGGGTTAGTTAATGATGTTTTAGATAAATGATTTTGTGAAGTTCTTGCTCTTCTGTTTTATTTTGTTTGATTCATATGCATTGATGTATCGTTCTATGATCATGTGTAGTAAGTTATAGACTTTACTGTGGTTGGATGTGACGAAATGCATGTTATATGAATGAGATCGTAAGCAAGCTGTGAGTGTGTTTGGGCTGTGCGTAGTCCTTCCTCCATCGAATCACCCGAGGTTGACACTCGTGATCTCCCCTTTTTGCTTTGTGCCTTGCTGCGTCTCATGTGGTTCTTCCCTCGCATGCTGAGAGAATCGGACCACGGTCTGCTTGCCATCTTTGATTCCTTTCCTCTTCCCTAGCACGGAGATGCGGTCTCTCGCCGATTTTCCCGCCTGCCTCTGCCCATTCCTCTGGATCTTCCTAGCACGTCAAGATGCTCTCTAGCTCGTTTTCCGCTGCACTCCAGTTCTCATTTCCATTCTTTCTGATTGCCCTTAATTTGTAGGATGACTTTGTGCAAAAGTAGTTTATGTAGTTTTTCTTGAGTTATCAAGGGTCTGTGTTAATGTAACATAGTGTATCAGTTTGGCACGGTACAATCATTTCTGGCTCCTTCATTCTTCCCTTTTCATCCCCCTACCCTGTACCATCCATTGTTGCAAAATTACTTACGTTACTGGAATAAGCATACCGAATTTTACTGGTGTAATTAATTTAGAAAAAATAAACGGTTTTTAACGGTCAATGTTAAGTTTTGGTTCTTAAAAATTCCATAACATTGTTCAGCGCGTTAAAACTGTAGGTGCATAGGGATGTTATCACAGAAACCTTGTAAATTTCGAATTTAGAAAATAACGGTTTTCAACGGTCCGTGTTAACTTTCGGATCTTAAAAATGTATGTCATTGTTTGTGTTTAAAACTGCACATGATATCGAATTTCTTCAAATCTACTCTTACAATTTATAAGAATACGTTTTTTAACGGTCACTTTTAAATTTCGGTTCGTAAAAGTAGGTATATCATGTTTCGGCGTTAAACTACACATGTATCCGCATTTTATCATGAATAGCCTAAATTTTGAAAAGAACGTTTTTTTTTTACGGTCAAACATTTAATGGTGTAATGACTATCTAATGACCTATGTTACCCGTGGATGTTCCTGTATAGCTTATGGAAAGCTTTTGGTGGCCGATCCGATGACTGTCGTGGCCGCCAAACCTAGAGATCGGGTTTTAAAACAGTTTTTATAGGTGTTTGGTGTTTTAACGGTTTTTTAACTGTTATAAATAAAAGTTTTTTAACTGCAATAGATAAACGGTCTATTTTCGTAGAAGCAGCCCTGTACTGTGCAATGTCACAAACGGCTATTTGAAGAAAAGCAGAGGGAAAACGATTGTCTTTGAACCGTTATAAACAGTTTATCGGTTATATTTTTTTTAAGGGATTAGCTCAAAACTTTCCTCGGGTCACAACAGACATACCTGCCAAATTTCAGAAGATGCGGTTTTAACAGTTTTTTTTTAAAATAGCGTTTAGTTTGTTAACGGTTTTTAACTGTTATAAATAAGTCTTTTCACTGCCAAAACAACGGTTCTATTATCGTGTGAAGTTGTCTTGTACTGTGCAAAGTCACAACGGCTATATGAAGAAAAAGAAGAGGGAAAAAAGATGTTGTTTGAAAAACCGTTATAAAAGTTTTTTGAAAGGTTTTATTTTTTTATAGATTAGTCCCAACCAGCCTTCGGGTTACAACGACGTACCTGCAAATTTCATTAAAATCGGTTGAGCCGTTTTTATGAGTCTATAGCGTACACACCCACACACACACAACACACACACACACACACACACACACAACACACACACCACACACACACACACACACGCAGACAGAATTGCCATTTATATATTAAAAGTAAACAAGTGGGGGTATGTTTGTTCCCCCCTTAAGGAAAAGTAACACAGAGTAAAATTGTTTACTGTTTCTCGTTTATGTTCCTACCTCATTTCATTTCCGATTTATATTTAGAATAACAAGCTTGCTCTTATGTCTTAGATTGGAAAAAATAATATATGTTTATATATATATGTCGCGCGACAAATAGCGAGTTTCGCGCCTTTGAATTTTACACTATTACTACCGTGGCCGCAAAAGGAAAAATATTCAAGTGGATTTCGCCCGTGCAAATAACCCATCTAACTTAGCCTATGGAACTGCGGCTTTTTAAACTAAACGAAAGCACTGCAGTAACTTTCAAACTGATCGGTCTGTTGTTATATTCTTAGACGATAATTTGCAAGACAATAGAATGATAACTGTCGGTGAGAAAACGACCCCAAATCTCGACATCGGTCAGCTGTGCTGAACTTAAATATAATGGACACATAACGAATTGAAAATTTTACTTCGGATTTATTGGATTCCACGCATCCGGGCATTGCACTCTTGAATTCTGTATCAGAAGGTTTTAGAGACAAAAATGATAGTTAATGTGTAACTTGGGAAAGAGATCGAAGAGATCATAACACCTTATCAGTGACCACATACTTTTATCAGCCCCAAACAACTCTCTCTCTTCTCTCTCTCTCTCTCTCTATCTCTCTCTCTCTCTCTCTCTTCTCTCTCTCTCTCTCTCTCTCTCTCTCTCAGTAACTCGGATATTCGCAGCCACATGTTTATCTGAAATGATCTTACTTCATTAAAACTGGTTGAAAGTTCATAGACATGTGCACAAAGCTTTTTTTTTTTTTTTTGATAAAAAATTTCTTTATTGTTTGTTTGTTTGCTTGTACTTGAGGTAATAGCTGTTTCTTGAGTCAGTAATCTTCATTCGTTTTGTTTTTACGTTAGCTTAAATTAGTGTCTGCACCATCCGTAACTGTACTCATTCCTTGTTTGTTCTTATACTACAAAACCAATGGCTTCTTTCCAGCTTTGTACAGCAGTTTGCTTAAACTCGTCCCGGAATACGGACTTACTAGTGATGGGAGAAGGATCAGGTAGACTGATATTGAGCGAGAGACGAAAAAAAAAGTTGCATCCTCTTCGTTCCTTTCTGTCTGTTGTCCCTAAACCCCAACACCCCCCCCTCTCCCCCACTTCTCAATTAACGTTATAGGAATAATTCCTCCGCCCCCCTCCCCCCCCTCCCCCCTTTCGAAAAAGTCTCGCGGCGTAATTTGTACTGGTAGCAGATCTTGGGCCTTTCCCATGCGGGAGAAGTTCTGCCCGCACACAAAAATTGTGTATTGCTTGCATGTATTGTGTACGCATGTGTGTTGTATGTGCATGCATATGTGCATGCACCTGTGCGCTAGCGAATGTGCGTGTCAACGTGTGAGTTGGGCTAGGTATTTCATTTTGGTCTTTTCACAAAAAATTAAGTGATAGTAAGAGGAGAGAGAGAGAGAGAGAGAGAGAGGAGTGTGATGAGGAGAGAGAGGACGAGAGAGAAGAGAGGAGAGAGAGAGAGAGGAGAGAGAGAGCGAGAGAGAGCGTTTTTGTATTACATGGTGTATGTGTTGGCGTCGGTATGAGTGTGTACATATTGTCATAGACGACAGCCAATATCATATTAAAGTAAATACCTAACGGACTATATGTCAAAACAAGTGGTAACATTTTAAAAGCAAGATCAGGCATTTTCAAAAGAAGTTCAGAAACAGACATGTGATGAACATGATGGGTAATGTATTGAGGGGCCCCATTTCAAAACAATAAGTCTGATTTTTGTTTGTTTCGCCTACATAAGTAATTTCGTTTTCATTTCACACTTAGATGTCGAACTTTCATAATTTAGCAACTTTGAGTTAACTATTTCATTTATGGTTAAAACATCGATTTCTTTGTACTATTTCAGAGTTAGATGCACGAACTGGGCCTCATAGCATAATTTAAAGGCTGTTGTTGTCGACACTTTGTAATTTCTGTGCATAAATGTTTGAAGACACTTTTGATCATATGATAACTTGAAACGAATTAATGATATTGTCGGTGCTTCAACGTTTTTGCATCCTGCCACCAGCTTTGTTAGCTCAATAACTTAAGAAAATTTCAGCTGTTCCTTGCGTTGTTTTTAAGAGATAATCAATATGTAAATTCCCTTTTATCCAGGGTGTGGAAAACACACACTAAGAATTTTAAAATGTGTACATATCAAGTGACATCCCATCATGCCTTAAAAACATGGAAAATCAGTGGGATCTTCTTCATTGGTGAAATAAAAACCAAGCTGTTTTTTCGTGTTAAGTTTTAGACCACTTACAGTAAGTACATACTGAATTCTAGGCACATTGTCTTTGAAAACTAGCAGCAAACGCTTCAGCTTTTTTCCCAGTGAACAGGGAAACTTCTTATTTCTAAAATAGGGGATCTCTTGGAAGGATTCTTCTTTTTTTTTAAATGGATTTCGCACCATCATTTGAAAGGTCTTTATAATCGGAAAAAAAACACCCCACTTTCTTGCACAAACGATGACAGTCTGCTTCTTAGCTTTTGCATAATACCTGTTAGAGTGTTGCCATTGGTGCCTCTTCTATGCGATTTTCTTGCTTTTGTCTCTAATGTATTCTTTATATATGATCTTCTTTAAAGATTGCAGCTTTTCGCAATCTTTAGTCCAAGCATAATCACCGCTATACCAGTATAAAGTGTGTGTGTGTGTGTGTGTGCCAGCCTCCTGTGGTGGCCCTTGCGGTCGGCCTGGGTATAAGTTTTCAACATTATCTGTTGTGAGTGTGTGGTGGTGTGTGTGTTGTGTGTGAGTGTGTGTGTGTGTGTTTGTGTGCGTGTGTGTGTGCTGTGTGTGTGTGTGTGTGTGTGTGTGTGAGTGTGTGTGTGTGTGTTGTGTGAGTTTAATCACTTTTGGACTAGGACTAGTGCTGCCGAAAGTATACTTTAGGAGTATTGGATGCATAGTCTTCGTATCCTTCTCCATTCTCACAAATACCTCTACATGTATATGCCGGAAAGAAGTGTCTGTGATTTATCCCAGTCGGTGTTGTTTGAAATATTTTAGGTATTTTGTCCTCTGGTTAAGTGTTGGACGTGGTGTGTTTCTGGATCGTCATATATGCTCTGCAGATGATCCTTCCGAGTGGTGTCTTCGTAAGTCTGCCACGTGCTTGTACAAGTAGGCAAAAGTCATGGACTACAAAACTCTCGGATCTTGTTTTTTTTAAAATTTTTTTAATATAATTTACACCGCATGGATAACTAAGGTTATAGCATCCATTGGTTTTTTAGGAGGCGGAGTGAGAGTGTTTGAAGTGTTGGTCTTAAATCTTTGGTAGTGTAAGGTTTCTCACTTCCAGTGCAAGCCGTGAAGAAGACAGCCCGGTGTCGTTCCCGTATACTTCATTCAGGCCCCGTCCGAGTCATGCAAAGCGTCGTGACAGAGGAACGTCTTTGTAGGGCCTAGGCTAGGCCTATTCCTTTCTTTTTTCCCTTCAACTGGGTTGCAAAGTTTGGACGTCTTTTTTTTTCCTTTTTTGCGTCATTGACTGTGGCGTGTTCTTCTTCTTCTTTTTTCCTAAAATCCTGGTTCAGATCTCAAAACGTAGTAGGTCACCAGTGCGCATGTTTAAAAAGTAAATAAAATAACATAAACAGTGCGATAGACTGTGGCCCTGGAGCAAATTTGGCAACAAGGGGTCGCACTCGATATGTGAAATTGGATCGTACGTGATGGAAACGTCCCTACGCAATAATCGTTCGGTGTCTTTCTATACATAAATGATCTTTGCTCCCTGGGAATTGATAGCTGGTCGTATAAGGTCAAGAATTTGCAAAACATTTATTTAATGGACAAAAGTTACCACACTTTTGACAATTTGATCATACATATCTGTAAACTTTATGACGATCCGGACCCAAGGAAATATACATTTTATCGCATAAACACGTCATACTTTTTACCGTCATATGTGCAATAAATAGCCAGTTTTTGAAAGGCGCACGTAAATCTCCTATTTCATGATTCATTTATATGTATATCTTATACAGTTTATGCAAGGAATGGACAAGGTGATGGGCATGTACTGTGTGTAAATAGATGGTTTGGGTTTGTTTTTTTTATTTGGTTTGTTTGTTGTTGTTTTTTGTTTATTGTTTTTTTTGACTGAACATCCATCATAATCCAGAACATCGCTTTTCGTATGTTTCGGAGTGAACACTGAAGAAAGTACATTACGAATAGAATGGATGGACTACATGTTTATTGCCCAGAAGTTCGCAGATGAAGAGCGGAGATTTCTCTAAAAAAATAAAGGGGAAAGAGATAGAATACAACCATTCAGGGCCATTCATTGAAAATGTTATTGAATTTTTGGAGGCTGGACTGTCTTCCCAGTGTCATTTGCATTGACAAATCACCACTGCTGAAGATCTCATTCAACATGAAGCAAAGTAGCATAATCTTGTTACAACAAGTTTCACATACATATCGCTTGGAGCAGGGAAAAAATAAAAACGAAAAGCTGACATGAAGAGGCAGGACCTTCTGATGGTGAATCGTAAAAAAAGCCGCGTAGAGAGGAAACAATCATGCCAAGGTTATCCTGCATATTTTGTACTGAACAAAAGGACACTTGCATGATGTATGCACATTTGGTTGTGGACACAAATATTAGATGGCTCACCGCACTTGAGCACTGTTTGCTGACCAGATGGGAAAACTGGGGATCTTATCTGCACTTGAAGGAATTACCATATTAGTTGTTTGACTAGTTTCCGAAATCGACATCCGTTCATTTCTCGACAGCGTCAAAGGGCAGCCAACTTCGAGACTGAGAGGAAGAGCACTGTCTTGGGCATTTGTTGAATTGGTTGCATACTAGAGAATCAGTCAGAGATGGAATTTTTTCTTTCACATTGTCTGATTTACAAGTTTGTACACAGTTCGTTTGCTTCTCTTGGGGTGGAAGCTTCAGTCAACAGAACTGTTTTAAAAAGAAACATTATCTCAAGCATTCCTGATGCCAAGCGCACACGCCGGGTGTAAGAATAAAAGTCAATTTGTTTTGCTCTATAAGGATGCAAGATTTGCTGAAACAGCATTGGTGGTGACTGACTTACAAAGCGCCGCTACCTTTGCAAAATGCTGCCAGATAGTGGCCAAGATATTTTCAGTGGAGAGCTTCAATTTTGACGCTTTTTCCCATCTCAGTGCCAAGAAAATCAGTTACTTCACCTTTGAAGGATGCTTATTTCAATTGCTGTTGTACGGAGCAGACCTAAAACAACAACAGAAGAAGGAATCACACTCATGTCTTACAGTTTTGTCAGACTATTCTGTTAAACTGCAGGAAGAATGTTAGAAGTTCAAGCTGGTGCTGGAGAGGGAAAAAGTCGTCACTCACTTGAACGCGCACCCCTCTGACTTGTACTTGGCACGAAAGTTCACACACTGACAAGATCAAAAGCATCATCACAAGCTGCATACATCGATTGGGATTGAGTCCTAGTTATGGAGAATTTTGCAGCAAGAGAGGCAGTTAGCATCAGCTGTCCAACACTGTTCAAAGAGCAATGTGTTGTTTGCCCTTCACAATGAGATTCAACCTCTTCAAAGTTGGCTCTACGATAACCTGGATTATAATCTCTCCAGCACAACCGCTGCAGGTTCCCTTCAGGGACAGGCATATTTTGTTCTAGTCTCCATCGAACGTTCACATGGGCCATTGCCGCACTCAGTTCATCTTTTGACATGGGAAGAGCTCTTGGCCAGGACTTCTGATGAATCTTACACCACAGTGCCGGCGTCTCTCTCAAAGAATCACAGTCAAGCACCAAGCTTGCTGAAATGAAGCGAGTGGTTGGCAGAATGGCTGCTGCGCGAAACCAAGAAGACCAGTGGTAACAAACGCAATGTGAAATACCTAAGAAAGAAGAAACTGATGGGACACTTTAGCTTGGTCAGCATTCATGCTTCTGTACAAATGGGTGGACAGAGACAGACGAGAACAGCACTTCTTCGCAACTATTCCCCTCTTATACGAGAAAGCTGCTACACACCGGCCATGGGAAGCATGGCATGGACATTCTGCGCCAGTCCACTCAGTTCTAAAACCTGGGCAGATACCTGTAATGGCGTGGACGACCTGTTTGCGTGGCCAGCACATTAAAATGGAAGTGGCTGAGATGTATGGTGAAAATGCCATAGTCATCATGCTTGGATGTCGAGATGAAAATTTTGGGTACCATTAGGACTATTTGGAATGTTCAGGGTGGACTTGCTGCACTAGTAGAAGCGCAGAGGTTGCGTCTCTAAGTATGGCAGAGTAATTTTGCGTTGTTCACACATGACAAGAACACGAATGCGCATCTCAAATCAGTGCTCTAGCACTATTGCACCGCTCCAGAAAGAAGCATTTCTTGCTTCACCTGGATCTCAGACTGAGAAGAAGCGATGGAAACGTGGGAGACATGAAAATGATGTGTCAAAGAGCCCAACATTCATTTATGGGACTCAATTCTCAGTCTAGAGCGTCTAGGATTGGTTATGTCAGGATCGTCAGCAACAACAAATTCAGACTTATGTCGGCGGACACTGACGGTCATGGCCCTGGTGTTTTTGCTTTGACACGAAGTATTCACGCTGGCTCCCAGTCCATCAGAGACACGGAGAACTTGCCTGACTCTGATCTTAGAGGGAGTTTGAACAGCAGGGACACTTTGTTATGACAAAGACGACAAGAAGATACTCTGCAATTCCAATCGATCAAGCCAACCAGCAGAATAACACACTGGATGAAGGGGTCTGGGGGGCAGTGGCTCTGACACCAAAACATCAAGCCTTTCAAAGAGTGGATGTGGTCTGGTCCGGAACAGGCACAAGACTGATGCAAGAATTCGATGAGAATTATTGATAATGAGGATTCCAGGTCCATCATGAAGAGGGGCTTGCAACTCAGAACGCTTCAAGAAGCAAACAGTTTCTCTGATCACAGTGATAATGCAACGGGGACCTTCTTAGAATCTGGCCCAGAATTGCTGAACATTAGTTCTCGTGATGTTCTTCTGATGATGTGGTAGGAGACTGTAAGAAACATTGAGAACTGGAAAGCAGCAGTATGATGACTATACTGTGTTGGTAAAGAGGACCAAAATCAATGCCCGTCCCATCAAAGGAATTTCCCTTCGTCTTTTCAGATGTCATCTTCAATTTCAGAAGCAGCCAAACAAAATAAAGACCTGAAGGAACGACCGTCAGCTTGTTCTCACGCCTATATGTCTGGCTGAGAGCAGAGGTGCTGATCTTGATACTTTCTTCCAAACATGAAAATCATGTGTACCTTCCATCACTGGCGGACGAGACAAGATTCGAGAGGCGCGAAGTGTGATCTGGTTTGCCTTGTTTGCTGATGAGAGCGGAGCAAGCAGAAGTCCAACCAATTCTAGGGGGATCTGAATTGTTATCGAATGGATGAAATCGGACAGTAAAGACATGATGACACAGACCTTGCTGAAGCCCTTGCCGAAAGTTGCCTGCAGCTCTGTTAGGTACCTCCAAACTGACACCAACCCGTGGACACCTGTTGAACAAAAAATGATACAGTTGCAGTGGTTTTGATCCCTGTCATGTCTGACGGCAAGGAGTGGCTGGTATGCTGTATTCATTTCTTATCCCTCGTGGTAGTCAATATTTGATGATTTTGCAAAGATGTCTTCCTCCCATTAGTATCAGCAGCTGGAGAAATACCGAAGAGGGACTAGAAATAGTGTGGGATACGTTGCTTGAAAGTAGCCTGTTTGAAACGCAACCCAAGATCCCGCAAAATGGCAAGGACTTACTGAGAGATCCTGAGAACAAAACGGAACTCTGGAATTTCTAAAGTTGTCATTGAAGAAACTCACGACATCAGGAAAAGCGATGGTTGTAAGCGGAGGGTGAAAAGGCCATCGATCATGTCCCCGTGACGGTATCTCGGATTGCATCAACAGAGCTGCCCTCGGATTGTCGTTTCAATTAAATATGCAGTGAAGAAAGGTGCAACTGCTTGCCTCGTAATTATAAAGCCCTAATTAATCCAATCTCGCTAGGGAAATTCCACAGTCTACAGTGCTCTGTCCAGAATTCAGCTTATGGGTTGACATTGGCATGGAAAGAACTTTACACACATACACATCAAGGAAATTTTCACAAGAATCGGAAAGAAACAAGTCAGAAGCTTTGCCAGCCTTCCACGCTTTACGCGTTGTGACTGTGCGTTCAGCTTTCTTTGGCGAGGAAAAGCACGCATGGGATGCTTGGCGTGCTATCCAGATGATACAATCTTTCCGAAACTCAATGAATGCAAACCCTTCTGCCATCTCCAGTGAAGGAACTGTGAGGAATTCAAATTCTGCTTGAAACGTTTTCGCTGTTGACCTGTATGACCAAACCAGCAATTTGGACACATGTGAACGAATGTGAAGGGCTCTAGTAGCCAGAAATGGAAAAATCAATTGCGAATGTTCTCCCTTTCCTCTAAATTTGCAGCTGGCAAAACTTTGCTTTGTACTAGGAAGTATCTGGCTCCTATAACCCATTCCACCATTACCCCCCCCAGGCAATCTGCGATGAGACCCAGCTGACTTGCCTTCACCTGAGGACTGGGGCTGGACAAAAAGCAGTCGTCAAAGGGACATATCAACCATACTGGACTTCTCTAGAACCAGCTGCAAAAGCATGCAGAGAACTGATTCATTGTGGATGTAAAAGTGAATCTGGTTGCTCACAGACTAGCAGATGCTCATGTAGGGAATTGGGTTGCACCGAACTCTGTTCATGTAAATGCAAAAAATAATGACTTTCTTTGCCACATTCTTGACAATATAGACTCTACTATTTTGACCTAAGTAAAGCAAACATTTGAGATATTTAACTTGAACTTTCAAAAGTGCTTGCAGAAACTTCGTTAACATTAAAATGTGGTCAGTGTGTGCACTTTAGACCTGAACATTCAAAGTATTATGCACTTAGAGTGGCTTCAAAGCGTGCGTACGAGATC
>CM031596.1:48827922-48832922 GCA_018398815.1 Conus ventricosus
ACGCATATGTAGCAATGTTTGCATCACCCTTTCAAGTGGCACATCAAAAGAATGACTTGGGTCCGGATCCAGATTGAAAGGTAAGGGCTTCAACTATCAGCAAAAAAAATCTGTAACTTTTGTCCAGTAAATAAATGTTCTTGACACTGTGGACCCTGCTATGAAGAGAACGACTCTCTGATGAGGAAATTCATTCCTTAAAAAAGTAAACAAATAAACCAAAACTTGCTTTTTACATACATTTATCATGAAAGCATTCTTGAGTTGAAACATGTTTACTTTACTCCCCACTTGTTGAAGAAATGAAACACGGGAGTGTTGTTATCTGGGTGGGAAGGGGGGGGGGGGGGGTAGGGAGCCTCCTCGAGACTTCCATGTAAAACCCTGTGCGTGCAGTGCTGGTGCTGAACTGTGAGAAGTCTCCTTTCCGAGGTCTGCACATGTTCCAACCCAGCTCAGCTGATGACGCCGTCACGTGCATCACGGGTGGACTCTTGGTACGGCCAGAATAACCAGCACCGTGGCCAAGACGTTCTGTAGCTTCTTCGTTTGTTCTTTCTGTCTCGTCTTCCGAGCCCCAACAGTGGCATAATTCCATCGCCACTCTTTCTCGTTCCCCTCTTCTCCCCCCCCCCCCCTCGATCCTCACAAGCCTTCACACCCCCCCCCTCCCCTTTTTTCTTTTTCCTGACTCCCTCCCCCGTCCTCCCTCATCCCATTTCCCTCTATTACCACCCCCTCCATTCCTGCTGATCCCCTGTCCTTTCAGTACCCTTCCTTATACCCCTTCAGAAAGTCCCTCACCCCAACTCCTTCCACAAACACACACACACACACGCGCGCGCGTGCACGTACACACACACACACACACACACACACACACACACACACACACACACACACACACACGCACACACACGCACGCACGCACGCACGCACGCACGCAAACACACACACGCACACACTACACCAGTCATAATACACGTATTTTCTCTTCGTTTTCTTGCAGAGAGTATAGTCAATTTTTAATTGGAGATGGAGAGGGAACGGGGGCGGGCTCCTTACGGGACACTTGTAGGGTGATTACTCGCTGAAGGTTGTGAAGAGTGAATGACCTCCAAACAAGGACCGACTGGCATGACGTGTGTGGAAACAGCTGACGTTACCCAGATTATCGACCACGGACAGAGGGGAGCTCAGTTGCCATTTTTTTGTTTCAGTCCTTGGGGGGTGATCTGGAGGACATCATCATCTTTGCCGGATACAAAAACGGACAGGTGACTCTTCTCTCTCCTCTCTCTCTCTCTCTCTCTCTCTCTCTCAGTTTCGTTCTATCCATCCCCTCTCCTTCTGTTTGTCTCTTTCTCTCTCTGTTTCTCTCCCTCTCTCTCTCCGTCTCTTTCTCCCTCTGTATATATATATATAATATATATATATATATATATATATATATATATATATATATATATATATATATATATATATAGATCAATGTGATTAAAATACCTAAAACGATTTTTAGAGTGCTCAACCCCTTGGGGAGCAACATTTGTTAAAATGTATCTGGAAACTTAAAGACGCAAAAACAAGCTACAATATATCCTGGAAAATCATAAAAAGAGCAACACCATACAGCAATGTTTCAAAAGGTGCAATCTATGTTTAACTGAAAAATGGTTAATACTATGCAAACCACACTTAGCAACTTTAAACACCAAAACAGAAATAGTAAACAACTGCAGGCATAAATGGAAATCGTTGTTAGTGAACACAACTAAAACAAAAACCTGAAAGCCCCCTCAAAACACGTGCAGCCAACCCGCACGTGCAAACAACCGCAAATGTGAGCCCACACGCTATATAATATCGGCGGTGGGCAAACCAAAAACATCCTGATGACAGCGCAACGCGCTCGAAACAAATTTGTAGATTGATCATTTTAATACCTTATTTTAACAAATGTTGCTCCCCAAGGGTTGAGCACTCTAAAATTCGTTTTAGGTATTTTAATCACATTGATCTTAATCGCTCCTCACGTTGAGCACTGTGACCTAAAAGATTTTAAAATGGAAGAAATCAATTTTAGACAGTCAACAAAAAACATACCATTTTCCAATCCGCAATCCTACCTAAAAAAATTAATAGAACAAACTGAAAAATTCATACACAATATGAGATGGAAGGCATTCTTTTTTCTGAAACCAAACGCAAAAAAAAAGAGGACAAAAACACCTTCGATTTCAAATCATGGCGATCACCACCAGCCATTGATGAAATGAAACCCTTTGAAGATCAAATAAAAAGAATGATAACCAATATTGAATTCAAAAAATCTAACAACGGTTTCCAAACAACACAAAAAAAAACAAATAAAACAAATACAAAATGACAAAAAAATATTTGTGAAGGCTGATAAAACTAGCAATTACTACAAAATGGAACCAAAAGAATACTCTCAACTCCTTGACAAAAACATCCAGAAAAACTACAAAAAAGCTGACAAAAATATACATGACAGTATCCGCACTAAAGAAAAAGAACTTGCAGAGCGCATAGACCTAAGTGACAGGATAGAAGCGACAGCAGCAAAAGAAGCTTTCATAACACTCAAAGACCACAAGCCCAATTTTCATAACAATCCAACATGTAGACTAATAAACCCATCCAAATCTGAATTAGGCAAAATAAGCAAGAAAATTCTGGAAAAAGTATTAAAGAACGTAAAATCAAACTCTGAATACAACCTCTGAAGAACACATACGAAGTTATCCAATGGTTAAAAAAACTCAATAAACAAAGTAATACAGTATTCATCACATTTGACATAGTAGACTTTTACCCATCTATAGATGAGGAACTACTCACCAAAGCCCTAAGTTTGCCAGTAACCACACAGACATAACAGGGTCAGAAATGGAAATCATTCTTCACACCAAGAAAACATTACTACACAGCAAAAATGAAACCTGGATCAGGAAAACCAACAGAAACTCAACATTTGACGTAACCATGGGATCATATGATGGTGCAGAAACATGTGAACTGGTCGGACTATTCATGCTGTCCAACATCAAGAAAAAACTCGGAAAACAAGTCGGACTATACAGAGACGATGGCCTTGCTGCACTAACCAACAATCCAAGAATCATCGAAAACAAGAAGAAAGAACTATGCAAAATCTTCCAAAACCACAACTTAAAGATTATCATTGAAGCAAACAAAAAGGTAGTGAACTACTTAGACATAACACTGGATCTCAACAATCACATATATAAACCATACAAGAAACCCAACGATACACCTCTTTATGTACACACCAAAAGTAACCATCCACCATCTGTATTAAAGACCATACCCCATGGCATAAACAAGAGACTATCAAACCTGTCATGCAGTGAGAGAGTGTTCAATAATGCAGCAGTAGAATACCAGGAGGCACTACAAACAAGTGGATACAATTACAAATTACAATACAACCCAGACAACAACACAAAAAAAGCAAGAAAAATAGGAAAAGAAAAATCATATGGTATAACCCCCATACGACGGGAAACTCAAAACAAACATAGGGAAAGAATTCTTCAAAATCCTAACAACTTCATTTCCAAAAGAACACAAACTGTCCAAAATATTTAACAAAAACACTGTCAAACTATCGTACGCATGTATGCCCAACCTCAAAAACCTGATTGACGCATCCAACAAAATGAAAATCAACACAGCAAAGAAGGGTGAAGAAAGGAAATCTTGCAATTGCACCAGAAAAGAGCAGTGCCCACTAGACAATAAATGTCTTCACAACAACATTGTATACCAGGCTACTGTGACATCAGAAAATGAAAAGAAACATATAAAAAAAATAGGGATCACTGAAAACCACTTCAAAACCAGATATGCAAACCACAAACAGTCATTTAATAAAGAAAAATATAAAAACCAAAAAAAGAACTGAGCAAATATATCTGGAAACTTAAAGACGCAAAAACAAGCTACAATATATCCTGGAAAATCATAAAAGAGCAACACCATACAGCAATGTTTCAAAAAGGTGCAATCTATGTTTTTAACCGAAAAATGGTTAATACTATGCAAACCACATTAGCAACTTTAAACACCAAAACAGAAATAGTAAACAACTGCAGCCATAAATGGAAATCGTTGTTAGTGAACACATCTAAAAAAAAAAACCTGAAAGCCCCCCAAAACACGTGCAGCAACCCGCACGTGCAAACAACCGCAAACGTGAGCCCACACGCTATATAACATCGGCGGTGGGCAAACCAAAAACATCCTGATGACAGCGCAACGCGCTCGAACAAATTTGTAGATTGATCATTTTAATACCTTATTTTAACATATATATATATATATATATATATATTATATATATATATATATATATTTATAGATCAGTATATTTAAAATGCCTAAAACAATTTTTTAAGTGCTCAACCCCTTGGGGAGCAACATTAGTTAAAACAAGTTAAAAGAGAAATCTTAAAACTATCTACAAATTTGTTCGAGCGTGTTGCGCTGTCATCAGGATGGTTTTTGGTTTGCCCACCGCCGATGTTATATAGCGTGTGGCTCACGTTTTGCGGTTGTTGGCACGTGCGGGTTGGCTGCACGTGTTTTTGGGGGGCTTTCAGGTATTTGTTTTGGGTGTGTTCACTAACAACGATTTCCATTTATGCCTACAGTTGTTTACTATTTCTGTTTTGGTGTTTAAGTTGCTAAGTGTGGTTTGCATAGTATTAACCATTTTTCAGTTAAACATAGATTGCACCTTTTTGAAACTTTGCTGTATGGTGATGCTCTTTTATGATTTTCCAGGATATATTGTAGCTTGTTTTTGCATCTTTAAGTTTCCAGATATATTTGCTCAGTTCTGTTTGGTTTTTATATTTTTCTTTATTAAATGACTGTTTGTGGTTTGCATATCTGGTTTTGAAGTGGTTTTCAGTGTTAGTGAACACACCCAAAACAAATACCTGAAAAGC
>CM031596.1:48837922-48842922 GCA_018398815.1 Conus ventricosus
TATATCTCCCATTCTGCGGAATGACTGACGACTCGACTGGTTGACTCCGTCAGTATCCATCGTTTCACTCGTTCATTGATAAGCTGTTTTCTTTCAGATTCGGTGCCATACGTTCCCAAAATATTTAGCTGTCACAGTCGACCGCATCGGCCTGGTGTACCGCAACATAAAGTGAGTTTGTCGCCCTTCCATTGACTTCCACAGCTATTAAACAAAAAAGAAAATGAATGTTTTATGTGATGCCACCAACTACCCATTCCACGTCAATGATGCCATCCATTGTTTGAGAAGAACGAGTATGGGCTTGATGGTTTTTTTTTTAAATTGTATTCTCATTTTTTTTAAATTGTGAAGCACGGAGTTGCTCACACGGCGTGATGCATCTGTGATTGACCATGCCTATTGCATCATTTAGGCCATTGTCATTGCATATCGTCATAGCTGGTAAATATATGTGGAAGCTGATGCCATTTCTTGTCAGAATTCCGCATGTTTCATTTTCTTTGTGTTGAAAATATTTTCCGCTGTCATGGTTTTTGTTTTTCGAAACTTTCAAGAATTGTGTGTTATTCTGGGTTTGATTTTGTTCATTCGGAGTTTGCATATTTCGAGCAAATAATGTGCAATACATAACATAATCAAAGGAGACGCCTGTTACTGATTTATCATTATTTCTTAAGCAAAACATTTTTTTTTTAAAAAGAGCCTATCGGCCCATAGAGGGCAACGAACTGTTAGAGATTCATCGTGTCCAGAGAACGACATGATTGAAAGTGGAGTTCATCAACCCTCCTTTCGCCGCCTCTAAACTTCCCTGAGCTGAGTCAGGTACCTATTTATTGCCGAGTGAACAGACAGAGGTTTCAAGTTGAAAAAGTCCGAGCCTAGGTCTGGTTCAAACTCACGACGGTCAGCTCCTCAGGCAAACACTAACCATTTCACCACGGGCCCATTATTTCCACGATAAGCCTTTGCTTAAAGTGTTTTCACATTCTCCTTTCAAATCCTAGCATAGCAAGCAAAATATCGAACCGTTATTGTATTTGGCTGAAGCTTTTCCGTTTCTACAGAAACGAATTCTTCCTTTTTTTCTCTCAAAATAGTGTTAGGAAGTAAAAGGTTGTAGCACTACTTGATTTATAATCATTTTAATCTTATCGTCCCCCCCCCCCCCCCCTTTCTTCTTTTCTTTTGTTGTTGTTGTTGTTTTGTTGTTGTTGTTCTTGAGCTCGAACCTAGGCCACATTGATGTTTAGTTTCTCCTCCCATAAAAAAAAGATAATATAATGGTTTTATTAATGAGTCATGCTTTCAGTTTCATTTTCAATATGGAGGTGTCACTACGTGAGCATAGTCCATTTTCCGCTACACCACGTCTGTTAAACTACTTAACAGTAGTGCGCAGGATTAACAGTGGATACGACTAAGCAGACGTCTGACCTGCGCATTAGCCTAGCATACCTACCATTATCTGCACCAATATTATGCATGTATGTGTATGTTTGCATGTGTGTGTGCACGTGCCTGTATGTGTGTGCGTAAGTAGGTGGGCCTACTGGAATGTGACTAAGTGTCAAAAGGTGGGCTTAAGGATAGTGGCAATTGTTTTGTGATTATTAGTCTTGACCAAAAGATCTGGTCTGAATGAAAAATGGTTGAATGCATGAAGGAGCACCAGAAATAAGTTCAGATCAAAGTTACGGTTGAATATGAATATATTTAAATATAAGTTACAGCAGCAACAAAATTCACTACTTTTTAAAAAGTATACATACACACAGCTAATGTGTAGCGTCGTCACCTTTTAAAACAGCACAACAGAAGATCTTCCAAAGGAACAAGTTTGATTTTTAAAAAAATGTTTCATAATTTCTTAGCATCTTGATGAACCTTGCTTTCTTGGGTTTTTTTTTTTAGTAATCAGTTTATGAACTGAGTACATCGGCAGTAACAATGCATTGTAAACAGTCAATCAGATTTTAAACCAACATGTGTATCAAACAATGCTTTCAGTTGCACTGAAGTTGACTGTGATTGATCAATCAAAGATACCTTGTCATGATTCAACTTCCGAGTGTTTTTCGCTTTCCATTCTACATGGTGTGCAAACACACACACAAACACACACACACACACACACACACACACACACACACACACACACACACACACACACACACACACATCACACACACTCACACACGCGCGCGCACACACACACACACACATACACCGCACACACACACACACACACACACACACACACACACACACACACCGCGCGCGCGCGCGCGCGCGCGCGCGCACACCCACCTGCGCACACACGCGAACCCGTCATGAAACAACTGTGAAACTCTTTCTTGAAAAATGATGGAATTACCTTTGTTTTTCAGAGGGAGAAAAAGAGGGTGGGACAAAAAAAAAAAAAGAATTCGGAGAGCGGGGGGGAGGGGGGGGGGGGTGGTAGTGGGTGGGACTAAGCTAATGCAGACGTGAATACGATTGTGGGCAGTCTTCGGACATGTACGACGTCGGTGAAATGAGCGCTGAAACTCGCCCCCGTCGTCTCACCCACAACACCCGATACGATCATACACGCACCGTGAGTCTTGACCGTTAAGTTTGATTTCGATGTTGATGTTGTTAACTGTTTCAAAATGGACTGACTGGAGGCGGAAAATGAAACAAAACAAAACAAAGCAAAGCAAAACGAAACAAAATTAAGATAGAATTACTGAGCCGGCAAACGAAGGAACAGACAAATTACAAATTGACCTACTGGTCTTTTCTCCAACCAAAACAAACAGCATTCAAAACAGTGGAAACGGACGTAAAGTTACTAACCTCTTCGACCTGGGTGAAAATGTGGCGGGGGTGAAAAACTGAAACAATGAAAGGGAATGAAAAGAAGAGGGAAGAGGTAAGAAGATTGTGACGTTTTTTAATAAGACCCATTCATAAATGATGGTTGAATGCTCAGGCAAGAACGATAGACCGTAGTAGGAAAGTCAAGCTTTCATCCACACCCTTCACTTTCTTTCCACAGATGTAATCAAGAGGTTTGATCTTGATTCAACAACTGAATTTAATTAAGTATGAATAAAGATGATGATGATCTGCGGTGAATATGTCGTATGGTTGCTTTGTATGTTGATGTCCGTTTGTTGCCTATGAAATGAATCACACACAAAGAAATAAATCATGCACATATACTAATAACAACACAAAGTCTCTGTCCTTCTCCTCTCCGCTTCTTGCAGTAGCACAAATAACTGTTCGCTTGTGCTACAAAAATATATCTTCCGGAGAATGCACGCAAGAATATAGTCATACACAAGAAAAAAAATATACAAGAAAAATGTCTGAGTGTGTTGTAGCGTGCTTGAGTATGGAGGGATGTGTTTGAATAATTTGCACTCAGCTTCACGGATCCTGTGGCGTTCCGGAGTTCCGTTGACGCTTAGAGTCCACCTCTGGGTTCCGATAAGGTTGACACACCAGCACGTTCCTCTCACGAAGAATGCAGCAGAATAGAGATGTGTGACGCAGATGGAGAATAAAGATGCAGTGATGAACTGGGTGGTCGTCAAAGGAAGAAGAAAGTACGAAAGAAAAACCTGCAAGATAACAATTGTCTTAGATCTTGCACTATAGTGGCACATCACTATTCCACTCACTACACGCTCTAGAACACATTACAATTGCACTAGCTTGCTCTATCATTTACAATTGATTTCCTTCAAAAATTGCTTACGATACAACTCGTTAACAAAGAAGGAAAGTATACATGAATTTCCAATCTGCCTTGACTGAGTTATTCGCCAAGGCTTAGTGCTTGATGAATTACAATTACATTAATCCTTGAATGGATTAAATCAAATGGCGTCAATCTTCATATTATACAGATCACTTAGATCCACGAAGATGCTTCGTCATAACTTGAACTCGTTTACGATTCTTTAAAATAAATCTGCATTCACACAAATAATCACATCCTCTAAATATGGTTGCATACAACGTGAGCTGAAATTGAATTTACATAGTATGGATTAGTACATGGCAACACGATATGATGAGAGCAAACAGATGAAAATGACAGCTCTACGATCAATCATACGTGTTGACCGGTAAACCTGGAATATTTAATTCAGAGCATATTAAATGATCGCGCGCACAAAATATTATTGAACTGGTAAATGTGCCTTAATGCGATTACATTGAAATAGATTTTGTTGCTCTATACGAAAAAAAATGATTTCGATCCATTTACCTCAACATAGACTTCTTGTAGCCACAGTTTTCGAACTCGACCACGGAACGATGAGACTCGTTCAGCTTTCCCCGAAAAAAAGTTGTGGATGTTGTCGAATGCTCTGTGTATCCCTTCAGTCCGGCCTAGACTGATACCTTCAAAAGGTTTCTTGCTCTTCAAATAATTGGACCTTTTCTACGGAGCCAATTCCACGACGTCCGGGCTGATCAAAGATGGCAGGATTCAACCGTTACTATCTACCGCACATGCGCGGACCAGAGACACTACAGCCACTTGGGCAGCCGCGATTGGTCAGTACGACGGTTTTCGATGGCCCTACAATTGTAAATCATTTTATTATTAATACAAATGCAAGTCTGCATGACGCTTGAAATTATAAACGTACTGCCGTGAAGCAAAAACTAACAATTAGTTTTGTCGTTTGGACATAGAAATATTAATCCAGCGCAGAGCGAATAGACGTCATGTATCGATTGCGTCATTTTCTTAATGAAAATGAACCGAGCTTATGAATGAATGTCACAAAGATACAGATTGAAAAAGCAACGAAAATAATACTAATAACAATGATGATATTAGATAATGATGATGATGGTGACATTATTTTACCACTATCATTATTAGAATTATCATCATTTTAATCTGTATCTTCTCCCCTCCAATCTCTTCCCTCATCTTGTTTTGAATGTTGTATGTCCTGCATGAAGAAGACCCGAATGATCGAAAG
>CM031596.1:48847922-48855422 GCA_018398815.1 Conus ventricosus
CTACTACCACCCTACCACCACCACTACCACCACCACCACCACCACCACCATCACCGCCGCCACCAACAACACTCAGATAGAGTAAATCAATGTGAAAGGCTGGCATACTGTGAATTAGTGGCTGAATGTGTTCGCCTGGCCCAGATCTGGGACGACGAGAACGAGCTGCTGAGAGAGTTGGTCTTTCAGACGCCCATCATGGACTGCTGTTTCGCCAGCGACGTAGGGGACCTGCTTTCCGCTTCCGGCACGAACATCCGGTGAGTCTGTCCTCGACACTCGATTTCATGGATTGGTTCACTGGTGGACGGTTCGATTGGTTTAATTGGATTGTTTCATGCGATGACCCGTTGGGATTTCTCGGAATGCTAAATGATTTACCTGAATTTGGAATGTGGTCCATGGTTAGTTGACGGGTCTTTCCATCAATGATTTCATCGGTTTCGTCGATTTGCTTGCTTGAAAAAAAAGTTTCCATCACTTATTTTCGTCTGAAGTCCAGCTCAGTTAAACCCACTCTATCTTCACAGCACAATGTAATGGCAATATTTCGGCGTATGCGTTTGATCAAGGTTTAATACTTAAGATCTTAACACAATTCAGAACTCGCAGATTATACATTGTCAGAATCAAAACATTGATACCATTAAACTCTTAGTTAGCTTAGGCACTTTGCTAGAATTTGTCTTAAAATGTGCTGACGGGCTTACATTTCTTAAAAGATAACACAGACCAAGTACCACGGTCAGTTTTGCTTGATTTTATCCAAATCCACCACTTTTGATCAAACTTACTTTTCTTTAAACTTCAGAGGATATTAACATGTTGCTCATACACAGATATAATTTGAATGAAATGCAGAATATGAATATTGCCCAAATGAACATTAGGCAAGCAATCTGTCTAATTTTGCGAGCAAACTGCTAAAGGTATGCATTGGACAACTTCCTTGCCTACTGAGGTCATTCAAAACTTTCACAGGAAGCAAGCCCATATCATCAGGCATTTGTAACTAGTCTGTCGTTGACCATGGATACAGAACGGATACAGACCAGTGCAGGTGACAAAACAAGGAACGAGGAGCAATGGAAGGAAGGGACACTTTAGACCCTCAGAGGCCCACTGGAATATTTCTGGCCCAAACTTTATTGATGACACAACTAATTTAGATGTACAGGCAATCCAGGACACCTTATGCTATCAGCAGAACCCTAACTTTACAGCTGTCCAGACAGAGCATTTTGCTTTTATTGTTTGTCATTTCTATCTATTTATCACAAACATACGAATGATAATCCACGCGCTGAGTATGGAATCCAACACAAAGATATGATTTTAGGAAGAAAATACGATTTGCAGGTTGAGATACAGTAGTGCATCCTGCCCACCTCACGCATGGATGCATAACATGACATCGTCTGTGCAACGAGAGCTGGGTCAGTGCCGCTCTCTGCCTTTTCCCTGGTGAGGTCTAGTATTGTGGTGTCCAATGACTTCCCACTGAGTTAAAGGAGAAAAAGAAGTAGAAAATTCGCGTTCCTGTATCAATCAGCATTTTTTCCTTTTGACGAATATTTGGATCAGGTATTGTGTCTGCACTCGGAGCACTGTCTTTAGTGTGTTTAGTTATTGCTTCATTCAGTTCAGGTTCTGTTATTTCATTATCAGTGCCAGTTTTGCTAGATGTTGTTTTAACTCGGTCAAACATTTCGTCTTTTACGCCAAATTTCGCTGACCACTCTGTGCTGTGAAACGTCTCAGTAGAGCCGACCCTTTCTCGTTTGTCTTGAGCCTTGTGGTCCCGTCGGCGACTAGGACATCTGGGGAGGCGAATGTATCGTGTTTATTTTCCATGTAGTGATAACACTTTCAGATCTGAGTGCGTGTTTTGTCATATATAAGTGACTCACAAAATTATTGCCATATAGCTTCTTTTGCTTCTTCAGCTACGCTTTTGAACCGTTCAGTCTTTGAATTCGTGTCTGTTTCAACAGCTGGATCAGGGCAAGGGTTTTTTCTTTCTCTCTGTCGAATTCTCAGAGCCTTGCGTTTCTTTTCCCAGACTGTTTCTTTGTCTCTGTTCCACCAAAGGGGTCGAACGACTTGTTTAGTTTCAGCGTAGTTTCTTCTGCGTCTTCTTCTCCTTAACTTTCCTGCATTTCTTTCACTGTTGTCATATTGGAAAGGGTCCTTTTGTTTCGGTGGTTTCTGCACACTGAATAAGACAGGGAAATGGTCACTTCCGTGATGCAGAATTGTTTCTGCACTCATGTCTGCTGAGAATCTGGTCCGATGAGTGCTAAGTCAATGACACTGTCTGTGCTACCCTGCTACCATGTATGTGCTGGAGATGATGTTGTCAGTGCGCTGAGAAGTACTTCATCCAACATCTCTTCCAGCGCAATTCTTTCCGGATTGGTACCATGCCGATCGCACAATTTTGACTGTGCGTTAAGATTTCTACATACTATTAGTACTATATTATAAGGTCCCCAATTTTATCTTCTATTTCCTCCAGAAAGATCCAAGCTGTTTGTGATGTATGGAATCGTGGATGTATATATTCTTTGACGTGTACAAAGCTTTTCTTATTACCATCCGATCTTTCCAGTCTCCCACCCTCTACTTCACGACTGCTGTCACACCATTTTGCTAAATCTATCCTGGTCTGTTTGTTTTTTCAAGCTGTTTCTTATTGTCATAGCTAGTCCCCGCCCATCATGCTTCTGAAAGATTATGAAATCATCCAAACGTAATGGTCTGTGGATGGTACTTCTAATTTCTTGTAGACGCAGAATATCAAAGTTACACGCTAGTTTTTTAATCGTCGAGATCCTCCGTCTAGCACTGCGGCAGTTCCAAGTACATATCCTGAAATATATCTTAGACAGTCTTTCAGCATTTTATTATCTTAACCACCTGTCTTCTTCTCCCACCTCTTGTGCCACTCCGATTGTTGCTCTGAGGGATCTACTTTTGAGTCCCAAAGCTTGCACACGATAATCCCCACGGTGCAGGCAAGACAAAAGGAATTCTTGGTGTTCAGGAATCAACCGGTCGCCCTGACAGAGCCTTGCATCACAGAAGGGCAACGGATGTCTATACATGCAAGGAATACCCACACATATGAAGTCCATCAGCCTGGTATCGTCACAGGGCCAGAGCGCATAAGTTCAAGACTGTTTAACCAGCAGCCATTCATTCCATTGGTACTGTATGAAAGCCTTAGGAATTGGGGAGATCGACTCCCAAAGGAAGGTGAGAGCAGGAGACATAATGGAAAAAAGTACACATCCCTGAACTGACATCTGTGGTTGTGTTGTGTTTGATTCTTTCCTTGTTTTTGAGCTATAAGATTATGTTGTTTTGAGCTCTCTGTGAAAGAAACCGGCAACTTTAGATAACAAACCTGTCTCCCATTTTAATGTGCTTCAGATTGGTCTGTGCATGCCAGCTGATTATCACAGAGTTTGATTTGACTTTTGATCGACAAGCTTAATGTGGCTGTCATTGTTTTCTGTCTCCGATTTAAACAGCTCTCAAAAGAAGACGGAACACATATCTTCAGTCTCCACCGAGACAGTTTTGTGAAAGGCTACGTCCCAGAAGACTGGACACACAGTTACCTGAAAATTCTACCAAAATCAGGAAAAGATCAGCATTGGCTAAGTGGCTACCGCGTACTCACTATGCGAGATATAGTAGGAAAGCTCATGTAACGAATCATAGCAAGAAAACTCGCAAGAGAACTTGACAGTTTCTCCCAATCAAGTTGGCTACAGGACAGATAAAACTCTCTCTCTCTCTCTCTCTCTCTCTCTCTCTCTCTCTCTGTTTTATATATATATATATATATATATATATATATATATATATATATATATATATATATATATATATATAATCAGAGTTAAGCCACTCGGAACGCTAAAAGTGCTCAACCATGTAGGGAGCGACATACCAGTTTAAAATAGAATTTTAAAATGGAAAAAATTAAAAACCTACAAGCTTGTTTCAAGCTAGATAAAACGCTCTCCTCAGGGTATACAATTTGGGCACGCCACCGGTGTTATATATTGTGGTGTGTGAGCGTGTGAGCTCTGTGCGTGCGGCACGTGGCCTGCCGGTTTTTTCTTTTTGGGGCGCGTTCAGGGGAGACGTGCCACGGAATGGTGCATTGACAAAGATTTCCATTTATGCCTGCAATTGTTTATCATTTCTACTTTAGAGTTCAGGGATGCTAGGTGGGGTTTACATAATATCAACCACTTTTCTGTAGTACATAAGTTGCATTTTTTTAGAAATGTTGTTGTATGGTGTTGCTCTTTTTATAATTTTCCATGATATGTTGTAATCTATTTTCTTATTTTTAAGCTTCCAAATATATTTACTTAATTCTGTTTGGTTTTTATATTTTTCATTTTTGAAAGACTGTTTATGGTTTGCATATCTGGTTTTAAAATGGTTTGCCGTGATCCCTATGTATGTTTCTTTATCACTGTCTGTTGTTACCGTAGCTTGGTACACAATGTTGTTGTAGAGACATTTATTGTTCAGAGGGCACTGGTCTTTTTTTGTGCAATTACAAGATATCCTTTCATCACCCTCTTTGGTTGTGTTGTTTTTGGTTTTATTGGAAGAATCAATTATATTTTTAAGGTTGGGCATACACGAGTATGATAGCTTGACGGTATTTTTGTTGAATATTTTAGATAGTACATGTTCTTTTGGGAATGATGTTTTAAGGATTCTGAGGAATTCTTTTCCTACGTTAGTTTTTGTTCTTCCATCATATGGAGGGTTATACCATATAATTTTTCTTTCCTGTTTTTCCTGTTGCTGTTCATGTTGTTATCTGGGTTATATTGTAATTTGTAGTTGTAGCCACTTTTTTCAGCGCCTCTTGGTATTCAGCTGCTGCACTGTTAAATTCTTTCTCATTGCATGACAGTTTAGATAATCTTTTGTTTATACCATTAGGTATGGTTTTTAAGATGGAGGGTGGGTGGTTACTATTGATGTCTACGTAGACAGGTGTGTCATTAGGTTTTTTATATGGTTTGTATGTATGATCCTTAAGGTCTAATGTTATGTCTAAATAATTTACTGTTTTTTTGTTGGCTTCTACTGTGATTTTTAGGTTATGGCTTTGAAAAATTTTACAAAGTTCTTTTTTCTTGTTTCAATGGTTTTTGGTTTATTGTTTAACATGGCAAGACCGTCATCTCTGTATAAGCAACCTGTTTACCAAGTATTTTCTGTATATGAGACAACATAAAAAGTCCAACTAATTCACAAGTTTCAGCTCCATCATAAGATCCCATCGTGACATCGAATGTGGAATTTCTGCTGGTGTTTTTTATCCAAGTTTCACTGTTGCTATGGAGAAGGGTTTTCTTAGTGTGGAGAATGATTTCCATCTCAGAATCCGTTATATTTGTATATTTGCTGGCGAATCTTAGTGCTTTAGTAAGTAATTCCTCATCAATGGAAGGGTAGAAGTCCACTATGTCAAAAGTAATGAACACTGTATTTTTCTGTTTGTTCAACTCTTTAAACCATTGGATAACTTCGTAACTATTTTTCCAGAGATTGAATTCAGTGTTTGTTTTTATGTCCTCTATTGCTTTTTCCAGGATCTTTTTACTAATTTTGCCTAATTCAGATTTTGATGGGTTGATCAGTCTACAAGTAGGGTTGTTGAGAAAGTTAGGTTTGTGGTCTTTAAGGGTTATAAAGGCTTCTTTTATTGCTGTTGCTTCTATCCTATCACCTAAATCCATCTGGTGCACAAGTTCTTTTTCTTTTTTGCAGATGTTGTCATATGTGGTCTTATCAGCTTTTTTTTATAATTTTTCTGAATATTTTTGTTGAGGAGTTGGGAGTACTCATTAGTTTCCATTTTATAGAAATTGTTTGTCTTGTCCGCCTTTATGAATATTTTTTTGTCATTCTGGATTTGTTTTATGTTATTATTCAATGTTGTTTGGAAATTATTATGTGGTTTTCGGAATTCAATATTAACTATTAGTTTTTTCATGCTTTCTTCAAAAGGTTTCATTTCCTCTATTATAGCTGGCGATTTCCATGACTTAAAACCATAAGTTTTTTTATCTTCCTTTTTGGTATCTGGGTTCAAAAAGAAAAACGCTTTCCACCTCATGTTGCACACAAATATTTCAGTCTGCTCTATGAGTTTTTTCATGTAGAGTTGTGGATTGGAAAAAGGTATATTTTTGGTAGACTGCCCAAAGTTAATTCTCTCCATTTTAAATTTAGATTCTGCTAGGCCACAGTGCTCAACGTGAGGAGCAATCAATAAAATCAGAGTTAAGCCACTCAGAACGCTAAAAGTGCTCAACCATGTAGGGAGCGACATACCATATAAAAAACCTAATGACACACCTGTCTACGTAGACATCAATAGTAACCACCCACCCTCCATCTTAAAAACCATACCTAATGGTATAAACAAAAGATTATCTAAACTGTCATGCAATGAGAAAGAATTTAACAGTGCAGCAGCTGAATACCAAGAGGCGCTGAAAAAAAGTGGCTACAACTACAAATTACAATATAACCCAGATAACAACATGAACAGCAACAGGAAAAACAGGAAAAGAAAAATTATATGGTATAACCCTCCATATGATGGAAGAACAAAAACTAACGTAGGAAAAGAATTCCTCAGAATCCTTAAAACATCATTCCCAAAAGAACATGTACTATCTAAAATATTCAACAAAAATACCGTCAAGCTATCATACTCGTGTATGCCCAACCTTAAAAATATAATTGATTCTTCCAATAAAACCAAAAACAACACAACCAAAGAGGGTGATGAAAGGATATCTTGTAATTGCACAAAAAAAGACCAGTGCCCTCTGAACAATAAATGTCTCTACAACAACATTGTGTACCAAGCTACGGTAACAACAGACAGTGATAAAGAAACATACATAGGGATCACGGCAAACCATTTTAAAACCAGATATGCAAACCATAAACAGTCTTTCAAAAATGAAAAATATAAAAACCAAACAGAATTAAGTAAATATATTTGGAAGCTTAAAAATAAGAAAATAGATTACAACATATCATGGAAAATTATAAAAAGAGCAACACCATACAACAACATTTCTAAAAAATGCAACTTATGTACTACAGAAAAGTGGCTGATATGTAAACCCCACCTAGCATCCCTGAACTCTAAAGTAGAATGATAAACAATTGCAGGCATAAATGGAAATCTTTGTCAATGCACCATTCCGTGGCACGTCCCCCCTGAACGCGCCCCAAAAAGAAAAAACCGGCAGGCCACGTGCCGCACGCACAGAGCTCACACACCACAATATATAACACCAGTGGCGTGCCCAAATTGTATACCCTGAGGAGAGCGTTTTATCTAGCTTGAAACAAGCTTGTAGGTTTTTAATTTTTCCATTTTAAAATTCTATTTTAAACTGGTATATATATATATATATATATATATATATAAGA
>CM031596.1:48862922-48875422 GCA_018398815.1 Conus ventricosus
GGTGTTTGGTTTTTTTTTTTTTTTTTTTTTTTTAAAGCAGGGGGAGCAGGGGCAGTGGCTGTAGTAGAAAATTGTTGATTTTTGAACAGAGCTACTACTTTAAACCGATCCACACTCCCCTCTTACACCCCTCAAGCCGTTGCCCAAGCAAAAAACGAGCCCAGAAAAAAAAAAACCCTCAAATCACACACAATTTTTCTCCATACGCGTTTTTAAACCCGGGATAAAACCTTAGATTTTTTATAAAATACCCCCCCCTTTCTTTATTAAATATTTGAAAATGTTTTACACTCAGAACCCCGGGTGAGAGCAGAAAGAAAGGGGGGAAATTTTTAAAAAAGGTTTTTTTCACCCAGCTTTAACGTCACTGTTTCCCCAAAGTCCTTCCTCGTCGCCTCTCCCCGAAGTTCCCCCGGGCAACGTAAACCCCCCCCAAGGGGTTCTGGCCCCCCACGACTACCCAAAGCGAAAACCCCCGGGGCCCTTTCCCTTCTAAAAGGCCCTTCACGACCGGTGCAGCCTCAAACTCTACGGCAGGGAGTTTCCCCCAAATTCTCACCCCCGAAAGCGGGGGCTTTGCCATCTAAACATCCACACCCGGTGCCCTCAAACGTCTACGGCAGGGAGCTCCCCCAACTTCTCACTCCCTTTGGGGACCCGGGCACCTCTACAAACAAAGTCTGGGGAAACCACCATTACTACCCCCGTTCCAAACACTTCAATAATAAATTTACACCCGCTCCCCCAAAAAAACTAACCCCCCTTTCCCCCTTTCCGTCTCCACCTGGCAATTTCTGAGATAAATAAAATAAAATATTATTTTCCAAATTCATTTCAACAAAAAAGGAAAATTTTTAAATTATAAAAAACCCCAACGCTTGTCTCCTCACCGGCCTCAACCCAAATTCTCGAATCTAAAAAACAAGGGAAAGGGAATAATTTTAACTTTCCCGTTTTTAAAAACATATTCATCGTAATACTTTTCAAAAACCCAAATAAACACAACCAAGCTGTAAAAAAATAAAATTTTAAAAACTTAACAACACAAAATTTTTCAACTTCCCCGGGGGCCTCCCCTCCCGGGCCTTACAGCGTCTTACGCTCCCCCGGTCTGTCACAGCAGAAAAGGGGCCTCCTTTTCTTTTGGGTCTGTCACAGCAGAAAAGCAAACATCGCCCGGGCCCACACATAAAAACTTCAAGCTCCCCGTTAAAAAACTGCACGAGACCATGCTTCCCCCTCAAAAAACCCTGTCCCGGGCTACCCCCTTGTCTACATCACCCTATCAAATTTTATCCCTTTTTGGGTTGCGCTTATACCTCAAAAAAATTTAAATCATCTTTTTTCTATACAAAACCCCAAAATTTTAAAATGAAACCTAAAAAAATTTTAAAACTTTTTTCTTTACGTCCCCCCCCCCCCCCCCAAACAAAAAGAGCCCCCAACGATTTTTTTAACCATAAGGATAACCAAAAGGTACACATTAAAAAGGGCAATATCCCCAAACAAAATTCTATTTTTAAATTTCACAAAACCTCAAAATTTTATCATAAAAAACATGTTATTAAAACATCCCCCTTCAAATTCTCATCCATGGATAAAAACATCAATACAAAAAAAAATAGCGGAAATTAACATTTGAGAGTACCAAGAAACTTTTACTGATCCAAAACACGAACAAAAAATCACATGTAAAAAGTTTACAAAAAGCTAAAAACCCAAGGTCAAAATTCCCAAACATGATCAAAAAAAAACCCCTCAAAAAAAAAACAGCTTTTCATTTTTCTCAACGGCTGAAAAAAACCCTGCAAACAATTTCAGTTCCCGAATGGGGTAACGGGGGAACTTGAAACTCCTGAAAGACGGGGACCACCCCCTAACCTTCATTTTTGAAAACAAAAGGGGATTGGGGGTAAGTAAAAAGGGCGATGATCTCTGGAAACAAATGCCCTTTCCCCAAGAAAATATCTCCCTTTACTCGAAATTTCACCCAAAAAAGCCAAGCATTCTCTCCGTAGTACTGTACCCAAGTTTTTTTTTGGGGCAGAAGTTTTCGACTTACAAAACGACGGGAGGGAAGAACACATATGCTCCTGAAACAAAGCACCCCCGATCCCGATGGAACTGGAAATCCACCAAAACCCCAAAAGGGGGTTTCCCCAAATCGGGCCCAACAGAAAAATTTTTTTTGGGGGGGAAACTTGAAAAAAACCTTTTTTTTAAACTTCTCCAAAGCAGCCCTGACAAGCAACGACCACCCCAAACTTTTTTGTAGTTTTTCCCTGACAAAAAATCGCTGATAGGGCAAAAGCGACGCAAAGTTTGGAAAAACGCGTAGTACCCAAAACCAAACCCTAGTAACGCCGCATTTGCCTTTTTGTAGATGGGGGGGGTAACATGAAAATCTTCTAAAACCTTTTCCTTGTCTCTGAAAGGGAAACCAGGACCAACGTATGCCCCAAAGAATTTCAATTCTTGAAATCCAGCATAGGCTTAAAAAGGACAGTTTGTAAAACCGGGCCTGCTTTAGCTTTTTCTAGCATTTTTTAAAACATCCAAAATGCCAAATCCACATCTTATAAAGGGAAAGAATCATCGAAAAAATTTTCAATGTACTCCCCTAATTTTTAAAGGAACGCAAAACCCCCTAGAAAACTTTCGGGGATGTCCCCAAAGCCAAATGGCATTTCACCCATTTAAACAACCCTAGGGGTGTTTAAAAAACCCGTCTTATCCTACCCATTTTCCTTCACTGGAATCTCCCGAAACCCTTTTCTTTTAATCAATTTGGGAAGTAACGAGCATGAGAAAACCTTAAAAAACAACTCCTCGGGATCAGGAATGGGTTTCACATCCGTCAGTAATTTTGGGTTTAATTTCTCTGTAATCACAACAAATCTAGGGGAACCATTTTTTTTTTTTTTAACCAACACAACAGGAGGGGAATAAGGAAAACGGGGGGGTTTTTCAATAAATCCAAAAATTCAACATCTTCTGTCCCTCTTCCTTAATAGTTTCCTGAGAAAAAAAAAGGAAGAGGGAACTTTTTTTCCTAAAAAGGGTTTATCCGCACAAGATTAATGCCCGTGCACAATTTTGGGAAACAAAAACCGGGAAATTACTTGTCAAAATTGACTCGTATTGTAAATACGTAAAAATTTTCCTCGTTCTGCCCCCAGACAATTTGTCAGAGTAATAAAACGTCAGAGCACTTTCACTAGTTAAGTTTAAAAGAAGGTTTCTTCGCAAAATGTTCATCATAATGTAAACTAAAGGGAAAAACCGCTACTAAACCTCTCCTGGAACATTCACTTTGTGCCCGTCACACACAGGGTTTTTATTGTATTTTTCAACATTTCAATCTTTGAGGAAAAAAAACGTTGGGGTTTGAACCCTGAAATGGTTGTGTCAAACCTTTCACACTAAACAAAAAGCAGTCAAACCTTCTCGCCCTGTGAAAGTGTTTTTTTCCCCCTTTGGGAAAAATTTTCGAAACAAAAACCCTTTTTTTCCCTTTACAAAGGAAAAATGAAATTGTTTTGTTTAATACACTCGCCAACTGAACCATGTTTTTGGGAAATTTTGCCAATGAAACATCTTTTTCCTGCAAACGAAACAAATTTCCCTGTTGACAAAGACCAAAAACGACATTTAAAGTCTAACTTTCCTTGACCTTCTGTTTTTTTCCCCCTTTTTTTTGCGCCCCCTTTTTTTCCACAGCACGCAATCGGGGAAATTTCATTAGGAGGAAACCCTTTAAAGGGGGAAATAACACCTGAAACATTCCCCCAAAAAAGGGGATCTGCATGGGCTATCTATGGGCCAGCATAACAAGAACCTGAAAAAAACCCGTTCCCCCCTCCACAGATGCACAGGGAAAAACCTCAGTAAATTTCCCCCCAAAAATAACCACTTTCTGGGGTCCTTTTTCCCCCAAAAACGATCTGGGCGAACAAGTGACCTCCTAACTCCCGCCCGTTGTTGCACCTGAAACAGTAGAACTGACACCTGAAAGCAAATTTATGTTCCCTCACAAAGGGGAAGGAACCAGACTCTGAAATCAAGAAGAAAACAGACCTCTTTCATCCCAATCCTGCAAAAGCAAAAGAAAAAATTGGCCCCAATTCTTTGTGCTGTTTTGGGGATTTAGAAAAAGTGACCTTTCCCGAAATGTTGGACATTCCTCTCTGAATTCCTTTACCACCACATTAAAAACCAAACCCACAAATCCTTGCGAGGAAAACTCCCCACCATTTTCCCCTGCGACCCCCACGACTTCTAAACCCGAAATACTGTCCCCCCGTTTAGAAAAAGCTGGTTTTGAGCCGAGGGTACTGGAATGTGGGTTTTGGGGAAAGGGAAGTTTGGGAAAGGGAAAAAAAACCCGTTTTGGGAACCCCGCTGTGTTTTTTAAAATTTTTTCCTTTTTAAAATAACATGCCAAACTCAAACTTGTTTCCCCCCGTTTACATACATTATTTTTGGGTGAGCCAAAAGGGAGCTTTTCTGCCGCTTCTAAAAGTTCCCGCAGATGTTTTCAAATACGTTTCCCGTAGAAAAACTTTTCCCAAATTTTTTGTCACAGAAGACAAAATTTGTTTACATAATAGCAAATCACGAAGAAAATTCATATTAAAAAAACTATGTCGATTGTTTCCCCCCCAACCCATCAAACAAATGTGTGAAACGAGTGGCGATGAACAAAAGATTTATCTTTCTCTTTTTTAGAATTTTTAAACAAACTCTGACCCATCTTTTTTACACTGAAACTTTGCAAGCAAAACTTTTCCCTTTATTCTTTATATTCCACAGGACCACTTGCACACAGGTAGATACAAAAACAACGCACTTTCCTTGTAAAAGTTAACCCAAAACAAAAACCCCCAAACCTTTTTTAAAACCCTTTTACATTTTTCAGAAAGTTTCCAAAAAGAAATAGGGATGAACCATTTATCCTTTGATTTATTAAAATAAGGCATCTTAGGTTTAAAGTACTTGGGTTTAGTACCAGACTGAGGGAACCCTTGTTTTGATCAACCCTTTTCTCATGTTTTACCCTTTGCAAAAATTTTAAAACCTCTCTCTCTCTAATTCAAAATTCAGCTTTGTTCTTTTTTTAACAGTCGAAACCCCCTCCCCTCACTTTCCCGTTGTCTTTGGGGCTTCTCTTTCAAAATTTTTAAAGATCAAAATCTCCTTTTCCCCTTTTTTTTTCCGCCTGAAACTGGGGCCAATCTTTTTTTTTCTCTCTGACTATTTCCTTTCCCCTTTTGGGTAAAATTTAGTTTGGGCTTTCCTTTTCTCTTTTTGCTGCATCTCTCTCTTTTTTTACTACTTTTCAGCTATCTGAGCCCGTCTTTCGTTTTTTTTTTCAGCTGCAAACCCCTCTTCCTTTGAAACTGAGCCGTCTTTGTTTTTTTTTCTTTCAGCTGCATCCCCCCTTTTTGCTATCTGAGCCGCCCGTCTTTCTCCCCTCTATCTACCTGAACCAGTCTTTCTTTTTTCCCCTCTATCCACCTGAGCCAGTCTTTCTTTCCCCTTACCACCCGACAAAATCTTTCTTTTTCCCCTCTATCTATTTTTAGCTTCTAAATCTCTTTTTTCTTTTTCTTTTTTTTCTTTCCAATTTTCTTTGTTCTTTTTCTTTTTTTTGCTGCCAAGTCCTTTTTTTTTTTTTTTTTAGCTGCCAATTTAAATGTTTTTTGGGTGATTTTTTTCTTCTCTTTCCAAGTAAATTTTTCCAAAAAAACTTTAGTTTGGACCCCCCAAACCTAAATCTTTTGCCTGTGAGGGTTTAAAAATGCAAATTTTTTCCACCGGTTTGAAAATTTTCTATACAATTTTTTTTAATCAAAATTTAATTTAAATTTTTGTCACCAAAAACAATTTGAATCAAAATTTACTTTTAGTATCAAATTTTCTAAGCAACACAAATGTTTTTAAATTTACCCAAATCCACAAAAAACACACCACAAATTTATATAAGACAATACAATGAAAGAGAAAAAGAAAATACAGGGAAAGCAAATATTACACTGTACACTTACAAAAAACAACCCAAAAAAAATTTCAAACCCCAAACTATTTCAAAAAAACTACATACCCCAAATTTTCCCAAAAAACCCCAAAATTACCAAAAGGGGGGGTATTTACAAATAAACTTAAACCCAAAAAAAATATTAAAGAGGAAAGACCAATTCCCAAAAAGGGAAGGGCCCAAAAGGGGAAAGACCTAACAAAGGAAAAAAAAATGAACTACAACCCCCCGACACTACAGAAAACTTTATTTACACAGTTTGTCCCCCCTAAAAATGGAGAAGGGATAAATTTCAAAATAAAAATATACATACTTTTTTTAAAAGAAATTTAGGTGTGCTAGAAAAACCCAAACCTAACCCGGGATTCGGGGTCACCACTGTCAAGCCAGACGAGACAGAAAAAAATTCACATACACACAATCTTACTCCTACCCGGGTTTTTACCCCCGGGGTAAAACACTTTGCTTTTTTATAAAATACCCCCCCTTTTATTAAATTTTTGAAAATGTCTACACCAGAACTCCGGGGGTTTGAGCAGAAAGAAAGGGGAAAGTTTTAAAAAAGGTTTTTTTAAATCAGCCTTTTCGTCACGATTTTTCCAAATCCTTCCCCGTCGCCTCTCTCCCCCCGAAGTTTACCCGGGGCGAGCCCAAAAGACCCCAACCCGGGTTGGCTCCCACTACCAAACGTAAACCGGGCCTTCCCTTTTGAAAATCTTCAAGACCGGGGGCAAACCCCAAAAGTTTTACGGGGGAGGGGCCCTCCAATTCTCACTCCCCTAAAGGAGGTCCACTGGCATCTTTCCCCCCGGTCAGCCTTTTAAACTTTTAAAGGGGAGGGGGCCCTCCACTTCTCACTCCCCCTAGCGGGGCTGGGACCTCTACAAACAAAGTCTGGGAACACCACCTTTTCTATCCCATTCCTAACACTTTAATAAAAATTTTTTCAGCTTCGTCTCCACCTGAAAAAATAACCCTCATTCCCTTCCGTCTCCACCTCGGCAATTTCTGGTTTAAAAAAAATAAAAAATATTATTTCCAATTCATTTCAACAAACAAGACAATTTTTTTATATAAACAAAAGCCCTTTTCTCTCCACACGGCCTCGAACCATCTCGGAAACTATAAAACAAAGGAAAAAAATAAATTTTTAAAAATTCTTGTCAAAAAATATTCATCGTTAAAAACTATTTTATTTTCCCCAAAAACCCCCAACCCAAACGGAAAAAAAAATGAAAATTTTAACTTTAAAAACACTAATCCTTTAACTTACCCCGGGGCCCCCTCTCCCGGGCTTACTAGGGGCTACGGGGCCCCTTTTCGGCTGTCACAGCAGACGGGACGCTCTCCCCCCCCCCCCTTCACAGGCAGCTTTAAAAATCGACCCGGCCCCCCAATACAAAAATTTAAGGGTCACCCTTTTTAAAAAAAAGCACGAGAAAACCCTGCACTCCCCCTAAAAATGTGCACGGGCCCACACACATGCTACATCGCAAAATCAAACTTTTTTACAAATTTGGGGGGCGCTTATACCTGCAATAAAATAAATGCACCTCTATTTCTATACTAAACACAATTAAATGAAAACCTATAAAAATTATTAAAACATTTTCTTTACATCCGTTCAGTCGATTATCTCCCTTAGTCGGCGCGGGCTGCAGGCTCGCGGCTGCTATGTGAAAACGTTGCCGTGATGAAAACAACGACGCCCGTCGGGCCGCATTTGTTGTCATAACTTTACCTTGAACTGCTTCAGCAGTTTGTGACGACAGATTCAAATGCCTCTACACATTTTTTGGCCCTCCTTGTGTTTGTGTGCGTGTGCATGTAGGTGCGTGTGTGCACTGCATGTGTGCATGCATACGCATGTATTTTTATGTATGTATAGTGTGTGTGTGTGTGTGTGTGTGTGTGTGTGTGTGTGTGTGTGTGTGTGCATGACTGTGGTAAGATGGGTGAAGGTGGGGTGGGGAGAGAGAGAGAGAGAGTTTGTGGCTTGTTCTAAATTAAAAAAAAAGACTATTTATTTGTCTCCAAATCAAACTTTAATTGTGTTGTGTCAGTTTATAACAACGTCCAACAATGGCATAATGAAAGGGGTGGAGGTGGGGGGTGGGAGGGGGTAATGCAGTCCGTCTCATCCCACAAAACATAGAAAAAAGTTCTGCCATCAATACAAGATGGATTAAAACAAAACTGGTTGCATTTTCCAAACAGTCTGCAAAAATTTGCAAAAAATGTCTTCTTTAAAATACGAGCAAAGAAGAAGCACACAATTTCAAATACACACATCAACCTCAAAATAGACATTGCGACGAGATAGGCCTAGACATGAAACGGTCATTGATACATGTAGGTTTACACACGAGTATGCTGGGGGTGGAGGGGGGTTAGTAATGGTTTTCTCTCTCTCTCTCTCTCTCTCTCTCTCTCTCTCTCTCTCTCTCCTCTCTCTCTCTCTCTCTCTCCTCACACACACACACACACACACACACACACACACACACACACTGACTGAAACCAATTTATTGTCAGATTAACTCAAGGTTGTACACACACAAGCCATGCAACTGCACGCAGAGAGAGAGAGAGAGAGAGACAGAGAAGAGAGAGAGACAGAGAGAGAGACAGAGAGAGAGACAGAGAGAGATTCGGTGATGAAACACGTGTGTCGGCACTGTCATTATCAACATAAACATCACTGGCCATGTGAGGGCACGGTATGCGTGGTCTGGTTTTCCCCGCTGCCTAGTTGTTTAGCTAACGGGACTGTAGATAAGCCAGTAGGCTTAATGATTTCTAGAAGAAACAAGGTATGCGCATTGCTCTTTCCTTACATATATATATAAAAACTGTTAAAAATCTGCCCATGTGGCTTCATAGTCATACTATAAACTTGATCTAGACTAGACTCAAGTTGCACCAGATGCATAGTCCCACACCGTATACGGTATTGCTTACGTGGTTTACTCTGCCAATAATTAATAAAATGCAATAAAGTTTGTACATGCCTTTCTTCATCCTTTGGAAAACGAAAAAATGCCAGCCCTTCACAATCGATTTTGTTGCGAGCGTTTGAACAACCGATAGCGCTGCAGGCTTCGCCTCCTTGCTTCTTGCGCGTCGCTATGTTGGAGCTGAGTTTACACGTGCTGACTAAGGGCCGTAACCTAGTCCGCGGTCTTACGGAAAACCCCCAAGTGTCGTATCTCGGTAATGTAGTATGCTCTGCTTTGAATGACAGCAGCAGCAGCAGCGGCAGCGTTTGCGGTGTTAGCCGTTTAGGAACGACAGTGCAACTGTTGTGGAGCATCTCGAGATGGCCATCGCTTGAGTCAATGTTTTGAAGACGTAAGTGTGAGGACGAGGAGAAACAACAGCATCAGCAGCAGCATTAGTTAGTTCGTTCTTGATGATATTCAGTTGGCTACAATGGGCATTAGACGAATAGAACAGTAGTTACACTGACAGCAGTGGTAATGGTAAGGGCGTGAGCAGTAGCAGCAGCAGCAGCAGCACAATGACCGGTAGTAATGATAGTAGCAGTAGTCGTAGAGACTGTATGAAGAGGTGGGGCCAGCCCATGTTCTCCAGAGTTGAGATGTGAGAAAGTACCCGTTATGGACTATTTGGAGGTAGCCATTTTGAGAATCAACGCCTCGAAGAAAAAGGAGAGTGAGGAGAAGACGCCACAACAGAACAGAAACAAAGGGAGCATTATTGGAAATGCCAACTGCAACAAAGCAGTAATAATGATAAAAATGATGATAATAACAAAGCATTTTAAAGCGCCTTGCCAAAGGTTCTAGGCGCTGACAGTCCACACTCTCGTGTGCACAACGGGCTGTCTACCTGGGTAGTGCCGACTGAAGAGCTGCCTGCCGGCGCTTCATTCAGTCGTTTCCCGTGTCATCCAGCCAATATCGTTCACTCAGTTTCCTTATTTCCTTCATTCTTTCAATTTCTCACGCAGGTGCATGCTATGAGTAACGTGTCATCCATACCAAAGGCGAAACTGATCTTCTCTTCCGAAAGCTGGTGATGAAATTTTACGTGTGTGCAAGATGCTATGCGTGCGTTCACACACGGAACCTCGGTTTATAGTCTCATTCGAAGGACTCATTGGGAAATGGTGTCAGACCCAATGTTAACTCCGAAGGAAAAATCCCTCTGTACCAAAACGGCCCAGCGGAGGTTCGAGCCCGCAACCCCAGGTTCACCAAGATTACGAGTCCAGCGCTCTACCAACTCAGCAATTCGGTAGTAGAAGTAGCGGTATAAGCAGTTGTGCTGTATTGGCATTAGCAGCAGTATTGATATCAGCGGCAGCGGTAGTAGCTGTAATATGAACAGCAACAACATCAGCAGCAGTGATAGTACTACTAGAGACTACATAAAGAGGTGGAGCCACGTGCTCCTCAGAACTGGGCGCCAGGCGGCAACCATGTCGGAACATTTGGAGTAGTCATCGCATGAGCCGACGGCTCAGCAGCAAAAAGTAGCTCTGGTGTTGTAATGACACAGTTGGAGACAATTGTAGCAGTAACAATAAGCATTGGCAGCAGCCGTAACAGAAGTAGTTATAACGTATGTTTGTTCTGGAAATCGTAGTGCACTTCACAAGATTACACCGGTAATAAATCATTCAATCATTCATGCACATAAGCTTTAGCGTATGTGGTGTAAATATGATGTTCAAGTGATCCTAATGGGTGCATGCATTCTTTTATTCAAGACATACTATGAAAGCATCATATACTACTTGTTATGCAAGAGTTTGTGTTTTCAAGACTTTTCTGGGATGTAGCGAGAGTTTCTGCGTGTCAGGGAGACATAGGTAATTTGGTCCATGTGATGTAGATTCGAAAACAAAAAGACCTTTCACTGTTGTTACTGTTTTCAATGTGGGCTGTCGCAGGAGACGAACGTCAGAGGAAGAGCGGAGCTGAATAGGAGAAGAGGTGTGAAATAATTCAGACGGGTGCAAAACCAGAGACGACGGCAAAGCAGAGCGTGTAAAATTTATCGCGGATATGCCCTAGAACTTCTGATGCGGAAATCGATGAAGTGGCGTTTTAGCTGCAATTTGCAGAATCTGAGGAGTGTGGATGATCAGCATTGTTTCGGATTCTTAGGAGTCTGTTGAGAAAAGGGGCTTGGGACGGCCAGCAAGAAGGGACTGAACAGTGATCTAGTTTTAGAAAGGTCAAACGTACGGTAGCATCGGTGAAGAGATCGTGACCAGCAGAACTAGTCCAGCTCAACAGTGATCTAGTTTTAGAAAAGGTCAAACGTACGGTAGCATCAGTGAAGAGATCGTGACCAGCAGAACTAGTCCAGCTCAACAGTGATCTAGTTTTAGAAAGGTCAAACGTACGGTAGCATCAGTGAAGAGATCGTGACCCGCAGAACTAGTCCAGCTCAACAGTGATCTAGTTTTAGAAAGGTCAAACGTACGGTACATCAGTGAAGAGATCGTGACCAGCAGAACTAGTCCAGCTCAACAGTGATCTAGTTTTAGAAAGGTCAAACGTACGGTAGCATCAGTGAAGAGATCGTGACCAGCAGAACTAGTCCAGCTCAACAGTGATCTAGTTTTAGAAAGGTCAAACGTACGGTAGCATCAGTGAAGAGATCGTGACCAGCAGAACTAGTCCAGCTCAACAGTGATCTAGTTTTAGAAAGGTCAAACGTACGGTAGCATCAGTGAAGAGATCGTGACCAGCAGAACTAGTCCAGCTCAACAGTGATCTAGTTTTAGAAAGGTCAAACGTACGGTAGCATCAGTGAAGAGATCGTGACCAGCAGAACTAGTCCAGCTCAACAGTGATCTAGTTTTTAGAACGGTCAAACGTACGGTAGCATCAGTGAAGAGATCGTGACCAGCAGAACTAGTCCAGCTCAACAGTGATCTAGTTTAGAAAGGTCAAACGTACGGTAGCATCAGTGAAGAGATCGTGACCAGCAGAACTAGTCCAGCTCAACAGTGATCTAGTTTTAGAAAGGTCAAACGTACGGTAGCATCAGTGAAGAGATCGTGACCAGCAGAACTAGTCCAGCTCAACAGTAATCTAGTTTTTAGAAAGGTCAAACGTACGGTAGCATCAGTGAAGAGATCGTGACCAGCAGAAACTAGTCCAGCTCAACAGTGATCTAGTTTTAGAAAGGTCAAACGTACGGTAGCATCAGTGAAGAGATCGTGACCAGCAGAACTAGTCCAGCTCAACAGTAATCTAGTTTTAGAAAGGTCAAACGTACGGTAGCATCAGTGAAGAGATCGTGACCAGCAGAACTAGTCCAGCTCAACAGTAATCTAGTTTTAGAAAGGTCAAACGTACGGTAGCATCAGTGAAGAGATCGTGACCAGCAGAACTAGTCCAGCTCAACAGTGATCTAGTTTAGAAAGGTCAAACGTACGGTAGCATCAGTGAAGAGATCGTGACCAGCAGAACTAGTCCAGCGA
>CM031596.1:48882922-48890422 GCA_018398815.1 Conus ventricosus
GATGATGCCAGATGTTTTAGTTTACCGTTACAGCCGTTACTAACGGCTGTAACGGTTTTTCTTCTTTATAGAATATCTCAGAAAGTACTTGGCCGATCTTTCTGAAAATTTGTAGGCATGTTCATTATGGGTCACGAATAATGCCTGATATTTTAGTTTACCGTTATAGCCGTTACTAACGGCTGTAACGGCCTGTAACGGTTTTTCTTCTTTATGGAATATCTCAGAAAGCACTTGGCCGATCTATCTGAAAATTTGTAGGTATGTTCATTATGGGTCACGAATAATGCCCGATGTTTTAGTTTACCGTTATAGCCGTTAGTAACGGCTGTAACGGCCTGTAACCGTTTTTTCTTTTTTAATAGAATATCTCAGAAAGCGCGTGGCCGATCTTTCCGAAAATTTGTAGGTATGTTCAGTATGGGTCACGAATGATGCCCGATGTTTAAGTTTACCGTTATAGCCATTACTAACGGCCCATAATGGTTTTCTTCTTTTTGGAAAATCTCAGAAAGTTCTTGGCCGATCTTTCTGAAAATTTGTAAGTATGTTCATTATAGGTCACAGACGATGGCCGATGTTTACCAGGATAGTCGTTACTAACGGTTACACCAGTCCAAGACGGTTTTTCCTCTTTATGGAATATCACACGCGTATTCAGGATAAACTGGGAGTACGTTTATATGCTTTGCATCTTGTTTTGTTTTTTGTTTGTTTGTTTTTTTGTTTTGTTTTGTTCTGCTTTGTTTTTTTGCAAAAGTTGTGCAAAAACTGCCGAACTGATCTTAATCAAACGCGACAGGTAAACAGAATGTAGTTTAACGATAGACTCTTTAAATTTTGATCCGGACCTTTACCGAAGACGGCTTGATCGTCCTTTCCACAAGACTGTTACAAATGTTCCACCGATTATGAATACTGTGAAATTACTGTTTACGAACAGATAACTGCCTTTGCGAAATCAATGTTGACATGTTGCCTTCTCCACCCTATCCCACCCCCTCACCCTTTGTCAAAAAATACATGGGACGTAACTCTTTCAATCCGTACTTACTATTACTTCCCCCCCCCCCCCCCCCCCCCCCCTTTTTCTTTTTTTTTCTTTTTTTTTTCAAATGTATACTGACTTACAAAAGTTAAAGAAATGATGTGAAAAGTCTTCCTACGGTCCTTGTTTTGTCTATCTTAAAACCAACACTGTATGTTTTTGTTTTCCTTTTGGCCTTACATTTTTGTGCAGATCTGTTAAAAAAAAAGTGTATCCAGAATTAGTTTGATCATGGCGGAAGTCCTCGCACTCCCGAGGGGCCGTCTCGTTATGAAAAGGTCTTTTCTTACAGTGTTTAAAAGCAACGGGGAAAGCAGCCTGTACAATGGGAGTTGATTTTTAGGATTTTCTGTGTAGGAGATGAAATAAGCGCGAATAAAAGACTTGTCGTCTGTAAATTCAAACACTGCCCCTTGTGTGTGTGTGTGTGTGAGCGCGCGCGCGTATAGTGTGTGGATGTGTGTGTGTGTGTGTGTGTGGTCATCCGTAAATCGTAGTTCATTGGTCGGCACACAGCCGTTTGGATTAAAGGGAAACAACCGTGGGTGTCCCTCCCGCTCAGTAATCGAAACAAATACTTTCCCTTGCCTGTGCACGCGTGTGTGTGTGTGAGTTGTCCGTTTCTTTCTTTGGTTATTTTTCTATCTAAGGCAAGCTGAAACTAGCTCTTGAGAACTCTTATTATCAACAGATACGCACAAAGTGATTCTGGAGCCTTTTTAAAATGGATAAGATAGGGAATGAAGGTGAAAAGGAGGAAAGCAGAGGAGAAGGGGTGTTAAATTCGTTGGTTTAACCAATCTCACTAACTTTATGAGAAAAAAAAGGATGATAATCAGATACGAAGATTAAAACCGAAGCCAGCTATTGCTGTGAAACCACCATGGCTTTTAGAGCCTCTGGCTAATAGAACGTTAATGTCACCCTTAAAATTCTGGGTGGCTGACAGCCTTATGCATGTGTGGTGTGGTGTGTGTGTGTGTGTGTGAAATGCTTTGTGCTCTTCCAAAGCGCTCAACATGAATTTATTGTTACTATCATTATCATTATTCGTCCATGCATTTCCTGTCTTTCTGTCTGTTTTTTTTTCCTGTCTCATCTTCTATGACACTTTAGTAGCATTACTCCACACCACTCATTTCGATTTCTCGTCCACATTTACTACCTGGCTTGTCCCTCCCATGTATTTCTGTTTTAATTTTCTTTCAGACTACAGACAACAGGAAACGTGAGTAAGGTTCCAGCTCCGTTTCCTTTCTTTTGTTCACCTTGTCTGCCTGGTTATCTTTGTCTCAGTGTCGTTCTGTGTATGTGTCCCTGGTTTTTTCTTTTCAGTCACCTGATTAACAAAACCATTTGTCCACGTATCCTGCATGTACTAGGTATTGGTAAAGACAACTTTGGAACACGCTTGGTGTTCTGTTTCTTACACACGAATGTCGCAACATTGTTAGTGACTTGGGGTTTGTTTTTTTTTTTGTTTGTTTGTTAGTGGCACAGAACGTTGAAACATTCTTTGTCGAAATTGGAAATGATATGAGGCAGGGAACAGTAAACAATAAACAGTAAACAAGTGGGGTAACGTTTGCTCCCATAAGAAAACCGAACACAGAGTAACTTTTATTCAAGACTGGCACAGCCTTTTAAACTTGAATAAAATCAGACAAATGCATAGACGAACAATCTAATAGTGGGGGAAAAAAAACAAGCGCAGGTCAACAACTGAACTGTCTTCATTGTAATAACTTGGCAAAGATTTGGACTTAAGGAGGGGGGGGGGGGGGGGGGGGGGTTGAAGATGGAGAAACTGGGAACATGAATTAAGAAAATATATTACAGATATGAAAACTCTTCACTAGCTGCATAAAGGGAACCTGGTAATCCCTTTTGAGCAGGCAATACAAATATATATGCCTTCAAAAGGGATTGCGATGGTTCCCTTATGCAGCTAGTGAAGAGTTTTCATATATGTAATATATTTTCTTGATTTCATGTTCCCAGTTTCTCCGTCTTCACAACCCCCCCCCCCCCCCCCCCCCCCCCCTCCTAACCCCCCAAATCTTTGCCCAATTATTACCATGAAGACAGTTTAAGTTGTTGACCTGCGCTTGTTTTTTTCCCCCACTATTAGATTGTTCGCTATGTATTTGTCTGACTTTATTTAAGTTAAAAGGCTGTGCCAGTCTTGAATAAAAGTTACTCTGTGTTAGGTTTTCTTATGGGAGCAAACGTTACCCCACTTGTTTACTGTTTATTCTTTGTCGAGTTTTTGCTAGGATCAGTAAGCTGAAATATAGGCATACTTGATGGTTGGGTTTGGTGACTTGATGTCGTGTTTCCCAGGACCTGAACGTTTGAACATGTCATGATGATTCAGTTAGTTCCAGTTTCATCTAGGAGATGTCACTGCGTGCGGACTGGTCCATATACGCTACACCGCATGTACTGCGCAACGATTACAGCTAATGAATAAATGAAGTAAATAAATGAATTAATGACTAAGATGAGAGGAGTTAAGAGGAGGGTCCCGTGGAAACCACTGGGCTGATGTCTGATCTTTGCAAAAGCTACGACACCCTGGTTAGACCTTGGGTACCTACCTACCTGACATTGTCCGTGCCACTGTCATCATTACATGTGTGTGTTTGTGTACTGCACACGTGTGTGAGAATATGTGTGTGCATGTGCCCATGTGTGTTTACCAGTTTATGTGGTATGTGTGTGTTTATGCACGCGCGCGCGTGTGAGTGCACGTTTGTGTAGGTGTGTGTTTGTATGCGTGCATTCCGCGTGGGGGGGGGGGGGGGGGGGGGGGGGTGTCCGCGCGTGCGTGCAAAGACATGTGTATGCGTGTGTGTGGTCCCTGGGGCTTCTGTGAGCATTTTCTCTTCGTGCACACATGTGCGCATGTGTATGTTTATATGCGTGTCTATGTATGTGTGCATTCGTGCAAGCGCGTGCGTGTCTGTGTTTTGTCTGTGTGCGTGCGTATGCACGTCTTTGTGCGTGTGCTTGTGTGTTTGCCTCTGTGTGTGTGTATGTGCGTGCGTGTGTGTGCGTGCGTGTGTGTTTGTGTGTGTTTGATTATTTTGTTGAAACGAATGTTCAGAAGATAAAATAGATATTATTTATCAGTAAGAGCACCAGTGATAATGATGCTGAGGAATACTAACTGGGAAAAAATGCTAATGAAAGAAATGATAATGATCAAAACAAAAAACAATGTTTTTGATGATAATAACAATAATGAGAAAAAGAGGAAGAAAAATAGCAACGAAAAAAAAAGTAAGTTGAAAAAAGGGTGAAAGAGTTTCACTTTAAAGTGTTGATAAGATAATCAGTGGACAAACAGACACATCACAACTTCTTGCCACCTCCCGCTCTCCTTCCTCCACTATAGCTCATGACACGCGCAACCACTGCCACCGTCCCCTACCCCACATGAACACGCGTGCCTTTGATTGGCGCACAAGACAGCCGCCTAGTTCTCTCTATCCATTAACACCTGCACACCTGCCGGCATCAAAAGCCCACAGTTTCGAAGTTTAGAGACCTAACGAATCTATGTTGTACCCTAGAATGATTTCTTCAGTGGCTAGAACCAGTGCTTCAACTGATAAAAATGAAGAATAAACAGTCGAATCAGCAGATCTGTTTAAAAAAATTGAAATTAAATGTTCACAAAACGCACACATGCGCGAGCGCGCGCACACACACGCACACACACACACACACACACACACACACACACACACACCACACACACATATATACACACGCGCGCGCGCACACACACGCACACACTCACACACAACACACACACACACACACACACACACACACACACACACACACACACACACACTTGTATACTTGTCATAATCCACAGGGAAGCAGCGTAGTAGATTATTCCTTTGCTCACAATATTTGCTTAGACATGTGTTGAACATGAAAGTGACTGACTTGACACGACATTCTGCCCACTGCCCACTAGAGTTATTGATCCAACTGCCCATAGAAAATGAATATACATTACACAAAAGACAAGCCTCTCTCACAACCACGACGAACAGCAGTTACGTAAAGACCTACTTCATAGGAATTTTACAAAAAACACAGAAGACTATCTAGTATTTCAGTGGAATGAAAAGTCTGCCGAAAAAGTAGTAGCAACCCCCAAAATGCCCACCATACGCACCATGACGACAGCAGTTACATACAACCCACGACGAACAGCAGTTACGTAAAGACTACTTCATAGGAATTTTACAAAAAACACAGAAGACTAACTAGTATTTCAGTGGAATGAAAAGTCTGCCGAAAAAGTAGTAGCAACCTCCAAAATGCCCACCATACGCACCATGATCCAAAAAACCAAGACCGACATTGTGACACAACTTGCAACAAATGAACATGACATCAACATAAATACGACTATTGAACAGATAACGAATATATTTTCAACCACGGCAAAGATGGCGCTGAGACAAAGACGGATAGGAAAAAAAAACTAGACAGAGAAGAAAAGTGGTTTGACAGAGACTGTCATTCCCAAAGAAGAGAGATAAGATCACTACTGAACGCGGTCAACAGAAACCCCCAAAATAAACAACTAAGGCAAAAATACTTTTCACAATGTAAAAATATATAAACGACTTTTAAAGAAAACCAAGAAAATATATCGGAAACAAACTCCTTAATTCCCTAAACGAAGCCCTAGAAACTGATCCCAATTCAATATGGAAAACCGTTCGGGAACTGCAAACATACGATCATGAAATTTATGGTCAAGAAAATTGTCTCAGCGCGAACAAATGGTTTGAACATCTAAAAACACTAATAGGTGAGAAACAGAAGATCGCAGATAAACGAAACCAAACAGTTGATGACATGTTAGTAGCATTTAAGAGGTCAAATAATCGTCCTTCTGGAATTTAGAGTTAGATTATGAAATATTAGAAACGGAGGTAAGGAACACGGTCAGAAAGCTGAAAAATAAAAAATCCCCAGGCAAAGATGGAATCAGAAACGAAATGCTTAAAGCAATGTTACCTGAAATCGCTCCTCTTCTGAAAGACGCGTTTAAACTTAATCTTAAAATCAGAAAAATACCCGGACCTCTGGAAAACAGGAATCACAGTCCCAGTCTATAAGTCAGGCGGCCAGTCCAACCCCAACAATTACAGAGGCATAACTTTGAATAGTTCGCTGGGGAAAAGTGTTTTGCAACATAATAAATGAAAGGATAATGCATTATCTTGAGGCAAGCCACCTTTTGGCAAAGGAGCAAGCAGGGTTCAGAAAGGGATCACGGACCACTGATCAAATATTCATATTGTCAAAACTAGTTGATAAGGTACTAAAAGACAGAACTAAAAGGCTTTACTGCTGTTTTGTTGACTTCAGCAAAGCATTTGATCATATTATGGCACGAAGCCCTACTGATGAAAATGATGCAAGCGGGAATAACAGGTAAATGCTACCAAATCATACAGGGACATGTACAACGGGCTACGGTTTGTACAAGAAGCCAATCTGGTTTCACTAAGGAAATATTAATACAAAAAGGTGTCCTCCAGGTAATACCCTTAGCCCAACCTTATTTAACATATTCATAAATGACATGTCGGATATCTCAGAGACCATGATTCCCCAGAATTTCCGATCTAAAACAAGTCGAAATTCCGTGTCTTTTGTATGCAGATGATTTAGCTATCCTCTCGACTTCAAAACAGGGACTTCAGCGTAAATTAAACCAGTTACACAACTACTGTTTAGACTGGGGAATGAAAATCAACACAGAGAAAACAAAGGTCGTTGTATTCACCAAATCAGATCCAAAGGTACCACTATTCTTCAATTGCGGTGAAAACATAATTGAAACAGTAGATAATATAAATATCTTGGAGTCATTTTCCATAAAAAACGGACATTTTACAGAAGCCCAAGAACACTTAGCAAGACAGGGGAATAAAGCCGCACATACCTTGAAGAGAACGTTTTATGGTCAAAATGTAAATATGAGAACAGTTACAACCCTATTTGACTCGTTAGTCTCTCCCATCTTCACATATGGGTCAGAGGTGTGGTTCCCATCCTCTTACCAATACAAAGATGAAATATGTCAAAAAAGAAATGCAGCATTTGTTCAAAACCTGTCTTGCAAACAAATTCCCACATGAAACTGCACACATTAAATTCTGCAGGCAATTATTAAGAGTTCATAGAAAAGCAATGGCATTACCGGTTTTGGGCGAACTGGGGAGATTCCCGATTACTTTTAAAGTGATAACCCAGGACTATCGCATTCTGGATACACATATTAGAGTCAGACCAAGACTCTTACCAACAACAGATTTATCAGTCAATGATCTCTCAAGGCACCGAAGAAAGCAAATGGACGAAGTTTATACGACAAACCTTGTCAACGATAGATTACAGCATGTCTGGGA
>CM031596.1:48895422-48915963 GCA_018398815.1 Conus ventricosus
TTCAAGTCTCTTGTGAGTTTCTTGCCATGATGCATTCCATGAGCTTTTCCTGTTATGTTTTGCATAATGAGTATGCGGTAGGCACTTAGCCAATGATAGTCTTTTCCTGTTTTGGTTTGAGATTTCAGGTAACCGTGCGTCCAGTCTTCTAAGACATAACCTTTATCGAAACTGTCCAGTTAGAAACTGAAGATATGGGTTCTGCCTTCTGAGAACTCCCTTTATATCTAGATAACGTACTTTATTGGACCTGCAGCACTAGGTTTGTTGCATTTAGTTATTGCTTCATCCAGTTCGGGTGCTGTAATTCCATCATCAATTCCAGTTTGAGCTAGATGTTGATTTAACTTGATCGAAAGTATCCTCTTTTTCTCTGAATTTCTCTGATCACTCTGTTCTGGGAATAAGTTTCAGTAAAGCCGACCCGTTTTCCTCCTTCGTCTTGAGCTTCGTGGTCCCATCGGCGTCTTGGATATCTGGGGTTGGTTTTTGTACTGTTTTCCTCCCATGCGATGATCAAAATGCCGGAACTGAGTGAGCGCTCTGTCTTAATTAAGTGACTCATAAAATTGTTGTCAGTTAGTTTCTTTTGCTTCTTCAGATGTAGAAATGCTTCCGCACTCATGCCAGCCATGAAGTTTGGCCCAATGAGTGCAAAGTCGATGACACTGTCAGTGTCACCTGCCGCCCCGTGTGCGCTGGAAATGATGTCAATTAGCTGAGAAGTGCTTCGTCCAACATCTCTTCCAGCGCAATTCCTTAAGATTTGCACCCTGCTGATCCCACAAATTTGACCGTGCATCACGATTTCTAAGGGAAAAAAACACTCCAAGGTACGATTGGGACCCAGAGAAGTACTGCTCTCAACTGCCGAACAAACAGCTGGGAGCAATTCCGTACCACTCTTGGAAACCTGCGCTGCGTTTATATATAGGGTGTAGGCACGCACAGGGCATACCATTAAGAGGTTAAGGGACATAACTGAAACCTGGCAAATGCCATTGTGTAATGGCCACTGGACGTGACACGACAGAACGTCCCCAGGAACATCACAATGGGTGAACCAGTTCATATTTCAAATTCAAATTTCAAACGACTTTATTATCACAAACGTGAAATTCAATGTGGCAACGTCTTTTGATTTTTAAAACACATAACACAATTATTACAAATTATTAAAAAAAAAAAAAAAAAAAAAAATTACATATCCAATAAACAGCATTCTATTTATCTCATTTTATGTTATGCACTTCAACACAACACTATGCACCAAAACACACACACACACACGCATGCACGCACGCACGCACGCGCGCGCGCGCGCACGCACAATCAGTTCAAGTTCTCAATGTTTTCATTCGTCACATGTAAATAGAATCATTTGTTTAAAAGTTGGATGGACATGGGGATGAAACTCTTTTTTGTTCTACACAGTCTAAATTTTGGGGTCCTATAACGTCTTCCAGATGGCAAAAGTTCATAATACCGACTAAGATTATGGCTGCTGTCGCTCACAATCATCTGCGCCTTTCGAACTGCTCTTTGTTCAAACAACACGTTCAAACTACTCTGTCTCTCGCCCACAATCTTGCTACAGACTTTCACCACCTTATTCAACACATTCTTGCTCTTCACAGTTAGACTTCCATACCAACAGATAAAAGAGAAAGTTAAGATAGACTCAATAAAACATCTGTAAAATCCTTGCAGCACTTTTTTATTTACATTGAGGCTTCTGAGCTTCTGAAGGCAAAAGATCCTTGATTGACATTTCTTGTGGATAAAATTAGTATTTGCTATAAAATTTAATTTGTCATCAATTATTGTACCTAGATATTTATACTCACTCACACGTTCAACTTTCTCACCGCTAATATAAAGGTCCGGAACATCTGGGGGATTTTTCCTAAAATCGATCAGCAATTCTTTTGTCTTTTGAACATTTAGGTTAGTTAGTTAGTTAGTGTTTATAGGGTCCAGCGGACTACTAGGAGCCAAATCAGGACCTCAGCTATCATATCTGAGTCTCTTGATACAAATACTCACACTAGTATTAACACATCACTTAAAATTTATGAGGACAAAAGCACAATTATCTTTTCAACTCCTTCGACACCTGTATACATTAATAAAACCCTATATTTTATAATATAAGTTTACCTCTTTCAAAAAAGAAAAAATAAGATCCACTGAAATCTCACGAAAAAGAACCGATAAATCACTGGTGGAAAAGAACTTCTCTCTGATACACATCAAATCAGCACATTCTGTCAAAAAATGATTAACACTGAACAAGCTGTCACACGCAACACACCATGGGGGGTCTTCCCTTCTGAATATCCAACTGTGTGTTATATAGCTGTGCCCAATATGTAACCGTGACAAAATCGATTCCTCTTTACGGTTACGTACCACCGATGGGAAAGGATTGGTTAAATCTGGGCAAATTTTAAAAATTTATTATGAATTTGATTACACCATTCACTCTGCCACAGTTCACGACAATACAAACTGGATTTATGACGTAGATCAGAGTGAGGAACAAACTGCATAGGCCTCCTGGAAAGACTTGCACCGAGAGCTTGTTTGGCTGCTTTGTCCACCACTGAGTTACCATAGATTCCCATGTGACTGGGGACCCACAAGAAGACTATATGCTTTCCCGAAAACATTTAGGTTGAGATAATTGTCTTCACACCAAGCAGCAAACATATTCACACGATCACAGTACATAGAATGAGAATTTGACAGATCCTGGAGAGCAGAGTCATCAGAATATTTCACAAGAGGAGTAGTATCATTGCCAGCACAATCATTTGTGTATAGAGTAAACAACACAGGTGAAAGAACAGTACCTTGAGGAGAGCCAGTAGATGTGTTACAAATAGATGAAATAGCTTGCTGAAATCGAACAGACTGTGACCTATTGACAAGGAAACTAATTATCCACAGAACAAGATGAGGATTAACATCATAAGACAACAGTTTTGGGGCCAATAAGTGAGGCTGGATAGTATTGAAGGCAGAAGAGAAATCAATGAACAATATGCGAACAAATGAACCAGGCTTTTCTAAATGAGAGTAAGCATTGTGGAGGAGGGTGAGAGTGGCATCATCAGTACTTCGGTTTGGCTTGTATGCGTATTGATTGGGATCTTGATACGGAGCAGTTTCTAGAATATTTGTTTTAGAATGAGTCTTTCAAACATTTCATAACAATAGAAGTGAGAGCAACAGGGCGGTAATCATTGAGAGAGACAGGTTTGGTTTTCTTAGGCACTGGACAAATAAAAGATTTTTTCCACAAGTCAGGCACACAACAATCTTTTACAGACCATGAAAACAATACACTAAAAACATTGCACAACTGTGACGCACAGGATTTTAAAAGCCGCCCACCAATATTATCAGGACCTACAGCTTTCTTTGTTTTTAGCTTAAGAAACAGGGTCTCTACTTCTTGTGCCTCAATCTCTACACTTTCATTATCAGTTTCTCTAGAAACACTACTAGAATCATGTAACTGTTCGTACAAGTTTTCTGTTACTTTTTTTTGATTATCTTTCAAACGTCCGTTAAAAGCGGCAAGAAAAGGAAAAGGCGGCTTCCTCATTTGCTACTCCACCACTTTTGGGGGGAAAAGGGCCCAAAAAAACCGTTTTCCCTGTTCTGGACAAGTACCAAAAAAAAAAACGCCCCTACAAACAAATATCGGTAGGGTTATGTTTTTACTAATTTTACAAAACTTTTCGATTTTAAATTTTTTTCCGTTTTTTTTGTCATTATCAAAAAACATCATTTTGGCGCGACAGTCATTTTAAATACCATCTTTTTGCAGAGAAGTCACAAATAAAACTTGGCTGAGGAAACAAACCCAAATTTAGAGGCTTAGGGTTTTGGCGGGCAGTACCCTGGACGGTCCTTGACCTGAAATTATGGGCCCATAAGGTAGGGGGCGTAACCTGACGTGTTTTTAAAGGGGGGGCCTGTGAATTTTATTTAGACACGGGGCCCCCATAGGCAAGTTTTCTGCGTTTCACAAAATATCGCCCAATGCAAACAAACCGGCAAAGCATAAACGCACGCGCGCAACACACACACCACGCTCACTCACTCCCTCATCCGACAAAAACCACACTAAACCCACAAAACCCACACCACACCACACACACTTTTTAAAAAAATGTGCCCCGGGTTTACAGTGGCATACTCCTCCCCTGGGTGGCGTGCCCCGCCTACATTGTAGGTGTGTACCCGGGCCCAAAAAATCAATACTGCGCACTCCCCCCCCCCCCCCCCCACCCCTTCTTGCCCAGCTCTTGATCGCCCCAATGAGCGAAACATTGCCTGCGTGGGGGCCCCTCTCACAGCAGCCATTCAGCACCCGCTAACACATTGCCAGCGGCACGTGGATTGAGGCTTTTCACGCGCACGACGGGGCCGTCTTGTTGTTTGAGCGCACCAAAAAGGCTGTGTTTTGACCCTTGTTTTTTTGGTTTTTTTTAAAATGGCTAAAACGTTATGAAGAACGGGTTTTGTTATTCGGGGCTGAAATGAAACAAAGATGAGCCAGTTTTAATACGTGTTTGCTTTTGATGGGGGAATGGTTTCTTTTTAAAATTGGGCCGCATTGTTTAATGGGGCCCAAGCAAACAAACCATCACGCGTTGATTGTTAGGGCTTTAGCGGGGTTTAAAACCCCGTTTAAAAAAATGACGTATTTCTTGGGGGAGGGGAAACCGGGTAAATTGTTGCAAAAATTTTTCTGTTCCTCCAATAAAAATGTCCCCTTTTGGGGGATCGACTTATTGATTTTTAATACGATTCAGCGTTATGTAGCAAGCGTCTGGTATTAAAATGTGTATCTTTCCCCTTTTTTTAATTCTTTAAAAGTTTATCTGCCTTTAAGTGGCCTTATCAACGTTTTTTGAATGTTCGGCAAAAAAACTAGTAGGGTTAGGCAGACCTTGTATCTACCATATGGAGGGAGTAGTGTGTGGCTAGCACATCTTCATATTTTGCTTTAAATATACAAAGCCGGATGTATCTACGGCGTTAGAGCGCCTTTTAAAAACTTGGTACAGCAATTATCTGTAACTTCTAGCCCGTTGCAAGCCCTGGTTGAGAAAAAGGAGCGGAAACTGCCAAAAAACCCTAGTGATCGCTTGCCCAATGACTCAGCACCTGCAAAGCTCGGGGGCAAACTTGGGCCAAACACCCCTTTGTGATCCTTGATACAAAGCGCGGGAGCACCCGCAAAGCTCAGCGGCAAACTAGGCCCAAAGACCCTTTGTATCATTGGGGGGGTTTATTGAGGGGGTTTCGCGCGGGACAAGCCTGGTTTGTTCTCTTTTTTGTTTGTTTGTTGGTGTTTTGTGTTTTGTCCTGCCCACGCCGCTGTCCCCCCCCCCCCCCCCTGGACTGGCATTGTGTGTTTGTGTTTGTTTTTGTTTTTGGGGGGGCCCGCCCCACGCCGCACGTCCCCCCCCCCCCCACCCCACCCCAGCTGCACCTCAAGTTATCCACAAGTTTTTACTTAAATCATTCCAAGTCTTCAAAATTATCCTCAAGTCATTTACAAATCTCCCAAAATTTTAAAGTTCTTCTTAAGTCATTTTCAAGTCATTTAAGTTTTATTAAGTCTTCTCAAGTACACAAACATCCTAAGTCATTCACAATTTTTTAGGGAAATTTTTTAGGGAAGTTTTTAATCAATTGTTCTAAACCATCCTAAGTTCTTACCCCAAATTAAAACCAAGATATAAAATCATTCTCTAAGACAAACCCAAGTTCTTATTAAGTTATCTTTAATTAAAAAAAAATACAAAACTTGTTTTTATCTTAAAAGCAGGGCCTAAATTTTGTCCCACGCCCCAAAAAACGCGTCTCGTTGGGGTGTTTGCTCACGTTCTCTGTAGTTTAAAGGAAAGGGCTTACACCCAAAGCAAAAAGCATTGTTTAATTGGGTCTATAAATGTCTTTATAGACTCCCTGTCTTTTTTTTTTGACACCTCATTTTTATAAACGCCAGACTATTTTTTTAAAAAAAATTTAAAATTAAGTTCTTAAAATATTTTTCCCATTAAAAAAGGACCAAATGATGCTTTTTATTGGCGGTTTTGGCATGCAGTTGTGTTCGGCTTCTGTATTTAGTGGTGGAGATTTTTTGGGCTCTTGTTTTTGCCAGCGTTGTTTATATATTTTATAACCGTAATAACCGCCCCCAACAGCAGCAATGGCGCCAAAAATGGCAACAGTTTTAAGTTCAATATTCCATGAAGACTTTGGTGCTGTAGGTCTTGTATCACATGGAGTTTTTATAGCGGGCATTGAATCAACTTGTTCTGGTGCTGGCGGCGTTATGTTTTCATGATGAGTTATATTCTGTAACATTAATTTTTTTTGTCTGTTCCACTCTGCTAATTTTTTTCCTGCTTTAACACGCCGGGATGAGGATTCTTTTCACTAGTCCCCACCTGGTTCAGTGTTTTCTGCTGATTTTCTGGCTTGGTTACTTTCTCCACCTGATTCTGGTTCTGATGTTTTTTCTAGCCCGTTCATTTTGAAGGGAAATAAAATCTATATGATTAAAAGTTATTAATCCCATGATTAATGGCGATAACAATGTTCCAAATCTGTAATATAAAATCACAGCCTAGAGACTCTAATGTCTTTGTTAAACTGGATCTTGCGTTAAATCATACGTAAGATCTTGTTCAGAATCAATGGGAGCAAATCTACTGACTAGTTTAGTGTACAAACTAAGAGCCGTTTGCCCCACACTTTTTACCATTCTCGACCCCAGCTGCGCTTCATACCTGTTATGATACTTTATAATGTCTTGCGGCGACATCTGTTGAATCTGTTCTATGCTGAATTCAGTTCCGAGGAACTGTTTTGTTTTCCCACATGCTGCCAAAGAATACAGCCTTTCCTTTTTAAGCATAATAGCTTGATCATCAACTTGGTCATTCATAAGTTCAGGAAGGTTTGGGCCCGCCTTGTAGCTGTAGTAGATCATCACTGTTCATGTTTTTATTAAATTATAATTATTTTATTTTCTAAAAAATGAGCACCGAAAAAACTATTGCCAACCTTGTATACCATTCTGCTGTTATTGGAGGACTAAGTGTAGGATACTCAATGCTTGGTAAAAGCCTGTTAAGAATTAAACCAGCAGATCTTGGCAAACTAGACTTTGAGGATTCAGCAAAGCTAATTGCTATCATTGCAGCTTCGGTTGCCACGAAAGATTTTCTAGTCAAGCAAGGAATAATTCCAGACAATATAAATATGTAAGAAAAAAAATACATTTTAAAAAATGGCTTCACTCGCAATAATGATAGGCGGCGCTGTGGTGAATGCGCTTGCTTTTAGCGGAAGTAATTTCGCATTTAGTAAACTGCGGGGATGACAGCGAGAGAAAAAGACATAACAAAGCTATGGAGCAACTAGCAGCTGCACAAGACGCCTATGAAAAGCAGAGACTTGAGCAGTTAGATTTTATTAATGACACACTGAAAGAACAGGGGCATGCAGCTTACACATTTAAAGATGTTGATCAAGCAATAAAACAATATTATCTAGTAACAGGCAAACTGGTCCAGACATTGCCCCCACCAAAATTCAGTGACTTTTATCAACCATCAGAAAAACAAAAGATGCAAGAAATCGGGTTTATTGTCGTTGGTATGACCGTCGTGTATTTTGTTGCACATAATATTGGCTGAATAAAAAATGAACAAAATCTATTATTCACCGAAAGGATATTGGAAGGGAATAACAGCAATACAAAAGCTAGGCCAAGCAGCGGGAGTCAGTGAACAAACAGCAAAAGAATGGTTATCTAAACAAGCAATCTGGCAAATTTATTTACCTGCCCCTAGACAAATTTACAGAGACCACACTTTGTGAATACAACTCCAAACGACACTCATCAAATGGATTTCTATATTACCCTCTGATAGGATTAGACGAAAAAGATTTAAGTACGCCCTTACAGTCATTGACATAGCTTCAAGATACAAAGATGCGGAACCATTAACACAAAAGAGTGCTTCTGCTGTTGCTGTTGCCATACAACTGATATACCAACGAGGCCCGCTAACTTATCCTCGCATGATTCAAGTCGATGATGGAAAAGAATTTAAAGGCCAAGTGAATCAATTATTGTTAAAACATAGAGTTACCATTAAAAGAGGCATTCCAGGAGTTCACAGAGCACAGGCTTTAGTTGAAAACTTTAACAAACAGTTAGCCAAAAAGACTTTTCTCCTACCAGTATCACAGAGAGCTGATTGACAATTCTCGCAACACAGAATGGGTTAGAAGACTGCCCTCAGTTTTGCGCGCAATGAATAATGAAGAATTTAAAGGGTTAAAACCAGTACAAGCAATCAAAAGAAAAACAATAAATGTTGCTGAAGACTCCAGTACACCCAGCAAACTATTACCGTTTGGTTTGAAAGTAAGGTACCTTTATTTACCGGGGGAAGCGGAAGGGGACACTCGCATCAGGGCAACAGATCCAGTTTGGAGTGTTGACCCATATGAAATAAAAAGAATTGTAAGATGAATCGCCCGTGTATTATTTACGAGAAACTGACACAACAAAAACAACCAGCTCCTCAAAGATCTTTTGTGAAAGAAGAACTGCAGATAATTCCCCCAGACACAGTTCCGCTTTAATTAATTTACAGTTCTCCAGTGCCCGATTGCATATGAAAACTCCGGATTAACAAACACCCGTTTTGTGTTTGTTCTATCTAATGACTTCTTTGTTACAACTGTTGTGTTGATCTCATGTAGATTAGATCGCAGTTTTACGTTGTCATGATGAAAAGTCTTACTGTCAAACAATGCTTCTTTGTAGTTGTCATGTGATATGTTTGACTGCACAACGCTGCGAGATATTCCTTTGCTTTCTTAATGATTTTCTCCTGGCTCGAAATACTGTACATTTTTGACCTTAACCCCACTTACTCCTTGATCACCTTTCCAGATAATTCATCCTTCATCTTTCCTAAAACTTCTTGTTAGTAATTGAATGCAAAGGCGAATCTTTAGGATAATCAGATGTATCATACCATCCGCTCGCTCCTTTAGCTACTTCTAATTCCATGTCTTTATAGATGTCTTCAGTAGGGTTATCTATAACAAAACTATCTGTATCTGTGTAAAGTACTCTGGACTCTGGATACGAAGGTTTAAAGTAGTCATAAAGAAACTCTAACATAAAAAGCTTTGATAATTCTAAAACAGTAAACCCAATAAATACAGGCTTGTCTAATTTGACTTTCTTTTTTTTCATCATTATGCCAAAAAGCTGATCATGAAATCTTCTGAAGTCCTGATAATTGGGTTTTTGAAGTTAGCTTAATTGCTTCGTTCTCTTTGGTGACTAATCTGACATCTTTGCGCTTGTGCGGATTCTCCATAGTCTTTCCAAAACAGCTGTTGTTCATCAACTTGAAAAAGTCTTTTTCTGAAGCATCTGTGGATTTAGTTCTGAGGTCAGTGTTCTTCATGATGTATGGTTTCATGAACTGTTCTTGATCAAAAGCAATTATGCGATGAACAGCTGTCAACTTCAAACCATGTCTTAAATAAAATTGTAGAAGTCTGTAATGACAGACATAATTTTTTTTGCCCGAAGATTGGGCACAAGTTTAGGTGGCTCTCTTGGATCCATCTTTAGACTTTCTGCTGCTAATGGATAGTCATTATGGAGGTCATGGAGTTCATGAGGATATTCTAAGTCAACTTCTAGAATGAAACCACGCTGTTGATCAGGCGTTAAACTGCCCAACCACTTTAATGCCTTTTGAATATTATTCGTGCCTGTGTACATTTTAAAGTTGCGTAATGGAAGCGATTGCGCCATTGCCCATCCATACAGATTGTTTGCATCTAAATACATGAGATAGTTAGACCTTTTACTCGGATCATAATGATCCAAGTATTTGTTGTTTGCTTTACAGTAATGATGCGACGCCATACTAATTCCCCCACGCAACCCGTTTTCAATCATCTGAATCATTGGTAAATCTGACAATAAATCAATCTGTACTCCAGTAAACTTTAAGAAAGCGTCCCAACTCATCCCGGTGCAGAAATATAATGCGCAGGATCTAAACTGTAATGTTTCATGCAGGTCTTTCTATAATTTTCAAAGACGTCCGCCAACAAACATACATCGGCCATTAAGTAGGAGTCTGATAGTCTCCCATCGTTTTACAATCTAACTTCTGCCACGCATCTTGAGCATGCTGGTAATCAGAATCGCTGATGTCCTTTCCTCTAAGACTAGAAAAGAACGCGCTTTAGGCGGAAGTGTATCTTCATCAAACCTTTCCCAATGTTCATGTACTCATAAGGGTAAACCCCTTTCTAACGAGAGTCGGGTCAAAATATTCTTCTGTTATCGGGCAGGACTTTAAGGACATAGCCAGTGACTCTAATGAACCATCATGTGCTGCATAGAGTCGTAGAAAGGGACATGTTATTTAAAGTGAAACACATGTACTTTTCTGATGATGTGCAATGCATGCTACCCTGAAGGCGTGGTTACTGCTTGCATTTTTAAGGTGAGAGTCATAACCTCGCAAGTTTGTGAAAGAATACAGGCAGCTTCCATGTCTTTGGATCAAACTTTAGTTGAAGATTGCATTTGTTATGCGCTGCACCTCTAAACTTCCACTAATGTGATCATGGTCTCTTACTGTGGGGTTTACACTCTTGGGCGTTAGCTCTAAACCGCAAATCCAACTATGTGCGGCTGAGTCATACTGTTGTTGGTCTTCAGGCGTCATTATGATTTCAGATAATTCAGATTATTAGAACAGTCATTGCGCACTTGCTGCATGCGTTTTAAGAATGTTTCTGCAGCATCTGGTCCCTTATATAATTCTGGTTCTGAATAAACGCCATCCGACCTAACAATAATGAAGGCAAATGAACAAATCTGATGATTACTCATTAAGACTGTTTTTCGAAGTTTTTGTGGTGCTGGCCCTTCATAAGGAACAATAAGCGACTCGAAGTCTGCGTAAACTACGTATGGACTTGTTTGCAGCCGTTTCCAGTTCTTAAAACTAACTTTAGATCCTGGCGGGGCGTAGTTAGTTCTGTCTTACAGTCTACAGAACTTTTACAATGTTTCTTATGTTCGCTTGCGGTTTTTGAACAGATGGCTTCTTGTTAAACATTTTCTGCAGAATTCTTGTTTATTTTTATGCTTTGAATTTATGGGCCAATAATCTACTCATTGTGCGTATCAATGTGTAATGCGGCAGCCCGCTGGTGAAAACATTAGTAGTAAGTCAACATGATTTTTGTCTGGCTCGCCAATCGTTGGACTGTTCTTGGACACTTTAATTGGCGCCAAATCTGTTTCCTCATCCATGTGTAGACATTAACAGTTATGGGTTTGTTTTGTTCTTCAAACTGATCAATAGAATCCACGCTAACGGGAAAGGATATTCCACTAAAGTTAAGATCATTGATGTAAGGGTGATAGTTAGACACTCTCTCTGCGTTTTTGCGGGCGTAATGCAGCCTTGCAAGAACACACCACATAAAACATTTGTTGTCTGTATTCTTTATGTTAGAACTGCTTTTTTGCGACTAATGCTGGAGGTAGTGGAATGTGAGACTTGCCAACAATCGGTGCATACTTAGACTGTTTTAATCTGATCTCTAGGACTTCGCCCTTGACCAACCAGAGCCTCTCATTTTGGCTTCTTCAGCAGCAGCGTCAAACTGTGTAAGCAGTTCGTCTGCCCAACCGGGTGTTAAGTCATTACGAGAAAGAATAGTCTGCTGTTTAGTTGAGACCCAGACTTCTAGATTTTCTTCATTTATTGTTACATAGTCGATTAAAACAGCAAACATTACTTTAACTGGCGGGTCTATTGTTAGTTTACTTGGAACTTGAGAAATTGCATGAGCAACACTTGCCTGTACGTTTGTCGGGTCAATGACTTCTAAATCAATATCATTCAGTGCTCTTGATAAATTTTCTTGCATTCCTTCAAAAATTCGTCTTGTCCTTCATATATCTAGCCATGTTGAGTCTCTTTTCTAACTCAAAATATTTATTTAAATTAAAAAAAAATACTTAATCAGAATCAATATCGACGGTCTTTTTGCGCTTGGACTCATAAACTAAAGTATAAACACCTTTTGGTGTTGTTAATGTGAGCTGTTTAGAAAGAGTTTAATGTCTCGTTTACTTTTTTTAAGCATTCCTTTTTTATCTGCTCGGGGTCTGGCTGTTGAGAAAAACTTGCCCTCGCCTTTCTTTGAAGATCAAACTTTTGTCTTTTGTAGTCATCAAAATCGGCCTGTAAACGATTAAATTCTTCATCCGTGATGTTTGAGTCAGCTAGCGCTTTATTTATTGTCAGTTTAAACGAACTAAGTTTAGCTGTTATTAGTTGAACCATAGCTGTGTGCTTTTGGAGTTTAGTTTTTATTTTTTTGCTGGCAGCACCTACAGCTAATGAACACAGACCGAGAGCTAAAGACAAACCTCCTAGAGGTAAAGCTGCCGGTGCACCTACGCCTGTTGCTAAGAGACTAACACTCTTTCCCTGCTGATAGAGCACTTATAGTCGATGCTCCAGTATTACATAGGTAACAGCTTTAAAAGACAGCAGAATACCTTCGTTTGGTTTTGCTGTATTTTGAAAGGTCCTGCTCTATTTTTTGTTGCATTTGTGTAATGTTTGTTAATCTGAGGTTTTTACTTCAGGGGTTTCTTATACCAGCAGAATTGCCTTCTATCTCTTCTTTTGGCGGCGCTGTAGGCACATTTGGATAAACCTGAACAGACATGCTTTTTATAAAATGAAAAAATAATTTAGTATTCTACAAAGTCTAATCTGCTATCCCCAATATGCAGCTGTGCATCAATTAATAAAAACAAATGTACATTAAGTTTGGGTTTTTCGGCTTCTTTTTCTTTTCAATTTGAATGTTTACGTCTTTAACCGCTCTCCCACTTCCATGCAACTGATTATCCTCTGTTGACCTTAGGTCAATCCATAAAACCCTATTTTGATGTTAAATAATCATCAAGCCTAACACTGTGAAGGTGCAGATCTTTAGACGCAAGGTCTGCTGTTGGACTTCGGCCCCTCCACCCCCAAACAATTTCTTATTTCGTCAAATTTATGATAAGGTCTAAGTCCGCTAGCATAGATTTTGGTTAGGACTGCCGTCAATTGTACAGTGCACTTTCGTTATTTTTGGATTAAAAAACTTTTCACTTGCTCTTGCGAATGGTTCTTCATCTTCACACAGCAATAAAATACCTTTAAGCGATCTTACTGTGACACTAAAACTAAAATTCCATATAGCGTCTGCCCTGCTTTTAGGATATGTCGAATGATGACGCACGTTTTCGTAATATATTGATAATTCTGACTTATATTGATCCCCAATCAGCTTTGCTAATTTAACTTTGCTAACAACGTCAAACTCTAACGCGATGTCAGAAATGCTGTACTTTGCTTCGGTGTCTGTTGATTTGATAACACGTTTGTATTCATTAAAGTTAGTTCGTATGACAATCTGTCTTGTAATGCCCTTGAAAGTATGGTGCATGCGCTTTTAACAACTCAAAATCTAGGGGAATGGAAAAAGCGATTTTCCATACGCATAACTTACAGCTAAAGCCTTTTTGCTGCTTTTAGCACCTGAGGCGAGTTCGGCGCCTATTCTAAGTTTTAGTGCTTCTTCATTACCAATTCCCTTTAAAAAGCAAAATCTTCCCTTTTTATTCGCGGTTAGCCATAGATCAGAATAGGTTAAAAATATGTCTGCATTGTTTAAAGAAAATACTTCTTGCCCTCAAGTTTTACAGAAATTTTCTTAACGATTGCCCGTCCCAAATTCTGGACAACCGTTCTGCTTGGGTCTGTTGTTGAATCGAGCGCTATTTTGAAAGTAAGTCGCGCAGAGCTTGGCACAATCAAATCATCCGCTCCCAGGTCTGGAAATCTAACAGTAAGAATTTGATCTGCGTCAATAGTAGATGGATTATTTGGAACAGTAATATTCCGTTTGTTTCCTTCATGCCAAGGGGTTCTTTCAGCTTTCTATACGGGTTAAGAATCGAGCCATATGCTTGTGCCATTTTTTATAAACAAATAAAAAGTTAATTATTTAAAAACATGGCAGGAATTGAAGGTGAAGAAGATTATGATGTTTTTGATCCTGGAGACAACATGGATGAAAGGACTCCTTTGACACAGCATCGCTCAACGGCCACAATGCGGAGTGAATTAACAGAAAGTACGTCGGAGCATTTTACCAAAGTTTAGGCCTAGAACCTCCCGAATTTATAGACCCAAATGATTTTGAATTACAAGATGGTCATTTGTATGTAAACAACGATCAAGGGCAACTTGTTCGGCTTACAACTAAACCAGACCATCAAAGTTTTTAGCCGTGGGTTCAATTAGAAATAGACTCAGTGTGAAAGATCAAAATCGCCTTGGCATTGCTAGACCGAAATTTAAAGGGGGGAGGCAGTTGCTAAACTTCAAAAACACTGCAGGAACTCCCAACAAATAACCAAATACAAAACATGGAACTTAAAGAATTAAATCAATCAGCAGGTGAATTAATAAATGTAATAGAAGCAGAATCCAGTTTTCAGAAGAAACAGCATTAAAGACCATACAGACTCACCGCTGCCATGCGAGGGAAATAGAGGCCCTTGATCATGCTTTAAGAAAACCCTCAGAGGCGAATTAACAAACAATTTAGCAAAACTAGGTGAACTAGATGGGCATATAAGAGAGAAAAAGAAAACTCGTTGAGGCTGATGACGCCAATTAGGGCATGATATTAAAGAAAGAATAGCCCAAAGACTAAAAGATCTTGAACAAGAGAGATCAGCAAGACTAGAAGTGCTGACTACTAACCGAGACCAATTACGAAATCAAGTGAATAGAATAAGAGAAACTATCGAAAAAAATTTTATATGAAGACACGACGCTAGCAGAACGAATACGAACGCTGTTTAGAGAGCATGGAGTCACATTAGCAAGCGTTATAACGGCTTTAGGATTTGCAATAAGTACACTGGTAATGGCTTATTACAGGCGGTGGTGGAGGGCAAAGTTCAGTGCCCCCGCCGCCATCGCCTCCATCGCCGCCTGATAAATCGTGGGTAAAAAAACAGCTGATCATCTTGCGAGTTTATTAAAAAAATTAGCCAGTAAAGCTATAGACTCTTTACCGGGTATATTAGGGAGTATCGTTAGCTGGCTTTTGTCTACCGCAAGCAAAGTAGTTGGCTTTATGGCCGAGCACTTATGGGCATTAGGACTCTTAATAGTTGGGTTAATATTTAGTAAGATAAAGGCAAGTAATCCTATGCCAGTTAATCCAAGAACAAGCGCTGTCTTTTCATATTCATGGTCTGAGTCTTCAATGGCTTTTGGGAGTTGGGGCTTGGGGATTGGATGACTTATTCTTGGGTGTTTTTTTATTGTTTGTAATATTACTAGCCCAGAATTTATGTCGTTGTTTCCCAACCTTCTGTTCATTGCCTGCTATAAGAATTTCATTATTATAGTTTATTATTATTCCTACCTGGAGTCTGAGGTCAGAAGGCAGCATGTATAAACCAGTGCCAACAGCAAAGTCTACTTTCGATCTTGCGTATTGTAAAACATGTTGGTACCTTTGAATACTTGAAGGCAAATCAACTGTAGAATTAATGGCGTCCTCTAAATTTGCTAAGTATTGTTTTTGTGCGTCAAAGCCAGTAGAAGGATCAGTTATGCTCGATCTTGCCTGTGCTTGCGAACCTAGCAAACACCAACGTAAGTACGAATAGAGTCGTTTATTCGTTCTATTCCCGCTCTAGTTAGGCCCTTAGAAGTGTCTAAGATAAATGTTGTCCATGCTGTTTTATGCTCTTGCTGTAGGGACCAGGCTCAACAGTTGTGCCAAAAAAGAAAGATTTGAAAGGAGGATGCCAGTCTTAGTTATACTTTCTGTGCGTGCCCCGAAAATAAAGGGCGCTAGGCCATGATTATGATCCCAAATTTTGTCTAAAGTCTGTCTTGGTGTCAATATTGAATTCGTTACAAATCCTTTCAAAAGCCTTCATGTCTATTATGTTGCTGAGTGGATTAAATGGTTTGTCATTTTGGTAATGGTGCTTGCAGTTCAGTCAAAATACGTCTAAAGGTGTAATAGAAATGAAATCTGTACACTGACCTCACCAAAGGATCATGGTGATTTAAAAGATCCGCATACGACACTCCACACCCAGTTGATGCGCAAAAACAGCAAAGTTTAACTGGTTCTGATAAAACTGCATCGGATGACTAAACCACGCTTTCTTGATGTGGTCGTTTTCAATAGGGGGGTTAAGATATCTGCTTAATGGAGTGCTCACCTTTTTTGATAAAAGAGGCAGTCTGGGTCACAGCAATGTCAAGAGTATCAGTTGCTATATTTTTAAGATTGTAGTGCGGCCCAACAGAATATTTTGCACCAGTATATTTGAATGCACTCATTTTTATTTCGTTTTAAAAAAATGTTTGTAACAATAACAACCAAGACCGCCCTTCGTTTTTAGAACATGCTATTGATAACAATTGCGGAAACCAAAATGGTCGCGCTCCATGAAATATTTTACAAAGTCGTATGGTTTAATATAAGCGAAGCCAAGGAGAATAATGCGGTTCTAAAAGTTGACAAAACAGGGGCCAAAGTTAGCCAGTTAACAATACTGATGGTTATTACGGGTTTTGCTCACTAAAAGAAGCAATGAGTAACTTTGACATTACTCTCAAACTTAACAAGCAAATCTAAAAACAATGTTAACATTCAAGCCTGAAGAAGAAGGAGGTTACTATTTTGATAAAGAGCTAGCTAAATGTTAGGCTTTACAGCTAACAATTATAGATTTAGAGTTACACCAACCAAAACTACTTATGAGGGGGAAAGTCCGCTCGATCTTGCATTACATTCATTACTCTATGTTCATTTGGATGAGTGAGCACTGATGAAAACGTATTATGACGAAAGGCCCTCAACTGTTTTAAGAGCTCTTCCATCAGGGAAAGCTGCATATTGCGATTATGAAATTATACAATTCCTAATTTACAGTTTAAAAGATTAGTTTGTGGGAGGGTTGGATCATTTAATATAAAAATCAAAGACAAGGCGGGGAAAGTTGTAAAATGTGATAACCTACACATTGTTTTAGAAATAAAATAATACGTTACTAAAAAATAATGTCGCGTGGGCCAGAAGAACCAGGAGTTACATTGGCGCCTGTGAGGTGTATAACTTTAGAATTAAAAGACCTTGCAGACGTTGCGGACTTTGAACAGAATGGTGAAATAGGCGCTTTGTATGGTTTTGAGTACACTAAAGATGGTGATTATAAACGCAAAGAGGTTGGCGACAACAAAAGGTTTCCTAAACTAGAACAACTACGCAATGTAGAAGCAAATAATTTTGGCCAGTATGAATATAAAATAGTTTCGAAAACCTGACCTCAAATGGCACTTAGAACCATATTTAGAATGGGAAATAAAATTTGAATTCATAAGCCCTTTTACATATTTAGCCGCCAAAAAAGTTTCAGAAAAGCATTCAACTCTGGCCCTTTACATGTAAGTCTTATGCCGGACGACAATAGTCGGAAAGAAATTGAAATAACGCGTATGGGAAAAAGCAGTACATCCTCCACAGAAGAGAATCAGTTTTGAAGATGCTTCTACAAAATTACAGTTCATTCCGCAAATGAAATTAGGAGACACGTTCACAATGATATTTGAAATTTCTGTCTTAAAAGATGTAAAGGGGATGGGGTTGTGGGCATTAGTGACGTCCTTCTAAAAGGAATTCTAATTAGCTGGCAAAACTTAGACGTTGAAAAACTTAAAGTTACCGTCGTCATTCTTCACAATGGCGAGGATATTAAGGTCATAACAACAAGCAACAAAATCAATATTAGTCTAAATAGAAACAATCTTACAGAACTGAATTGGATTAATCTTACGCATTTAGGCCTCATAGGGTTTTATTACACTGAACAAGTTTTAACAGAGGACATGATAAAAACAATAAAATGGATTAGATTAAATTCTATTTATAAAACTATGGAGCAGTTAAACTTTATGACAAAAACTCCTCATTTCTCATTGATTTGTGGGCAGACTGGTTGTGGAAAAACAATTTTTATCCTCGACCTATTACAAACAGTTTATCGCTATAATTTTAATATATTGTGGTTTTCTGTCCAACACTTAAATGGAACAAAGCATATCATGATAGAAGGTTTATATGGACAGATGATGACATATATTTAGTTAATCCTAGCAATAAACTGAGTGAGTGTTTAGAACAGTTTTATAGACTGTTTGAAGGAACGCAGACACTATTTATTATAGATGGACTGTTCAGCAGAAAGAGACATAGTTAAAAGAGAAACACTTTGTCAAAACTAGCTTTCAGTGGAAGGCATGCTGGGATAAGTGTATGGATTTTATGCCAGAAATATAACTCGGTTTTAAAAGACTTTAGAGAACAGTTAAAAACTGTAGTTTTATTTCACATGAAAGACAGAGACTCATTTGAAGAATGTTTGCGTGAAAATGATGTTATTGAAAATGACCAGGAAAAACACAGGATTAAACAAAAACTGAAATCTGAAAAAGTTTAGTAAATTAGTATTGAAAACGGATAACCCTACGCAGTATGTTTGTTTGTAGGGTCGTTATTTTTTGGTTACTTGTCAGAGAACAGGAATAGGCGGCTTTTAGGCCACTTTCGCCCAAAAACTTGGTGGAGGAGCAAGTGAGTCAGAAGCCGCCTTTACTGTTCTCTCGGCAATAAAATTTGTTTAGCTTTTCCGAAAATCTTTCTGTTCTTCTAAAGCCATGCTGATGCGGGATTGTTTGTTTTTGTTTGACCTGTGAGAGTTTTTAAACCTTTCCATGCATCAGCCCTGTTTCCTTGTTGAAATTGAGATTCTACTTTCTCTTTTATAAACATTCCCCTGTTCTTTAATTTCTTTAGCAAGTACTTTTTGAAAACCCAATTTTCTGTCTGGTTTACTACCAGTCTGAAAAGCAGCTTTCTTTTATTGAGAATCACTTTGAGGGATTTTGTTATCCAAGGTTTATTGTTTGGAAATATTTTTACTATCTTTTGGGGGATGATCAGATCTTCACAAAAGATATGTAACTCGAGACGACATCGGTAGCTTCACTAACAGTGTCACATGAAGTTATAAAAACTTCCCATTCAGTACATTCAAAGCATCCTCTCAATTCTTCTACACTTTCAGGCGTCCTCACTTTCACACATTTAGTTATAATAGGGTCAGTCTGTATTTTGGGTCTATACTGAGGCAAAAGGAAAATAGTAGCATGGTCGGAATTTCCAATGGGAGGAAGAGCTATGGATTTGTAGGCGTGAGGTATGTTGCCATAGCACAGATCAATAGTTTTGTTTTGACGGGTGGCACATGTAACATATTGATATAGGGCAGGAAGAGAAGTACATCAGTCACAGTGATTAAAATCACCCAACACAAAGATTCGGTGCATCAGGATTGATCAGCTGCAACGAACGGACAACGTCAGCGATGTCAGCGGCAGCACGTGCAGCACAGGCGGAGGGGTGGACATAACACACTGTCACAAACAGCTGGCCGAACTCACGCGGCAAGTATCGAGGTCGGAGCGACACAGATAGCAGTTCAAAATCCGGCGTGCAAAGCTGCTTTCGCACTGTCACATGACACCTGTCGCACCACTTCTCGTTTATGTACAGGCACACGCCGCCGCCATGTTTTTACCTGTTATTGTTTTATCTCTGTCTGTCCTGTAGGGCACACCAAAACCATCAATTCTAATGCTGTCGTCGGTGATATTGTCACAAAACCAGGTTTCTGTAAGGCCATTACACAAGTGTCTCTAAAATCTCTCATAAAACGGGTACACAGTAAAAGTTCATCATGGTTGACATTTCTTCCGTTAGGTCGGAGTGATCGCACATTGGATAGAATCATGGAGGGAAGGGGTGGTCTGTTCTTGTTTCGTCTCAGTCTTCTCACTCCTCCTCTACATCCTCTCTGTCTTCGTCTGTGTTGTCTGTCAGTGTTGTGGTCAGTGTCCTTCTATCTTCTTGATCTCAACTGGAAAATCATTGAAATTGCGAGGTAAAATGTCAGCAGGGGTCCTTTAAAAATATTAAACAGTCTCTTGAATATTTCAGATTTCTGGTACCTGTCCCTTGCTCTCCGCCATTGCTGAAAAGATTGCACATCACGCAAATATTGCACACACAAACTATCACAGTCACAAGCACCAAACATTCCAGTAAATCCATCTTTGCGAACATCATTTCTTCACTGACCACTGACAAAAACTCTCATTGCGCACTGAAAACTGTAGACATGAAAACAACACAGGAAATCACAGAGCGTTGACCACAGCGGCTGCCCTCATGACTGCAGAGCCCCCCGGTGAAAGGACGCCACGTCATGCAACTGCCGTG
>CM031596.1:48917304-48952304 GCA_018398815.1 Conus ventricosus
GAAAAGGTCCAGGCTGTTTTTTGAAGTGCGGTATCTGGGATGTATGTATGCACTGACGATTTCAAGGCTTTTCTGATCACCATCAGGTCTTTCCAGTGTCATGCCATTAGTTCCGTGCGCTGCTACACAATTTTTCTAAGTCCACCGAGACGGTTTGTTTTTCAAGTCGTTTCTTATCATCATAGCATTGATGCAGGTGTGCCTTGCTTCCTTTGCACAGACTGTTGGAACTTACTTGACTTGTGACTTGTTCCCGGCACAGAACATCAAAGCATACTTGATTATCTTTTTGTCTTGTTTCCCAGGTTGGAATTTCCCAGACGCAGGATCCTAGAACCCAATTAATTTTTTTTTCTATCACACAGAACAAGCCGAAGTAGCGTCACAGAATCCGTGTTCGCAAAACTTCAGGTAAGACAAAGCTACCAGTTGTGCCCACAGTTGATGTGATAGCTTTGATTTCCGCCCATTGTTGTTTGCCTTATTGGCCGGTGATGTTTATGATTTAGACATAGCGTGCGTGCGTGCGTGCGTGTGTGTGTGCGTGTGTGCGTGTGTGGTGTGTGTGTGTGTGTGTGTGTGTGTGTGTACACGATGAGTGATCTCTTCCTTTCTTTTCATTCATTTCTGTCCGTCAATCCTTCTTTCCTATCTTTCTTTCATTTCTCCAAACCTTCCCTCGCTTCATCCCCTCCCCTCTCCCAAATTCCGCAACCCCACTCCCTCATTTCCCCATCCTATTACCACCCACCCCCCACCCCACCCACCTCTTCGTGTAGGCCAGGGAGGGGATCAACATGGGAGTTCAGTGCCTACAAGCCGCTGGGAGGAGGGCCTGAAGGAGGTCCGACGACAGTCCTGGTTTCCGAGGACGTGCCCGACGAGTTCGACGCCACTTTCCAGCCTGGATGTCCATGCTGAACCAGGATCTGGAGCCCTCACGCTCAACAACGTGGTTCAATTCACGCCACCATGATCAGGTGGGCGGAGTTGGCTGGATCTAGGAGGTTCCGTTCCGTTCAGTTCAGTTCAGTGGTTTATTTAACGTCTTTTCATCGTCAGATGATATTAGACACTTAATAAAACAACAATAACAAAACCTCCACACTCAGGGTATAAAAGTTTTGACTGCCTGGGTTCTTTCACAAAGGATATTTAAAAAAAAGGTAGAGAAAACACTTGAACCCACTTGGGAGGAGAAGAGCTGAGTACTTCGGTTCGTAGAACCTTCAAAGCAACTGAAGAGAGCGGGTGCAGCTTCTGTGGCTGTTGAATTGTGTTTCACTCACTGATTTCTTTAAACACAAATCACTGTCACTGCAGGAAAAAAAAGGGGGGTGGGGGTGGTAGTTGGAAAAAGAGGTGAGAAAGAATCTAGATAGTGAGGGGAAGGGGGATGGGGAAGATGAGGGGGGGAGGGGGGAGCAAATAGGAAAAATGGGGAGGGGGGGTAGGGATAGCTGTGATTTGATCTAGTCTTTAATGTTGAGGCCATCTGGCGCTGTAGTACCAGATGGTGGATGATCTTTTTCTCCATGTTTTTTCTCTTCAAGAAGTCTCCCATGCTGTTGCGCCAAACCACTGCAATAGAGAAGTGGCTGATGCTGTGGATTCAACTTTTTGCAAGCTGTGCACCCTCCTGACGCTGACCTACCACCCTCACAACCTGGAAGTGAAGAAAATTCTCTTCAAGAACTTTCCCATCTGCAGACTGACCCAGAGTTGGAAAAAAGACCTTCAGAACGCCCCCCCCCCCCCCCCCCCCCCCCCGGATGGCCTTCAACGAGATCGAAACCTTGGCGACCTTCTAGTTAGGTCATCCTTCAAACCTACAGCCTCTCAGGACCGTCACCCCCTTGGCAACAGCTGCTGTGATAAATGAAGTGCAAGTGTTGCCCCTTTCTCAATACGAAGACACTCACCTTCAAGGGGCCCTCAGGACGCCAGTTCGCCATGAAGAGCAGCTTCACATGCCAGACCAGTTGACTTGGTCTACATAGTCCACTGTAGCCTATGCGGCCATCTCTATGTGGGTGAGACCTACCGCACACTGGAGGAGCGCTGCAAGGAGCACAGGGACAGCATCCTCCAGAGAAAACTAACCCCTGTAGCAGCCCACTTCAACACCGACCTCCACAGCATCAGCACTTCTCTATTGCATTGGTTTGGCGCAACAGCATGGGAGACTTCTTGAGAGAAAAAACATGGAGAAAAAAGATCATCCACCATCTGGGTACTACAGCGCCAGATGGCCTCAACATTAAAGACTAGATCAAATCACAGCTATCCCTACCCCCCCCCTCCCCATTTTTCCTATTTGTACTCCCAGTTCTTAAAGAACAGGGAGTACTTTAGAATAGGAACGAAGAATGCTGTATGTGTGTGTGTGTCTGTCTGTCTGTCTGTGTGTCCGTGGTCAAAATGTGTTCCACTCGCTCCAGACAAAACTACTGGGCGATCTTTCTGAAAATTTGTAGGTATGTTCACTATGGGTCAAGGATGATGCCTGATGTTTTAGTTTACCGTTACAACCGTTACTAACGGCTGTAACGGCCTGTAACGCTTTTTCTTCTCCATGGAATATCTCAGAAAGTACTTGGCTGATCTTTGTGAAAAGTAGCAGGTATTTCATTAGGGTCACGGATGATGCCCGATGTTTTAGTTTACCCGTTATAGCCGTTACTAACGGCTGTAACAGCCTGTAACGATTTTTCTTCTTTATGGAATATCTGAAAAAGTACTTGGCCGATCTTTCTGAAAATTTGTAGGTATGTTCATTATGGGTCACGGATGATGCCCGATGTTTTAGTTTACCGTTACAGCCGTTACTAACGGCTGTAACGGTCTGTAACGCCTTTTCTTCTTTATGGAATATCTCAGAAAGTACTTGGCCGATTTTTGTGACAAGTAGCAGGTATGTTCATTATGGGTCACGGATGATGCCGATGTTTTAGTTTACCCCATTTTTAGCCGTTACTAACGGCTGTAACAGCCTATAATGGGATGTGGTGGTGGTGTATGTATGTGTGTGTGTATGTGTGTGTGTTGGTGGGGGATATTGCCAACTGATGTGGAAGTGGTGGGTATGTGTGTTTGGTTAGTGTTGGATGTTGATGCCTTGGGGGTGTAGTGTGCCCAGTTTGGCAATGAGATGGGATTCTTTCAAGAATCCCATCTTTATTGCCAAACTGGGCACACTACACCCCAATACACCCCAAGGCATCAACATCCAACAATAACCAAACACACATACCACCACTTCCACATCAGTTGGCATATCCCCTACCAACACACACACATACACACACACATACTTACACCACCACCACATCCCCCTCACTCACTTCATACAGTAGTTACAGAAAACCCTCCATCTATTTAATCTTAATTTTGTTTTATCCTTCCCCTTAAATTCCGTTGTTTTTTTTTCTTTCCTCCCCCTCAGTTTCTCCCCCCCCCCTCCCCCCTTCTTTCCCTTACCATTACTATCAATCCACCACTACCACTACCATCACAAAGATACCACACCATCCCATAAACTAGACACACAACCCTATCATATCACACCACACACCTCCCCGACGGGAACCCCCACCCCCCCCCCCCCCTCCGTTTCCTCTCCCCTAATCCCCTGGCCTTCATGTCATTTCCGCCCCCCGACCACATGGAAGAAAACGGATAGTCATTTTCTTTCATCTTTTTTCGTTCTTTGTTCGTACTGTCCCACATGTTAAATGTGATTTATTTTTTCGCCTGAAGAAGACCCAAGTGGTTGAAATGCATCGTGTCTTGTCATGTGCTTTGTTTGTCAATGTCATTGGCGGTAAATTCTAAACAATACCTATTCCTAATTTTGCTTCGTTCGCCGCCACCCGTCACTCCATTTTGAAATTGGTATCTTTTGTTTATTTTGGCTGGTCGGGTTTTTGTTATTCTGTGTGGTTGTCATTTTCTTGTGGGTTTTTTTTCTTCTCTCTACATTAATCTGTTCAGTGCTGTCTTCAAAATGGCGGACTCACGTGTGGAACCAGTGGTTTTTACTGAAAAGAGACCTGCCTTATTCTTTTGGCTCTGATCAGAATCGTTCCTTTCAGGCCCTGGACATTGGTGTTGCAGCCGAAAGAACATGCGGCAGAGAAACTATGGTGGGCGCGCAGGAAATACGGGGATTTATGGCGACTCTACCCAGCGACTCGAACAGCACGAAGTAAGTTGTTGATAGAAGGTTTGTCTCTTAGCGGTGTTGAACTGCGTTTGTACGACAAGAACCCTTTCATACTCACAAGACAGGGTGACTCTGAAAGACCTGCCACTAAAGTCTGGATATTGAATATCCCCTTGAGAGGAATGTAAATATCTTCGTTCAAGACCACCCATGTGATTCTGCCCGAAAACCCCATTTTCACATACAAATCACGCCCATCTCATATCAGTTTTGGCCAAATTTAACACCTTTTCACAAATAAAATTAACATGCCAAAACCTCTAAAATTGACGTATTAGCACATTGAACGGGGGTTTCCGTGCAGAATAACATGGGCGATCGTGAACGAAGATATTTACATTCTCTCCAGACACATAAAAATCTAATGGTTTTTCAGCACGTTCGTCTACTTCCAACACCAAATTTAAAAAATCAAAAAAAAAAACGGGCTCTCCATTTTGGTTTAGTTTTTTTTTCCATTAATTTTTTTAATAGGCCCTTTAAATTTTAATTTTTTAAAATTTTGCCTTTTTTTTCCAAAATGAGATTAACCCGAAAAACGAAAAAACCCTGCCTAGTTGATGGAAAAAACCCTTTAGAAACGTAGACGGATAGCCATCAAAAAAATTGGGGCCACGGTTTTAATGTTGAAAAATGAAACCCTTTACAACATTAGGTTCACGAAAAAAACAAAAGGTTTATTCCCTTCCCAAAGGGTTTAAACCCCTTCTCTTGTACAAAATTTAAAAACCCTTTTGTCACTACTGTGAAAGCCTAAGATTTTAGCAAACCCCTTTGGGTTTAAAGTGTCTCCCTTCTTTCTTCAAAGGGGGGAAAATGTATAGTAATTCTGAGGTTTGCTTTTTAAATTTTTTAAAAAAAATATCCCCAAAATTCGCTAAAAACTTCTCTTAAAAAAACCAAAATTTTATAGAAACCCACCAGGTTTTTGCACAGGGTTTTTGATTGCCAACCTGGGTTGCAAAATATTAATCCATTTTTTATGACCCCCTTCAGATATTTTTAGCCCACAAAATTTTTAAAGTTTTTCTTTAAGGGCAATCCAAAACCCTCCCACCCCAAATTTGGGGAAAATTGGGTATGTTAAGAACACCCCCTCGTTTTGTTTGGTTATAAAGATATACATCCTTTTATAATATTAAAAAAAACTTTTTTAAAAAGGGAAAACCTTTTAAAAAATAAGGAAGTGCCATTAAAATGTAGGAGGGGTTTTTTTAATCCAAAATTTATTTGGGACTTTAGCAATCAAACCTTTGCAGAGATAATCAAAGGTTTCCCAAAGGGCAGATTTTAAAACCCCACAAACCCTAAAATATTCAAACCTCCTAAAGGTGATAGGGGCCCTTCAGCATGGTCATCCCGCCCAAATGGATTTTTTACCAAAATCCGGAAAAATTTTCCCAATTTCTGCGAAAACCTACTGGCTGCGGTTTTTTCATTTGCAAACCCTTTTAAACCATCCCAATCTGTTTAGTAAGGTCAGTATATAATTTTTCATTTTTTATTCCCAGTACGGGCGAAAATTTAACTGAACTACAAAAAGCCCTCCCAAGCGCCCAGCGCGAAAAATTCCATTCAAAGCCCAAGGGACAATAATGAATTTGAAAAAATCTGAAACCCTTTTTAAAACTTTAAAACCACAACTGCCCTTGGGACAAAATTTAGACCGCAATCGGGGGTTATAACATTTTTTTTGGGGGGTTAAAAAAAGGAATATATTAAATGAAAACTGGCCCGGCCCATCCCCTTTTTTTCACCCAGACAAAAAAGTTCGTTGGGGCCCATAGAACAAAAAATCCAAAAGCCTGGAAAACATTTATTTTAGATAAAAGTAAAAGGCCTAACAATGCCGGCGGAAAAGACTTAATATCCATACGGACATTTTTTGGGTCTATTAGGGGCACAAGCACAGACCAATTAGATACAAGATAAATCTACGGGCTTGATCCCAAAAAAAACAATTTCTACCCAAATTTTAGAAGATGTTTTAAAACTTCCCTGTTGATTTGCCTGCCAGCTTAAAAAAGGTTTATCAAGACGTTCTTGCACGGGCCAAGGAAAAAGGTTGATTTTGGGGTGGGCCCATGGGTTATACATGCCCCCCTTTTAACCTTAGACTACGGGATTGGCATGATACAAATTATAAAAAATTAAATTCATGGGGTGGAGAAAAACCAAAAATTTTTAGGGCACAAAAAGGTTTAAAACCCAAGACCTGCTCCATCCTTTTAAAAAAAAGTTAGCTCTGAGAAAGCAAACCATTTAAAAGCGTTTCCACCACCATTTTAAATGGCCCCCCAGAAAAAGCACTCCCCCTTTTGATCTGCCTCCCCTGACATCCACTAGCGAAAAGAAAACCCCTTTGTTGTGTTTTTAATTTTAATGGATTACCCATACTTTATTTCCCCTAAAAATTAATCCAGAAGTAGCACCCCTAATTTCCCCCAAAAGGTCAGCCATAAAACCCACAACTTTGCCTATAGTAAAAAAACCCAAAACAAACAACACTCCCTATTATGCCGGGCCAGAGCTCAAGCCCCTTTTGGTTCCCAACTTCTTTAATAAGTTTGCTAGATATGCAATTGTTTTTCTAATCCAACTTCAAACCAGGGGAGGCTTTTGGAGGCACTACTGGCCCCTTTGGCCCCACACCTTTTTAAAGCAAAAAACCGAGGAAAGAGATAGCAAACCCAACAGCTTTTAAAATTCTAACTATTGTAATCCCCGGTTCCCTGAACAGGTCCTTATTCTTTCAGCTAGCGTGGGGTTTTCATAAAGTTTTGTTTTTTTAGTTTCTCTTATTCGCTTTTGGTTTGAAAGCGGGCGCTCTGTTAGTTGACACCCCTTTTCTAACCAACCCAAAACCCTTTCAAAATCATTAAATCCTGTATTTTTCCTGTTTTAAAAAGTCTTTTTTTCCTCCCCCTAAATTTTTTTATCGTCTGCATCACCCAGTTTTTTTTTTCTTTTCTATCTCTCTACCCAAACTCCCCAAAATTTTTGCTAAATTGTTTGTTAGTTCCCCCCCTTTATTGTCCGTAAACCCTCAAAGCCCCAGGTTTTTCATCGGGGAAAAGGAAATCTTAAATTGTTTTTTAATGCTTTTCCCCTCATTAAAACTTGTTTTAAAATTTCCTGCAAATTAGTTTTTTCCTGCTTTTCAAATTGTTTTCATCTTTTTTTTTAAAGGGCTTTCATCTTTTGTTAAACTTAAATTTTGAAGGGGTTGTTTTTTTTTCAGTTGTGTTGGCGGGCCCCCGCTCCAAGTTTTTTTGTAAATGACTAACACTTCGGCTCAAAACTAAAAAAGTTTTAATTTTTCTCCCTTAAAATTTGGGATTTTTTCCGCCCAACTGTGCTTAGTTTTAAAAACGGGGTTTTGGGTTTTTTGGGGTTGAAGTAATTTTTTCAGGGTTTTCCTGCACCATTCTTATATACAAATCCATCAATTTCCCCCAAAATCTTTAGGGACAAAAATTCGGTAGCTCTCGTCCTATCCCTTTTATAGAATGATTGAATTTTTCCGCAATTTTTCTTAAACGTTTTTAAGGGGGGGTAAAGAACCTGCTCCTTCAAGCTCTTCTGAAATAAAAGGCCCCAGTTCTGTTTAAACTTCTTTTCTTCCCCAACAGGATCAATTGCGTAAAAATCTTCAGCCAAAATTTTTTTATTTTATTTTCTTTTTTGGGTTTTTAAAAAAATGAACTCTTAGGGTTGTGACCTCGTTTCCAACAGAAAAGAAAAGGAAACCCCCCGGGGTAAAAGGATAAGGGGGACGAAATTTAAAGGGGAAAATTTACTCCATCAACAGTTCAGCCTGGACAAATTTTAAATTTTAAATTTTCAATTTTTTCCGGGATTTTGGCGCTGACGATTTTAAAATCCCACCCATGCCCAAAATATCATTAAAAATTTAGATATTATTTCAGCAGATCCTAATCCCACTGTTGTTGCAAATTTTTGGCAGGGCTATTTTTTAAAACATATAGCAAAAAAATTTGGAGGGCGGGAGAAGTTTTTGAACTAAGCGAGGCAGACTTTTTGCCCTATTTTCCCTAAACCTATGGCTCCCTTTTAAAAAAGAAAGAAAAGAGAAATTTAAATGGGAATACAAAGCCCAAACGGCCCAAAAGGGACAGGTTTAAAGGGGGGGATGCAAAAAATGTTTTTAAAAGATGAGGCAGAAAAGAGAAAGTTTTTTGGAAAAAACAATTCTGCACCCCCCTTTTAGATTTTTGTTTTTTTTAAAAGGGAGCATAGGCCTTATTACCAATTTGGCACTAAAAAAAAAACCCTTTACTTATCACCCTGTTTTTAAAATCCTGGGTTTTTCTGTTTTTTTTTCTAAAAGACCCTTAAAAAAATTACACAGTCAGCGAATTTCTTTTGAGTTTTGATTTTGTTACAAACCCCTTTGGACGGGCCAAAACAATCTTCCCCCCTTTTAAAAAAGAAAAACAGTTTTTTTATTTTAAAAACGTTATGCACCCCCCAAAAACCCCAAAAAATAAAAACAAGCGGGACACTTTTTGGAACAAACATAAAATCTTCTCTGAAGTTTTTAAAAGGGGAATTTTGTTTTTTTTAAATAAAGGGAACCCACTCCTTTTCAGAGAGAAGCAGAATGTTTTTTTTAACCCCAAAAATTGAGAAGGTTGACTGTGCAATAAAGGGAAAAGTTGATCAGTTGTTTTCGGGGCGGGGATTTTTACCTCAAAAAACACTTGATAAAAAAGAAATTTTTTCGGGGGGGAAGGAAAAGGGAATCCTGAGTGATCGTGTAAAAAAAAACTTCCCCTTTTTTGATGAAAGCTGGGGGGGACTACTTGATCCCCCAAAATTATGGGCGGGGGGGTTTGGTTTTTTAAGACCCAAACTTTTAAACAACAGTTTTTTGGGGAAGTGGAGAAAAAGGGATAGGGAAGTTTGGTTTTAAAAAAATTTATTCACAAGAAAGCAGACGGAAAAAACCGGTCCAAATAAAAAGACATTTTTATGGTTTGTGTTGCCCCCAGTTAAAAAATTAAAAGAAAACAGGCAAAAAGACGGGCTTAAAAAATGTAGAAGAAATATTCTAATAAAAACAGATTTTTTAGCTTTAAGTTTTTTTGCCAAAAAAATCCGACTGTTCTCTTATCTGCCCGGGGTTACGGGTGTGGGAAAACTGTCTTCGTAACTTGATTTGTTACAAAAAATTTCATTTCATTTCGGCACATTGTTCATTCTGCACAACCCCTTAAAACAACAAATCTTTACAAAGGGAAAAGGGAAATTTATTTTGGACAGGAGGGGAAAAAAAAAAAAATTTTAGTTGATCCTAGCGATAAACTAAGCGACGTTTTGAACCCTTACTTAACATTTGGGGGGGAACTGAAAAATGTTAAACATTTAAGACTGTTCAGCTGAACGAGACCCTTGTTTAAAAAAAAAAAAGCCCCGGTCAAAACTGCCCTTTTGGGGGTCGCCACGCCTTTGTTTTTTGTGTGGCTCTTAACTCCCAAAATTTCAATGCTGTTTAAAAAACTTTTGATCGCAGTTTAAAATCGGGTTTTATTATTTTAAAACTAAAGGGTTTAAAAATATTTTGAAAATGTTTAAATGAAAAAATTAATAAAAATAAGGGCAAAGATGATTTAAAAAAAAAAAAAAAGGCAGTTAGAAAAAATAAAACAAGCAGCTATGCTTTTGAACTGCCCCCCCAGTTCAATACGTTTTTTTTTGTTGTTTTTTTATTATTGATTGTTTTTAAAAAATTTTTTTATTATAATTTTTTAATTAAAAACGGGAAGTTCTCGGGGACCAGAATCAAAAGCAGAGCTAGCTCCTAAAAAGCGTTGCAGTAGGGGTTAAAAGACCCAGCAACAAAACAGTTTGATCTAATAGGAGTGCCAAAGGGAAAAATTTTTTTTGGGTTTGGGAAAACACAGGATTTGGGGGTTTTTAAACCCCCCAAAAAGAAATTGAAAACAAAAAACGACCCGCAGTACCTACCCAGAAGAGAAAGAAAAAATTTTAAAGGGGAAACGATTTTGGGAAACCCGAATACAAACCCTTTTTAAAAAGGAAAGCTTGGGCGTTGCTTCCCGAAATTGCTTGGAATTTAAAGTTTGAACTCGGGGCCCTAATGGTTTTTCTTTGATAAGGAAAAACAATTTTAGAAAGCCCCTTAAAAACCGGACCCTTCTTGTTTGTTAGTTCCAGGAACACACAGAAAAAAAAAGATTAAAAAAACTTTTGGAAAGGGTTCTGAATTTATCTACAGAGAAAAGAATCCTTAGCTGAAGGGGGGGGGGTGACCCTTGGGTTTGAATTTAAACCCAAAAAATTGAATCACACCCGGCAAATTGACGAGATTTTTCGAATTTATTACCCCGGGGAGGGCAATCCTATTTTGCCGGGAAAATAAAAGTTTATTAGGGCATACAAAAAAGGCTGAAAATTGGATGTCCTCTTAAGTTGGGATTTTTCAAATTTCCCAAAAACGGGACAAAAATAAAAACCCATGGGAACAACTTTACGGTTTCTGGATTGGGTTTACAAAGGCAAACTAAAAGTACTCGACTTTTTTTTCATTAAGTATGTTTTAATTTTTTTGGTTTTTTTCTCGTTAAGAAGTGCTGCCAGAAGGAAATTTTTAAAAAAAATATGTAAAAAGATTAAAATTTTAAAAAAAAAAACTTAAAATTTAAAAAAAAGCATGTTCAACAGTTTAGGGTTTAAAAAAAAACGAAAAAAACCCAAAGGAAATAAAAGCGACTTGGATAAAAATAGAGTTTCTAGAAAGAAAAACTAAAGCTCTAAAAATCCATTTTTAAGTAATTAAATGGGTCAACACTTTAGCTAGCGCAAGCTGGGGTAGCGTTTTCCGGGTTTTTGCTACGGGGTTGGAGCGCCAGCCTCTTTGCATTTGGGGGTTTTTGGGTTAGGGTTAGGGGCTATTTTTATGATTGTAACGCTGTTTTAAAAAAAAAAAACTCCCCAAAAAAACAAAAGCACACCGCCATTGTTGCCCTAGTTTAGCAAAAAATTTGTTCTAAGATAAAAATAAGGGAAATATTAAGGATGAAAAAAATTACAGACGAAGAAATTTTTAAGCTTAAAGGCTGATGGGGAGGATTACAGCGACAGAAAATTGAACTTCAAAAAGGGGTGGAGAAAAACTTTTTCTTCAAAGGAGAAAACGAGGGAATTAAAAGAACCTTGAAAAAAAAAACACACGAAACAGTTAAACCCAAAATTAAACCCAAAAAAAAAAGTTTAGCAAAAAAAAACACAATTTTTTTTTTTTAACTCACTGTGGGTTTGGCGGGACAACTTGCGCTCTTCCAAAGAACAAAAGATCTTTTAGGGGCAGGCCTTTTAACGTAGTAACACGCTAGAAGAGAGGTTTTTTCCCTTTAAAAAAAATACGGGGGGTTGGGTTTTTATGATTCTTTCAACTTCAATCATTTACGCTCCATAATTTTGGTCTGTTCTCTAAATTTTTAACATCACCCTCTGCCTCCCCCAGGGCTTTCCCGTATCTTATTTTAGTCCCAAAAGGCAAAGTTTTTTAGTCCCCTGCCCCAAACTTCATAATGTAATTTTTTTTTAAATTTTATTGCGTTTACTGGCTTTGGCCCGTTGCTTTTAAAATTTTTCATTTTTCAGGGGACTTAAGACGGGAGGCCCAAACCCCCTAACCCCTTTGTGTTACGCTCTTATCCATAATTTTTTTTTGATAATTTATAGGGAAAAAGACGTTTTGCTAGATTTTTATTAAAAATTTCTACTTGGGCCCCTTTGATCGATGGTTTTCCTGGGGTCCCCCTCTTAACTGTAAAAATGATGTTTAAAAACCAAATGGTTTTCGAACCTTTAAACTCTTTTCCCTCATCAACCGGATCTCCCCCAGGATTCTTTAATTTAAAATCGCATGTATATTTGTTTTTAAAGCTTTAGCCCCAGCAGTTTTAGGGTTTTTATCTGTTAAAAGGGTTCCCGCGCTTTGTTTCTTGAAGGCCCTGTCAAAACTGTCAGAGCATACAAACTTTTTTTCTTTTAACTTTGTCTGGGAAGATACAGCAAGTCCATCTGGTGGGTGTCATTTGGAAAAAAGAGTTAACCCAAAACTAGGCCTTATTATTCTTTTGGGGGCGGGTAAATAAATTTTTTCCAAATTGCTGTTTTGAAAACCATTTTTTCGCAAGATTAACACCTAGGGAGCTTTACTCAGTTTTTCAATAGCCCGTCTTTCCTTTCCAATAGCCTTTAGGAGAATAATATATTTTGTACTTCGTATTGTCCATGAGAAGGACTGTATTTTAATTGTATTTTTAATTGTATTTTTAGATTGTTTGTGCAAGAATATAGATTGCTCCCATAGCACCCACAATAAAACCAATTTCTGCTATTTTCTGTTCTTCTGACGGCTCATAAAAGTCAGACAATTCTGGAGGCGGTGCTTTTAGAAACTTCTTTCCTGTCACTAAGTAATACTCATTCATTGCGTCATCAACGTCTGTAAATGTGTGCTCTGCATGTCCCTGTTCCCTTAACTTTTTATTAATAAAGTCTAAGTGTTCCCTTAACTTTTTATTAATAAAGTCTAAGTGAGCAATTCGTCTTTTCTCGTAAGCGTCTCTTGCCTTAGCTAAATCTTCCATTGCCTTGTTATGACGTTCTCTCTCTTCGTCGGACCGCAATTTACTAAACATATAATTGCTTCCAGAGAAGGCCAAGGCATTAACAATAGCTCCTCCTACCATCATAACTACTCCCGCCATCTTTTTATAAATCAATATTTTCTAGATTAATCTGTCTATGAACTAACATTTTCTGGGATAATCCCCTGTGCAACAAGAAAGTCTTTTGACGCAATCCCTGCAGTAATTACAACTATAACCTTAACAACGTCCTCAATGTCTAACCTTCCTAGGTCAGCTGGCTTCATTTTAAACATGTTTTTTGCTAACACGCTATAGCCTATACTAAGACCGCTAATTACAGCAGAGTGGTAAATCGTATTGATAATCTTTTTTTCACTCAGTAGAAAGAAACTCGTGGAGAGCGTGGCAGCAGAGAGTCCTCAGAAGAGAAGCCCCCTTCAAGCAAGTGTTTCGGCCCTTATCTCCTGACACTCTAGGGGGTTGGGCCACACCCGGTTCATGACTCCGGATGTCCCTCTGCTGCCCCTTTTTTTTCCCCATCTTGGGACGAGCCATGGCTGGGATTCGAACCCATGACCCTCTGGACATGCTCATTTTCTACTTAATGACTCGCGCTTTAACCACTGAGCCACAGGGACACCTGATATTTGTAGGGAAATTAAGCCTTATGAAGTTCACTTTTGTTCCTCCTTGACCAGATCCAGCTTGAACACCTCTCTGCCGCTTCTGCCATTGCTTTCAGGGCTCTGGTTTTTTCCTTCCCTGCAACTGAGAGCTGTTTCATGAGGCTGTATGCAGACGTTCCTACAAATCCCCTAGCTCCAATTTCTGCAGTGAGGACTTTGACCTGATAGCCTTCTCTCCTCAGGCTGTTTGCCAGATCAGCATACTTTTCAGTCTTGTAGATTTGAGCTGCCTCCATTCTGTTCTCATATGGCACCGTGAGCTCGATCATGATCAGCTGCTTGGTTGACTTAGAGTGGACAACTATGTCTGGTCTCATGCCACTCTTGCTGATGATCTCTGGGTGACTCTTCCATTCTGGGAGGTCTGCAGTGCACTCCCAGTCATCTGCCCCATCCAGCAGACTCTGCCTGCATGTTTCGAGTGGCACTGTTGTTCTTGGCCATGATTTGCTGCCTCCTGCCGTGAAGAATTTATTAACTAAAAAAATAATTAAAATAATCATAATACGAAAAACTGTTTATATGCTTTTTAATCAGATAATCTTTTGTTGTTAAAGCTAAAAATAATTTTGCAACTATTTTTCAATCTTTATTTTCCCCATTTTTTTATTCCAAAAAAAAATTTTTTGCAAGGGTTAAAATAAACTTAAACCCCCAACAAATGGCACTGAAAATTAACAATTTTAAACCCTAGTTTTAAAATATTAATTTTTTTTTAAAAGCTTTTTAAAAAATTTTTTGGACGAACAAAATGGGCAACAACCCCCCTAGCAACCCAAAAAAAAAGATTTTTTATTCGGGCCCTGCGGGGGTGGAAAAAACTAAACCTATTTAGGGGGAAAAGATTGAAAGATTCGAAATTTTTAACCTTTTAAAATCTATGGAAAAAAAAAAAGGGGGGTTTTTTTTTTTTTTTTTTTTTTTTGTTTTTTCCCTTTTTTTTTTTTTAAAAAAAATTTTTTTTTTGTTTATTTTTTTTTTTTTTATTTTTAAAATTTTTTTTTTTTTTTTTTTTTTGTTAATTTTTTTTTTTTTTTTTATTTTTTTTTTTTTTTTTTTTTTTTTTTTTTTTTTTTTTTTTTTAATTTTTTTTTTCCCCTGGGAAAAAAAAAGGGGGTTTTTTTTTTTTTTATTTTTTAAGAACTAAAAAGTACAAGTTAAACTAAATAAATACAATTAATTTAGTTATAGAAAGAATTTTTTAAGTTAAGCGCAAGAAAATTAACAATTTAATGAAAAAAAAAATTATAAGTTTTTTTTAAGTACGGTTAGGTTCAAGTTATTTTTCTTTTTAATTCTTAAGTAAGTTCTTGTTATTTCTGTTGGGTTTCTTAATTAAGTCAAGCAATCGTCAAGTTAATCTTTTAAATTCCCCAATGCCCTACAGCATATGAGAACTCGGTTTTGACGAATTCTCTTTTTTGTTAGAGACTAGGTTTTTTTCTTTTTAAACAGTTGTGTTTACTTGATGAAGAGAAAGGCGCAGTTTAACATTTGTGGATGAAATACTTTTTTTTCAAAGAGAGTTTGCTTGTATTATGTGAGTTATATTTTTTTTTTGACAATTTCTTACTTATGCCTTTTAGCTTTCTCATTACAAAGTCTTGGCAACGCTATACACTTTGACCGCAAACCCATTTTTTTTTTGATAACTTTCCATTGAGCACCCTTTCCCATTTTTCCCAATCACTTTCTGTTTAATTTGAATGTAAAGGACTTTTTTTTTTGGATATCCATGTGTCGTACCACCTAAATTCCTTTAGCCACTTCGTTTCTAAACCCTTTAAGAAGCTTCTGGGGGAACACCAAAATAAAACACCTGTCGTGTAAAGGACTTTTCTTCGGGGTACAGGGTTTTTAAAGGGTTCGTACAGAATTCAACTTAATAACTTTGACAACTCTAATAGGGAAAGCCAAAACACCGGCTTGTCCAATTTAACATCCTTTTTCTTCATCATAATCCAACCAGTTGTCTTTAAATTTTCAAAATCTTGAAGTTGGGTTTAGAGGCAAACTTAATTGTTTGGGTTTTTTTTTGTAACAAATTTAAACATCTTTACGTTGGTACGTTTCCGGGTTTTGCCAAAACAGCTTTGTTCATATTAAAGAAGCTTTTTCAAAGACAGGGGTTTGGGGTTCTAAGATCATTTTCTTCTTGATTAGGGCCCCTCAAAAAAGGGCTCTTGTTCACAATAAAAACATGAACGGCGCAGCTTTAATCCGGCTTAGAAAAATTTTGGGGATCTGTAATGGACACTATTTTTTTTGTGCTAAATTAGGCACAATTTGGGGGTTCGGGGGGGCTCATTTTAAAATCTTTCTGCGGCTAGGAGTAATCGTTGGGGAGATCGTGTAATTTTTTGGGGATTTTCTAATCTATTTCCCAAGATTATCCTATTGGATTATCAGGGGAAGTTTACAACAGCCAAACACAGTTAACATCGTGGGGCCCTTTTTCTTTTTAAAGTTTCTCAGGGGAAGGGGTTGACCATGGCCCACCCTCAGATTGTTAGCACAAGTACATTAGATATTGGAGGGTTTTTGTTTGGGTCTAATCGCTAAATATTTGTTGTTACTTGCAGAAGGATGTAGCCATGCAAAGCCTCCCCTCAGCCCGTTTTCAATCACTGAAGTGGGTAGATCAATATAAGCAACCTAATGTTTGTAACTTTAAAAAACACCCCCCAAGAAACCGGGGGGCAGAGATGAAATTGAGGAGTCTAGACAAAATTTTTCATGCAGTAGATTGAAATTCTGAAAACGCCCAATAAACAAAATCAGCCAAAAAATATGATCGTGAAGTCGCCCATCTTTTTCACAGTGAATTTCGCCCAGGTTTTCGGGGCTTTTCAATTCAATCAGTTATGTCTTTCCCTCTAAACTAGAAAAGAAACCCCTTTTAGGGGGAAGCGAGTTTCGTCAAACCTTTCCCACGAGTTCATTTTTCATAAGGATAAACCCTTTGCGCCCAAAAAAATGGGCCCAAAATATTTTTTAAATGATTGGAAAATCTTGTAGAGATCCCTAAAATTTTTCTAAACCCACAGTGTTGGGGGGAGTCATAAAAGGAAAACGTCAAGAGTAAAAGTCAGTACTTTCTGAAGACGTGCAATGCAGGGGAAACCCCTATTTCAAGTCACGCTTTCAGAAAAAATGAGAATCGTACCTCGTAATTATGAAGAAGATGGCATTTTTCCCTTCTTAGGGGCAAACCTTTAATTTAAGATTACAATTCTGTGCGGGGCCCCCCTGAACTTCCATAATGTGACTGGCTCTTACTGCGTTTCCAATAATTTTTTATTCTACCAACATGGTAATGAGTCATACGTTCTTTGGGCTTCAGGAGTCATAACAAGTCTAAAGATTTTGTTGGTTGTAACTGACGAGTTGTTTCATCGCTCTAAAAATCACAGCGCGTTGGGACCCCCCTTAAACTCAGGTGTTGTGTGTTACCGTCGACCAAAAAACAATAAACGCATAAGAAAAAATCTGGGTTTGGGTTTTAAAAAGGGTTGTTTTTTGTTCTTTCTGTTGTGGGGCCCTAGACGGGTAAGACGATTCAAAGTGGCAAAAACCACGTATGGGGTCATCTGCATTTTTTGTAATTCTTAAAACTAACTTTAACCCGGGTTTTGGGGTTAGGAGTTTGGTTTAAAAATCACAAAAAATTTTACAATGATTCTAGACTGGGAGCTTTCTATTAGGGGATTCGACCAAAAATCTTTTACAAAGCCCTTGTTTCGACCTTTAGAAAACCAAAATCTGCTTATTGTTTTGATTAATACAAATGATCTTTGTACAAACTGCAAACGATCAAGTCTACTTTTTCAAGCGCTCGCCAAAGTGGGGGCAGGGAGAAATCCTTTGAGGCACATATTGTCTACCCCGACCATTTTTACGTTACAGTTTTTTGGTTTTTTTGCTCTTTAAAAGAAAAACTTTCTATACCCTGGAAAGGTTTTATCAAAATTCCTCTTGCTTTTTATTGCCAAATTGGGAAAACCGTTGCATGATTTTTTTTAGGATGTAGATTTCAAAACACACCAATAAAACACATTTGTCAGAATTATGTATGTTTAGACTGGCCCGTTTTAACTCTAACTCTTTGGGGAGGAAGGGAAGAATTGCCCAAAAATGATAGAACTTTTTTTTGTCCAATTATTTTAAGACTTCCCTTTAGACCACCAGAACCCCTTAAATTTGCCCCCCACTTTCGTTAAACTTGGGGAAACATTAATAGCCCCGTTAAGTTAAAATCGTATAGCGATTACTTCTTTTTTCCTTGTTGAAACCCAAAATGGCATGTAGTATCATCAGGCGTTTTTATAACAATTAGAACAGCCAATAGACTTTTACTGGCCTCCATTAAGAGACTCCCGGATTTAGAGATAGCATGTGCCCACCTTTCATGAACATTTTTGGGGGTTAATGATTCCAGCACTTTACTAAAAGTATTGCTTTAAGTTTTTTTCAAATCAAATATTTTTTCCATCGTAAAAGTTTTCCGTCCTCGAAATTTTCTTGGGCCGTCATTTTTTAAAAACCACAATATTTACGAATTTAAAAAAATAAAGTAAAAAAATAAAAAACCGCTTTTTATTCTTTGCCCCAAATGCCGCAACACTTCAAGACACGTTACAATAACCTGCAAATTTTACTTTTTTTGAATCCTACAGTCAAAGTTTACATTTGATTGCTCTTAAAAAGTTCCTATTTTCTTTATTTTTTGTTTTCATCTTCTCAAAACCCCAAAATTTACTAAAACAATTTTAAAAATTCATTGTTTTGGCAAATAGTTCATTACGTTCTTTTAATCAATTCACGATTCGCAGCCATTTTTTTTTAAATAAAATAAATAAAAAAAATTTAAATTTTAAATTCAGTTTTATTTTTAGTCTTTTCTAATCGAAAAAATGATCTTCATTTAAACGAATCTCTCCTCGGGGGGGTAAAACAGTCAGTTAACATCTTCAGGAGCTATATTTTCAACTAAAATAGCAAACAAATTTCAACTGGTTTACCCAAAAACGGTATTTTTCTGATAGCTTCCAATACTCTTTTCGCATCTAAAATTAAAAAAACATAAATTTAATTTTTCAAAACCCGTTTTTAACTGACTTTATCACCCCCCTCTCCCAACCAATCGTAAAGTAATTAAAAGCCGTAGCAAAAATTTGGGGGCCTTTTTTAAAACCGAATAAAACATAAAAAAAAAATAAATTAATCATTTCTCTTTGTTTTTTTTTGCAAAAATCTGAAAAAAGTTATATGTGGGTAGGGGGTGGGTGTGTACGTGGGGTGAGGGTGTGCGTGGGGTGGGGGTGGGGGCGGGGCGTGTGTGGGGTGGGGAGTGTGTGTGTGTGCGTGGGGTGGGGGTGGGGTGGGGGTGTGCAGGAGTTACCTCCCTTAGTATTATTTTCGGCCCTGTGGAGGGCCTTTCTAGGACGCGGCAGTCGGTGGGCAAGTGACACAGTTCTGGAGTATTTTTAGTTCTGTGGAGGGCCTTTCTAGGACGCGGCGGTCGGTGGGCAAGTGACACAGTTCTGGAGTATTTTTAGTTCTGTGGAGGGCCTTTCTAGGACGCGGCGGTCGGTGGGCAAGTGACACAGTTCTGGAGTATTTTTAGTTCTGTGGAGGGCCTTTCTAGGACGCGGCGGTCGGTGGGCAAGTGACACAGTTCTGGAGTAATTTTAGCCTTTTGGCCGGAGCCTGCTGTCGCTAGCAGTCACACGACCTGGATCAATAACTGGCGCTGTCTCTTGGTCTCCGTGTGTCTGGCCTCATCGGCTAGCCTTTAATCGCTTTGCCAGAACTCACGAAAACCAACGTCGCTTTGCATATATTTTAAAATGAGCCTTCTTTTCTCATACAAGCTGTGGATAGAAATTCCAAGCTTGTGGAATTTTGGATAATAGAAAAAACAAAATGATAATTCTATCAGTTTTCTACACAGCCTGGGTTCCATCAAAATTTCGTTTTTCAAATAATTATCTCAGGACGCTTTGGGATTAGACTTTTGAAAAGAGTTTTTGTTCTTTCAAGCCAATGGCCTAAAAGCAAAGATTGCCGAAGTGTTTTACGATTTTCAGCTTTGATCTCAGAACCGGCTTTCAGTAAACAGGCGTAATTTCGGTCATGCTTTTCAGCTTAATAAAAAGAACCTTCGTCAATCGGCTCATAATCAAGTTTCTCTACAAAACAATTACGTAAAAGCGTCCAGTTAACTTACTGTCATTTCACGTTTCACTTGCTTGGGCTCCAAAAGATTTAAGCTTTTAGAAGCGAGAAAGTGAGAGCGATAACACACACGTCTAGACGATAAAGCAGTCCGATGTACAATGCCGGCAACCAGCAGCTAACTTCGTGCCCAGCGAGAAATGATGTCATACCCCCTGTCGATTGGTTGAACGCGCACACCGTGACATCTGAGCTCGTCGCCTGATGATTAAAAATGCACTAGCGGCGCTCTCGCGTTGCACGCACCACTGCACAAGTTGCAGGAGCAATATTGATTTAGATTCAGTCTGGCGGTGGGCCGTGAACAAAACAGGCCTGTCAAACCATATAATTGTTTAGTTGATTTTATTCCTGGGAGAGAATGTAAATATCTTCGTTCACGATCGCCCATGTTATTCTGCACGGAAACCCCCGTTTCAATGTGCTAATTACGTCAATTTTAGAGGTTTTGGCATGTTAATTTTGTTTAAAAAACAGGTGTTAAATTTGGCCAAAACTAACATGTGATGGACGTGATTTGTATGTGAAAATGGGGGTTTTCGGGCAGAATCACATGGGTGGTCGTGAACGAAGATATTTACATTCTCTCCTTGTCTTGCGATGGAGCGGATATTGTGTCAGCTCTTGTGAAACTTGGAGTTGTTCTTCGCTCCCTTTGATAATGGAAAAGTAAGGAACAGAGATGGAAAGCTGACCCGATTTTACTCTGGTGACGTTTCATTTTCATCAACGCCCCAGAAAAACCATTGGAAAGGTTTGTAAAGGTAGGGGATTTTACTGCCACCCTTTATCACAAGGAACAACCGAAAAAAGAGGCCGGGAAACGAAGTGCAATCGTTGCTTAAAAGTGGGGCATTGGGCCAGGCAGTGTCCGGAGTCTGTTATCACGTGCAGAGCGTGTCTCCAACCCGGTCATCGGCAAGGGGATCCTGTTTGCCAAATTCCGACTCACAATGATGAAGTTGGGTCAGTGTGGGGATCCTCTGCCAGTTGTTTCAACGCAGAAACAATCTGTAAACCCTGCCACATTCCTCACTGATGACGACAGTGACACGGCCTCTGACGCACTGACACTGCAGAGAAAGAACCTAACGTGAGTGACACTGAGAGGGAACTTAGTCAGGAAAAGGGAGAAAAAAAAGGTGAGAGTGATAATGAAAGGGACTGTCATTCTAACTTGTGCTCTCCCCGATGCGTTGAAAAGGGAAAATACAAAAGAAGCAGCAGACCCAAAAGAGAGAAGAAATGAAAAAGAAGGAAAATGATCTGTCGAAAGCAAAGGAAGGGCTTTTGACACGTCAGTCGAAACTGGATTTTAAAGCCCGATCGCGTTCTGAGACCCCCAAAACGGCCATGGTCAACAGAAGGGGATTCCCCCACTTTGACCGACCCACGTGACAGAAAAGCTGCCAAGATTTCCGCCCTCATACAGCGACTGAAAACAGTGACAGGGCCGGCACGACTGATGACACGGTTGTACGTATTTTCTGCGCGTTTATGGTCATTTGTTCGTTGAACCCTGCAACATGGCTTTATCTTTAAATGTTTTTTCTGTAAATGTCAGAGGGATAAGATCCAATAATAAAAGAAAACACGTCTTTAGGTTTTTGAAAAACAACGAGTACGATGTGATCTGTCTGCAGGAAATTATATTAATACAGCTGTAAGTGAACAGTGGCAAAAAGAATGGGGAGGTAAGCTCATGTTCCCTGAGAAAAGTACACATAGCGGTGGATTAGTAATATTAATTAAGAAAAATGTGTCAGCTGAAAAGGAAATGTGTATGCATCTGAAAGAATTGTAATCTTGAAAATCACTACAGGAGAGAAACAGATGATTGTGGTAAATATCTATGCCCCTAATAGTTTACAGGAAAAGCATAATTTCTTCGATAAATTAGAAGATGTCATAAAAATTTAAATATCAGTAACCTTATTGTGTGTGGAGATTTCAACACTGTCTTGAGTAACGAGTATGATGTGATAAGTGGTGATTATTGTGTGTGGAGATTTCAACACTGTCTTGAGTAACGAGTATGATGTGATAAGTGGTGATTATCACGACCAGCATACTGTACAGAGATTTAACAGATTGGTGAGTGATTGTGACCTGTATGACACATGGCGAATGTTTCACAACGAAGAGAAAGAATTTAGCTGGTCTAGAATTAATCCATTTTATTGCAAGAAGACTGGATTATATACTGACCAGTTCACCTATTTTTGAAAATGTAGTGCAGAGTACTATGCAGAGTGTGTCTTTCTCAGATCACAGAGGTTGTTGTGTTTTGGTGAAGATGGTTGATGTTGTACATGGTAAAGAAAATATCAAGGCAATGTTCTCTTTTTTAAACAATGGATTAAGAAAAATATATTATGCATGGAAGATATGCTAACCATCAACAACGAACTAAAGTCTTTTGATGAAATAGTTGGTATATTGGGGAATTCAGCAAGTCGCCTGCTGGAGTATAATGTTGTGTGCAGTGCGGTGGGCATGTTTGTGCCTGTTCACCTTGATCAACGACCCGCTCATGACCGAGACTCCCTCAACTTTCCCACATTCTGTGGTAAAAGCCTGTTAAGCATAAGTGGATTTCGGAAACAAATAATTGAAAAAAGTACACTCAGCATGTGCGGTTGGCTTCTGGAAAAAATTATTTAACATTGATGTCACTCAACAGATATGGACTATTGCCATACAAGCAACAAAAGAAACTAGACTCCCTCTTTTACACTGGAAAATTGTGCACAACATTTTATCCCAACTAACATCATGTTGTTCAAGATGAAAGTTAGAGAAGATAAAAAATGTTCATACTGTAAAGATATAGTCGACGTGATGGTATTGGAAATTTAAGGGATCCCTTCTTTTGGTTTATAAACTATGTTAATTACATAAATCATATTTTAGCACTTTTGAAAAAGCCCTGAAGATGATAATCAGATAACTTGGGAGCTATTAAAAATAAAAATCAAAGAATGTACAATCAAATTTTCAAAAAAAAAAGCATTGTTAAACAGAAATAAATTAGCACGACTAAATGCAGATTTGAATACACTCGTTTAGTGCCCTCAGCACTTATCCAGACTGTCAGGAAACTCTGCGTAAAAGAGAGCTCGTAAAACTAAAATTAGAATTAGAAGAAACTAGCAAAGCCCGTGCGCTCAGGTAAGGGCTCGATTTTCAGTGGATTAAAACAGGGGGAAAAAAACTCTAAGTTTTTTCTTAGTTTAGAAAAGCAAGAGCAAACTCTATGATCATAGAAAATATTAAAAAGGCAAACGGGGTTGAGATAAAGGGGACAAAAAAACATTTTAACCGCAAAAAGAGACTATTTTAAGAATTTATACAAGAAAAAGATAAATAGTGATAATATGCTAAAAAGAACACAGGCCTTCCTGCGTGGTGTTAATTTACCTTCTCTTTCTGCTAATGTAAAGCTTACTGCGATGGTAATCTTTCAGAGCAAGAAATTAGGGAGTGCATTGAAAGGAATGAAAAAATGGCTCTAGTCCTGGCATTGAGGGGTTAACGTTAAATTTCTTAAAGAAATTTTGGAATCGGATAGGTAAATACGTAATGGAATCTTTTAAAGACCGCATTTACTTCGGGGAGCATGTCTTCAACTCACGAAAGGCCGTAATACTCTTATACATAAGGGGAAGGTTTAGCCAGAAATGATTTCAACAATTGGCGCCCAATATCGTTAACAAATGTTGTTTTATAAACTCCTAGCTAAAAGTCTAGCGGCGCGACGGGTAGTGTCATTGATTCTTTATTATGTGATGACCAAGTAGGATACATAAAAGGGAAAGGGCGTGTGTCCACATTATTACGTCTAATTGATGATGTCACCGAACAACTGCGTCACGAAAACAACCAGGACTATTAATAACATTGATTATTTCCATGCTTTCGATTCTTTTTCCAAAGAATTCATGTTAAACGCGTTTTAAATTATTCGGTTTTGGGGGGTTTGTTAACGGGGTAGAAATATTGATGACCGATTCGATAAGCTGTATAAACTATGGGGAGGATTTCCGATCGTTTGCAGTGGAATCGGGAAAATCAGGCAGGGCTGTCCCTTTTCCCTCCGTTAGCCTTTGTTTTAGCCCTTAAAACTTTTGGCAATTGTTACGGAACGGTTCGGAACTCATGAGACATGTCCTTTGTACTGGCTCTTTACGCTGATGATATAACACTGTTTTTAGCAGACGAAAACGATATGCGAATAGCGCTTGAATTATTTGAAAGTTTTTCTTTTCATATCGGGTTTTGATAAAAACAGAAATAAATGGGAAAAGCAATGTGGTTAGGTAGCAAATTAATTGTAGACAAAAGGTTATGGATTTCACATTAAAAAGTAAAATAAAGATTTAGGTATATACTTTAGTAACAGCACAGGTGCATCTAAATTGGAAGGGAGAACTGGGGGGTAGAATTGAAATTGCGGGACGGTTGATCTCTTTTATGGGAGAAAAGAAATTTGAGTATTATGGGCAAAGTAAGCATCGAAAAAAACATTTTTAATCTCGCAGTGGGTTTACATAATGCAAGCGATAGTTTGTACCAGAGTATGTAATTAATGAGATCAATAGATTATTATATAGATTTGTATGGAGAAAAAGGACTGCAACAAGAAAGCGTTTGAAAAAGTAAAAAGACAGTGTTGTGTCACGAAAAAGGATATGGGGGGGGATTAAGATGATAGATTTTTAAAAGAATTTCAAAAAGCATGTTTGTTACAATGGGGAGTCAATGTAACTCAAAAGAAGACACAGATAATGGCACAAATAATTAAAGTGGTGGGGTATAGCAAGAAACAATTTCTTTGGGAATTTGGTGAAAAGTGTATTTTCTTCTAGGGAACCATAAAAAGTAAGCAATTTAAAGGACTGGCAAATTATCAAATCACATTTTTGGAACTCGGTGCTATGCACTTGGTTAGATAACATTTTTCTACGAATGTCCTTCCGTCTTGTTATTTTGGGGGAAAGATTGAGAATTATATTCTAACTAATCTTGACGTTCATATGAAGATCGATGTCTTAAAAGTATTTTTTGGTGTCACCGACAAGACCATAGGAAAGCTACGCTGAATCAAATTAATCAAAATAATCTTAATAGGAAATTTTTGTATAAGTATTTTTTAAAAACGCAGGCAACGACATCTATTTATACAATATTTGAAGCCCATATGCTACTCCGTAACCAAATATCTGTGAGTAACTTTATTTCCAATGATCACAGTTTCTCGGTAAATATTTATCCCTCTCGTCTTCTAGATTTTTTTACGCAGGAATAGACGCGCGCGATCCTTTTCGCGATATTGTTCATGCTTTTCAATTGGCTGGTTTCCTTTGAGTATTATCACGAATGCTGTTTGGAATTGTGATGCACTGCAGCGTGTTCTTTTTATGGTATCATCTTCACTACTTTAGTTTACCCTTCTTTTTTTAAAGAAGGGAGTAACGAGATTAACACCATTTTTCGCTTTCCATTCCTCTGTGCACCCTTCCACTCTTTTGATTTCGTTTGTGAAAGGGCGCAACGCTTTAGGGGAATACGGGGACTGAAAAAGACTAAGACTGTGAACTGTTTCTTTTCTCACTCACTCTCTCTCTCTCTCTTCTCTCCCCTCTCTCTCTCTCTCTCTCGCTGCTTTTTGATTCCCTCTGTCCATTCGGATCGCTTCTGCTCCTTCTGCTACTTTATTCTTTCTACTACAACTTCGTCAGGTATAAATCGCATACCGGGGTGATTAAGTTTAGAATGAAAGAAACCAAGCAAGCGAACTCATTGCAACATACACTAGTGCACTGAAAAAAACCCAGGGCATCATTGTACCATAGTATACATTAAATGAGAAAGAAGCATTGTCCAACGATAGAAAAATCAACCTTGGAAACTGGGCATGAATGAAAGTGTGGAAAAGCGCGCGTAAGCGGGCGTTTGTGTGTAAGCATGAAGATGATAGGCGTTTAGGTGTTGTAACAAAAAAAAGAAAAAGAAAAGAGACCGCCAAAAAAAAAAAAAAAAAAAAAAAAAAAAAAGAGAGAAAAAAATCAGAACAAAAAAAAGGCGGGGGAAAGTGGAGGAAAAAAAAATCTGCTTCAAAAGGGATTGCGTTTGGGTTTCCCCTTATGCAGCTAGTGAAAAGTTTTCATATCTGTAATATATTTTCTTAATTTCATGTTCCCAGTTTCTCCATCTTCAAACTCTCCCCCTCCCCCTCCCGGCCCCCCCCCCCCCCCCCCCCTCCTCCTCCTTTAAGTCCAAATCTTTGCCAAGTCATTACTATGAAGACAGTTCAGTTGCTGGGGTTCGCTTGTTTTTTTTCCCGCACTATTAGATTGTTCGTCTATGTATTTGTCTGACTTTATTCAAGTTTAAAAGGCTGTGCCAGTCTTAAATAAAGTTACTCTGTGTTAGGTTTTCTTATGGGAGCAAACGTTACCCCACTTGTTTACTGTTTATTGTTTACTGTTCCCTGCCTCATTTCATTTCCTTTTTTTTTTCATTGAGAAAACATGACATTTCTTCACAGAGCAGCCAATCGGAAAAACCTGTATATAATTCAGGATAAATTTTTCAGTAATCATCACTTTCTATGGTGGTCATATCATGCCAGACAGGTAATTGGCACAAACTATGACTTTTAATTAAGGCGGTTCTTAACTGAGCATCACTAGATCATGGACTTAATGACGATCCATGATGTGTTTTTTTTCTTTTTCATGGAACCCGACGACTTTGTTTGCAAAGATCACCGTTGTGTTGTGACGGCGTACACGCCGTGTTATCAATTGTGATTATATGCCACACAGTACGGGTGAGGTGTCCGCGGGGTAAAGCAGACCCTGGTGAATGCTCTGCACAAGCTACTGGTCTCCGTGCCCTTGAGGCATGCGATGTCCATCCTCAGGGAAATGGCCAGCAGTCTGGACCCGGAGATCCTCCGCCTCATCGGCAAAGACTTTTACTCTCACACTGATGTGAGTGCGTGTGTGTGTGTGGATCAGAGTGCAAGACTACGAGGTCTCTGAGGCCGCCTTAACAGTGGTGTGATTGCAAAGTAACGCTTATTTCATACACAAGACAGACATGAGCATTTTCGATCCATTCGCTATGTCTGCTTCAGACCTCACTCACACACACATACACACACACACACACGCACACACACACACACACCACACACACACACACACACACACACACAACCACTCGCTCACACACACACACACACTCGCTCACACACACACACACACACACACACACACACACACACACACACACACACACACACACACACACACACACACATGGGTGAAACTACACATCCGGAAACCAGAATAAGACCTCGCTGTTTGTCCGGAGATTCTGAAACCACAAAATGTCCCAGTAATTCTTTTTTTTTTTCCTGAACTTTTCGATAAAACTGCGTCCTGATTACTCCGTCCGATCCACGTTATTCTTTTTGAAACTGATAATCCCTTCGTCATTTTGCTGAAAGAGTGTGCAAATACTGCTTCGGCCAAAAATCACATTCCCGTTGGTTGAGTCTAATGAACATACGTCTGCGATCGATGCCAGTGTTCAGAACAAGTTTCGTTTTCAAATGCCATCACACAACAGCGCCTTCGTCCGGGTAGCAATCGCCTAATCTTACATTAACTGCGGTGAAATAGGTTCTTTCTGACACAAATTACTTTCAAACCTGATTCATCAGCATAATTTGGCATGGACTCATGCTCTCACGCTGATTGTTTTCAATATTTCTGAGCATGCTGTCAAAAATTTGATATGCTTGATGTCAGTTCGCGCGCGGAAGTGAGGAAAAAGTCAGATTTCCCCTCCTGCGGTTAGAGTCCGCAATTGCAATAGCCACTCAAGAACATCTTCTTTAGAACTTTTTTCCGATTTTTTAATTTTCTTTTTTTTCTTTTGATTGTCGTATTCGTCCTATTTTAAATAATCATGGGAACAAAATTGTACGGGTATACAGATCTGTAGTTACATGCTCGCAAAAAGAAAAAAAAAAACGAAAGAAAATAATATTAAAGTACTATCCTAGTTGATTTCAGTACAATGCGCTTTTATCTGTCACACACACACACACACACACACACACACACACACACACGCGCGCGCGCGCGCGCGCGCGAGTTATGGTGTACCCATAACTCGAGTCTAATGTATCTAATGTTACTGTATACGTTCATTTGATACAGATTCAATAACAAACAACAACAATCCTTTGAAAAAGTTAAGTTTGTAGCTTCAACATGTACCTCGAGCTGACATATACACTCGGTAACAACAGGACAAAGACCAAGCACAAATAAGCAGTTCTTCAAGATTGACAATACTTTGATGTCTTTGAACATTGTCCACAAGAGATTATGGGAAGAAAGTGTTAAATCTTATCTGTTTGTTGGTTCGTTTGTTCGTTTTTAGTTTCGGAGGTGGGGGTGGGTTTATAGTTCAAATCAGAAGGGATGTTTTAGGGCTGTGTACGTTGGGGATGAGTTTATTTGTTTTGCTTTTTTCCTGATATGTTTGGACGGTTTATAGGATGAAGTTAATTGTATAATTGTAAAGAAAAAGAAACATAAATTTTGTTTTCGTTCGCATGTACTTCATGTTTCTAACATGCACGCATAACAGCACCCTGTAAGGTAGGTAATGAATTGGTGCAGAATAATGAAAACTTATTTATGTTTATCCGTTTCTGTTCTTGCTTCTGATTTCATCTGTTGTTGTTGTTGCATGTGCGCGTCATAGGAAAATGAACCAAATACAGGAGGAGGAGGAGGGGGGGGGGGGGGGTATTCCCTGAAGACATTTCGTGCTTGGGTGTTGTTTCCCGTATCTTTTAATGACACCCGTGTGAGAAAAACAAAGTGAGTCCACGTAGCTTACCTAAATTACTCTGGTTCTTGACTCGTGACTCGTGACTTTAATGTGAGGCCATCAGCCTATTCACATTAGTACGCAACAAGAAGAAATCAATTTTATATAGTTAGAACAAAATTTACTGACTCTGGTTCGTCTGTATGTGTCTGTGTGACTATTCTCTCTCTCTCTCTCTCTCTCTCTCTCTCTCTCTCTCTCTCTCTCCTCTCTCTCTCTCTCTCTCTCTCTCTCTCTCTGTGTGTGTGATCGCGCGCGTGTGTGTGTGTGTGTGTGTGTGTGTGTGTGGAAAAGGTGCTATAGGTGGTTCGCGATCACAATCAATTATCACTCAGTGGACTGAAGGCTGCAATGCTATATTGACAGTAACACGTTTGTTATCATCATTGTCTCGCCCTAACCTTCAGGACATCACCCATTCTCTCCATCCGTCTAGTTCACCGTTCCTCAAAGATGTACGTACTATCTTGCCCCCTATCGCCGCCCCCCCTTCCCTGCGTCGGCTTTTTTTTTTCTTTTTCGTTTCTATCCCGATTACCAAACACATTTCCTTCTTCATCCTCTCCTGTCCAGTTTAATACCACCCATCCACCGCTCACGCCCCGCTGTCCAAACTGGCCACACCTTTCTCTTGCTCCCTTTCAACACACACACACACACACACACACACACACACACACACACACAGACATACACACACGCACGCACGCACGCACGCACGCACACACGCACGCACACGCACGCAGGCACGTACACACTCACATAAGGAGAGAGAGCGAGAGTGAGGGAGACGTGAATACATCCAGGGCTCAATTTGACATGATTGCCGTACACAGAGTGACATTCGAGCGCAGATGCGACAGTTGGCCATATCGTCACGGAGAGGCAGCCGGGTTCGGAAATCAGTCGTTAAACCTCGTCCCTTCAAGGTATTATAGTTATCGGTGTCGCGTTGCTCTTCAGACCCACAGGGTTTGCTTAGAGTTCTTTGAAAGGTGTCAGGTTTGTTCGTTGCCGGTGAGGATGATGGAGGTGAATGTGTGTGCATGTTTAAGTGCCGGTGTGTGTGTGTGTGTGTGTGTGTGTGTGTGTGTGTGTGTGTGTGCGTGCGCGCGCTTGCTTGTGTGTTTGGGCGCATGCATGTGTGCTTGTGCGTATGCAAGCGCACAAACGTGTATTTATAAGATGGAACGAGCAAGTTTGTTTTTGTGTCAGTGTGTGTGTGTGTGTGTGTGTGTGTGTGTGTGTGTGTGTGTGTGTGAACACCGTCGATGATTTGCAGAAGATAAAACCACCACAACTGCTACCACTGGTATCTGCTGCTGCGATTACTATAGCATATTACCACTACTATTATTACTGCTGCTACTACTTCTACTACCGCTACTACTTTTACTACCGTTACTGTTGCTGCTTCTGCAGCTACTTTTACAGCTACCGCTACTACTGGATGGGTTGACAATGAGGCTGTTTGTGATTATAGAAATTAAGAATGATTTTCAGTTCATTGATTCAGACGATTCGTGCCTAAAAAGTCCTTCATTCCAAACTTCATGGACTCCCCACCCCATCCCAGTACCAACCCCAGCGTCTGCTCTATCCCTCCAAACCACCACCAGGACCACCTCGACCACCACGCCCCTTTCCCTTTCTCCATCTCCCCGCCTACCTTACCTTCCATGTCCCCTCTCTGTAGTCTCGGGAGGTAAAACGTGAAAAACGAAGACTGATGTAGGAACATTGGCAGAATGTGGACATTTAATCTTATATTTCTTTCTGAAATGTTTGTGGTCCGTTTCAGAGCTTCCAAGAGGCAGACCAAGTTTCGGGGAAAAGGCCTGTGGCTGACAAAGTCCCTGTGGCTGACAAAGTCCCCGTGGATGACAAACTCCCTGTAGATGACAAACTCCCTGTAGATGACGAACTCCCTGTAGATGACGAACTCCCTGTAGGTGACGAAGCCGCTGCGACTGACAAACCCACCGTAGCCGACAAACCCGCAGCTCTTGAAGCAGCATCGCCACGCATTTCAAAGTTAACGCTCCCGCCGTTGCCCAGGAAACCGATAAAACTGTCCACCATTGAGGTGGGAAAGGACAGGAAACCGTCCACTGAGGTGAGAAAGGAGAAGAAACTGCCCATTGGGGTGGAAAAGGAGAAGAAACCGTCCATTGAGGTGGGAAAGGAGAAGAAACCGACCATTGGGGTGGAAAAGGAGAAGAAACCGTCCATTAGGGTGGAAAAGATTAAGAAACCGTCCATTGAAGTTGGAAAGGAGAAGAAACCGTCCATTGAGGTGGGAAAGGAGAAGAAACCGTCCACTGAGGTGGCACCAGAGAAAGAGCCAAGCCATGATGCAGTGATACGGGTGGTGTCCCGGACATCTAGAGAACTTGTAGGAACACCATCTTCGTCCAGACGTTTAGCGGCAGCAGACATAGTTTTCTATACAGACATACGAAAGCAATGTTACTTGGGCACCAGACACAAGAGCAGAGGAAGGTTTCATTTGCAGAAGAACGACAGGTCGTTTTGGAGGACACCAAAAGAGTGCTCAAGGGGGCGAAGAAACCTATAAAAGTAGACGACAAAAAAGAACGCCTCGACAAAAAGGTGTTCTTTGAGAGCCGCAGTCGTTTCGCGGTGCTTATCAAAACTGCTACCCAACCTCCAGAGAAAAGGCCCAAAGCCAGGTTGACTGGCGGACAGAAAGATGAAGCTGGATCAATGGAACAGGAGCTGGCAGAACCTAGAGCCAAAGGACAGGAGAGGAGTATTAAGGTGGAAGTGTCTAAAGAGGAAGTAGAACAAAAAGTTGAAGAGAAGTCTATCTCAAGGGGAGAACAAAGAGGTAAAAAGATCTCAGGCTCGAAAGGGGCACATGGATATAAAATGATCTTAAGCTCGAGAGGAGAACGAGAAGATAAACAGATCTCAAGCTCGAAAGAACAAGGAGATGAAAAGATATCAAGCTTGAGAGAAGAACAAGAAGATATGCAGATCTTAGGCTCTAGAGGAGAACAAGTACATAAAAGGACCTTAAGGTCGAGAAGAGAACAAATATATAACATGATCTCAAGCCCGAGAGGAGAACAAGGAGATGAAAAGGTCTCAAGCTCGAGGCGAAGAATTCGAATTTCTTCACAACTTGCATCTAAAAGACGGAAGAGTAGTGGGCTGCTGGGGATTTAGTTCAAGTTTTCGGCATTCAGCTTATCAACAGATCCAAGATTCCTGACAAGCCGGACGAAGAACAGATCCTAGCAACAATACAGAAGGTTCAAAGGGCACAATACACACAACCGGAAAAAGCACCAGACCAGAAGCATTACGTCGTTGTCTCAGAAGACCAGACAGAGGAGGCTGAAGACCAGGACAAAAAGGAAACCATCCAAAAAATAAGCGTACGTGTTCCAAAAGAATCACAGCACGGCCCATCTATGTTATCAAATCTAGCCAGTACCTTTATCAACTCGGTCACCAGTCGGGTATCACTGGGAGCTACATTATCGAGCACCACCACTGAGGAATCCTCCGCGGCCTCTAGGCAGGCAGCCGCTATCCTGCCAACAGCAACTTTTCAAGCTCCGAGTGAAGACAAAGAAACGGCAGCTGCACAGTCTGTTCCTGCAGAAGAGGCACGGGAGGAAGATGCCTTGGAGACAGTCCCGCCAGAAAGCACGACAGTTCCAACTCAATTTCTGCCTGAGGGAAAGACTTCGACATTGGTCCATGAGAAAGATGAAGAGACATTTTCAACAACATCTGTGCAGCAGCAGAAAGCATAGTTCCGCTGAAAGATGATTCAAAATATGGCTTGCATAAAAAAGAAGAAACAATTCCAGTATCTTCTCTTCCACAAGAACAGTCTTCGTCTGGAGACGCATATAAAGAGGACAAAGTGTCAGATAGTGACACCAAAATTGTGCGCTCAGTTCACCAGGTGGCTGCAGAGCAGCTACAGACAAGAAAAGATGATGGTACTAGACACGTCAGAGATGGAGAAGAAGCAGCTATTACAGTGACAGAAGCTGTAGATTCTGGTACTAGGCACGTCAGAGATGGAGAAGAATCTATTCCAGAGACAGAAGCTGTAGATGACGGTACTAGGCACGTCAGAGATGGAGAAGAAGCAGCTATTACAATGACAGAAGCTGTAGATGATGGTACTAGACACGTCAGAGATGGAGAAGAAGCAGCTATTACAGTGACAGAAGCTGTAGATGCTGGTACTAGGCACGTCAGAGATGGAGAAGAAGCAGCTATTCCAGAGACAGAAGCTGTAGATGACGGTACTAGGCACGTCAGAGATGGAGAAGAATCTATTCCAGTGACAGAAGCTGTAGATGATGGGACTAGGCACGTCAGAGATGGAGAAGAATCAATTCCAGTGACAGAAGCTGTAGATGATGGGACTAGGCACGTCAGAGATGGAGAAGAATCAATTCCAGAGAGAGAAGCTGTAGATGATGGGACTAGGCACGTCAGAGATGGAGAAGAATCAATTCCAGAGACAGAAGCTGTAGATGATGGGACTAGGCACGTCAGAGATGGAGAAGAATCTATTCCAGAGACGGAAGCTGTAGATGCTGGTACTAGGCACGTCAGAGATGGAGAAGAATCTATTCCAGAGACAGAAGCTGTAGATGCTGCTACTAGGCACGTCAGAGATGGAGAAGAAGCAGCTATTCCAGAGACAGAAGCTGTAGATGATGGGACTAGGCACGTCAGAGATGGAGAAGAAGCGGCTATTCCAATGACAGAAGCTGTAGATGATGGGACTAGGCACGTCAGAGATGGAGAAGAATCTATTCCAGAGACAGAAGCTGTAGATGCTGGTACTAGGCACGTCAGAGATGGAGAAGAAGCAGCTATTCCAGAGACAGAAGCTGTAGATGATGGGACTAGGCACGTCAGAGATGGAGAAGAAGCGGCTATTCCAATGACAGAAGCTGTAGATGATGGCGCTAGACACGACAGAGACGGAGAAGAATCTATTCCAGAGACAGAAGCTGTAGATGATGGGACTAGACACGACAGAGGTGGAGAAGAAGCAGCTATTCCAGAAACAGAAGCTCTGAGTGCGTATTCGGAAGCAGAGCAACCATTGCTAGAATCAAAAAGTATAGAAAAAGATGGCACCGAGTTTCCGACAACTACAGTCTGCCAGGAGCGAGAGCCCAGTGAATCAATCATCAAGAAGGTAGAGTCCGTCCGGGGTGATGCAGTCCGTACGAGCCCCCAAGAAACCAATACTACAAGTGGAGAACAAGACGAAACAGCACCCGTCGGTTATGAAACACATGTACCAATGTTAGTGGTTTCAGTCGGTGAAGAACTTCAGCCCAGTGTCTTTCCAGAGAGCACTCCATCCTTCACTATCGACGCACGTGCTGCTGCTAATGTACCAAAAAAACCCACTACACCAACATCAACACCTCTGACACCAAAGCCAAGCGCAGAAGGAGCACAGCAGGATCTGTCAGAGTCCTTAAAGATGATGACAACGGGGAAGAAAGCCCAGCAGAACTGACTGTAAACATTACATCTCCGCAGAGTGACCACATCCTCGACATGCCAACCCCCACCACAGGCCAGGCTCCGCCCACCACACCAGCCTTGTCGTTCGCTAGTTCGTGGCTGACGGATCTGGAACAAACGCCTTCGGTGGCGACGCCAACAGAAGAGGAACCTAAACAGGTCGGTTTCGAACAATCGGTACTCGAAAGACGAGAAACTAAAGAATCGGCACCCGTAAGACAAAAAACCAAAGGCTCTGAGAAGTTTAAACGCCTTTTATTCTTGAGCGTTAAATATGACCCAGCCAAACAGAAAGCGAAGGCATCAGGTGTATCTGGGCGGCAAAAACTTGAAGGGACCACAACCACACCGACAGACAAAGCACACGCTGATCATAAGAGGCAGAAACGTCCCAGTCTTGTGAGTCTTGGTGGAAAGGTAGACAAGCACGGCCAGTCGTACAAATCCCGTGTTCCCGTTACGCTGTGGAGCTCGAACGCGCTGGAAAAGTATCATCAGTCGAACGTCGGGAAGTCACCACTCTCACCACCAGAACCGGCGGTTCTCGCTGGCGAGGACATGGCAAAGATCCAGATACTGTGCTCGGATGACGTGGAGGGTAAGGAGTAAGCTTGGTTGACGAGTGGCTGATAAGTGGTTAACACTCCAAGCCTGACTAGCGGGTTTAACGAGCATATCGGGCATCGGCTATATCGTCGTCCATGAGTTCCCCCCATTCCATCCTATGTTTTTCCTATTCTCTTT
>CM031596.1:48957304-48969804 GCA_018398815.1 Conus ventricosus
CGGGATTTCTTCAAGCCTCTGGAAGTGAACTGTCAATCAGAAAACTGTCATCCCTATCCACAGAGACATGATGGAACGTGTACATGCTCCGCGCTACTCTGTCTGTTCTGGCTGGGACGCTGACAACAATTCCTGCCAGCCCAGACAATTATTATTAGGCCTATCGCCAGTCAGCGAATTACTAATAAGTCCGCTGATGACGTTTTGTTCTGATATGAACGCAGGCTAGAATAAGCAACAGACTATTGGTCCGTTGATAGCCACGTCAGTCTGTCTTGCAATCACCTTATCGTAATTCAATGATCTGTTATGGTATGAACAGCTAAATGCAATGTATTTCAGAACAAAATAAACTGCGAGCTTCTGATTTGTCTCTTAATGATTATAACTACTTTGCCACCTAACCGAACTTATGATATTATACCCAAATCAGTCAGACGTTGCGATATTCAACAGGGGAAATAGTTCAACAGTTTAGTTACGGATATAGTATTTCAGGCTTACTTCCCTCGTCATTTCCTCTTGCCAACATGAGTGTAAGACGTCCATCATACTGTTTGCTACGAAGGTTTGTTGTTACATCCGCTAAGAAAGCTCTTGCTTCCTGCGTCTTTTTTTTTTCTTTCTATCAGCAGGATGACAGTAATATTACTGAATATACTTTAAAGAAACATTGCCAAAACACAGACTGTGGCCCAAAGTTAACCCGTTGAAGTTTGATACCGATCAGACAGCGGATCCAGCATGGTTCAGCAAGGTTATTACAAATTTATTTCTCACAAAGTATTAAAATTGATTTTCAGAAACATGGTGAAAAGACGGTGTTTGGCCTAAATTTGGGTACGGATCGAGATCAAATGTCAGATCCATGGTTCTGTTCATAGTATGAATTAGGTTATTACAGGGTGGCCGCTGAACAGTAACAGTGTGGAGTGACTGTTACGAAGGCACAATTACCTACGACGTGAAATATTTTCATGGAAAGTTAAAAATTTGTAGAAATACGAACGTTCATATTTTGCTTTGCATTGCATACGGCCTAAGTTAAGAAGAAAAAAAAGTGCACGGGAAGTAACTCCTTTAGTCTTTACCATTGATTACCTCCCGACAGCAGGAAAAAAATCGTTTTCACAAATGAGCTGACTCCAACGGCGGTCCGAAGATTCCTCTAGTTTGAACTGGACCAAAGGCCTACGCTCTCCCGAGTTCCCAAATTCTTTCTTTCTTTCTTTCTTCCTTTCTTTCTTTCTTTCTTTCTTTCTTCTTTATGATGATGATGATGATTTGTGAGCACTTTGCTCAAACCTATCTCCCTTTGGGTGGCAGGGAGTCGGGAGGGAGCAGCTACGGGCAGATGAACGTACTGTGGACCACCAAAGTGCCTCACGTGCCGATGTCGGGGCTGGAGGAACGGATCAGGCAGCTGGAACTGAGAGGCCCCCATCACCGCAAGGCCGTCAGCAGGGTACCCCCGGGCCTGGCACGGAGCGCCATACAGCCCGTCACTTTCACGAACCAGGAACATGTTGAAAGGGTTAGTGGAGTTTGCTCTTTTTTTCTTCTCTATGAGAGCATACTAGCTCCATAAGCAGATAATATCTATTTTCTTAGGGGAACAGGTAATATCATTAAGAAGAACGGGGTTAAGCTGTTATCTTTGACGAAAACAAATTATTTTCCCAAAGGGTCTCAAGTGTTATCCTTGTTTTCCCAAGGAAAACGGTTATCATCGGTGCCATCCCTATTGATTCGCAACTGTTTTCCCTGTTTAGCGGAGAAACACGTCATCCGTTGGGAAAACAAGAAGAATTGGAATATGGGAGCACATTTCCGTCTAAAGGCAATAATAACAGTTTTTTTCAGGAAACAGCTATGATCCTCGAGTAAAATAGCGAAAACAAGGGTCATGAAACGTTTTCCTGTTGTTGACAACTGTTTTCCTGAAGATTATAACTGTTCTTTCGTTCTCTATGAGGATCGCAATTGTTTCCCTTATTCACCTCGGGATGATAACTGTTTTCCATGGGGGGAGAGGAAAGGCTTTTTTAGGGTTTTGTTGTTGTTGTTGTTGTTGTTGTTTTCTTAGAAAACGAATATTAGCTCGAGGAAAACGTCTTTAACAGAGAAAAGTTAATGACTGCTTTCTACCATGACAAGCGCAATTGAGGTCGGCAAAATAGGAAAGTAGTTGTGATTCAGATTATCAGAACTGTGTTCCTATTTTCATTGTTTTACATAACGTTAATAATTGTTTTCCTCGAGAAAAAAGAGAAAACAGATGTGAGCCTTAAGGATAACACCGATTACAAGTGAAAATTGGTGAAAAAAACAGCTATTATCCCCTGAAAAACAGCCGTGGTCCCATAGGATAATAGTTAACCCTTTTCTCCTGAAAGATAGTAAACATTTTCCTCAAAAAAGAGCTCTTACTGGCGTATGAATTTGGTACACTTCCACAATAGGAAAACAGTTGTGATCCTTAGGATCACAAAGTATTTTCCCAATTTTGCTGACCCCATGTGCGCTTGTCATGGTAAACAGCAATCATAGCTGGTTTTCCTTGTTAATAACCATTGTCCTCGTGATAATGCCTGTTTTCCTGAGGAAAACAAGCTTAACAATTACCATCTCAAGGAAAATTAGAAAAGCAATAGTTATCATCAGAGAAACAGGGAAAGTAGGGGAAATGCTGTGATCCTGAAAAAAAAACCAGTTAAGATCTCAAGGAAAATAGAAGTGATCCTCCGGATTATACCTGTTTTCCATCTTTTCAACAATTTTTCTCCATAGAAAAACAGCTATTAACGTCTTATGACGCTAGTATATTACCATGTTTTCCCTGCCCCAGTTTTGTTCAGTTTCAGTTTCAGTCTCGTCAAGCAGGCGTCGCTGCGTGCGGACTAGTCCGTATACGCTACACCACATCCGCAAAGTTCTGAGACACACACTACGCATGATTTTAAGTTGATGGATAAATATTCTTTACGCATGACTGTTGTTTTGTTGCCTTTCTGAAGGTTTGTGGAGGGGGCGAGGAGGGCGTGGAGCGGAGGGGAGAGGGAAAGAGAGGAGGATCATGGATCAGCGGATAGGTGGATGTGCATCAATGTGTGAGAGTGTGTGTTCGTGTGTGTACGTATAGAGGTGTGTGAAGAAGTGTTCTGCGACGCCAACCAAACGCTGCACTGGGACAATCCTTTCCAGACTGTGATTCAAATTGTTGTTAAAATATTTTCTTGTATTCTAATTGGCGGAATCTCGGGATTTGATGGTTAAACACCGTACTGTCTTTTCCTTTCAAAATAGTCGTCTCACAGTAGGTCACGCGCAGAATTATGGATCTACGACTCTGACACTGCCGAATATAAAGAGAAATGGTCAGACGTTGGAAATTGTCAATACACTAAGGACAGATACACGTCGCATGCCTGTGAATGTGTTTAAAACGAAGACAAAACCTTTTTTTTTTTTTTTTTAAAGAAAGCGTCCACAAAAAATGCCTTGATTCACACAGAAGAAGGAAAATCAGACTCAGTCTGTATGGAATGTGACCTTAACGTGCGTTTTGCACTTTCACTTTGTATCAGTTTCATCAAGATGATGTCACTGCGTGCGAACTGGTCCACATACGCTACACTGCATATGCTAAACTACAACAGAACAGTGTGCAGGATGGCTAAATTAATAAACGGGATTACCCCCCCCCCCCCCCCTCAAAAAAAAAAAAAATCAGACGAGGCCCTCGTGGATACGAGACAGCGGATGTCTGACCTGCACTTAATAGCCCAACCAGCTTGTCTAACCTTGGGTGCCTACTTACCATTGTCTGAGCTACTGTTACAGTTGTATGTGTGTGTTTGCGTGTATGTGCAGGTGCATGTATGTGTGTGCGTATGTTTGTATGCATGTGCATGAGTGAGTGGGTGGGCCCGTTTGTGTGTGCCAGACTCCGCAGCGTTTGAGTAGATGTGCACGTGTGCGAGCTTGCATGTGTATGCGTGTGTGCATGTGTGATCTGTGGGCGTGTGTGTGTGTGTGTGTGTGTGTGTGTGTGTGTGTGTGTGTGTGTGTGTGTGTGTGCGTGTGTGTGTGTGTGTGTATGTATGTGTGTGTGTGTGTTAATGTGTTACTGTTAGTGTGTGTGTGTGTGTTAGATTGCGTATGTGTATGCGTGTTTGAGTGTCTGTGTGTGGAGACATTTGACTATTTGTGAGCAATGGCTGTTCAGAAGATTACAGACACACACACACACACACACACACACACACACACACACACACACACACACACACACACATATATATATATATATATATATATATATATATATATATATATATATATATATATATAATATATTATATATATATATCTCGGGTTGACTGCCAGAACCCAATATCACACACACACACACACACACACACATACACACACACACACACACACACACACACACACACACACACACACACACACATATATATATATATATATATATATATATATATATATATATATATATATATATATATATATATATATATATATATATATACAAGTGAGATACTGGGTTCTGGCAGTCAACCCTCGATATATATATATATATATATATATATATATTATATATAAACACACACACCACACACACACACACACACACACACACACACATATATATATATATATATATATATATATATATATATATATATATATATATATATGTGTGTGTGTGTGTGTGTGTGTGTGTGTGTGTGTGTGTGTGTGTTATTGATCAGTAACAATTGCAGTAATGATGATAAGAATAACATTAATTAAAATAATGATGATAATATAGTTGTGAATTCAAAGTAAAGTTCATGAACTTAATACTGACTGGGATGAAAATGCTGATGATAATAGCAATAGTAATAATGTTAGTAATGATAACTACAAGAATGATGATATTGGCAATAATGACAATATAATAATAACCGCGGAAAAAACGATAGTAGGTGAAAATGAAAAGAATGTTGCACGACACAGTAGAAAGATTTTTTTTCTTTTAAAGGAAAGACATACAACTCTGCCAATCAATGGACGAACAGACATACCTCCTCTCTTCCTCTTCACCATATACGTAGAACACATGGCACCCGAAACCACCATCATCACCTTTCACGAAAACGCATGCCTGTGGGTCGCATACAACACAACCCCCACATTCTCTCCATCCATCCACACCTGCACTTCCCACGGGCATCACAAAGCCAACGGTTCACATGCTGGAGGCCCCATGAATCTATGATGTACCCCAGTATGCTTCTTTCAAGAAATACTGTATGCAATGAGGCCTAGGTGGCCTTGTTCTTTTTCACATCCTTAATCTCCTGTCTCAAACGTTTTCGGATGCTTGTAAAGATGGGAGTGTGTGTGGGGGTGGGGGATTCCGAATATATTCATCTTCCTTTCTTGTTCGAGATCAAAGTGTGCGACAGATCAGAAAAGAAACAACATCAGCAGGAAGGGTTAGTGTTTGTGTTTTGAGGAGGGACACTAGATCTCAATTCCAACGTCACAACGGGAAGAAAATCACCTAGGCAAGGGAAGGGGAAGTGAGTTTCTAAATGAAGCCGTCTGCAGGCTTTCCATATCGTTTTCTACACCCCCACCCCCATCTTTTTGTTTAACCTGTGTAAACCGTTTCCTGTTTCTTAATCCGCCTCTGCTTGGATGTCATCATCATAGATTTTCCTTCCACTTTTCGTGTTGCATGGCTGGATTTTCATACATTACAGTATTGTCTCTTTCTATTTACTTCACGAATTCAGTTTTCTTCTCAATGTCCTTTACTTGCAGAAAGGGGCCATGAAACTGCCCAAGATAGCCTCCACGAATCACAAACGTCAGCAAGAAGAAACTGTTGATCTCCCGCCATTTCTCCGACACAGCAGTTTCGCCATTCTGCCGTCTTCAGTCCGAGAGGAAGTCATCAGACGTCTCCGTTGTACAAGACTGTGACGAGGACAATGTGGGATGTCACGAGTTCGAAATAAAATGGAATAGTTGTGTGTGTGTGTGTGTGTGTGTGTGTGTGTGTGTGTGTGTGTGTGTGTGTGTGTGTGTGTGTGTGTGTGTGTTACTTTCGTCAACACTTTTGGCTCCAGATATTCTAGCATGCACCAATTACCGACACAACCTGATTTTCCAGTCATTATTTTTAGATGCCTGTATTTTCGGGGGGGGGGGGGGGGGGGGGGGGGGGGGGGGGGGGGGGGGGGGAGAGAAAACAAAGAAGGGGGGAAAAAATCAGACCTCATTCTGTGAAAGAAAAAAAGATGCTTTTCTATGCCTGCAAAAGAAAAATGCTTCTCTATTTTTGCAAGGTGGAGAACGGAAGTTTGTCACTGCTTGGCTTCCTTTGTGGTCACTCATACACGCGCGCCGGCGCGCGCGCGGCACACACACACACACACACACACACACACACACACACACACACACACACACACACACACACACTCGCACACATGCAAACTCTCTCTTCTCTCTCTCTCTCTCTCTCTCTCTCTCCCTCTCTCTCTCTCTCTCTCTCTCTCTCTCTCCTCTCTCTCGCTCGCTCGCTCGCTCGCTCTCTGTCTGACTCTCTCTCTGTCTGTCTCTTACACACACGCATGCGCACGCACATACACACACACAACACCGCAGACGCTCGCACAGCGCGCGCATACACGCTTGCGCGTGCACATAACACACACACACACACACACACACACACACAAGCGGGCGCCCGCGCGCGCGCACACACACACACACACACACACACACACACACACACACACACACACACACACAAAGGAGGATACACGGACGCACGCACACACACACACACACACACATATGCATAAAGGAACACACACACACACACGAGCACACACACAAACACGCGCGTGTATGCACGCACCCACATACACACACACATGACATTCTCTTCCAGCATTTCTGGTGCATTCTGCAACTTTGGCCTTGAAAAAGTTAACTCTTATGGCCTTTATCGCGTTACAGCACCACTTTCATTTGTATCGTTAACCAGGTGTGAACTCATGATGCAAATGCATTTGAGACAAGTGCAGTGTCTCCTCGTGTGTGTTACGTCATTACGGCATGATACGGACTGTCCATGTGGATTGCTGGTGCCGAGGCTGCGACGGGACAAGGCAGGAATCAGATGTGGCCGGGGAGCGTGAATGAGCGGCGTAGGGTTAACGCCGCTGGAATGACGTAGAAGATGAAGACAGAAGCAAAAAAAAAAAACGTGGTGACGGTAGTTTCTTTGTTATGTGTTTTAAGGTTGTTGTTTTTTTTTGTTGTTTTTTTTTGTTTTTTTTTTATTTTGTGTGTTTTCTTCTTTTTGTGGGTGGGTGTCTTTTTTTCTTCTTCTTTTTTTTCTTTTTTTTTTTCGTCTTTAACTTGTCTTATAATCCGTCGTGGAGGAAGTGAGCTGGACATTATTGACCGTTTATAGCAAATGGTTGTGTCGATTTCTTTCAAATGCTTACTGTTTTGAGTCAAGAGAGAGAAATGTTACTATCATGTCGTAACTCGTTCTCTTTTGAAAGCTTCGGGAGAGATATCAAATTGAAAAAAAAGTAAGCGTATATATAGAACTCCAGATAAAAGTTGTTGTACAAAGGAATTTTTGCTCGCTCTCTCTCTGTCTCTCTCTCTCGTCGTATGTGTTTGAGTGCTTGTGTATTTTTGTTGGAAGTGTTGGTCGGGATATCTGTGACTGTGAGCTTACTCTTTCGTGTGATCTCAAATCTGTCCTGTTTAAATATAATCACGGCATATAGATTAAATCTACAGTGAAAATATTTTGAAATCAATACGATTTAATCACTGTCCTTCTGCGTGTAAATAAGAAGATGGAAGAAAACCACATAGATTAAAATTTTCTGCCTTTTGTATACGTTTTGAATGTTCATTGATTTGAGTACCGGATCCAAAGTTGTTTGGGGCTGTTGGATAAGCGTCCTCCTCGCTAACTTCACAAACAGCAAAACTGAAACGGCAGCCCACTCACCTCGCTTCATAACAAAAAATGGAAGCAAAAGAGAAAAAAAAATTAAACATATAGATACACGTTCTGTACAAATGAATGTATTTCATTTGACTGAGACAACGCTGAACAGAGAAAACTGACCGCCAACAAAGAGGATTAACATCATAATAGTAATAAAGTCCCTTCTATAAGTCTTCAAGTTCATGATAAGACTCATAGGTTCCATTCTCAATTTGCACGCTGCCCCCCCCCCCCCCCCCCCACACACACACACACACCTCCCTACCTCAACCTCCCCTCCCCCTTTTTTTCTTTTAAATGAAATATGTGATACCAGTGTGTGTAATTCGAAATGAAATGCAAGAGTGTCGAAGTATCAATAATGGAAGTGAACACCAGCTTGTCATCGAGTAAAAGATTTCAGTCATTCTGAGTGAAGAGTCTCGCTCTTATTCGTTTCCCGACGGGAAAAATATCTCGGAACTCTCATTTTTACATACAGTCTTCCATTGCATACTAGTTTCTGAGACGCTCTTCAAAAAAAAAAAAAATCTCGTTGTGTTTAGTTGGGGGAATAGTTTTACGTTCATTTGCTTCAGCACCTCTACGCGTGTGTACACGAAGATTTAGATGACTGTTCGTGTATAATATATATATATATATATATATATATATATATATATATATATATATATAATTTGTTTATATTTGGATATGTCATGTGAATACGCAGCAACGCGTCCTTTCTTTCAATCTTTACAAAATTTTCAGACTTAGAATGCCCTTCGCCATGTTGAACTGTGAGCACTTGAATCAGTTGCTGGCTAATTTGGTTCACTGATTAGCTGATGAAACTGATTTATCGACGGACTGATCGATTCAGTTTCCCAGAGCCGCCACAATCCGGTCCCTCTTCGTTACCTCTTCTCACCGCCACACGTGACCTGCAGGGATCGACCGTACAGTCAGCTGCCAGCTACGGGAGCATACTGGTGTCAAAAGATCTATATTATGATTTTCTTTGTGGAACTATACAAGAGTTGTTGTTTTTTTTTTACCTCATAAACATAATTGTCGTAAGGTGGCAATCACTGTTTGTTAAGAGTGCAATGACATTTTGAAGTCAAAATCGTAATTTGACCGTATGTGACAACTTAAGTCATACGAAAAGTGTGATGAGATTGCACAGTAAAACAATTGATTTCCGAGTCTTTGACTACCAGAAAAACATCGACAATAAAGTAAATAATTATGCCCCTCAAGTTATCGGAACAGCTCAGATATACCTCCATCCTTCCCCGAAGCCCGGTGGGTTATCAACAATTTTGAACTGAACATTCTTTGATTGGCATCTTCAACGATGCTTTATACGCATCGCAGAAGAATCATGGCGACTCATTTGATGCTCTAGTTACTTTGATGGTGTGAAAACTGCTCTTGTCATGAAGTACATTACTCCTTTCATGAAAAAAACATCACCCTCTGTTATGAAAAACGTCACCTTTTTATCACGAAGACAGTTACTCTTTTCATATTAAACAACAGTCATACCACGGACTTTTCGAAACTGGCAGTCTCCCATAGCCTGGCCTACCTAGCCTGTAGCGGCCCGTTCAACTTTCACCTCTCGATCCACGCGCGACAGCTGGCATGGCGTGGCAGGCAACACGTCCGTTTCACAAACTGTACACGTTTTCCGTTCGATACCGCCTTGTTCAACAAGTCTTACGCCAAGTTGGTTTGACTCTGTCGCTCTCGCCGCCATTTCCGAGGGCTTAATAAACTTGAGAGAGCTGAGTAACGGGGCAGTGAAGGAAAAAAAATGTTGCTTTCACTGGTTGGGGTGTTGTGTTTAACGCTGTGCTTGCTGCAGAAGGGCGTGGGTACCTCGGAGACGCACGATCACATGTTCACGAGCTATGCCAATTTGTTGAAGTTATATTACATGGAGGAGGAGAGTCTGACCAACGTCGACCTGTTTCTGAGGGAAGAACTTATGAAACATCAAGATGAAGCCAGTGTCGACGCAGCGCATAATTTGACGTCCGTGCGCAAGTGAGTGGGTTGTTCGTGTTTGTTGCGTGCGCGTGAGTGGGTGTAAAGGTAAGATGAAATTGTCTGAGTTTGCAAGGTCTAACAGTTAAGCGCTGATTTTTTTTTTCTTTTTTTTTTCTTTGCAGCGTGTGCTCGTCCTGAATAGGATTTAGAATACAAAATTAGCATTGAAAAAAAATCACGTATGCAAGGGCAATGCACTATCAATGGAGAAGAAGACGGGGAAGGGGCATGAAAAGGGCAAGGGTTGGGAGCGAGCGCTGTGTTGCTGACTTGGATGATAACTTTTTGCAGAGACAATGATGTAAATAATGTTAACTTCAGTGACATAACAGTATCCCGGTCTGTTTCGAATTGACATGAAATAGGGTGTTGTCGTACAACAAAGCAGATTGTTGTTGAAAAGTAGAAGAAAAATCCGGAAAATATGATAATGGATTAAAATCAAGACAAAAGAAGTAGTTGATATGTATGAGTTAGTTCGCCTCAAACGATGATCTTATCGATATAGTGCCATTTAATATGTATGGTTCATGTTGATCTACCATTTTATCAACACAGTACTATTTGACATGTGTAATTCACTTTGAAGTACAATGTTTTCAAAACAGTACCATTTAACGTGTATGTTCATTCTAAACTATGGAACAACACAATACTAGCAAACATGCGTGATTTGCTTTGTATTTTCACAAAGGACTGGTTAATATGTACGGTTTATTTCGAACATTTATTGCAACAGCACATTGCTAGGAAGCACTGTGTCATTATTGTACGTACACGTGTTTCTGCAAGTTAATTTTTGAACCTGTAGTGAAGCAACACAATACTGGTTAATATACTTTAAAGAGTTTCGACAGCTTGCCAGTGGTGACCGCAATGAAGTAATAGTTCTGTGGCGATTACACAGGCCACTCTTTATACACACACTCGTACTGAAAGGTGAGGAGGCTCCATCGTGTGTGTTGCTAAGTGATGGCCCTCTCACTATGAAGCATGTGCATGTATTTCAAAATGTTGCAATTTAAATGACTTTAGACATACGCAAAGGAGAATCTAAGCCATGAAAACGACGCAAGATTCCAAACATCAGATACAGTGCGTCAAACCATCAGGCAGCACACAGGTCCATACGAGGTTCTACTGACAGTCGTCAAGAAAAGAAAACTACATTGGTACGGCCATGTCACAACACCCAGTGCCCTTGCTAAAACAATCTTCCAGGGAAATGTTTGAAGGAGGAAGACGGAGGGGATGGCAAAACAACAACAACAACAACAAGCGATGGACCGACAACATTGCAGGGTAGATTGAGAAAATATTGGCACATCACCGACAGAACTGGAGGAACCTGGTGAACTGTGAAGTGATGCCACAACTACTGTCCACGGAGTCGAGAGAGAAGGAAAAGAGACATGAGCACGTTACAGCTGACTCCATCACACGTTTGATCAGAGATGTTCTATAACATGTTTTCCGATATGTTAAAAGAGGTAAATGGTATTCAACTGATGTCAGATTTTGTGGAAACAGAAGCGGTTTGGGCATGGTTTAAAATGGCACTTTCTACAGATATAGATTGAATCGATTCTGAGACGGCAACACCTTGACACATCCCCATGCGGTTGGTGGGCCTGGAAAACAATATGAAATGAAGTGAACTAATGACTATGTACGATTGGCTTTGAAGTCGAGTTTTATTTACACAGTGCTGGTTGTTAAACATATCCACGTGCCACTACTGAATTAACATGTATGGTTCGTTTTGGATCCATGTTGTATGTACCACACAGTATCTACTTTTTGATCTGCATGATCTGCATTGAACACTTAAGTGTGTTTGTCAATATGGTTGGTCAACATGGACCATTTACTTTGAACTTATATTTTTCAACTTGATATTAACGATTAACAATTGTGGTACGATTTGAACTGCAAATGCAGCATGTAGTTCAAGTTATGATTTGCTGAGAATCCTCGTGTCAAATATATCGTTTCACTTTGAACTCCTAAGGTTTGTGGTTCATTATGAACTCTTGTTCAGTTTGTATTAAAAGTGTACTTCATCTGTTGTTTATGATGTGTAGGGCTTCACTTTGACAAAAATGTATTTCATGAATACAATTACGCTATTGAAGCACAGATTGACTGCATTTTAATCGGACATGAGAAAGCAAACTGGTTCACTTAAAGGTGAATCCTCCAAAAATTGTAACTTGAATAATATGGACATTGCGAGAATGTCCTGTGCGTTTAAGCGTATGTACATGTTGCACACCAGAGTACATACGCGCGTGCGTGTATGCGCACAAGAGCGCAAGCATGTGACATTCAGACGGCGATGTCTTTTCTCAATGTGTGTGTGTGTGTGTGTGTGTGTGTGTGTGTGTGTGTGTGTGTGTGT
>CM031596.1:48972304-48974804 GCA_018398815.1 Conus ventricosus
CAAGGGATTCGAACCAACGATCTCCTACATGGCCGGATGGGTCAGCACGTCTCTTTGGCCCCCATATCTCCTCAGGAGCAGTTCCGAATCGTGAAGGTGGCGGTGGAGGAGGACGACTACTTCTACGCGGCGCAGTGGTTGAAGCACTTGTCCAAGTCGCCACAGCTGAATGAGATGAGGAGAGAGGAGGACGGGTTCAACGCCACCAACGTCCTCGGTATGCTCGCGTCGGCTTATTTCAGGGTGAGTGGAACCCGACACACACACCACACACACGCACACACACACACACAGCGCCGCTCGCAAACGCGCACCTACGCGCCAACATGGTTAAGTCTATGCGAGGACAATTGAATGCGGTAAGGATGCTAGCACGTGGCTATAGAAGGAATGTGGATAAGTACATTTAAACATGCATGTTTTGTAGAAGTTTGTGATTGCATTCTCAGTTAATTTGATCATACACAGTAATGCCGTGCTTGACCGGGAGACAGGGGGAGGTGGGAGGGGGGGGGGGGGGGATTTTCCTGTGATTCTTTTGTTATCTGGTCTTAATGAATTTGGATTGTTCTGGTGAACAATCTTTGGAATAAATTCAGTGCTGAAAAAATCTGTTATTATTCTGTTTGTCTTCAGTTTGTTGACTTTCAGTAAAAGCAAACGGACGCGAGCACAACGTGTGTGTGTGTGTGTGTGTGTGTGTGTGTGTGTTTAAGTCTCTCTCTCTCTCTCTCTCTCTCTCTCTCTCTCTCTCTCTCTCTTGTGTGTGTATTTGTGTGTGTGTGTGTGTGTGTGTGTGTGTGTGTGTGTGTGTGTGTGTGTGTGTCAAAGTCAAAATCAAAATTTTCAGATGGAACATTGAATAAGCAGTAAATCTGCTTTTTTTTTTTTTACATCAAGCCATCCATATACATAAAAAAATGTGTGTAAGTGTGTGTGTGTGTGTAAATAATTGTGGATGCGATTCGTGTGATAAGATGTAAATTGTACGCAATTCATGCAAGCGTGTACGTGTTGGTGTTTGGGAGGTGAGGATAGATGATTTATTTCACCTGCACGCAGGAGTAGCACTATGAAGCAGGGTACCGTTTCCAACCCTCTCTGTTTGCTTGTGTCTTTGTGCGTTTTTGTGTCTGTTTGTTGGTCTGATGATACTTTCACAAGATGGGTATAGTAGCCCAATATGTTGTTTCAACACCTGTGAACACTTGATGGTGTAATTACTTTGTTTTGTTTACAGATCAACATGATGCCAGAGGCGCTGAAAGCTACTGAAGACTTGCTGAAGAAAGGTACAGTCGACGTGGTCTCTGCTCCGTTTCTGTGTATATCATCATCGTTTTCGTCTGTCTCATGTAATACGCCTGCTGAGCTTTCATGTTGATGACATTGCCGGTGTTTTAAGACGTTTTGAAGATTACCAAGGGAAGCTATCTCAGGGTTTTCCAAGGATTCTCCTCCTTAAAACGCCATGAGATTACTTCCCTTTGAAAGACAGTCTTTTTGTCAAATATTAAGGTCCAGTTCGTTTAAGCCATATGTATCAGCATGTGCATTAATTGAGATTTATGTAGAATATCAGGGTGTTTTCTAATTAATTCACTTTAGTCATGACGGAATGTGGGAAAAAGGGAGATAAATCATTTCTGAAGGCAAGTGAGCGGTTGTTCTTCCCGCGCAGCGTGATCCAAAAGTGTTTCACCAGTAGGTGGAAGTCACAGACATTGTTTACCCTTGTTTTATCAGTAAGATTACCACATGTACAGGATGTCCTTATAAACCTGCAGCTTTTCAAAAACAATGTTTGGTGAAATGTGCATGGGGACATTTGGACAGGATTACCACATGTACAAGACTTTCTTACAAACCGGCAGCATTTTAAAAGTATTGTTTGGTGAAATGTGCGTGGGAACATTAAGCCTCTGGTCTTCATGGCTCGTGTTGTCATGACTTCAGGTCGGAAGCGTGCCGTGATGGACGTTCGCCCTTCAGTGGATCTGTCCCGGAAAAATGATCAGCGGAGGATTACGCCATCTCTCCATTGCAAATAAAGTTAGCTGTTTTCAATTCATGGGTCAAGCAAACAGGTCTAGAGAGTCAAATACTTGGTTAGAAGCGCGCGCCGGGATTGCAAACGGCATATCGATTATCTGCGTTACAGGCGCACCGTTTCACACCCATGTTTTAAGCATTCTGTTCTCTCTGATTGAACTGTTAGGCTGACCAAAGGGGAAAATTTCTTTGGGCGTGGCCTCCGGCAGCGTCTGTGCTACGAAAATGGAAGCGCCACTCTCAATACAGATTACCTAGCTTGCATGCAGACTTCCAAACATCCATTCAGTTCATGTTACCTACAGTCGGTGACCTCCACAGTGGCTGTTGTCAGTCATATGCAACAGGACGGAGGTGTTGTAACAAAACCAGTCCTTCTTCATGCAGCGTGTTGTCGGTCTGGCCCTCCGACATTCACCGTCCGACGTATACCCGGTAAGACAGGTGG
>CM031596.1:48984804-49007304 GCA_018398815.1 Conus ventricosus
AGTGGTCTTCTTCGAATCATGAAGGAGGTGAGTGTAATGCCTCCTCGATACACGTCTTTCTCCTTTGCAGATTCACACCATGGGGGCTCACACGGGAACAGCCATGATGTTTGTGAGTGGATTTCTACGTCATGCATGTGAAGGCGCTGTTCTCTTCACATTCTGGCCATCTGCATCTTTCCCCCTCCTGCACGCTGCTGCATACCTCCCGCTCTTCCCCCATTCTCAATCCCCGCTTGTTCAGCAACGGAAAAAGCCGAGGGCTCTTCCGACCAGTCAGACGGTGTTACTATTTTGGGTGCATGGGGAGGGGTAGGGATGATGGAAGAACGAGAAAAGATTTTCTTCTTTGACCTCTAGTCCTGAAAAAAAAAAGTTTGTGTTCTTGTATCGAAGAGCAAATGACTTTAAATAGGCAGAAGTTGAATTAGAAACCGAACTCTTTAAACTTCGCCTCTCTCTCTCTCTCTCTCTCTCTCTCATTGATGAATATTAATACATGTGTCAGGTTGTGTGGTTTGCTAAATCAGGTAAACTTCGTTGCGATTGGTTGGAAGAGCAGTCGGAATTCACCTGCTGAACATACGCGCAGTCGCACACACACATACACACGCGCGCACGCATACATACAGACACACACGCGCGCGCGCAACACATACACGCACGCACGCACGTACGTGCACCAACCCTTATCCTTTACCCATCCACCCCATTCACATCCCACCCTCACCCACATCAAAGATTTACATAGATGAACAGGCAGGTCTGTTTAGTCTGTCCATATACTCCTGGTAGAGCTCTCAGTCGAGAGGAGTTAAGAAGAAATGAACTGAAGCCTTGAAGAAAGTGAACATTTGCAGGACGAAGGGCAATTCATCTTTGCCTTTTGATAGGATATTGATCGCGCTATGTAATTTTGCCTCTATAATTTTGAGCGGAAATTGGGAAGGTCTAATAAGTTTCTGTTTGTCATCGAAGGACAATTTCATCTTTCTTTTAGGAGTAAATTGCCAGGATCTAAGAACTTACTTTCTCTCTTCTATTGGGACATTTGTAGCAACAAGTTTTTTGTTTGTTTGTTTGTTGTTGTTGTTTTTGTTCGCCACTGAAATTGAAATTTGGAGGGTCTGGCAACTTTCTGTTTGCTATCTGAGAGGAAATTGGCAGGGTGTGACAACTTTGTCCTCGCTGTCTTTAGGGAAATTGACAGGATCTGAAAACTGTTTACCATCTATGGATCATCGCCTGAAGCCTTTTTTTCTTTTTTTTTCTTTTTTTTGTGCCATTTCAGAGGAAACTTGGAGGAACGTAGGACGAGGATTCAATAGAATCTGCCTATCGTTATTTTCATGGGAAAAAAACTGGGTGAATGTAAGATTGTGATCTTTGCCATTTTTGGATATTCAGAGATCTCTGATGTTGTTTGTCTCTGTCTGTCTGTCTGTCTGTCTGTCTCTCTCTCTCTCTCTCTCTCTCTCTCTCTCTCTCTCTCTCTCTCTCTCTCTCTCTTCTCTCTCTCTCTCGTTTGTTTCTCTCATTCTTTCTTATTGGGATCAGAAGAAGGACTTCTTTTTTGTTAAATCGAGATCTCAAAGCTGTACCGTTGTTGTATAAGAGCATCAAGGAAACTGGCAAGGCTTAATATAATAATAAGATCGCCCCCTGGCTGTTTGTACGCGCACGTGTTGTGTGTGTGTGTGTGTGTGTGTGTTTGCATGCTTGACAGCTCAACGATGTGGAGATGGGGGGAGAAATCGTCTTCCCGTCAGCAAACACACGAGTGAAACCACAAGTTGTGAGTTTTCTCTCCGTATTGTCTGCCTGTCTGTCTGTCTGTCTGTCTGTCTGTCTCTCTCTCTCTCTCTGTCTCTCTCTCTCTCTCTCCTCCTCTCTCTCTCTCTCTCTCTCTCTTTCGCTGTCTCTCTCTCTCTCTTTCATCTGTTCGACTGTCTGTCAGTGTGTGTGTGCGCGTAGGCGCGCGCGCGCGCGCGCGCGTGTGTGTGTGTATGGGCGTGTGTGTGTGTTTGTGCGGTGAGGTTGTTTGCTGTAGTTACTGTCATTGTTGTTGCTGCAGCGGCTGTGTTACGGTTAAGGTTTTACGTGTTCTTTCTTTGTTGTCACTACACAGAATAGGTCTGCCATGTTTTTCTACGATGTGTGTGTGTGTGTGTGTGTGTGTGTGTGTGTGTGTGCGTGCGTGCGTGCGTGCGTGCGTGCGTGCGTGCGTGTGTGTGTGTGTGTGGTGTGTGGTGTGTGTGTGTGTGTGTGTGTGTGTGTGTGTGTGTGGTGTATGCGTGTGTGTGTGTGTGTGTGTGTGTGTGTGTGATCGTCTTCCTCAGGGCACGGTGCTGTACTACTACCCCTCCATGAAGAAGTTCCACACGATCTGTCCTGTGGCCTATGGCACGGAGTGGTGTAAGTCCGTATTGGTAAAGCACAGATAGGATGATCATGGAATAGTGCCAGTTTATTACGTTTCTGTTTCTGTAACTGTATTTTCGGAAATTAGTTGTCTGCTTTGTGACAGAGTGCGTGCTTCGCAAACGGACGTTTCTTTTTCCACTGAGATAGTAGTAGCTCACCTAGCTTTTTGTATAAGTATTACAAGCCGTGTATACACACACACACACACACACACCGCACACACACACATATAGTAGTGAGTAAGGCCTTGAAGAATCGGAACGAATTCATGCAAAAAAAGGTCGATCTATTCAATGCTCTGCTGGTGACAGAACTGCGTGATTTGGAAAACAAACATTCATTGGACACGATCACATCTATCCACAATATCATCTCAAAGACAACTTCCACCCAAACCAAAAAGGGAGCAGTATCATTGCGGCTGGCCTTGGACGCCACTTAGACAATATTCTGTGGGAAAAACCATCAAAAAAGAACAATTGAAGAATAGAAGTCGCATGACTCGCAAAGAAATAAGAAAGCCTTTACAGGCGAATGAACAAATGAAAAATCAACTTGAACAACCTGAATACAGATTTGGAAAGCTGCAAAGAAATGAAGAAGAGGAACATGTACATGAACGACCATGTCGACAATGCAGAAGAGATGCATTGCAATCTCAACATAACATAACTCAAGACGAAGAAGGCATTCATGTGCATGAAAGAACACTGCGGCAAAATGATAAAGACTTCTGCCATAAACCCAGCTCTAGTCATCACAATGAATTAGAATGCATAGGAAGGAAGACGTCAGAACAACAAAGACATAAAGCAGAGACCAAACGTGAAAGAAAACCACAGCAACGAAACAATTATGAGATTGAACACTCAAGAGAAAGAAAACAAGAACAAAGCAATGAAGATTACTCATACAAAGGAAAACTGCTGCAACAAGGCAAAGAACAAGGATGTGGATGTGAACAACAATGGAAACAACATCGTGAGGTCAGATATTTTGGAAGAAATGAAAGAAAACAGCAAAGAAGATATCTTCCAGTTGGTTTGCAAGAAAGAACGACTCATGGAGAAAGACATGTTGATAGGTACCCACAGGAATGCAACCTTGAATACCACATCTACAAGGGAGAAACTTCCGTCAACAAAAACGGAGACAAAATAACGAAGACAGATATCGAGGTAATGAAGACTGGCGTCGGCGACGAGTTAATGAAACTGACTGGCAGTATGAGAAGATGCTAAGCCAACAATACGATGAAGAAATTGACCTGTACGGAAGAAACAGATATGAAACAAAGAGAGAAGACTACTATCAACAGAGATGGACGGATAAAAGAAGGTACGGAGATCATTCATCTTATTCAAGGATATACGTGAACAACAAGACAACAGAAATGGACGGCAACGAAGGAGAATCAACACATCCCAGTTACACAACTTGGATCAATGGAACAACGATCATTTGACTAGAGAGCACCAAGAAGAAACGAGCTACACTAATCATCAGAATTCTGTACAGGGTCGAGATGCTAAGCACTATGCAAATCGTAATTACACATTATGGGAAATGTATGATGATGGCGACTACACTCCACAACGAAAGTTCAAATACCAGCCGATGAACAACAATGACTTTCCAAACCAGCGGTACAGTCGCTAAAGAAGAAAGAGGACATAGCGTTTGTTACCAAAAGCTCCAAAGTGAAACGGACAATAATATTTTTGGGAAAAAAATACAAGTTAAAATAAGTAACTAAATAATATCAACAGACACGATTGTAATCAGTGACATTAAATGATCGATTAATGTATTAATTTTGATGTAATTAAAACCTGATGAAGAAAAAGTACCACTTATAAATCTGCTAGTAACTTAGCAACTACGTTACATAATATAAGCACAGTATGGGGAAGAGAAGAATAAGTATCCTCTCATGGAATACTAATGGTTTTATAGGAACATTGATGGTATTAAGACAAACAAATACAAAGACTGGCAGTTTATTCAAAAAACAAAATCATATGATATAGTGTTCCTGGAAGAAACTCATTTAACATATGAAGACACAAAGAATATACATTTTCCACACTTTGCACCTGGAGTTCACTATTGTCGTGAACAACACAAGAAAGCGTGTAAGGCTTCAGGAGGGATTTCAGTGTTTGTAAAACATGAAATAAGAGAACAAAGTCAAATTTTTACCACAAAGTAATGGAGATATAGTTTGGATGTCTATACCAAATGTAGACAAACAGGGAGAAGACACTTTATATGTTGCTGCTATATACCGCCACAATACTCATCATATGGTAGAAATAATGCGGATTTAATATGGGATAAATTACAAAATGATATAGAACATTTTTCGCTGAAAGGCAACATTATTATTTGTGGCGATTTTAATGCTAGGACTGGAACATTGATAGATTATACGGAAATAGACTCAATTCATGATTGTTTTATCCCAGGTCACTACAATCGAATTAATAAAACATACAGTAGATGCTCTATGGACCATGTTGTTCACAAAAATGGTAAGAGATTAATCAACATTTTGTACGGACAACAGCCTTCTTATTCGAAATGGTAGGACACTGGTGATTTGGAAGGAAAATACACTTGTCATATACACCAAGGTAGTAGTGTGGTAGACTACTTTATATGTTCAGAAGAACTTACACAAAATATAGTTGAAATGAAAGTTATGGACCTAAACCATTTTTCAGATCATTGTCCACTCAGCATGACACTATTATTTACCTATAATGAAAAATGTAACAAAAGACAGGAGTTATTTCAGTAAGAGCACATTTTACAAGCAAACTAATGGTCAAAAGGAAGAATACGTAAAATTTTACTGGGATGAAACTCCGCTGATGCTTTCTGTACAGCTTTAAAAACAAAGCAAATTAGTGAATCATTACAAGAAATTAAAAATCATATTGATGAACCAATCACAGTTGATTTAGCCACTCTTGTTTTGGAAAAGCTTACCAATACATTAAAGAATGCTGCAAAATTGGCATTACGACATAAGCTTATAACTAAAAGAAAATCTAGAAAACGCTCCAAAAAATGGTTTGACCAAGACTGCTATATTCGAAGACGAGATCTAAAATCTTTAAGAAATGCACTGAACAGAAATCCACAAAATAAAACATTACATGAAAAGTACTTTCACAAAATGAAAATATACAAACGTTTGTTGAAAAGGAAGAAAAAGATTTATAAGAACAGATTAGTTCAGAGTCTGAATGAAGCATATTTACAAGATCCAAACAATGTGTGGAAAACATTAAAACAATTACATGAAGCAGATTCTCAAAACGGAAATAACCATGGAGCGATAAGTAGTACAAAGTGGCTAGACCATTTACAAAATCTTATTGGTACAGAGGTAAATGTTGAGACAGAGGCAAAACTAAAAGTAAATTCTAAATTGGAAAAACTCTCTTCAGAATTAAGTTACTCTGATCTTGATTTTCCAATATCATCTAAAGAAATTTTAGATGTTTCAAAAAAAAATGCGTAACAAAAAAGCGGCTGGAGAAGATGGGATTATTAATGAAATAATAAAAACTAGTTTACCCGATACAGGTGAAATAATTAGAACTTTATTTCAAAGTATTTTTTACTCAGGAGCATATCCTGAAGCATGGAAGAGGGAATAAATGTCCCCATTCATAAATCAGGAGATCCCTTCAATCCTTCAAATTATCGAGGTATAAAAAATTAATAACTCTCTCAGTAATTTGTTCTGCCATATATTAAATCGCCGAATAACAAACTTTTTGGAAGAAAATCATCTACTAGCAGGAGAACAAGCAGGCTTTCGCAAAGAACACAGAACATCAGATCATCTATTTGTGTTAAAGAAAATTGTTGATGATATAATGAAAAGCAGAAAAGATCGCCTTTATGGTTGCTTTATCGACTTTGAAAAAGCGTTCGATAACGTTTGGCATGAGGCACTTTTCTTAAAAATACATGAAATAGGCATACAGGGAAACTGTTTCAGAGTTATTAGGAACATGTATGAAAATTCCAAAATATGCACAAAAACGAATGAAGGTCTATCCCGTAACATAAACGTACGTAAAGGAGTATTACAAGGAAATGTTTTTAGTCCAACTTTATTTAATATCTTCGTAAATGATATTCCAAAGTATATTGGGGAGACAGATAGTCTGCATACTGATGAAAAGACCCCTATATCATGTTTAATGTATGCAGATGACCTAGTTATTTTATCTAAAACAAGGAAAGGTCTTCAAAACAAGCTTGACAGATTGAATAAAATATTGTTTAACTTGGGTATGAAATTAATGTACAAAAGACAAAGGTATTGATATTTACACATAAAAAACCCAAAGTTCCCATCTTATTTAAATTTGGTACTGAGATAATTCAGACAACCGATCAGTACAAATATCTGGGAATAACTTTGCATTCTGACGGCTCCTTTTATTATGGCAAAAACTCAACTTGCCAAGCAAGCAAGTAAAGCTTCACATTCATTATATCGATTAATCAGAGGAACCAACATTCGTTTTGATACTTTTCGATACTTTGGTTACTCCTATAGCAACATATGGAGCAGAAGTTTGGTTGCCATGGTCTGAGAAAAGTACAATGTCTAACATGGACTCATTTGACATATCTGATTTTTTTCAAAATAGTATTTCTTCAAAACACCCACATGAAAACTTAAATGTGAAATTCTGTAAACGTCTTCTTGGTTTACACTCAAAAGCAATTAATTTAACGACTCTAAGTGAACTAGGAAGATTTCCAATTGGGATTCACATAGCTTGTCGAACCATTGGCTTTTGGCTGCATATTTAGATAAGTCGGAAGAAACATATTTAAAAAGGGTATACAACGACATGATGAATAAAGACAAGGGAATGCAATATCCATGGCTCTTGTTTATCAAAAACATTCTTTACAGTTTAGGATTAAACCATGTTTGGTTGAACCAGTCAACACTGAGTAAGCATAGACTGAAATTCACTATAAAACAACAATTGAAAGCCAGGTATATTCAATTTTGGGCAAAGGAAAAGACAAAATACAGCCGTTTAGAGTTTTACAATGTCATCAAATCATCTGAATATCATATTGAATATTACTTGTTGACTGATATGGACAGTACGAAAAAACAAGCGCTATGTAAATTGCGTGTTAGCTCGCATGACTTAAATGTTGAGAAAGGTCGCTATGCAGGTATTCCACGAAATCAAAGATTTTGTATAGCATGTAATGAAATAGAAGACGAATTTCATTTTTTAGATAATTGTAGAATATTTTATGACTTAAGAACAAAACTAAAGATACAAGTAGAACAGATGCAAGATCTAACGGATGACCCAGGAAGAAGAATATTTTGTGCCAGTGACTTCAACCAAGTACTCTATTAAACTCCAGGGAACACCAACAGATATTAGCCAGCTTTGTTTTTGAGGCATTCAAAGCCAGGCGAAATTGATAATCGAAGAACTTTTTTTTTTCCTCTTTTTTGTTGTAGTCGTTGTTGTTTTGTGCCAAATATCTTTCAAAGGTGACGGCAATAAAGAATTGTTCTTGTTCTTGTTCTTGTTCATACACACACACACACACACACACCACACACACACACACAACACACACACACGCACGCACGCACAAAAACACACACACACACACACACACACACACACACACATACGTGCACAGTGCACACCACACACACACCACACACACACACACACACACACACACACACACACACACACACGCGCGCGCACATACACACACACACACACACACACACACACACACACACACACACATTCACACAATACACACGCACACACACACACTGAGTAGTTGACACACACTGACATTCATAAGTCACATGAAGTTAGAGATTCTCTCTTTCTCTCTCTCTCTCTCTCTGTCTCTCTGTCTCTCTGTCTCTGTCTGTCTGTCTGTCTGTCTGTCTCTCTCTCTCTCTCTCTCTCTCTCTCTCTCTCTCTCTCAACACACACACCACACACACACACACACACACACCACACACACACACACACACACACGTGCGCGTGCGCGCGCTTTCTCTGTGTCTCTCTGTCTCTGTCTCTGTCTGTCTGTCTGTCTGTCTGTCTGTCTGTCTCTCTCTCTCTCTCTCTCTCTCCTCTCTCTCTCTCTCTCTCACACACACACACAACACACACACACACACACACACACACACACACACACACACACACACATCTTGTTCCAATCTCTTGCCATTCATGTGGCACACCACCACACAAAGTTTGACGCGACACCGACTTTCCGTTCGGAAGATATCCTTGGGACAGACAGGGAAAAGGTCATGACCTTGACCTTGAATATTGTTGTTCGGATCTCTTGCCATTCATGTGGAACACCACCACACAAAATTTGAAGAGTCTACGATCTTGATCGGTTTACAATATTTGGATGCACCATAAGCCAAATCACCTCCATGCTAAGTTTCAACATCCTATGTTTTCCAGTGCTCGAGATATGGCTAAAAATAGGTTTTCAGGTTTCAAAGTCATTCGCCAAGGTCATGACCTTGACCTTGAGATATTTGTTTTGTCCAACCTCGGACAAAACGGCCGGGTCGGACGAAACGGTCGGACAAAACGGCCGGCTACAGGCAGTCTTTTTCTTAGATATCTAAACAGCATGCACTCAGTAGATGTCACGAGTTTGTCGCGAGGCCTACGACGTTCGAACCCACCCAGGGTGGCGGAATTACTTATTTGTTTATTGTCGTTGCTGTTGTCGTGTACCCGTCCCTTAGTGTGGCTTGTGGTGCGGTTGCACCTTGGTATAGTTCAGCTCAACTTCGGTTTGCTTTCTCTCTCTCTCTCTCTCTAATTCCACCGCCCGTGCTATTCATCCTGCAAGTTCACGGGTGCCGGTACCTTTCTCTCGAACTTTCTGTCTATCGGCCTCTTGCCTGTCTTTTTTACCTGTCGCACGTGCTTCGTTTTTTTTTTTAGTTTGAAGTATACTCACTCTGTGACGCAGCATGGCATGTTGGCCGCCATTGCTGAGGGAGGTTAGCTCTTCACTCGAGCGGAAGATGTCTCTGGGAGCGCCTGCTCCAGTCTCGTTCCTTACCGTATCATCGAGAGTACAGTCAGTACTTTCAATTCCTGCAGTCGGCCTGTAGGAGAGGGACATCGCTTCTTCTGTTTCCGCATCTTCGCCTCTGTCCTCTCGACTGGACAGAGGGTAGAGAGAGTCCTTTGACCCGCCTCTTCGGGGTCACCCACGGGTAGCTGGTAAGCATCAGGTTTCGTGGTCTGTTTGTTTTGGTTTGTTGTTGTTAGCCGCTTAGTCTTCGCTTTTGCGCAATTTTCTTTTGTTTTCGAAATTGTAAGAGAAATATTGTGTGAGACCTTTTCTCTGGTTAATTCCATCTTTAACCTGGCCATTCTAAATTATTTCCAAAATTCTTTCTCCTGTTTATGTGTCTGGTGATGCGGTAGTCGTGGGGAAGGGAGAGAACCTGGTGATTCAGGGTTGGAACTTGCTTGGTCTCGCTCGTCCGCCCCTGTCACATTCGCCGGACTTTTATCCTTCGGCCACCGTCTGTTTGTGTGTGCAAGAGAACGAGTTTTATGTTCACGAGCGTGCGTACGCATGATTTGTCGTTCGGATGCGTGGTTGGAAATTTGTGTTATTTTGAGATGTGTTTTATAAAATGTGACAGTTGTGCCATTGAATTATTATTTGCAAATGTGGTGGCAGTTATAAGCGATGGTCGCTGTGTTGATTTATTTCCTAAGGAAGGAAAACGTTAAGCGCGAGTGAGAGAAGGGTGAAGATAATTCATATTTGTTTTATAACCTGTTGATTTAATGCAGTCTTTTACCTGCATCGTGTGAGAAGACTTGATTCAATGGGTTTTCTGTGTGCGTTGAATACACTTCCCCTCGCCCATCATGCGAGTGGCTAAGACTTGACAGCAATGGTCAGATGGTACTGACGGCAGGGTTCCAGTACCCTTCTTCCTTCCTCCTTCCTTCTTCTTTCCCTCCTCTTCGACTCTCCTCCCAGCTACGTCCTCCCCCCCCTCCCGGGGGCTTCACCTGGAGCACGATCTGGATGGTGCCACGTACTGGTCGAGGCCACGTTCTGGTTGAGACCACGGACGGATGGTGCCACACGCTGATCGAGGCCACGCCTTGGTCGGGACCGAGGGCTGGTAGAGACGCCGCCGTCTTGACTGGCCGGCCTGGACCCCCGTCCAGGACCTCCATAACAGCTACGTCCCCCCCCCCCCCCCCCCCCCCCGGGACACGCTCTTCACTGCCCGCTTGGAAGTCGAGGGTGTCGGCTTTGAGCGACTCCCTGCGAGAACCAACCCGGCTCGGAGCACCTAGTGCGACAGGGTGCTCCCTGCGTACTCGACAGGGGCAGGGGTGTGCACGCACTCCATGGTGTTAAGAAGGGTCAATGCTGGAAATATTTCCTTATAATTGTGTATTTGTCATATGTGCTGGAATGCTGTAAGTGTGATCATGTGCGTCGTATGGCGAAATACTTATTTATAATCGTGCATGTTGTGGGTGCGGAGTGCTTGATTGTGATTGTGCATGTTGTGCGCGTTGGAGCGCTTGATCGTGATTGTGCATGTTGTGTGCGTTGGAGTGCTTGATCGTGATTGTGCATGTTGTGTGCGTTGGAGTGCTTTATTGTGATCGTGCATGGTGCGTGTGTTGGAATGTTTATTTTGCTGGTGTGAATAAATGGGGTGTTGTATTGTAATCTTATTGTGTGGTCTCTTGCGGAGCGTGTGAGGTCAGTCACTCCCTTCACTCCCACCTAGACCGATCCTGTCAGGGCAGACCTCCAGGGGTCGGTCGTGACAATTGTGGGGCTCGTCCGGGATGTGAAGGGCTCTGGCTGTCTCTCTCTCGTTTCGCAGAGTACCCGTTTAGTGTTGTCTGTTTTGTATATGTTTAGTCAGTTCGTCGTGTTTGTTCGTGGGTGGTTGGCTGGGTGACTCTAGAGTGAAGGGAGTCTTTTTGGTGGCCTGAGGGAACATCCGGCGTGACTCGGGGGTCGAGGTGAGACCAAGAGGAATCGACCGCTTCCAGACCTCCCTCCGCCGGGTACCTCACGCAGGTACGGCCGTAAGTCTTGCCCTTCTGTTGCCGCTCAGTCTTCCATTCCTGTTTTTGTATTTAGCCAGTTCTTGTTTTTTTTTCTCTACCAGGTTGTTGAGTACAGGGGTGCATCGGACGCTCGTGTTTTTTTTTTTTTTCCCTCTCTCCGGATTCCGTCTGCTAGGTTTTTGTTTTGTTTTTTTTCCGGCCAGCCCCACCGCACTGTTGCTCGTGCTGTAAGCGCGGTGTTGCCAGAGTGGGGGCAGCCGGACATAGTTTTTGTTTTGTTTTTTTTCGGTGAGCCCCACCGCACTGTTGCTCGTGCTGTAGAGCGCGGTGTTGCCAGAGTGGAGCAGCCGGAACTTGTCCGCACACACGCACACACACACATACACACATATACACACGCCCCTAAATATTTGTTTTTTTTTTCTAGTGGAATTGTTTTTCCCCTGTATTTGGAAAGCTGTAGGATATTGTTGTCATGGCGACGTCCGCGCTGGTGGTATGGCGACGCGGGCGTCGAAGAAGAAGGGTATTCAAAATGTTACTGTAGTCCCTACTATTAGTACCAGCACTTCGACTACGGTAACTTCTACCTATTCCAGTGCTGTAGCAGGTAGTCCAGTGAGTACTTTTACTACCTCTTCGCTGGGGTCTCCCTGTCGAGACCCCGACTGGCACTTCCGCTCGAAGCGTCAGAGTATAGCGAAGCAACTGTGGGCTTCTGTTGAGTCGCAGAGACCGAAACCTTCTCCTTTCCAGGCTTCCCCTCGTAAGGGCATGCCCCAGAAGACTTTTCCTTTTGGGAAAGTCGAGACCCAAGGGACGGGTCAGACGGATCATCCTCCCGGGTCGGGAGTGGTGAACCCCGCTCAGGATATCACCTCTGTCCTTCTGTTTCTGGAGCGGCAGCGTAGGGAAGAGCGCAGAGAAGAGGTTGCTAGGCAGGAAGCTCTGCGTAGGGAAGAGGCAAGGCTCCGTAGGGAAGAGCTGGACAGGATGGAGGCTCTGCGCCGAGAGGAGACTGACAGACAGGAGATTATGCATAGGGAGGAGGCTGCCAGACAGGAGGCTCAGCGTAGGGAGGAGGCTGCTAGACAGGAGGCTCAGCGTAGGGAGGAGGCTGCCCTCCGTCGGGAAGAGTTGGATCAACGTAGAGAGGAGGCTGCCAGACAGGAGGCTCTGCGCAGGGAAGAGATGGAACAACTTCTTTCGCAGGCTCCCGCATCTGTAAACCAGGGGTTAATCACCAGGCAGGTGATAGAGTTAGAGGCCCAAAGTTAAAGCTTCCAGAGTTCAGACCTAGTGAGGACATTGATATGTTCTTAGAGCATTTCGACAAGGTTGCTTGTTCATACCAATTGTCTGAGGAGCAAAAGCTATGCACCTTTTTTCTGGATTATCTGGTGCTGCAAGGGAGTGTGTGCTCACTCTAAATGAAGGTGCGTCTTATGCAGACATGCAGTTGGCTCTGCGTAAGCGTTTCCACCTTACCCCAGAGACCTACAGGAGGAAGTTTAGGTCCATGAAGAAGAATAATGATGAGACCTTCGTGCAGTTTGGTGATAGCTGCGCAAAACGCTAGGGTACTGGCGTCAGTTAGCTAAGTTGGAGCTGGAGGATCTGATCCTCATTGAACAGCTCACCAACACTGTGTCCCCAGAGTTGAGGATCCGGATAGGCGAGACAGCACCTCAGGATTTCGCGGCTGCGATTCACACAGCTGAGGTGTTTGCTGAAGCTCGTAGGGCTTATGGGCATCGCCCAGATACGAAAGGAAGCCCTCCACAGGATTTGGTAGCAATAAGGTGCCGACAACTGCTAGTGTGGGGAACAAGGCAGGCAGTTCATCGGGATTTCAGCGCCCCGACTGTGTTTTCTTTGTGGTCGTCCTGGCCACATCAGGAAAGATTGCCTAGAGCCGCTGGTAGTCATGGGGCTAGTCCTCTCCAGCATCCTCGCGCCTCGGCTAACGTGGGTTCCATCCAGCTTCTGGTGGTACAGAGTGTCCAGTGTTTCTTTCTGTTGTTGGTTCCTCCTTGGTCGACACCATCAGGGATTCAGGAGCATCAACACTCTTTGTGGATAAGGATTTAGTTTCCCCTAAGGCCCGGCGGGGCGCTAGTTATGATGTGTGCGGGTTGGAGGCTGGTTTTACCTCCACCCGTCCTTCTGTACTTATTTCTATTTCCACCCCCTACTTCTGTGGCGAAGTATGGGCCATCGCGGTGGAGCGACCTCTGTATTCCCTTATCATAGGGAATACTGTCACCTTTGCTGACGGACGCAGTCAGTCCGTGTCTACGGATCTGCCCGTACAGGCGTGTGTGGGAGTCACCACACGCGCCAAAGCTAAGGAGCAGGAACAGGAATTGCGTCCCGTTCTTCAGCCGATCTCTGACGAGGTTCTTGCTAGGGCCGATCCTGCTTCCATTGTTCGTCTTCAGGCCAGGGACTTGGATGTCCAACGCCTGCGACAACTGGTAGATCGTCCCGCTCAGTCTGCCCAACACGCCAAGGTGAGCTTCAAGCTCCACAAGGGGATCCTCTTTAGGGTTTCCACTCAGGCAGATCGTGTGGCCAAACAGCTTGTTGTCCCCCAAAGCTTGAGAGAGTCTGTTCTCCGGCAGGCCCACGATTCCCCCATGGCGGGTCATATGGGCTCCAAGCGGACTCTCGAGCGAGTTAGGCAGGATTTCTTCTGGCCAGGGATGAACTCACAGGTTAGACAGTACTGCCGCAGTTGCGATACCTGCCAACGGACAACGCCTAAGGGTCGCTTGAAGCGTGTTCCCCTAGGGTCAGTGCCACGGGTTGGGGAGCCATTCAGCAAGGTTGGGGTCGACCTGGTGAGACCCATTAATCCTCCATCCGGTCGCGGTCACCGCTACACTTAGGTAGTGGTAGAATCTGCGAGTCGATACCCAGAGCTGTCCCGCTTAGGACTATCGATGCCCCTACTGTTGCTGAATCTCTCAGGCAGATTTGGACGCGCACAGGCGTGCCCAAGAAGTACGGCCGGAAGTTTGTACTGGAGAGCGATCATCATCCTCTCCAGTGCTTGGACCGGACCCGGCCAGTCAGTCATCGACTCATGAGTTAGGCAGTGGAGCTGCAGAGTCATGCGTTCACTTTCCGTCATATCAAGGGTTCCTGTAATACGGATGCTGACTATCTAGCCGAGCTCCGTAGTCAGCACGTTGGAAAGTCAGTCAGAGGGACACTCCCCCTCAACCAGGGTTATATCCCCTTTTGTCTCTGTATCAGGTGTAGTGACAGTTTTTCACTTCAGTGATGTTAACGGTAGTGAATCACCGATGGTTCGGATTGTTACTTTCATGGTTGGAGGGTTTGCTTAGTTGTTTGATAAATGTAGTATTATGTATTTCCCTGTGTGATTCTATCGTGGAATGTTTGTATTGGATTCATCGTACTCTGTCGATCACAGAGAGTTGGGTTCGGTCCCATTGTTGGGAAGTTGCACATGCGACAAGGTTCAAAGGAGCACTGTATCTCAGAGAAACAGATGCTTTTAGAAGGGGGTTTGTCACGAGTTTGTCGCGAGGCCTACGACGTTCGACCCACCCAGGGTGGCGGAATTACTTATTTGTTTATTGTCGTTGCTGTTGTCGTGTACCCGTCCCTTAGTGTGGCTTGTGGTGCGGTTGCACCTTGGTATAGTTCAGCTCAACTTCGGTTTGCTTTCTCTCTCTCTCTCTCTCTAATTCCACCGCCCGTGCTATTCATCCTGCAAGTTCACGGGTGGCCGGTACCTTTCTCTCGAACTTTCTGTCTATCGGCCTCTTGCCTGTCTTTTTAACCTGTCGCACGTGCTTCGTTTTTTTTTTTAGTTTGAAGTATACTCACTCTGTGACGCAGCATGGCATGTTGGCCGCCATTGCTGAGGGAGGTTAGCTCTTCACTCGAGCGGAAGATGTCTCTGGGAGCGCCTGCTCCAGTCTCGGTTCCTACCGTATCATCGAGAGTACAGTCAGTACTTTCAATTCCTGCAGTCGGCCTGTAGGAGAGGGACATCGCTTCTTCTGTTTCCGCATCTTCGCCTCTGTCCTCTCGACTGGACAGAGGGTAGAGAGAGTCCTTTGACCCGCCTCTTCGGGGTCACCCACGGGTAGCTGGTAAGCATCAGTTTTCGTGGTCTGTTTGTTTTGGTTTGTTGTTGTTAGCCGGCTTAGTCTTCGCTTTTGCGCAATTTTCTTTTGTTTTCGAAATTGTAAGAGAAATATTGTGTGAGACCTTTTCTCTGGTTAATTCCATCTTTAACCTGGCCATTCTAAATTATTTCCAAATTCTTTCTCCTGTTTATGTGTCTGGTGATGCGGTAGTCGGTGGGGAAGGGGAGAGAACCTGGTGATTCAGGGTTGGAACTTGCTTGGTCTCGCTCGTCCGCCCCTGTCACATTCGCCGGACTTTTATCCTTCGGCCACCGTCTGTTTGTGTGTGCAAGGAGAACGAGTTTTATGTTCACGAGCGTGCGTACGCATGATTTGTCGTTCGGATGCGTGGTTGGAAATTTGTGTTATTTTGAGATGTGTTTATAAAATGTGACAGTTGTGCCATTGAATTATTATTTGCAAATGTGGTGGCAGTTATTAAGCGATGGTCGCTGTGTTGATTTATTTTCCTAAGAAGGAAAACGTTAAGCGCGAGTGAGAGAAGGGTGAAGATAATTCATATTTGTTTATAACCTGTTGATTAATGCAGTCTTTTACCTGCATCGTGTGAGAAGACTTGATTCAATGGCTTTTCTGTGTGCGTTGAATACACTTCCCCTCGCCCATCATGCGAGTGGCTAAGACTTGACAGCAATGGTCAGATGGTACTGACGGCAGGGTTCCAGTACCCTTCTTCCTTCCTCCTTCCTTCTTCTTTCCCTCTCTCTTCGACTCTCCTCCCAGCTACGTCCTCCCCCCCCTCCCGGGGGCTTCACCTGGAGCACGATCTGGATGGTGCCACGTACTGGTCGAGGCCACGTTCTGGTTGAGACCACGGACGGGATGGTGCCACACGCTGATCGAGGCCACGCCTTGGTCGGGACCGAGGGCTGGTAGAGACGCCGCCGTCTTGACTGGCCGGCCTGGACCCCCGTCCAGGACCTCCAGTAACAGCTACGTCCCCCCCCCCCCCCCCCCCCCCCCCCCGGGACACGCTCTTCACTGCCCGCTTGGAAGTCGAGGGTGTCGGCTTTGAGCGACTCCCTGCGAGAACCAACCCGGCTCGGAGCACCTAGTGCGACAGGGTGCTCCCTGCGTACTCGACAGGGGCAGGGGTGTGCACGCACTCCATGGTGTTAAGAAGGGTCAATGCTGGAAATATTTCCTTATAATTGTGTATTTGTCATATGTGCTGGAATGCTGTAAGTGTGATCATGTGCGTCGTATGGCGAAATACTTATTTATAATCGTGCATGTTGTGGGTGCGGGAGTGCTTGATTGTGATTGTGCATGTTGTGCGCGTTGGAGCGCTTGATCGTGATTGTGCATGTTGTGTGCGTTGGAGTGCTTGATCGTGATTGTGCATGTTGTGTGCGTTGGAGTGCTTTATTGTGATCGTGCATGGTGCGTGTGTTGGAATGTTTATTTTGCTGGTGTGAATAAATGGGGTGTTGTATTGTAATCTTTATTGTGTGGTCTCTTGCGGAGCGTGTGGAGTCAGTCACTCCCTTCACTCCCACCTAGACCGATCCTGTCAGGGCAGACCTCCAGGGGTCGGTCGTGACAGTAGAAAAACTGCCTTTTAACTACCATTGTCTGAAATATTGTCACACGTAACTGGTCTGGTACTTAATATTGATATCACCTTGTCGGTCCATGTGTCTCAATTCTTATCACAAGAAGAAGAAACATCAAAACCAGACCATTTTCAACCCAGTTCAGTCCGTCGTCAGCAATATCCTCATTAGACTTCATCGTGTTCCATTGCATTGTTTCATTTTGCATCGTCTCAGTTTGGTTTTCTTTCTTTATTCCATTGCATTGTTTCATTTTGCATCGTCTCAGTTTGGTTTTCTTTCTTTTCTTTTTCAAATTTCCAGTGCTGCTGTGCAGTTTCTACGAGAAGTGGCACCCCGACAATGTAGACCTCACGAAGATCCAGAACTACAGTGAGACGGTCCATCCTTCTTTTTTTCCTTTTTTCTTTTTAGCGCCCTGTACTTCAAAAGCCTGATACATCGTTTAAGTTGTCCTTTTTTTCTCGCATAGTAGAAGAAACTCGTGGAGAGCGTGGCAGCAGAGAGTCCTCAGAAGAGAAGCCCCCTTCAAGCAAGTGTTTCGGCCCTTATCTCCTGACACTCTAGGGGGTTGGGCCACACCCGGTTCATGACTCCGGATGTCCCTCTGCTGCCCCTTTTTTTTCCCCATCTTGGACGAGCCATGGCTGGGATTCGAACCCATGACCCTCTGGACATGCTCATTTTCTACTTAATGACTCGCGCTTTAACCACTGAGCCACAGGGAACCTGATATTTGTAGGGAAATTAAGCCTTATGAAGTTCACTTTTGTTCCTCCTTGACCAGATCCAGCTTGAACACCTCTCTGCCGCTTCTGCCCATTGCTTCAGGCTCTGGTTTTTTTCCTCCCTGCAACTGAGAGCTGTTTCATGAGGCTGTATGCAGACGTTCCTACAAATCCCCTAGCTCCAATTTCTGCAGTGAGGACTTTGACCTGATAGCCTTCTCTCCTCAGGCTGTTTGCCAGATCAGCATACTTTTCAGTCTTGTAGATTTGAGTGCCTCCATTCTGTTCTCATATGGCACCGTGAGCTCGATCATGATCAGCTGCTTGGTTGACTTAGAGTGGACTACTATGTCTGGTCTCATGCCACTCTTGCTGATTATCTCTGGGTGACTCTTCCATTCTGGGAGGTCTGCAGTGCACTCCCAGTCATCTGCCCCATCCAGCAGACTCTGCCTGCATGTTTCGAGTGGCACTGTTGTTCTTGGCCATGATTTGCTGCCTCCTGCCGTGAAGAATGTTGCGGGTGCTTTTGGAGTCCTGATTCTCCCTTTTGTGGGTGTTGGTACTAGCCCAGACTACTTGTACAATTTCTTTGAGCACTTGGTTGTGCCTCCATGTGTACCTTCCTTGAGCCAGGGCTGCTTTACATGAGCTTAGAACATGCTCCACTGTTTGTTTTTCATGGCAGAGGGGGCATGCAGGATCGTCTGTTTTCCCCCACTTCACCAGGTTTGCATTGAGGGCAGAAGGTCATATGCAGATCTGAGAATGAAGCTGATCCTGAGAGGGGCCATGTGCCAAATGTCATTCCAAGTTAGACTTCTTTGGAGTGCATTATCCCACGTTGTCCATTGCCCTTGCTGGCTCTGCTGGACTGCTTTTTGGAGTCTTTTTTGGTCTTCTTCTTTTCTCATCTCCTGAATCAGCATGTCTCTTTTGGCTTTTCCTTTGGCCTTTGACCACCATTCAGTTTTGGTCACCCCAGTCCTTGTCTGTTGGTCTGTGTGTGTCCTGTTATTTCTCTGATCTTGAGACTTTCTTTTGCAGAATCCATCGCCTCTTGAACTTTCCATTTTCTGCCTGTCTTCAGCTGGGGCTTGATTGCTTCTACCACCTTGTCTCCTGAGTCCTCCAGCATGCTTTGAAGTCTGATCTCCCTGCTTTGTATTCCTCCAGGATGGATTTCAGTGGTAGTTTGAGCTTTGCTTGGCGACAGTACAGCGCGATGTCAGTCAGACAGGGTGGGACACCAAGCCATTTCCTTGTGAACTTGTTGATTTTGCTTCCATTGCCTCCACTGTGCTGGTGCAGATGTCGTATATCATCAGAGGCCATAGGAGCTTTGGTATCAGCATGAACTGCAGACACCAGACCTTGTATTTGCCAGGGAGCCCACACTGGTCAATGGTCTCCAAGCCTTCTTTCCGCCATCTGCTTGGTTTCTTTTGCTCTTTGTGTGTCTTTCAGCGTATCATCATACCATCTTCCAAGGCTCTTGACTGGTTCTTCTGTGACTGTTGGAATGGCCTGGTTGGCACACTGAAGACCACAGATTTGGCCACTTTTCCTTTCCTCAGTGAGAGACTCCGTGATTTCTTTGGCTTGAACGTCATTCTGGATGAGGCAACTATGTCGTCCAGCCTCTCCAGCACATGACGTGTCTCGTCTTCTCTGGATGAAATCACTGTAGTGTCATCCATGAAGGCCTTGAGAGGAGGCATCTTGTATCCATCGCCAAGGTCTGTTTGTCTCGCGTTGTTTGTTGCTGCTTTCAAGATGAGTTCCATTGCCAGCACGAACAGTATCGGGGATATTGCACAGCCCATTGCAATGCCCACTTCCAAGTTGATCCAATCAGTTGTGTACTCCTTGGTAGAGAACCGCATTGAGAAGCCATTGAAGTACTTCTTGAGCATGTCGCGGATGTTCTTTGGCACATGTACATCTCAAGAGCCAACTGTATCATCTCATGGGGCACAGATCCATATGCGTTTGCCAGATCAAGCCACACTACGTCCAGGTCTCTCTTTTCTGTTTTTGCTTTTTGGATTGCGTCCCAGATCATTGTGGCGTGTTCTACACAGCCAGCCACGCCTGGGATGCCACCTTTCTGGACTGACACATCCAAGTACTTGTTTTCCATCAGGTACTTGGTCAGCCTTGCTGCCATGACAGAGAAGAAGATTTTCCCTTCGACGTTCAGTAGTGATATTGGCCTGAACTGGCTGATGTCACTTGAGTTTTGCTCTTTGGGATGTACACACCATCTGCCGTCATCCACTGGTCGCTGATCTTCTGGTTTCTCCAAGCCGATCGCAGCAGCCTGTGGAGCCACTCCAGCACCTTGGGACATTTCTTGTAAAGCTGGTAAGGTATTCCGTTTGGCCCTGGTGATGATTTGGCTCTGGCTTTGTCGACCACCTTCTTGATTTCCTTTTTTCTTTTTTGTTTTTTAGCGCCCTGTACTTCAAAAGCCTGATACATCGTTTAAGTTGTCCTTTTTTTCTCGCATATGTTATAAGGAGTATTTGAGGAAATGAGTGCAGTTTCTACGAGAAACGGCACTCCGAACAATACAGACCTCACGAAGATCCAGAACTAGAGTGAGACGGTCCACCGTCTTTTTCTTTTTCTTTTTTGGTCTTTTTTTGTTGAGGAAATGAGTGGGGAGGGATGAGTGGGTGGGTGGAGCTTTTGTAATTCAGATTTACCTCTTGCTTTATTGATTTCTGTATGATTTTACGTGCGTGTGTAGTGTGTGACGTTCAAGTAGTATAATCGATGTAGTTGTGATGGTGAAGGTCTGGCGTGGCAAACTTGGAAACGTAAGTGATTGGAGTCCGTGTTCTGTTCCCGAGTTTTGTTTGGGGGCTCTCCCGATTGGTCTTGGGATTGAAGTGTGTGTATGTGTATGTGTCCATTTTGGTGCAGGTGACAGCTGGTTTTAGTTTGGCTGTGTGTAATGGAAGGATCTGGTATTGTTCTCTCTCTCTCTCTCTCTCTCTCTCTCTCTCCTCTCTCTCCTCTCCTCTCTCCTCCTCCTCTCTCTCTCTCTCTCTCTCTCCCTCTCTCTTTCTCTCTCTCTGTTTTGAGGCTCTATTCAAAGGCAGAAACACTCACGTGAAATCTCTCTCTCTCTCTCCTCTCTCTCTCTCTCTCTCTCTCTCTCTCTCTCTAGTTTTGTATTTTTAGGCTGTCTCCTGAGGCAGAAACGCTCACGTAAAATGTCATGAAAATCGCTAGCACTTTATAACTTGGCTGAGTACTTATGTGTGAGTTTTTTTCAATTCAATAAACTACTTCTAACGCTTTCTGGTGTGTTTGGTATGTTATTGTATGCAAAGTTCTGACGTGGTTTTTTTTTCACTCACTTGTCGCAACAGATCTCTCTTCAGCGTTTATTTCTGTCTTCGACGTCGTACTATTCAATGAATGTACATTTTGTCACATACTGAAGGAGAGGTCAACACCAGAATCAACAGAATTAGACAAAGGATTCCGAAGCCTAACAATGGCCCGCCGTTGTGGCAGTAAACCGTTTCAGATCCACCGTGTCTGAGGCACGGCATGACGGAAGGCGCAGCCCATCCCTCTTCTTCCCCTGCCTTCAAGTTAAGTTGCATACACTGAATCGGATATCCATTTACCGCTGGATGGACAGAGACGGTTTTCAAACGGTATTTTAAAAAATCTGACCCGACGAGTGGTTCGAATGAACGACCATCAGTTCCGCAGCTGTGCGCTCAAACCTTTTGCCTTCAGATCCCTATGTGAAATCATAGGTTTGTAACTAGCGTGTGAATTATGTTATCGAGAACATTATCGGCTTGCCAGTCTGCTTAGGTCGTCAGAGCTGAATGAACGCAACTGTTTGCGATGCAGTCCTTCCGTGCAACTGTGTTTATTAGCAACCACATGAGCCGAACAACTGGCGAGAGAAAAGAGGTTTCCGTAGGGTGTTCGATCGGCCACAGACACCAGAATCGATTTTTCTTTTTCTTCTACCTTGTCACATTCCCACCCCCCACACACCTGTCCGCACCTGTACATGATATTAATTTTGAAACAGAGACCGAGGGAGATGTCTTTCATGATGCTGGGAGTTTCCAATTCACTTTCAACACGGCGGTGTCACTTTCTCCGTGTACTCCGTCTACTCTACGCCACATATGCCAAGCTACCAGACTACTGTGCGTAGGATTTACAGCTGATTGGATAAATAAACAACTAGGATGAAAGGTGTGAAGACGAGGGACTCGTGGTACGATTGTGAATGCCAGACTTGTGCATTAGCTCAAAGCACCGGTCAGACTTTGAACATGCTCAGAAAATACATTGCCTGATGGTTGATGAACGGTAGCGACTTTTGGACGCAAGCTTTGGCCTTTAACAACAAAGATATTGCGTCCTCTGTCGATAGCCTTCGGGGGGGAGGATGCAACCTGCCACCTTCGCTGCACGC
>CM031596.1:49035977-49050977 GCA_018398815.1 Conus ventricosus
GTGTGAGTGTGAGAGAGAGAGAGAGAGAAGAGAGAGAGAGAGAGAGAGAGAGAGAGAGAGAAGAGGTGGTTCTTTCTCAATTAATGATTTAGCCCTTCCCTAACCTTCTCCTTCACGCCTGCAGATCCCTCCCAGATCACGCCCTCACCGGCACATTCTCCCGTGGCCGCCTCCACACCGGACTCCGCCCACACCACCCCGGCCCCTGACGGATCGCCAACGCCACCAGTCTCTCCTGCCAACACCCAGTCCCAGGGACCAACCACAGATTCTGGCACCGCGCGGTCAGGGTCCACCTCAGGACCCACACCGTCCCCCACAACGGCGCCAGAGCTCAGCGGCAGTTCAGCTACTTCGTCACCAGACGGTGGAAGTTCAGAGGCAACGACCTCGTCACCCACGGTCCTGACGTCCGCGACTGCTTCTTCCAAGACTTCCAGCGCTGTCACCTCCAGGACAACGACGGCACCGCACTCTGCAACTGGGTCCACGGTGGGTCCAACTGACACGCAGTCTCCGCCTTCTTCAGCTTCCACGGCGGCAGGGGCAGGTCAGTCACAGACTGGCGAAACTTCCACGAAGATGGCCGCAACGTCGGCATCGCCAGGCGGTAGTACCGCCTCGGCGTCTTCCACCCCCGCTCCTTCCTCCACCCCCTCCACCACAGACCAGTCAGAAGTGACGGGGACCAAGACCTCAAATGACGTCACAGGTCAAGTTTCGGTGAAGTCCACAACGTCCTCGGCATCTGCATTGCCCACCACTCTACCTTTGGCCACGTCTTCACCCAGCTCTGAGACGTCAACAGCTTCGTCTGCGACTCAAAACGGCATAACTTCAGACGACTCGCAGACGACCGAGAATGTGCCAAGTACGGAAGCACAGAGCAGTTCAAGCACGTCGAGTTCAGCTACAAAAGAAAGCACGTCCAGCCCTCAAGGACCTACCACAACAGCACAGGGAGTTCCCGTGTCGTCGTCCGTGGATGAAGGCTCACAACAGACCACCCAACCTGACACCTCTCCAACGACCCATCATCTGAACAACGTTTCAACCAGCACTGCACCACCACCACAAAGCTCTACTCCGTCGTCTCCGGTGGGAAGCCCTGCATCAACAGACGTGCCACAGAGTGAGTCAACAACAGGGGGAGACAATGCATCCCATACAGACACCATCCCATCATCAGGGGAGACAACAACTGAGTCCCCGTCCTCCTCCACCGCCACCACCATGAGAGCGACAACAGGAGAAGCATCGCCAACATCGAAGGAACCCACTCCAGAGGTGACGACTGGAAATACCTCATCAGTCACGACCCAGACCACCACACCAGTATCCGGGAAGCCCAACGACACATCATCACCATCTCCCTCCGTGCACACGACAGGCAGTGAAGTTTCAACTCCCTCTGAATCCTCATCTGTGTCTCCGTCGTCTTCGACTCCACTGACAACGTCCGGGTCATCAGCTGACTTACCCTCATCGACTACAGTCATAGAGACCACAGCGTCGTCATCACCTCATCCATCTAATCCTACCACTTCATCGGAGCCCCCTTCTTCCAGTTCTGGCCCAGACAGTGGTCATCCAACCTCCACAACAAACTCGAGCACGGAGAGCACCCCCGAATCAACAACAGAACACGGGGCAGGAAGCACACCAGAATCAACACCGAGTCCCACCACAGAAAGCGCTTCAGGATCTACGTCGAATTCTTCCACTGAAGAAGCTGGTCCGGGATCAACATCGAGCCCCACCACAGAGTCGAACCAAGGAACTGCCTCATCATCAGCAAGCCCTGCCACAGAAGGCCCGTCAACATCACTAGCGGGTTCCACCACAGGTAGTGACCAGGGGCCCTCAACGACTCCTGCCCCGGGAAGCAGCACGGAAACGCCTGCCGTGACGTCAGAAGGGGCGGAGAGCAGCAACAGCACGGGGTCGGAGGGGCAGAAGGAGGACCAGAAGGGGGGAGGGGGGTCCGGGCTGTCTGCAGGGGGGAAGGCGGCGCTGGGGGTGTGCCTGACCGTGCTAATCCTGGGAGCCATCGTCATCGGCGTTGTCGTCTACAGGAGGTGAGGTTGAAAGAGGCCTTTGATGTTGTTGTTGTTGTTGTTGTTGTTGTTGTTGTTGTTGTTGTTGTTGTTGTTGTTGTTCTTCTTCTCTTCTTCTTCTTCTTCTTCTTCTCTTCTTCTTCTTCTTCTTTCTTCTTCTTCTTCTTCTTCTTCTACTTCTTTCTTCTTCTTCTTCTTCTTCTTCTTCTTCTTCTTCTTCTCCTTGCGGCGGCTGCTGCTGCTGGCACTGAGACTCTCTCTGTCTCTGTCTCTGTCTCTGTCTCTCTCTCTCTCTCTCTCTCTCTCTCTCTCTCTCTCTCTCTCCTCTCTCTCTCTCTCTGTCTGTCTGATTGTCTGATAAGGCTTTTCAACCATAGTAAGTCTGAGACCATTGTCTGAGCTCTTTATAATATACTCTTTTTTTTCTTTCGTTGTTGTTGTTATTGTTGTTGGTATTTTGTCTTTTCTCTTTCTCGCTTCTTTCATCCCTTTCTTTTTTTCTTCTCTCTTCTTCCCTTGTCTCTGTTCATATAGATTTCAGATTCTTGTGCCACCCTTTCTTCTTTCTCAGTTCTTCCTTTCTGTCCTACATTCCTTCCTTCTTTCTTTCTTTTCTTTCTTTCTTTCTTTCTTTCTTTCTTTCTTACATTTCATCCTTGTTTCTTTCTTACATTTCTCCCTCTTCCTCTTTCTTGCATTCTTATCTTCCTTCTTTTTTGCATTCCACCTTTCCTTTTTTCTCATATTCTTCCCTTGTACTCCTCCCTTTCTTCTTTCTTTTTTCTTTCTTACACTCTTGTTTCTAGTGACCTGACATGGAGATGCACTGACCGACCTCAATGACCCCTGGCCTGTTTCTCGTGACCTTCCGTGGTGACGTATTGATTGACTGATCTCGATGACGCAGACCTGTTTCTCCTGACCTCTTGTGGTGACGTAATGATTGACCGACCTCAATGACCCCAGACCTGTTTCTTGTGACCTTCCGTGGTGACGTTTTGATTGACTGACCTCGATGACGCAGACGTGTTTCTCCTGACCTCCTGTGGTGACGTATTGATTGACTGACCTCGATGACGCAGACGTGTTTATCCTGACCTCCTGTGGTGACGAATTGATTGACTGACCTCGATGACGCAGACCTGTTTCTCCTGACCTCCTGTGGTGACGTATTGATTGACTGACCTCGATGACGCAGACCTGTTTCTCCTGACCTCCTGTGGTGACGTATTGATTGACTGACCTCGATGACGCAGACCTGTTTCTCCTGACCTCCTGTGGTGACGTATTGATTGACTGACCTCGATGACGCAGACCTGTTTCTCCTGACCTCCTGTGGTGACGTATTGATTGACTGACCTCGATGACGCAGACCTGTTTCTCCTGACCTCCTGTGGTGACGTATTGACTGACTGACCTCGATGACGCAGACCTGTTCCTCTTGACCTGCTGATGAATGGCTGAGGTGATTGATTGACCTGAAGAGCCAGACGTGTTTTTCGGCAGGCGATCTCACGCGAGCTGGAAGCTGCTGGACAACACAGTGCGCTACAAGCCCTGGTCCTACAGCAACAATAGCTACCAGGATGACGAGGTATGGTGACGTCACGGGTGATGGCCTGACGTCACGGGTGGTCACGACTGTTGATTAGTGCGCACTTTTTTTGTGTGACGCTTTGCTTGCTGGACTTTTTTTTTTTTTTTTTTTCTTGTGGGGGGGGGGGGGGGGAGGGGAAGGAGGGGATAAGTGTGTGTGTGTGTGTGTGTGTGTGTGTGTGTGTGTGTGTGTGTGTGTGTGTGTTTTGCTTGTTTCACCTGTTAATAAACGTTTTGGCAAGCTTGCTTTTTTTGTTACTGATGCATGTGTTTATTTGTTGGTTTATTTTTCCTTTTTTTTCTTTTTTTGGCTTCGTTTTATGTGTGCTAATCAGATCCACAAGCAGCAACTAACCACCATGTCCAAGCTGTTTATTTCTTTTTCTAGTTGGGTTTTTATATGTTGCCATGCATGGTACGAACGAAAAAAAAAATATGCCAATCATGTTACACAGAAGAACGACCACGACAACGACGATGATGACGACGATGATCATAATGATGATGACTACAGTGTTACTGATCACGACAAGTGCATTGAATTAACAATAACAAGTCTGTCGGCAGCCCGTTGCGCGCGCGCGTGCGTGCGTGCGTGCGTGCGTGCGTGTGTGCGTGTGTGTGTGTGTGTGTGTGTGTGTGTGTGTGTGTGTGTGTGTGTGTGTGCGTGCGCGCGCGAGCGCGTGTGTGCGTGCACGCATGTGTCCTGTGTGTGTATGCGCATGTGTATCTGACTTGAATTTCCAAACGATGGTTTGCTTTTTTTTTTAAATGCTGGCACTTTTTGCTTTTTCTGTCTTGTTTACCATTTCGTGTGTGTGTATGTGTGTGTGTGTGTGTGTGTGTGTGTTGTGTGTGTGTGTGATATGATGCGATGTGAGTATCCAAATGCGCATTCTGCCTCGGTGCACATGTACCTTGCATTGTATCTAATCGCAGTTGAAACCGTCGTAGCTTACCTTATTATCCCGATCCGCATATTACCCTGTGCCACGCGAACCTCTCATTTTATTTGATGGCATTTCAATCCGTCATAGCTTGTCTCATTTGCTTAATCCCTTATGATGTTCCCACTTTCATATCATAGTTGAATGCAGTTTTCGTTGAGTTTGACCTTTTCTTACCTGTTTCTCTCTGTTGGACACCGTGTGGTGATTCCCATGTTGCGGAACGGGTGGCTTCCTAGCAACGTACTAATAAGGCAACGTACTAATAAGGCTTATTTAGAGGTGGTGGACGTTAGCCGAGTTGTTGTATATCACATTTAAAAAAAGATTAGTTTCATGTAGAGATGATTTACAGAGAGAGTGACCGAGCGAGACAGACAGAGATGTGTGTGTGTGTGTGTGTGTGTGCGTGCGTGCGTGCGTGCGTGCGTGTGTGTATGTGTGTAAAAGAGAGAATGAGAGAGAGAGGGGGGGGTATGTATGTGTGTGAACGTGTGTGTGTGTATGTGTAAAGAAAGAGAGAGAGAGAGAGAGAGAGAGAGAGACCTGCTTTTTTTTACATAATTATTTGTGATTTTTATTCCTGCTGTTTCACAAAACGAGCAGTATGATATGTATTATTGAACGTTGACATTAAAAAGGAAAATAAATATCCATGAAAGTTAGAGGGGGAAAACACATACTTTAGTTCAAGACATTTTTCACAGAAAATGTATGCGAAACAAACTGAGCATTTTTGCAAGATGTCATATTGCTTGTCATATGTGTAGACTTCTGGTTATTGGCTTTGTCAGAACAAACAAACAAATCTCTATGTTGGAAAAAAAAAATCCTGGATTTATACTGGACAAGAGTAAAATCTAAATTTCTGTATGTTTGTCAAATTCCACTTGAATGACGGTCACAGCTTTGCATTTTACTGGCTGATTTTAATCAAAGCGAGTAGTCTTTGTACAATGCTTGAAGGAACCAAAGTTCGTGCAAGCAATGTTGAAAGAATACTCGCTCCGATTAAAACAAGCCAGTCTCTGTTCTGTGTAGGTTTATATAATTTTTATATTCAATTGCAAAAGAGAGAAAACAATATGTAGGATTTTTTTAAAATTAAAAGCCAGTGCTGCTTACTCCATCTGTTTGTTCTTACGGTGAACCAAGGGACTTAAGCTAGTGCTGTGCACTCAACCTGTTTGTTCTTACAGAGACTCAAGGGACTTAAGCCTGTGCTGTTTACTTATTTGTTCTTTATGGTGAATCAAGGGACTTAAGCCGGTGCTTTTTACTCCACTTTATCACCTAACGCACGTATAACCAAAAGACACGTAGATAAAACAAGGAAACTTTTTCTCCTTGCGTTGAAGCAACCACCCTTGCTCTCATACAGACAGAATAAAGTTTCTATTGAACATGCACAGATCAGTTTACGTGTACTCGGGCTATTGTATGTGATTTATATTTGACTTTGGGTTACAGTGTGCATTACTATCGCGTATTAACCTAATCACCTTTTCTTTCTATTTTCAGAGTCGCCTGTTAAACCTCGGGATGAGATAGTGGGTGTCTCTACTTCTCATTTCTTCTTCTGATCATTAATACTGGTATTATTTGACTTGAAGTAGACCTACCGTTGCGAGTGCATATTGATCTGTTTGGTAGGTTGGTTTTAAGCTACACTTATGTGGTGAAGAACATTATTTCATGATGTCGTATGTTTACGCAGTCTTGGTGTCTTTGAAGAACATGTCTTGTATGTATTTCTGAGTTGGGAGTGGAGTAGGGCGGGGATGGAGGGGGTGGGGCTACTGCATATTTGTATTTAGCTGATCGTGTGTTCTCCTTTTTTTTTTCTTTTTTTTTTTTTTTTGAAAATGAGGTAAAGAAGGGCGGAAGAATTGAAAAACGGGCTGGGTCAAGTTCGTGTTTGTGAGAGAACGGACCCGATCTTTGCTGAGGAGCAATTGTGCACGTGCGTGTCGTCACTGATGCAAGCGTGCCTGTGCTAGAGTGTGTATGTTGGTAAGGGGGGTTGGGAGGGGGTATCAACTACTTAAACCGCTATGATGATGTTGTCTTCTCTTTCCTCTCTCAAACTCTCATGTCTACTTTCACTCTTCATTTCAACCTTCTGCCTTCCTGTGTCTATTGTCTTTATCAACAGAAACCAACAAAAGGAAAGACAAACAAAAAACGAAGAAGAGAAAAAGGTCAAGGCGTGACTTTACTGACATAACCAAACAAGGCCTCACTGTCACTGTATCAGCTGCAGTTTGGTTACAACCCCGTCCGGCAATACGAGAGTGAGTGAGAATTACAGTTAATGTGTGAAGCTATTGGATGACGTTACTATTTATTGTGCAATGGTGGGGGGGGGGGGGGGGGGGGGGGGGGGGGGAGAGAAATAATAAGGCGTACATAATAAGAAACGATTTCCTTTCCGATCTTGAGCTTTTTTCACAGACAATTATCTTGTTTGTATTGGAGACTAAGGTAGATTTGGAAGTTTAAGCGGTGACAACATTGTTTCAACACTTTGCCTGTATTTCGCCCCTCTCTGTCCCTTTTACTAATACACATCAGCACATCTGTCGGTCCACGTGATTCACAGGAGATCCTCGCGAGTCGGTACGACAACAAAACGCTCGCTTTACACCTGTTGATTCAGGGCTGTACAACTTCTGATTCAGGGCTTTATGCCTGTTGATTCAGGGCTTTACACCTGTTGATTCAGGGCTTTAACACCTGTTGATTCAGGGCTGTACACTTGCTGATTTAGGGCTGTACACTTGCTGATTCAGGGCTGTACACTTGCTGATTTAGGGCTGTACACTTGCTGATTTAGGCTGTACACCTGTTGATTCAGGGATGTACACCTGCTGATTAAGGGCTGTGGGTGTCACTATACACAAAAGAAAGGTGGCTCCTGTCATGATGAACGCCAAACCTACACCCATACATTTATCAGTGGAATATTTGTTGGATGAAACTCTAGTGAGAGGGCTCGTCAGCAGACGTCTTCAGAGAAGAAGAACACCCCCATCCCCTCGGACATGTGTTCAGCCCTGAACTCCTCGCGCTGTTCCGAAGGCGGGCTGCATCCAGGTCATGACGCCCAGATGACCCTCTGCTGTCGGAATGTTCCCCTCTGTAACGCTGCCGGATTCGAACCTGCGCTTTCTGCATGGGTGGACTTCTCAAAGTGTCCCTGTCTATACAGATGTCTTTCCCACGTCGCCATTGGACGTTCTGTCCTAGGTCGGTGTCCAGGACGGGGGAAATCGTGATGGTATTGCTTAAGTGCACTAAGTTGATGTATTATTAGTCAGGCTTAACACACCAAGGTTATCTTTGCACTCATACACGCATATGCACACTCATGCACCCACCACAACATTCACCTCTCTCTGGGAATGGGATGTCACGCGTTCGTTTCTTTCCTAACACGACTGAGAACAAGAAATACAATTTTCTATGCTACTTATAATTAATCATGAACAATCATCACACACAATGAATAAACAACACATTAAAAGATCAATACTTCCTAATCCCGGGTTATAATAAAATGACTTCTTACCTGGCCAGGTTTTCACACACACAACCACGCTTTTCCACCACACCACGTTCTTTGAACAGTTTTTCAATCTTCTTCGCACTGCTTGATGGTCCCCGCCCTTGGTTGGATGGCTCCAGGTTTCAGGACTGGGTCTTCGTGGTCGTCTCTGGGATCTCGCGTAGAACTCTTCTTCTTCGTCTCTTTCACCCCCTCTGGTTCAATGTCATTTGTCTTTCTTCACCCACCTCTGGTTCAAACTTAGTTTCTTCTCTTCCGCTTGTCTTCAACCCTAAGACTTGGCTGTCTTTTCTATCTCCCAGCCCACTTTTCCCTTCGACCCTTCCTCTGTCCTGCCTCACTCCCTCTCCTCTCCTTCCCTGCCTTCTCTCTCCTCGTCTCTCCGAAAAGTGTTCTCCCTCAGTTTATATAGGGGGGGAACAAAGTTCCCTCGGCCATGCCTTTCCACGCTGCTTCTCAAGCCCAGTTCACAAGAAACCCTGAATTTTTCCACTCGCTACTTTCACCCCATCAGCATTTCACACACCCTCCCAAATTGATTAGCAAACACCATAGCCCGATGGAATCGAAAATTCCCGCGACTCGGTGGTCAGTTACACAGAATTTCTTAAGGAGGGTTCAAACAACTCACACACATTTCAGCCAGCTGACAATTGAACCAAACAGTGACCCCGGAAATTTCCATCCAAATGAATCAAGACTCTGCTCTTCACTGACTGTGTACACAAAACCTCAGGGGCCCGGCTTTAGCGCCACTGGGTCGTAGTGGTTAAAACCCTTCCCCTTTCGCCCAGGAGGTCGAATCTTCAGGTGTTGTTTGTCATCTGACCACTTCGGCGTGTGCGGTGGGTAAGGTCCCCTGGTTAATTGGTCAATTACCTATTTTTTATACCACGTACAATGTCCCTTTGTCTCCAAGCGTCAAATGCCCTTTTTGTGAGAGGTTTCACGCTCCTTGACAAATTCCCCCACTCAAAGACAATGCCCTGCATTGGCTAAAACTTAACATTCAAGGAGATGAAACTCATAATTTTCCCATTTAAACCAGTGCAATTCGGTCTCATAAGCCACTTACACCGGAGAACGCACGCAAGATTGTCTTGGGCAACAAAAAATTATAGAGAAAAATCAAACATAAAACACTATAAAAGAAATAATCAACATAAATCAGAATCTCCACCAGCTAAAAGCGTGTGGCCATATAACCTTATGTTTCACGGAAATTCTCTCCCCTTCTCTTCATACACGTGGCCTGAAACCCACCCACGTCACGCATACGCGACACTGCAAAAGACACACGCACCCACTACCTGACTTCTCGACCGCCATTTTATTTTGGCCAACTTTTGGTCAGACCAGTCTGATCCCCCTTTCTGTACACACACCTTGCCTACCCCGTGGCATGTGCTGCATTGTGAACAGAAACGCCTGATATCGCCAAGGATACCGAGCCAGTAGTACTCTCGCTTTCACTGCCTTTTGTGAGGCTTTTTAGGGGAATGGCCCGAGGCTGACGTCACATTTTTTTTCTGACATCACCGCCTTTCTGCGCTTCGTAGGCACAACGATCTGTCTTTTTTTGTCTTCCCCGAACTCAAGTGAGGGGAAATTCGGTAAAATACCCCATCCTTTATCTCAAATCCGATGGTGCCCTCCTTCACACCTTTCTCTGCCTGTGGTGAGCGAGCCTAAACAATTTTCTAAGCGAGTAATCGCCCTTTTGTTCTGCTTGTAAGTGAGTGGGGTTAGTCTCACCGGACACGCTCCAGTGCTTTCTGGAGTGTTTGACTGCCTGGGGCCTTTTCTCACGGGTCCCCTTTTCTCTGATTCGACACAGAAGTCAGCGTCGGGGTTTTTTCGTACCACTTTCTCCTTGGATGTTTCCGATTACCAAATCATACGGCGGCTCGGAACAGCAAGCCTGTACACTTCCACTATAAAATGGTGTATCAATGAACACCAGTGCCGTTTTGAATTCTGCTACTGTCCAATTATTTGTCTACCCTCTGTGTTTTACCTGTGAATTGTCCCTTCTCAACCAGGGACTCCTTCACCAAAACCCACCAGTGCACCCAGGTCTCTAATGACATGAACCACATTGTCACCTACTCTCCCTTTGTGCACATCCATGTTACGCTAAAATCTGTGAAACAAAACAGCACAATCCGAACAAAATAACACTGTCATCTTGTCATCTTTTTCTACCTGCCTCTCTTGGCCTGACCTCATTGCTGCTGCCTTCTGTGCCCTTAAATAACAATCCCTAGCCAAGGGTGCCCTGTCTTAATGCACAGAAAACAGGTACGCTCATTCCTAGCCACGTGGCTATTGGTTTCACCCTTGTTTGCTCACTTTGACGCTGTGGGCCACGGGTGTGTACTGCTGACTCATTGCGTGAGTCAGTGCTGCCTGCTTCCCCTGAATATGTTTCCCAGGCTTTCCTCTGGTTCAGGCAAATCAGCCTCGCTTCCGGTATGTCTCAGCTGTCTCAAGTACCTCAGCTATTGTGGTTGCACCTTTTCCTTAATGTGGATGGTGAGGCCCGTCCCCCAACCATCAAGTATCTGTCCTTCATCACCAGTGTCTTGAGGCCTTCAAAATCACTGTCTACTCCACTAAATTCTACCCATTTGTTGAAATAGTGGTCCAGTCTATCTCCGAACTGTTTTTAGGTCTCACCCCGTTCGATCCTCGCCTCGCGAAACTTACCCTAAAACCCTTTTTCAGTCAAATCTATGCCTTTAGTACTGCTTGTTTCACCTTGTCAAAATCTCTCTGATCACCTTTGGGTAAGGGGTGGAAACTGTGTGTAACGCACGACCTGTCAACAAGGGAGACAGGTTTATTGCCCAGTCATCTTCGGGCCAGCCCTCGTGCTCGGCAACCGATTCCAACCGACTGATATAGGCGTCGATCGAATCAGTTTCTTCTCTGAACAGTGGGATTTAAGTCTAGGTGCGCAACTTTGTCTGCGGCCTACTGACTCAGAACTGGGTCTATTCACTGCGATTTTCGACTTTTTTTTCCAACTCAATTTGTTTGGCTAAATCCCGATTCTGCTTCTGCCTTCGCCCTCTCTGCATCTGCTTTAGCTCTGGCAGCTGCACTCTCTGCATCTGCTTTTGCCTTTGATGCAGCGTTTCTGCTCTAGATTTCTTTTGACAGCCTCAAGGGCTCCTTTTTAACTTCCTTCTTTTAGCCCTTTCATCTCTCTCGTCTTCTGCTGAGATTCAATGAATCCACGCAGTTCATTCCTGTATATACCATTTCTTTCCCCAAACTTACTAGTTCCGCAATGGGAGTAAAACTTTCTTCACCATTTCTTTTTCTGATCTGTTTAGCACCACTAAAACAGTACGCTTATAGACCCGAAAAAGTTGGTACACAGTTTATCTACTAAACGGTACGAGTACACCCAAACCCAAAGGTTTGGTTCTAACACAAAGGAGCCTTAATCTTAAACCACAGCTTCTGTGAGAGTTAAGACTAGAACCTCGTTCTTCGTTCTCTGACCGACCTTTGGTTAATTTCAACCACCCTACACACGAGTCAATACTCCAAAATCAAAGAACTAAAGGAAATAATTAGAAGAGCTAATTAAATTGCCTTTAGTGGACGCTTCGCCCAGTACTACTCTAGTACTCACTTTTTTTCCCGCCTGAAACTAATTTGGGCCATGCAATCCTGGGGAGGCCGCCACTTTGTCCAGGACGGGGAAATCGTGATGGTATTGCTTAAGTGCACTAAGTTGATGTATTACTAGTCAGGCTAACACACCAAGGTTATCTTTGCATCATACACGCATATGCACACCATGCACCCCCCAAACATTCACCTCTCTCTGGGAATGGGATGTCACGCGTTCGTTTCTTTCCTAACACGACTGAGAACAAGAAATACAATTTCTATGCTACTTATAATAATCATGAACAATCAATCACACACAATGAATAAATCAAAAACATTTAAAAAAATCAATACTTCCTAATCCCGGGTTATAATAAATGACTTCTTACCTGGCCAGGTTTTCACACACACAACCACGCTTTCACACCACACCACAGTTCTTGAACAAGTTTCTTCAAGTCTTCTTTAGCCTGCTTGATGGTGACGCCCTTGGTTGACTGGCTCCAGGTTTCAGACTGGTCTTCGTGGTGTCTCTGGGATCTCGACGTAGAACTCTTCTCTTCGTTTTCTTTCACCCACTCTGGGTTCAATGTCAGTTTGTCTGTCTTCACCCACCTCTGGGCTTCAAACTTAGTTTTCTTCTCTTCCCGCTTGTCTTCACCCTAAGACTTGGGTGTCTCTTCTATCTCCCAGACCACGTTTCTCCGACCCTTCCTCTGTCTGCTCACTCCTCTCCTCTCTCTCTCCTCTGCCTTCTCTCTCCTCTCGCTCTCCCGACACGTTGGGTTTTCCCTCAGTTTATATAGGGAGGGAAACAAAGGGTTCCCCTTTTGGGCCATGCCTTTGTCCACGCTGCTTCTCAAGCCCCTAGTTCACAAATACCCTGAATTCTCCACTGCTACATTCCCACACATCAGCATTTACACACACCCCTACCTAATTGATTAGCAAACACACACTTAGCCCCAGATGGACATCGAAAATTCCCGCCGACTTCGGTGGTCAGTAACACAGTAATTATTTAAGGAGGGTTACTACAACCTCCACACACATTCAGCCAGCCTGACAATAGAACCAACACAGTGACCCACGGCAATACCATCCGAACGAATCCAAGACTCCCCGCTCTTCACTGACTGTGTACCAAGAACCCCAGCTGACCGAGCATTTAGCGCTCACTTTTGGGTCGTTTGTGGTTTACAACCCTTCCCCCTTTCGCCACCAGGCAGGTCCGAACTCTCTCCTAGGGGGTTTTTTGTCATCTGACCACTCCCGGGCCCGGGGCGGTGGGTAAGGTACCCTGGTTAATTGGTCAATTACCTATTTGTATACCACGTACAATGTCCCTTTGTCTCCAAGCGTCTAATGCCCTTTTGTGAGAGGTTTCACGCTCCTTTACAGTCCGGGAAGTTTAAAGCTTGGTGAAGGCGACGTTTTTCTCTTTTTCCTCGACCAGCGGGGCCTCTTTATCGCTGCATCGCCTTCAGGGTTTTAGTTCTCGTCTCACCCCAAATCGTTTAGCTGTTTCGTGAAATCATAGGCTGATTTAGGCCACGAAATAAACCTTTACTTCCAGCCTCTGTGGCTGGTCTGTGCTCGGGAAACCAGATTCCCCCAGGCTGCTGGCTGACTGACACATTCTCGATCTTTATAGAAGCTTGTTCTGTTCTGATGACATTGACAAAACGAGTTCAACCAGAAGCACTTGTTTGATGAATCTGAGTGGAGTATACAGTATCCGATCTCGTGCCACTCTTCCTGTTGATCTCTGGATGGTTTTTCCTATTCTGGAATGTCCGATTTTTACTCCCGGTCATTTAGCCTATTCCTGACTCCACGCTTTAGATGTCACAGCTGTTCCGACCATGATTTTTGGCCATCTGCCCTGTAGAATGTCGTTGCTGAGTTTCTGGTGGCGTGGCGTTTCCTCTGGTAGTGTTGATCGCATGTCCGATCTCCTGAAGCACTCGGTTAAGTCTCCATGCGGAGGCCTACCTTCCCTGGGTTGCGCGCATAGCATGAACTCAGGACATGTCACTGAAAGAAAACAGCAAACATGCCTCCACACATACATTGATGGAATCTTTCAAGTAATGACCAGCAAACCCTAAAACAATGAACTACGACGGTAGAGAGTCTTCGTAGGAAAGAAAATCTAACATAGACGAATACTTGAATGTAGCTCCGGGAGGGGGAGAGGGAGAGAGAGTGGGAGAGAGAGAGAGGGGGGGGGGGAGTCTTCGTATGAAAAGGTCTTGATTGGAATGTTTCATTGTACCACAGTTTGACACAGTATCTAATTATGCCATCCTGAAGGCAGCCTCTTCTTCTTCCTTTTCACCCTCCACCTGCTGCTCCTCCTCCCTCCCTCTCTCTCTCTCTCTCTCTCTCTCATCTCTCTCTCTCTCTCTCTCTCTCTCTCCTCTCTCTGTGTCCTCAATGTCAGAATATTGGTATCTGTTATCTGCTTCGATTTTGTTTAGTCGTGCTTTGTTCATTATCGTATGCTATTTGTGAATTTCCCCCTTCAAATGAGCTATGGCCTCTAAACAATGAAATCCCACCCTCCTCTCTCTGTCTCTGTCTCTGTCTCTCTCTGCTTTTTCTTCTTCCTCCTATTCTTCTGTCCCCCCCCCTCCCCCCCCCCCCCCCCTCCCTATCGACACCCTTATTCTCTGAATCGGTGACGACAACAGCAATAATCGTGTAGCGTGTAGTTGTGAAAGTGTGGTCTGATTCGCACCCGGTCAACTGTTTTACTTTGGGGAAATAAAAACCGAAAAGATCTTCCCAAAAACTAGTTGTGGGGAAGCTGATACGAATTTGGCGAATCAGCTGGGCCGACGAGATATTACTGTTCTTTGATGAATGTGACAGATTAAAAAAAAAAAGACAAAGTTTAAGCAGTTTAGTTCCAAATTCTTTTTTTTTTCTTTTTCTTTCTTGTTAAAATCCACTTCATTTTCCATACTAACAAAATAAGTATAGTCTAGGCGTCAAAAAAGGAAACAATGTCCGTGTTCAAAAATCATCTTCCCTCCCCCACTCCATCACCAACCGCCAAAAACAAAGCCACCAAAGAAAAACAGTATTGTCCTCTAATTGGTCGAGGTAGCCATCGGCTTTCATATTCTGCAGACGGGTGAGCTCCCCTGAAGATCTGACCACAGAGAAAACAACGCCATTATTTTTGGCATGCGTCCTT
>CM031596.1:49055977-49068477 GCA_018398815.1 Conus ventricosus
AACAGGATATATTACAAGACAATATAAGTGTAATACAACACACGGGAAGAAACAACGTAACACAGCACATAGTACACTACCACAATAAATACAATGCAGTGCAATACAATAAGATATAACGTAATATGGAGCAACACAATGAGAATGTTAAGATGTCAACCAGGAGAAAGTAGCGGGAATCTGTCACAACACACACACACACACACACACACACACACACACACACACACACACACACACACGCACGCACGCACGCACGCACGCACGCACGCACGCACGCACACACACACACACACACACACACACACACACACACACACATCCTCAAACCACAGACACTTTCTCAATACCGCAGAAATACCGCAGAAGTACAAATGGTATGACATGAAAGTTCTGGAACTGCGTCAGTAAAGAAAAGAAGAAGAGCATCTTGAACACTTAAAAGAGATTTCAACCTGGATTTTGCAGCGCTGAGGGACGGAGCAATCGATTTATAAGACTGTGAGGAAACCCAGCGAGGATTGCGTTGCACTAGCTCTGCACTAGACGTGTGATTGGCCGGAATTTGTGTAGCTTCAGTGCAAAGTAAGTGTGTAAAGGAGTAAGCGTTTGAGCATAATTTGCTGACAAGGTGCTCATCGTGTGTGCTTCATGTCGAGTGATATTGCTGAAATCCAGTGACTTTCGCAAACAGAAAAGGAGAAAGTGGGAATAAGGGTGGGGACAGAAAAGGGGAAAGACACGGAGTGTGTGTGTGTGGGTGTGTGTGGTGTGGGGGGGGGGGGGGGTGGGGGGGCGTTATGAATGGTGTTGGTGACGGTGGTGTAGTAGAGAATGGGGGAGGGGTAGTGAGGTTTGCTTTGTTTGTCGGTCTTCTCTTCAACCCCCCCCCCCCCCCCATCCCATACCTCCCTCTTCCTCTTTCCCTTCCCTTCCCAAGACGAACTAATCCAAAGCTGTTTCTTCCAACTCTGTACAGCCATACTCAAGTTTATCCCATCCCCAGCACCGACAATCCACTCGGAGCGTTCAGTACCAAGTCGCCACGAGGTAGCCGGCCACTGGAGACGCTGCACTGTTGCCGAGTCACTTCGCTGAACGACACGTTCAGTGGTGCCTGTTCCGTGCGAATAAACACAGGACACAGGACACCACCTCCCGAGCCCCTACTGACGACAGTAAATGCTTTGTCGCGGAGCCAGCATAGAAGAGCTTTCCCGTCTGGAGGGGCGCCATGACGTTCATCCAGCGACTGTCCCCCGGGAATTTGCCGAACCCGACGACCTTGACACCAAAGTCACTAAGGGCATGGCCATGAAGAAGGAACCGAAACTGGGATCACCACGAGAGCAGTGCTTGAAGGGCCGCAGAATTTGAGATTTCGTTTTTTGTTTGGTTGATTGTGTGTGTGTGTGTGTGTGTGTGGTGTGTGTGGTGTTTTTGTTTTTGTTCTTTTTGAGCAAAGACGCTATGTTTCAACCTGCGTCTGATGGTTTGTCTGTCTGTCTGTCTGTTAGCAAGATTACGGAAAACTACAAAGCAATTTCAAAAGGGAACTTGGCCAAGGACTGATCCATTCCATTTTGATGCAGATCCGGGTCAAAGTGCAAAATCGGAATTTAACAAAAAAAATTCTTTAAAGAAGACCGTCGGATTTGGGCGGAAATTTGCTCTCTCCCGGTCCTCCTCTAATTGTAAGAAACTTCACGGTTCGTCCAATCACGTTTCGCCCAACCTATTCGTTCTCTGCGTCATATGAGCGAGTGTTCCATTCCCCGATGTTTAAAATCTGAAAAATGCAACGTTACGTCCTGTGCTCTCCAGCAAGTATTTGGAGCGTTGGGAACAAATATGGAGTACGTGATAAGAAAATGACTCCTTTCTGACCCCTTAGCGACATTATCTTGTTTGCATCGAAGATAGGGTGAATTCAGAGGGACAGTGACCTGGGTGTGTAAACTGTCTCTTTGTTGTTCGCAAAACGTACAAATATCTGTGTCACGTCACGCGATTTACCGAATTTTGAACAGACCGTGCGAATGGGGATCAGGCCGATCGTACATGTGGATAGTTAAATGACTACAACAGAAAACTATCCGCTGACTATTCTAGCCTACCAATGGTTATTTGTTGTACATGATTAAAAAAAAAAAACAACTGCCTTTCGGATAGTTCTTTATGTGGCAAGTCTCATGGGAGTAATCCTCTCCTGGCAAAATGGTCGCTTCCGGTTGTCACTTAGCGGCGAATGGCGACATCGTGGATGCAGGATTCCTTGATGATTAAAATTCATAATTAACAGATCGTGCAATAAGACAGAGAGGGTAATTATGTCGATACATAGTGCATCAAAATCAAACCACAAAGAAATTTTGAAGTGCTGCTAGTGTGATTCAATCTCCCCAACTCCACACTCACTGCAGTATGGGAGTCGAAGACTTTATCTGCAACTCTACACTCACTGCAGTATGGGAGTCGAACACTTTATCTGCAACGCTCCAGCGCTACACTCACTGTAGTATGGGAGTCCTCACTTTACCCACAACGCGAATGAGGCTCTGGAAGGTTAGCACTAACTAACTTATAAGATTTAAAAGTATGCTAGCTGTAATAACTAGAAAGAGAACGATGAACAAAATGGACGTCATTGCAACAGCTTGTAAACAGAAGTCATAGAAACCACTTCTCACAACACACAAAACATGTCGGGAGTAGGCTACAAGCCTGAACAATACAATGACCCTCCCCCCCCCCCCCCCTCCCAGTGTCTACCCCATCCCACCCCACTTTGCACGGAAAAACCAACAACAGAAAATGCATCATCGCCAGCAAGATTTAAGTTTTTCAGTTACGTGGTAGAATGACCAACAAATTGACGTTGGGCCCTGAATAGAAGAAGAAGAAGAAGACGACGAATACTTTAAGGCTCCGGGACCCGATGGGCTAAACCAATGCTTTTGTCCAAGGCTGCAGATTTTCTTACCACCCAGTGGCCATGCTGTTCAGAAAACCCTTGAACGAAGGAAAAATCCCAGAAGACTGGCGGCTAGCACGGGCCACTCCTATCTTCAAGAAAGGCAACAAAATGCTAGCTAATAACTACAAGCCAGTTAGCCTTACATGCATCCTCTGTAAACTAATGGAAAAATTAATAAGAGAACAACTTGTCAAACACCTAGAAGAAAACAACCTTGTCAATGAGAAACAACATGGGTTTGCAAAGGGGAAGTCGTGCATCACCCAGCTTCTTGATGTCATGGACACATGGACTAAGGTCTTAGATGATGGAGGCTCAGTTGATGTTGTTTACATGGACCAGAAAGCGTTTGATAGCGTTCCACACAGACGACTTTTTCTGAAAGTTCAAGCTCATTGTATGAAAGGGAAGATATTACTCTGGATTCAAGACTTCCTAAACAACAGGCATCAGCGAGTTGTCGTCAATAGCGCACAGTCACAAGAGGCCAACGTCTCGAGTGGGATTCCCAGGGGAGTTTTTTTTGGACCTATTCTGTTTGTTTTGTATATCAACGATCTGCCGAATCTCATTCAAAACACTGTACACCTTTTTGCAGACGACACCAAGGTTTTCGCACGAAGTGACAATGAAAGAGCTACACATATCTTACAGGAAGACCTAAACAAATTGCAAAATTGGTCAAGACAATGGCTGTTGAAATTCCACCCTGAAAAATGCCATGTTCTAAAACTGGGGAACAAGAAGTCAGATGCTGTGTACTACATGATTGAGGTAAACATCAAGGGTGAGTCATGTACCACAACTCTATCTGAAAGTGATGTTGAGAAGGACCTTGGGGTTTTACATTGATAACAAATTGAATTTCAGAGAGCTTGTGGCCAAGGCAACTGCTAAAGCGAATAGAGTAGTTGGTATTATCCGTCGCTCCTTTGACTTCCTCACCGAAGACACTTTCCTACAACTGTACAAGTCTCTGGTACGACCAGTACTAGAGTACGGACATTCTGTCTGGCAACTCTACCACAAAACACTGTACCAGGATGTAGAGGATGTTCAGCGCCGAGCAACTAAACTTTTAGCATCGCTTAAAGATAAACCATACTCTGAGCGTCTCTCTACTCGTCAACTTCCAAGCCTGGCGCACAGAAGAAAAAGGGGTGACATGATAGACTTGTACAAGTTTATACATGACATTTACCGGAGTGATAAACCACGGTTTGAATTTTTCACCAACAGGGACAGCAGAGGACACTCCTTGAAATTATCCAAAGTTCATCACAGACTGAACATTAGGGGAAATTACTTCTCTCTTCGAGTGATTGATGTTTGGAATGGTCTTCCTGACTCTGTAGTAACAGCCCCTACAGTCAACATCTTCAAATTACGATTAGACACCCATTGGAAGGAACTGCCGACAAAATACAATCCAGAATGTTTGTCGACCTAGATAGTCTCAGTCTGTGACTCTCTTCCTTCCACACATGCGGAGGTTGTTTTTTTTTTTTTTTTTTTTTTTTTGGGGGGGGGGGGGGGGGGGCTAGATATTATATACTAGAACGGTGAACAGGCCTCTTAAAAGGCCTCAAACACCTAAATGTTCAAGTTCAAGTTCAAGTTCTAGAAGAAGAAAGTAATTTGACCGAAGAAGATTGAAATGGGCCACTTTCCATAAACCATTTACTAGTTGTCGTGCCAGCTCACGTGACAGAGGCGTCCGCCTTTTGGCTGATATACTGGTTAGGATAGAGGGGCGGGGCGGGTGGGGGGGGGGGGGGAGGGGGGGGAGAGGACGAGTTCTATTCAGAAAATAAGCACGCTATAAAGTATCTGTTTCATAGCAGGCCATTTTTCAAACTATCGTGTGCTAGGAGAGGAGTCGACAGGACAGGATAGTTGCTTGTTGTGCGTGTACGGAGATCTCTGCTCACTTGGTGTCAGACCTTCCTGTCTCTGTTATAATTCCAGTCTCTCTCTGTGTGTGTGTGTGTGTGTGTGTGTGTGTGTGTGTGTGTGTGTGTGTGTGTGTGTGTGTGTGTTAGAGTGTGTGGTGTGTGTGTGTGTGTGTGTGTGTGTGTGTGTGTGTGTGTGTGTGTGTGTGTGTGTGTGTGTGTGTGTGTGTGTGTGTGAGAGAGACAGACAGACAGACAGACAGACAGACACGATTAGTGGAAAGACGTTAAATTAATGACACACACACACACACACAGACAGACAGACAGACAGACAAACAGACAGACAAACAGACACAGAGAGAGAAGAGACAGACAGACAGACAGACAGACAGACAGACAAACAGACAGACAGAGAGTACCAAGGATTGCATTCAACTTCACTGCACCAGATTTGGAGCGACATGTGAGAGATGTGAGAATGAAGACAGGTTGGATGAATGAAATGTGATTGCCAGAATGTGATTGCCAGAGAGGGAAATGTTACTCGGCAATACTAATTTCAATGCCATGCGTATTCTTTGTTCATGTACTCCTTGGACAAGACAAGGTTTAAGCGATCTTGTCTCTGATTCCACTTTTGCGCGTCTAAAATCCATTGTTTTGATATAGATCTTGTTTGTATGGAAGGTGAGGTGGATTTTGAAGGCAAAAAAAAAAGGATCACTCAGAGACTGGTTTGTTTCAACTTTACCACGTTTTCATGTTACACAGTTTTTGCGCAGTACACTTTTTTGTGCAGTACGCAGTGGGCCTGTGTCCACACATCTGTACATACACACGAGTACACTCACCCACACACACACAAAATGATAATAATGGCACAACCGTAGTTAAGTAGGTACTCAAGGTCTGACCACCGCGTTGGGCTAATGCGTAGGTCTGACGTCTGCTAAGTCGTAGTCACAAGACCCTCTTCTTAAATTCTCTCATCTTAGTCATTCATTCAGTTATCTATCGGCAGTGTGGTCTCCAAACTTAGCGGATGTGGTGTAGCGTATAGGGACTAGTCTGCACGCTGTAACGGCTCCGTCATGAAACTCTAACTGAAAACTGGTAGTGTGCAGTGCGTGAAGCGTGCAGGAGCATGGTCTGCGAGCATCATTAACATAATTGATATTAGTGTTTGCCTTCAATGTATGCAAACAGTTAATTACATCACCTGACTTTGAAGGTTTTTTCTTTTCTTTCTTTTTCTTCTCCGCACCGCCCCCCCCCCCCCCCCCCCCCCCCCCCCCCTTTTTTTTTTTTTAAATAATTCTCACAAAAGTATTCTTTTGCTTTCAGAGTTATTAAAAATGGAATGAGTTCCTAGTACCTAGCACTGAGTTTACACCCCACGATCACAAACATTTTTTTTTAATCTGCTTGATAGTGGCCAAAACATTTACGTGTTTACTTCATTGCTTTGATTAAGGCAAATAGAACGTACTGTTCGTCTGTTACACGTTGCAGAACTTATTTGTTGTTTAGAATTGAACCCTTCCGATCTTGTGACTCGGCACGGTGGCCCAGTGGATAACACAGTGGTCTAGGGAGCAAAGAATCTTTCGGTCCCTGGAACCCAGGGGGTGGGGGGGGGGGGGGGGGGGGTGGGGGGGCAAGGAGCACTGCCCCACTCCGCCTGAAAATATTGTAGGGGGTGGGGGTGGGGGGGAGGTTGACTACCTTTCTCCTCCCCCACTCCCCAATGTTCAAAGCCAAAGAAAACTATGGATGGCAAGTCATGGCCGTCCCTCCCGCCCCTCCCATCCATAGTTTTTACGAGAATTTGGAAGATGAGGGACCGTCCTCCCCCCCCCCCCCTCCCCCCCCGCCCCCCTCCCCCCCCCCCCCCCCCCCCCCCGAAAAGTTTGGGAAATTGAAATTTTCGGGCATATCCTCATACCCACCCGACCGTCTGCTTGCAGGAAGATTGGGAGGAAGAGTCCAGACCCTCCACCCCTCCCACCACCATCCCACCCTCCAGCTCTTATGAAAAAAATATGATGACTTGGATGAGACAACAGAAATATAGGTAAGCAGCAAAAACATATTGTTGTCACTGCACTATGGCGACATGCCCTTCCAGGAAAGAGCAGCCTCAGTGTAATCAGAGTAGTCTGTGATGACCGTGAAGTTAGAGAATGTAATTTCAGTTTTAACACTAAAAGAACTTTCCATAAACCAAGAATTCCAATGAAGGTTCTCGTTGTGTATTGCAATCCAAGCAGAAACTGCGTGAAACAGAATTTTTACGGGTCGATTTAAATACTGTGAGATGACCATCAAACTCAATAACATAAACAATGGCCTCATTACAATGCATGCGTAATGTGATGAAATGTACGGCTATCTTCCAATATATCTAGCCCTCGTGTCCTCATGAGGTATGACGTAGCGATGACGATGGTGCGTAGCGACTGAGGTGGAGGCACTCAATGATTATGTCTGAGATGATGTGCGTACTGGTCAAGTAAGACGAAAGAAGAGAGAAGAAGAACAAGAACGGCAAGCGAACGAACCTTGCGAAATAGGAAACAAAAAGAGGGTACAGCGAACGAACCTTTGCGGAAAGGAAACAAAAAGAGGGACAAGCGAACGAACTTGGGGAAAAGGAAACAAAAAGAGGGGGACAAGCGAACGAACCTTTGCGGGAAAAGGAAACAAAAAGAGGGGGACCAAGCGAACGAACCTTTGCGGGGAAAAGGAAACAAAAAGAGGGGGACCAAGCGAACGAACCTTTGCGGGAAAAGGAAACAAAAAGAGGGGGACCAAGCGAACGAACCTTTGCGGGAAAAGGAAACAAAAAGAGGGGGACCAAGCGAACGAACCTTTGCGGGAAAAGGAAACAAAAAGAGGGAGACCAAGCGAACGAACCTTTGCGGGGAAAAGGAAACAAAAAGAGGGGGACCAAGCGAACAAATCTTTGCGGTGGGGGGAAAGAGATGATAAAAACTTTTAGGGAAAAAGGACATCATCTTAATGTGTTGTTTTTGTTGTTATCGTTTCTCCTGCGGCTGTTATTGTTGTTGTTGAGGAGGAGGAGTAGGAGGGGGAGGAGGGGGAGGAGGAGGAGAACAAATAAAAAGTATTTTTCAAATCATAGTGTATTGATCAAAACAGACAATGAAAAAAAGAAAGAGAAACTCAAAAATAAAAATAAAAAAAATGGGGGAGGGGGGGAGGGGGGGGGGTGGATAAGTGGGGAAAAAAGAAGAAATAGAATAAAAAAAAAGAAGCGAGAAAAAAGAAAAACAGCAACAGAGAGAGACAGACAGACAGACAGACAGAGACAAAGAGAGAGAGAGAGAGAGAGAGAGAGAGAGAGAGAGAGAGAGAGAGAGAGAGAGAGAGAGAGAGAGAGAGAGAGAGAGAGAGAGAAGAAGAGAGAGAGAGACAAGACAAGACAAGACAAAATTCTTTATTTACGAGGATAATAGATAAGCACTAACGTGCTTTTTTACATCCAGTCCTCGCCCTGAGTAGGGACTACAACATGCAGTGAAATCAATTAATGTAAGAAATCAAAGAAGCAAGCAAAGCGGTCATGTAATCATAGAGGAACATCAAATGAAAATAGAAGATAAATGAAAACAAAACAAAAAATAAGAATAATAATAAACAAAACAACAACAAAAAATAATAATAACAAAAAAAATAAAATAAAATAGAAATGAGAATAATAATAATGAAGAGGAAGGAGAGAGCGGGGGTAGGGAGTGAGGTGGGCTGGGGAAACATATGTAAGTGTACTACAACGTACAAGATTGGCATGTATGAAAACAGACAGTGAAGTGAATATGACAAAGTGCGTACATATTTTTGAACACACAAATACACGCACGTTTGCACGCATAGAGAGAGAGAGAGGAGAGAGAGAGAGGGAGAGGGAGAGAGAGAGAGAGAGAGAGAGAGAGAGAGAGAGAGAGAGAGAGAGAGAGAGAGAGAGAGAGAGCAAGGCACCACATGCATTCATTTTTCGCAAGGCATGAAAATACGTAGAACGTATTAAGCAAAGTGAGATGACATTGGGGGGGGGGGGGGAGAGAGAGAGAGAGAGAGAGAGAGAGAGAGAGAGAGAGAGAGAGAGAGAGAGACAGAGACAGAGACAGAGAGACAGAGGCTCATAGTAGACAATAGTAAAGTGATATATATGTATATAAAAAAGGCTGACCATAGTACGCCAGATTTTGTCCTGGAAACCAAGAGCCATTAGCTGTTGGTGGGGTGGAAAGAGGGGTCAAGGTACCCACCCAAAGACACGTATTTACCCCAACTAGTGAAAGCCGACAGCTCTTCCTACCAATCACAAAGAACGTCACTGAATTCAGCCATTCACGTGGCCCGACATAGATATGCATTTATAAATAAAACACAAAGGGGATTAAAACGAACAAACAAATAAAGACGAATTTTAACAATCCAAACTAAAATTAAGATTCTCTGCGTTTAAAATCTAATTCATCTGTAACAGAACCAAGATAAATCTTTTTAAGGGATAAATGTCAAAGACGAAATCTTTTAGAATTATGCTCAGTCATAATCCCCCCCTCCCCACCTCCTTCCCTCTTCCTTCCGTGCACCAAAAATAGTACCGTCCATTGATAGGTAGGAGGAGTTGTCGGTCTTTGTGCCCTCTCCCACCAAACCGCACAACGGGGGTAAGATTTAACACGTCACTGTCTACGTTCTCTGTTTGCTCAACTCTCCGTGACGATCGTTGCAAACTGAACAACTCTTGGCTCATCAGGCACAATAACGGGCATAAATTCCCCGCAAAGTATCCGCCATGCCAGAAACCACGAGTGACCATGTTAAATTATGGGTGCTAAGAGATGGGCGAACTTTGCACTCTGTTCAGGAAACCTTCTTCCCTGCTGTGTGCTCTGCCTGGTTTATGGTTGGGTCTGGTGTTGGGCGTGCAGGATTCTGTCGAAAGATGGGATTTAATCGGTTTTTGCCCTACCCTTTGAATTACCAGATAATACTCTTTCTGTCATCGTGTCTGTTCCTATCTTAGCTCTACTTCTCCTCACCCCTCTCCCGCCAACGCGCGCGCGCGCGCGCGCGCATGTGTGTGTGTGTGTGAATGTGTGTGTATATATGTGTGAGCGCGCGCGCGCTCTCGTGTGTGCGTAGGTGCGTGCGTGCGTGTGTGGAGTGCGTGTATGTATGTATGCGTTCCCTTCTTCTGTTTAATAAATTTTCACCTAGAAAACCAAAGACAAACAAACGAAAAAAAAAGGGGGGTGGTGGTGGAGAGAGGGGTATTTGGGGGTAAGAGGGAGGGGGGGGGGGGGGGCGCAAACACAGCCGAGGCGTGAGAGCATGTGCATATGCGCGTGTATATGCATATCGAGAGCGCGTGGGTGCGAGAGCGTGTACGTATTTCAACATTAATCTGACAATAGTGTAGCTGTAGACAGATTGTCAAAATACAAGCTGTTCACATTATGTCTGTTGTGTGTTTGTTAGTGTATCCAGGGTGGACCTTCCGGGAGTCATCTAGATAGGTACAGACATCCTGAATGGTGAGAATTACGATCGTTTCAAAAACCAATCAATGGTGAGAATGACAATCATTTCAGGAATCAATCAATGGTGAGAATACCGATCATTTCAAGAACCAATCAATGTGTGAGAATTACGATCAATTCAAGAACCAGTCAATGGTGAAAATTACGATCATTTTAAGAACCAGTTGATGGTGAGAATTTACGATCATTTAAAGAACCAGTTGATGGTGAGAATTACGATCATTTCAAGAACCAGTTAATGGTGAGAATTACGATTATTTCAAGAACCAATCAATAGTGAGAATACCGATCATATCAAGAACCAATTGATATTGAGAATACCGATCATATCAAGAACCAATTGATGGTGAGAATACCTATCATTTCAAGAACCAATCAATGATGGAATTACGATCATTTCAAGAACCAATTAATGGTGAGAATTACGATCATTTCAAGAACCAATCAATAGTGAGAATTACGATCATTTCAAGCACCAATTAATGGTGAGAATAACGATCGTTTCAAGAATCAATCGATAGTGAGAATTACGATCATTTCAAGAATCAATCAGTGGTGAGAATACCAATCATTTCAAGAACCAATTGTTGGTGAGAATACCGATCATTTCAAGAACCAATTGTTGGTGAGAATTACGATCATTTAAAGAACCGATCAATGGTGAGAATTACGATTTTTTCAAGAACCAATCGATGGTGAGAATTACGATCATTTCAAGAACCAGTCAATCATGAGAATTACGATCATTTCAAGGACCAGTTGATGGTGAGAATTATGATCATTTGAAGAACCAGTCGATGGTGAGAATTACGATCATTTCAAGAACCAGTTAATGGTGAGAATTACGATTATTTCAAGAACCAATCAATGGTGAGAATACCGATCATATCAAGAACCAATTGATATTGAGAATACCGATCATATCAAGAACCAATTGATGGTGAGAATACCTATCATTTCAAGAACCAATCAATGATGGAATTACGATCATTTCAAGAACCAATCAATGGTGAGAATTACGATCATTTCAAGAACCAATCAATAGTGAGAATTACGATCATTTCAAGCACCAATTAATGGTGAGAATAACGATCGTTTCAAGAATCAATCGATAGTGAGAATTACGATCATTTCAAGAATCAATCAGTGGTGAGAATACCAATCATTTCAAGAACCAATTGTTGGTGAGAATACCGATCATTTCAAGAACCAATTGTTGGTGAGAATTACGATCATTTAAAGAACCGATCAATGGTGAGAATTACGATTTTTTCAAGAACCAATCGATGGTGAGAATTACGATCATTTCAAAAACCAGTCAATCATGAGAATTACGATCATTTCAAGGACCAGTTGATGGTGAGAATTATGATCATTTGAAGAACCAGTCGATGGTGAGAATTACGATCATTTCAAGAACCAGTTGATGGTGATAATTATGATCATTTGAAGAACCAGTTGATGGTGAGAATTACGATCATTTCAAGAACCAGTCAATGGTGAGAATTACGATCATTTCAAGAACCAGTTGATGGTGATAATTATGATCAGTTCAAGAACCAGTTGATGGTGAGAATTACGATCATTTCAAGAACCAGTTGATGGTGATAATTATGATCATTTCAAGAACCAGTTGATGGTGAGAATTACGATCATTTCAAGAACCAGTTGATGGTGAGAATTACGATCATTTCAAGAACCAGTTGATGGTGATAATTATGATCATTTCAAGAACCAGTTGATGGTGAGAATTACGATCATTTCAAGAACCAGTTGATGGTGAGAATTATGATCATTTCAAGAACCAGTTGATGGTGAGAATTACGATCATTTCAAGAACCAGTTGATGGTGAGAATTACGATCATATCAAGAACCAGTTGATGGTGAGAATTATGATCATTTCAAGAACCAGTTGATGGTGAGAATTACGATCATATCAAGAACCAGTTGATGGTGAGAATTATGATCATTTCAAGAACCAGTTGATGGTGAGAATTACGATCATATCAAGAACCAGTTGATGGTGAGAATTACGATCATATCAAGAACCA
>CM031596.1:49073477-49078477 GCA_018398815.1 Conus ventricosus
CCCCCCAAGTCTGAAAGTGTGGTGAGCGTTTGGGTCTCTGGGCTGACTAGTCTATTAGGGAATGAAACGAGTAGAGAAACAGAGCCACAAATAAGAAGTGGGGATATCGCATGAAGAAGGGGGAAAAATGTTAGTAGCAATGATTATGAATGAGTTAAAAATACATTATGTAAAATAATAGACAGTATGCAAATAGACGAATGCGTTGATTTTAAACAATCAATAAATAAGAAAATAAATAAAAAAGGAAAAAAGGAAAATGGAATATCAAATAAAATTAACAATACTGATGGTAAAATTTTAAAGTTTGAAATAAATACATGAATCAGTGAAGAAAGAAAAAAAAACTAAGGTAAAGAAAAAAAGGATTGATCAATGAAAAAAAAAAAACGTTATTATGTCAGTTAAAGGAAGGGTTTAAAAATGCATTGATCAATGAAGTAAAACGGTGAAAATATGAAGTTAAGTGTTTTAGAGCTGCGGTGGGCGGTGTGTGTGTGTTGTGTGTGTGTGTGTGTGTGTGTGTGTGTGTGCGTGAGTGGGGTGCGTGCGTCGCGCGCGCGTTCGTGTGTGTGCGTGCAAGCGTGCGCGGGGCGCGCGCGCGCGAGTGTGTGTGTGTGTGTGTGGTTTTGTGTGTTTGCAGGGACAGGGGGACAACAGTTTATTTCTGGGTGGAAGATGCCCAGCGGGCAAAGGTCCCCAGTCTGACAATGATATAGAATTCCTACGAAGGCGCAGCGTTCAAAGTTTGGCTCAACGGCTGTCGGAGGGCTTTGAGTTCGATGCTCATACTTTATGTTGCGGATGACTGACATGCGAACTTGAGCGACTGGTTTGGGTCGGTGAAGGCGGGTGGCGGCCAGGTGTTCAGAGATGCATGTGTCAGGTGTGCGGGGTCTTGCTGAAAAGTTCGCAGTGCGCGGCGAACACAATGTTGTGGCTCTGGCGGGAGAATGTGCGTTTAATTTTGAATGAGCCCTCGGGGCCCTGTGAGACAGTGTGTGAGGAGAAGACAGAGTTTTGCGGTTGGCTCTGGAGCAAGGGTAGACACCGGGTGGCACTGGCGTCGCGCTGGTGTGGTGGTGTCTGTGTTGAGTTTCGTGCCAACAAGCAAGACTTTGTTCGCCCGACATGATCACCGCATTGACAACCGCCCGGTACCTTTGGTTTAAACGAATTTATTCCAGAAGTACACACAAAAGCAGCAACAACATTAAGACGAGTACAACAAGCAAAATGCTTATACACGGTACTCACTGAATATAAAAACAATGGATTGGCTGCAAAAAACTGAACATGAACGTTTGCATTCAAGAAATAATCTGAAAACAAATAATAACCTGAAACAAGTTTTTAGGGAGGGAAGAGCAGAGCAAGGAAAAGGAAAATCCAACACCGAGGCAAAACAATCAGTTAGAACAAACTATCTGTGCCAGGGCAGGCAGAAGGCCAAAGGCCTCTTTTAAGACTGTAATATATTTGAGACTTTAAGTCACTAAGTAGGTAAGCTCATTGGAAGCAGACTATACACTAGTGTAGCAGATGAGGGGGAAAGAATGCTGAACATATGGTGAAAAAGTCACATCATTAATGAGATGAAGGAAATTTATTACCGGATAAATCTGTTAGACATGCGAATAAAATCACCAATTGTAATTAATATTGCAGAGTTTTCAGTGCAGGTTTTGTCTTGGTCACCACATAACAAAATTCTGGCATCTGCTTTTATGTCAGTAGGTAGTAACGCTATTGTCTGAGTTCGAGCTAACTGGAAGAGTGGGCAGTGCAACAAAAAGTGATTAGCGTCTTCAACAGGATAACCACAGTTACATGCTGCACTGTTTGACAGGTGTCGTTTAAATAAGTCACTGTTCAAGTCACTCATTTCCAGTCTCAGTTTGCAAATTATTATTTCTGATTGTCTGTCTTGCAAATAATAATAAGAAGGAACAACTGTATCTGTATTACTAAGGTAACGCTTAACAAAACTAAGAGAATCAGACTGCTTAATGTTATCAGGAAGACTGTTCCAAAGAACAGTAGTGGAAGGAAAGAATGATAATTTATACAGTTCCAATCTGCACCTTGGTACTTGTCTTTCCTGGGGATTTCGTCTGTGATAAGGATTGATTGAAGCAACTAGAGGAGGAAGACGTTCAACTAAATACAATGGCACTGTGCCATTAACAATTTTGAAATACAATATGAGTTTATGACGACGACGTCTTTCTTTAAGGGACGTTAGTCCTGATTCATTATATAGTTTATGATGATTAGTACCACGAACTGAACCAGTGATTGTCCTAATAGCATCCAAATTGAGGTTTTCAAGATCTTCGCTTTGTTTATTCGTACAGTTGTCCCAAATAACATCTGAGAAGTCAAAATGAGGTAGAATAAATGATTTATACATAGTAAGAAGAGATTTACGACTCAGTCTGTACTTGTATGACCGGAGACATGCAATAAGGACACGGCACTTGGATAAAATAGATTTAATATGGAGGTCCCATTTACAGTTGCTTTGTATCATTACACCTAGATGCTTATGGGAGTCTGATTCCTGTAATATCACATCACTAAATTTCAAGGGCTGTGTTTGGGGTACTGTGTGATTGGAAATGGTTAATAATTTAGTTTTGGATTGGTTGAATTCTACTTTCCAAGCAGAAGCCCACTTTCTTATCTTGTCAAGATCTGAGTTTAAAATTTCTGTCCTTAGTTGGGTGTTATCTAACGCCAGATATATGCTAGTATCATCTGCAAATAATTTGATCATCGATTCAATATCATGTGCAATGTCATTTATGTAGACAAGGAATAGAAGTGGTCCAAGAACAGAACCTTGCGGAACACCTGCTGATATTGGAAGATAGGACGATTTACTCCCTTTTAGAACAACAGCCTGGGACCGATCTCTTAGATAGTCAGTAAACCATTCAAGAAGTTGTCCACGGATACCCAAAGCAGATAGTTTATGTAATAATGCTTGGTGCCACACTTTATCGAAAGCTTTAGATATGTCAAAAAAATTGCTTGTGCAGTTGTTTTAGCTTCTAAAAATTTGCAAAAGTCATCATATATACTCAAAAGTTGAAAGACAGTCGAGTCATGTGGAATAAACCCAGACTGAGCAGTTGCTAAAAGATTGCTATCTGTGAGGTATTTGAAAACATGTTTTGAACACATTTCTCCAGCACTTTGCCTACACAGCTCAAGAGCGAAATGGGCGGTAATTTCCACACTTGTTTCTGTCTCCTTTTTTGAATATTGGAGTTACATGGGCTAGTTTCCATATGGATGGAAACCTACATTCTGTTAATGAACGGTTTAAACAAAAAAGTCAATGGTTCACAGATAACATCTGCAGCAGCTACTAACACTTTGTTATGGACTAAATCAGGCCCTACTGCTTTTTTACAGTCAAGACTCTTCAATATTTCCAATACTATATTTGTAGAAAGAGTCAATTGATCTATGAACCCGTTGAGTTCATTTAATCCAGGAATCTCAGCTCCACCATCCACCGAACACTGCGCAGCAAAGTATGTATTGAATACAGTTGCTTTATCTTTCATGGAGTAGTAAATTACACCATTTTCTTCTATTTTCTTTCTTCCATTTTCTTCTACCTTTCACACCTCGAATGCTCATCTCCAAACACCTCGCTGACATCCGCCACCACTGATCAAACCAGATTTTTTTGTTGTTCACTCTATCTTTCTCTTTATTTAGTTACCCATTAATGTCGAGATTAAGGGATTATGATCATTAATATTTGGGGATTAATGTCTTGTATCTGCTTTCTTTCTATTTTTATGTTTCATTTATTTATCTCTTTATTTATTTGTTTATATATCTTCTTTTTTTTTGTCTCTGTCTATTCATGGCACGTTTTTTACTCGTTTATTTCTCTCTGTTTATCTTTTTTTTTTTAGTCTACATTTATTTGTCTATTCAGTTAATCGTTCATTTACTTTCAATGTCACAAATGTTCGTCTTCACTCACTAGCCGCCGCAGTGCGGTGGTTTGCATAGGGAATCGCGGGCTCAGAGGCCGTGGGTTCGTTTCCATCAGAGCCATTTATTTGTGGCATTTTTCGGCCCCGACCGGCTCCTACGCAGAGCTGATTTGGCTGTGGACTCAGTAGGGGAGACTGGCACCACACAGCCGAGTCTCATCCACATAATGCATTCGTCTCTGAGATTGTTGCAATAATTTCCTTACCAACACTGCAGGTGTCTGTATCTCTCGGGTCTGGTTGACACCGGGATATGTTATGAAAGTAAGCGCAGAGCATACAGCCGTGTCAGGCAGTCTCAGACCGAAATGGAACTGAACAGCATCATCTTCTTCACCCTCACCCTCAACGATCAACATAAACAAAAGGTCTTAACGTTGCCCCGTTCTCACGGTGACCTCAATTTCAGTTACCTCTCCCGTCTACGCCTTTGACGAGTTCGTATCAACGTCGCCAGTATCGGCGAGTTCATGGTGACTGTCGCTGGACGGACATGGTGGCATCTTCCGGAAAGGACGCTAACTCACGCCGGCTTTGGGACTAAGAAATTATTGTTGTGACAAGGGGGCTTAATTTGTGGTGTCCTGCGTAAACTGGCTCGGGACAGGTACCACCGCACAGCATCGAAATGACTTGGCAACAGTGCAGTGTCTCTCCCGGTGGGTTGCCTCATGGCGACTTGATATTGACTGCTCCCTGTGGATTGCCAGTAAGGGGGGTTGTAATATAATGGGGTTTTGGATGGAAGTCCCCCATCCAAAACTCCGCAAAAGGAACTCCTTTTGAAACACAGCTTCTTGCTAACAAATACTAAGGTCGGATGCCCTTTATACATGTGTCAGACTGCATGTACATAGGGCATTGAAACAGAACACGAAGGTGTTTTCTAATTAAATTCACATTGATCCATGACGGAAAGAGAATAAAACGAGAGGAAACCATGTCTGAAGGCAAGAGAGCAGTAGTTCTTCCTCCTTA
>CM031596.1:49080977-49083477 GCA_018398815.1 Conus ventricosus
AAAGACGCCTTCTGCCGTTTACTCCGTCATCATGTAGCTTGCGTTTATGGCAGTCTGTTAGCTTCAGTAGGTTGAAAACTTCCGTCAAATAACGATAATTTCTCATCATCACCATAGAGAAACGTTAATCATGACGTTGAATGTGTAGTTTTCTCGCGTAAAAATATTATTTCCCCAGTTTCCGCGCTGTTGAAATATCAAACTGTGAATCTGAATAAAGAAAGCTTACTTATGACTTTTATGAAGCCGTAAACAGTGTAAAATGATAATTATGTCAGTTACTTCTAGCCATGTGTGCCTTTAAACAGCATTCCGTGCAACGGTACTAGTGACAACAGTCCTCACAGATGTGACCTGCTATCGTGAGCAGCATACGCGATGACATGTTTTCATGAGATACAATAATAATTTCATCTGTTGTGATTACTGTTTTCATGATGATAACATTTTACTCTTCATATCAGCCTCCCCTCCCCCCCTCCCCATCCCATATAAATAAATGAGATAAGAAAGAAAGAAAACGAGTAATTGTAGAAACGTCGATAACTACAAGTGTAAATTTTGTAATTCATTGCTGTTTTCTTGAAGACAATTACTGTTTTCACGAAGCAAGTGGTTATTATGGAGTTTTTTTTATGACGGTGGGTATCCATAGGAAGGCCGTTCGTTCTGACCGGTCACAGTCCACTTGAGTTCACTGGCCTGGGCGGAACTGTTCCAGTGGCTCTCGTGTGACTCAGTGTGGCATTGTATTGAATGGTGTCGCAATGTGTTGTGCTGATTGTAAGGTTTTGTTCTGTATTATGTTGTGTTGTATTATGTTTTGCCTTCCCCCGAGAGCTCTCTCTCTCTCTCTCTCTCTCTCTCTCTCTCTCTCTCTCTCTCTCTCTCTCACCACAAACACACACACACACACACACACACACACACACACACACACACACACACACACACACACACACACACATTTTTGTTTGTTTGTTGGCCAGTCAAAGTGAACTCTCCAACAGAATTTTTTCCTGGTAGAACGGCGTCGTTACTGAGGGTTTTCCTTTCGTGCGCCCTGCCGCACAGAAGGATCTCAGTTTATCCTCTCATCCGAAAGACCAGCACTCAGACCACCACCCGTTTAGGTCCAGTGGACAGGTAGAGAAAGACGTCCACCCTGTGTGAGTCTTGAACCACGAACCTGCCAGATGCTGTCACTTCTAGGCGAACACAATTCATCCGCATGAATTATAACATAATTCATAAATTAAGGCTGAATACTTAGAACACTAAATATTCTCATGGTATTACTTGTGTCTGCAGAGAAAACATTTCTGTGCGTCATCTTTTGTTTGAATGCTGAGTGTTGACCTCGCTCTATCAGGCGAAAGGTATTGAGATGACTAACTTTGATAATGTCAATACTGCTTTTTATGGTTCATATGTTGCTGAAATTGCCATGGTTATTTCGCAGTCACAGGTTGCAAAAGTTTTATGAAGATCAACAATTTTGTTTACCGCTAGAATATTTCACTTATGTAAATATGCATACATCAGATATCGGTTTAAAAGTACTAACGGAATTATAAGTGAAGTGTGAAGGTGTTCTTTTTTAAAAATTAGTATCTAATATCATCTGGCGATGAAAAGACATTAAATAAACCACTGAACTGAACGGAACATCATCCGCTTGACCACTTCTCTGGGAGATCGGCATGTTCAAAAATTCATCAATACGTTTTGACGAATTATGCATCCCTCTCTTGACCAGAGTATCAAGACGTGCATACATCATATTACACAGACACTTCAGAGTGGCCCAGTAGCTGCATGGAGCTGAGCCTTCTTTGTCAGGTGGTTGAAAGGCGAATACATAGCTTTGTATAGGCGGGATATCAGTGGAATGAATCAGTAAAGCATGAAGTATGGTTTAGGCAGTCCCCCTCCCTCTTCCAGCTTCCCTCCCTCATTGCCCTGGCTATGCACCCTCAACATCACCAATAAAACATTCACAACAATCTTTAAAGAGAAAAAAAAGTGATGTGCAGCAAATGGGTTTCTCCAAATGCTTTGTTACCGGCGAATAACACAAATCTCTTTGAACAGCGATCACGTTCTCTATATACACAAGACTGAAAGGGACAACCATAACATTTCTTTGAGTAAAAGTCTGATAAAAGTCCAGAATAACGAAGAGTGTTCTGCTTGTCTTCATGGAGGCATATCTACTTCAGCGCCAATTGCTGGGTCTTGCAGAACACATGGTGAACAGTGTTAACCCGGATTGCACAAACCTGCACGTGCATCATGTCCTGCCACTGTAGCTGTTACGACTGTGAGCTGGACTGGTTTAAAAATGGGTCAACGTGATTTTGCTAGATCTTATCCCAGGTGTGAACAGTGGCCTGATAAACTGGAGAATGATGATTCACGTGCACACCCAAAGGTCCAAGTTGTCACCATGGTAAGTTTTAGGTACTGAAACGCATAGGCCTGCTTTTTTCCACGAATG
>CM031596.1:49090977-49093477 GCA_018398815.1 Conus ventricosus
GTCTTTTGCCATCCATGACCCTCTGGTGATGGGATGTGTGGCTTTGGCTCGTGAGAATGGTTCCATATGAGTGTCTGGTAGTTCACTCTCTCAATGTGCATGAGCAGAGAATCTCTGCATGGTGGCAACAGACTCATGTCCATACTATCGTAACAGGTCAGCAGTTCTTCACTGGTGTTGAATCGCTCTAGAAATTTCTCATATCGAAGCTTGTTGATGTCTTTGGTGCATGAACCCCGCCCTCTGCACAAGACACAGGTGAACTCTTCAAGTTCTTTCATGACGGTTGGGTGAATTTGGGCCATGACACCAAGCTGAGCAAATGTTCTGATATACTCGGATGCTGTTTGAGGGTCTTGAATGGGGCAATTTTCCCTTTCCTGACAAACGCACTCGTCGTGTCGCATCTGCTGAATGCATGGACAGCAGGTAACACGGAACAGATCTCTTTGCCCACAGTCAGCGCAACGTTCTTGATGTCAATGAGTCTCCACTTATTTGAGACTCCTGTATCAAAGAGAATCCTCTGGGGGATGCTTTCAGCGTACTTGAGAAGAAGGATGAAGACATCTGTGTCTGGAGATCTCACAGTGATCGTTGAATCTTCAGAAGAGTTGTCGGCAATATGGAGACAGTGCAGCATCGTCATCCTTTCAACATGACCCCTTTCAATAATGCTGTCTTCAACATAGCACACTAAGCTTGCAAATGCATCAGCATGAGCAGCCCGTTCTTCTGTCACATTTGTGTCTCCACTTGAAGTCTGTCGCCTTCGATCCTCCTCGGAATGTGTGTGTGCCCTACGACAGGAATTATGATAGTGGGCTTCCTTGGCCACCAGGTCTGTATCCTGCACCTTTGCCAGAATTCGTTCATCCTTCTTTTGTTCAACACTCGTTTGATCGATGCTTCTGCCGTCTTTGTCACACACTTCACAAGGTTTTCTTCTTTTCTTTTCCGTACTAGTCGCATCTTGCCACAAAACAAACACTCATCTGCTGGGAAAAGGACGCTACTTGATGACGGTGCAACTGTACGAGTCCTTTTAGAAGTAGATGTCGAGTCTTCATCAGATGTGCGCTTTCGTTTCAGTAGTTTGGTCGTGTTTGTGAAATTCTGGTACCACCATCTGTGATAGCCATGAATGTGAGGGAGGTACTGTTCTGGCACCTGACAACAAATGCTTGGTAGCTTCAAGTTCACCTCCTCTTGCAACTGTCGAAGTGCAACTGAATCTTTCATCTTTTGAAAACGTGTTTCACATAAGGGTCTTACTTTAGTGTCCGATTTGTTCTGGGGTAATGAACAATGCATGTAGGACGACTAAATGTCTTTTTTGTGCCCCTTGATGTGCCTGGTGTTAGCTGAACAGGCTTCTCGTCTGTTTTCTTTTTCTCCATTGCTTGCTTTATTCTTCTTTGGCGGAGTCTGTGTAGGGAACCTGCACAGACTCAACCAAAAAATAAATTAGAAAAATGGAAACATCACTGAAAATCCAAAAAGTACTTTGATATAGAGAAACAAAAATCAAGACAGCTGTTGTAGGGAGAGTGACTAATTTGTTATCTAGGCAGCAATTACCCAACCTGATATTTGTTGATCAGTTCTGAGCGCAAAATTCTCGCTGGTAACTTACTTTGACCATTCACCAAAAGTGGCACCCAATTCAACAATCATTTTCACCTTCTGACTGTAGAGTGGTAGTGGGGTGTCCAATAAACTCTACAATGAATTCTTTGTGGTCAAAATAATTGATGTAACATACTCTATTGTCTGTCTAGATTGCTTACGCTAAGCTTTGTAACAGTTTTGCCACAAATGACCTTGAAAATGTCCTTTGACCTTTAAAATTACCTTCAAACAGAAAATAAGCATCAGGAATAGATTTCTCACACCCAATAACATGGGATGGAAGGTAATGGTCACATGTCTAAAGCTAATAGAAACTGAGACAAGACGTTTTCTATATTCGTGGCGGCCATTTAAAAAGCGGGGGGTACCTAATTTTGAAAATTCACCACACCTACACCCAGCAACGGATCGCTGGCAAACAACCTGATTTCAGTAGCTTAGATGTTAAGCTTTCCAATGGTATCTGTCTGGAAAATTCCCCACTGGGGGGGAGGGGGGTATAGGATGGCTCATGGACTATTTCTCTGTCTGTCTGTCTCTCTCTTTCTCTCTCTCTCTCTCTCTCTCTCTCTCTCTCTCTCTCTCTCTCTCTCTCTCTCTCTCTCTCTCTCTCTCAACTTAAAGTTCCAAAATGTCAGAAACTCGTATGATTGAACACATATTCTTATCATGATTATGATTACCCCTGTTGTCATTTTGATTATTCGAATGATGCAAAAGAGAACAACCAGCCAGCTGATACGTTAAACAGCCAACAAGCAAAGTCGATTAGTACATGCATCACATCGCAGTAATGAATGGATTGTTTCACTTTTGTAATTCTGCGGCGCCAGACAGACCGACCTTGTGGCCTAATGGATAAGGCGTC
>CM031596.1:49098477-49155977 GCA_018398815.1 Conus ventricosus
TGTTGTTGTTATTATTAACTATTATTATCAATGGTTGTAGTAGTAGTAGTAGTGGTATCAGCAGCAGCAGCAGAAGCAGAAGCAGCGACAGCAGAGGCAGATGTGGTAATTAAAATCGACTGGCACTTTTTTTTTATACTGATTATTATTAGTATCAGCATTGGTAGAATCACTAGCGGTCAAAAAGTATTATTATCGTAATAATTGCTATTTCCTTGTTTTTGTATCATAAGCGGTGTATCTTTCTCACGCATTGTAGGCAGACCATCACCATCATTGCCCGGCTTCCTGATAAGAATCATCTCGGGCTGAAACATGACTCAAGCCAGAGCAGACTGTCTCACAGACACAGTTTTGTGGACTTCATAATGACGCTGCCAGATAATCACTTAACATTTCTACTTTATTTACCTTTATCTTCTTTCTTTCTTTCTTTCTTTCTTCTTTTTTATTTTTTTTTATTTTTCTTTCTTCCTTTTTTCTTTTTCTTTCTTTCTTTTTCTTTTTTTTTGCAACGATAGTGTGTGTGTGTGTGTGTGTGTGTGTGTGTGTGTGTGTGTGTGTGTGTGTGTGTGTGTTATGTGTTTATTTTTCTTCACACTGAAGACGAGTTATTCGATCGGCTGCGTTTGTTTTCCTCCAGTACTTTGTCGTTCAATGGATCGTAATTATGGGTATGTACATAGGACAATCAACTGTTTGCATGTACTAATCTCTCTTCTCTCTCTCTCTCTCTCTCTCTCTCTCTCCTCTCTCTCGGGGGGCCGAGCGAAAGATGGCGGCGAGTAAGCAGACTCCATGACAAGCTCTGATTCATTCTGCATACTCTGGCTTTCACGGGATTTCTCTCGAGTTAAAAAAGGTGCCAGGAAAGTGTGACAACAGAGACACGAAGTCACCATGGTTGACTTATGTCTATGGAGAGCTCGCATAGGTCAGTTCTGTGGTCGAAGTGTAGCGAGTCGTATTGTGAAAACAGAACAGGTGAGCTCCGGTCAGAGTGACACTGATGTGACACTAGTCGATATTATCACTGCCTATGTCTTCTGTTTCATCTCTGTGTTGCTGGTGTGTGGGGGAGTAAACACTGTGGTCGCTGTGTTCACATCGGACAGTGCATCTGTTTTTGTGGAGCAAAGTATCCAGCGAGGTACTACGACTGAAGATGGAGGTGTGTACGGCTGTTGTGACACGTCTTGTCAACATGCCTTGCACGTGCCGGCGTTGACCTCGTTGTGTGCTGTCAACGCGTGCTGTGTGTGTGGGTGTTCTGCTGAGCGGCGATGTGGAGAGAACCAGGCCCTGTAGTCTTCAAGTGAACGTTCAGTGTCACTCCGGACCCAAACAGTATGTCATTGAACAGATAGGGAGCGATCGCACGGCATGTGCAGAACAAATCTTGACCGCCATTCCACAAATCAGGAGCAGGAAAAACAAACAGCAGACAGCCGAACATCAGAAATGATCTGTGTGCGATCAAAACTGAGCTACTCAGGTGAAAAGACAAGTGCGGCAGAGTCAGCAACGAGGTGGCGCTAGAAAGGGAAAACAGTCGACTGGCAGCTGCTGTGGAGAAATGTAGGTGACATGACTGTGCTGTTCTCTGACTGGTGCGAAGAGAAGGGAGCAGACAAGACATGGTCCACACACTGGAGACACTGACAGAGCAGATCACGTTCGATGGATAATGAAAATTGACAAACTGGAAGATTTTCTCCGACGTGACAATCTTCCGGATTTTCGGCATTCCGGAACAGCAGTGATCATGAGGATTATGACACATGTGCCCGTTGTTGATCACAGACCTTGAAACAGTGTTCTGGGACACAAGTAGTGGTGCGAGCAGGACATTGGTCAGAGCTCATCGTGTCGGTCTAGCATGAGGCGACCAACCCAGGCCGATGGTCGTGAGTTCAGTCAGTGGAGGGATCAAGATGACGGTCCTCACTGACAGAGGACTATCGGGCCAGGCTGCAGGGGAAAGGTGTCCGAGTGGCCAACGACCTGACCCGAGACAGGTTTGACATCGTTCAGGAGGCAAAGATGGAGGCAAAAGCGCTACTTGTCAAAGAAAGCTGACGGTCGGGACCCAAGAGACCCGATTAAGGAGTACGCCGCAGTGACAGCGTCCACCTCTGCATCTTCCTACACGGCAGGGGGACGCGAGTGGGCGAGGGGCTGTGTCGATCAGCTGATCCAGATGCACGTCAAGCGAGGCCCGGGGCAGTGAAGCAACAGGCGGGGATTCCCCAACTACACGGCGCTGACGGGGGGCGAAGGTCCACGGTGCGACACGCCGTGTCGGACTTTACATACGCTGGCAGTGACACGGGGTGCGAGGCGTTGGCAGCGTGGGAAACGGGATGCACGTGGGAACCGTGTTGGTTCTAACAGGAGGCGTACAGCAAAACGCCGATACGTGGATACCTGAGTGCTCGTGCAGTGACAGGTCTGGTGCGCTCTGCCAGTGGACCACTAAAATAGGACCAGGCCTGACATCCTTCGCCTCAGTTTGTCGTTCTGTACTAAATGTAGAATATTTATATAGAAATTGAATGACATTGATTTTGCTTTATTATGTAAAGAACTTTGATTTTGTGTGTCTGACTGAAATTTTGTTGATTGTATATTTGTTTCAGCGGTGTTTGCACGGATTTTGTTAAGTTTAAGTGCCCCAGCAGATTGCTATCGAACCAAGGCAGATAGAAGAAACTCAGGCGGGGAAGTACTCTTGCTGTACAGAATTGTTACAGTCAGTATTTAACAATGAAGTTTTGAAAAATTAAAAGATAATTATATTGTTGCTGTAAGGGTTGACAAAACGGCGGTCGTGTTTAATGTAGATAAAAGATATTTTGCTGGTGGCATTGTTATGTTGCGCCTGTGGGAAGTCCAGTTTATATATAGTTATGGACATAAAAGATGGCATAGTCATTGAAGATAATATTAGGCCAATGCATTTGAGACAGTGAAGTTGGTCTATGTCTTTGTAGATGGTGACTTTGAATGCTAAACAGGGAATGAAACAAACCTGAAGCGCAAGACATAACATTTATACCTTTAACATGGACGTTATGATGAGGAAGATGAGACTGTTTGGCGCTGTTCAAATGATTCAGTTGTCATAAGTTTGGAGTTCTCTTAGTGAATTTTGGTTATAGTGTATGATATGCTGATGGTGAATGGGCGCTGCAGAGGAGTTGTAATGGCGAGTTTACGTATGTGTCATCGCTTGGGTGCAGTGTGATGATTATTTCATTGTTTCATCAGAACTGCTAAATAATTGTTGACATGTGTGTGGGAGTTAGTTTACATTCCTGGCATTTTCCGGTTGAGTTGACATGGAGCGTGATGAATGTAAAGGGAGAGAAACGTGTTGCCAGAGAAAATGAGAAGAAAGAATTGTCGTGGTGTGATGAAAACGTGAAGATTTACAAAGATGAAATTGATTCATGCGAGTTTATACGAATGCTTGAGAGAGTGCCCGCATATTTGACGTTGATATTAAGGATGTGTCGATGTTTTTGTAAATGCCATTATGCAGCGGCAGGATGTATGATTCGGGGTAAGTGGGAAAGTGAAAAGACGATAATATGTGCGTTTGTAAAGAATGTACTCACAAAGAAAAGAATGTTTATGGGCTTATAAGGAGCTGGCGAAGGTCAAAACAAATTAGTAGAAACGTAAGGAGCTATATGTCAACGAGGAGATAGATATTATAACAATTGAGAAGGAGAAAAAAGTGAAGTAAGCAGCGATTCGGACCCATTAAGAGAGTCGATTAATGTCCCAAAGTTATTTTGGTCAACATCAGATCTGTAATTTGAAAAAGTGTAATTTAAAATGAAATTAATCATCAACTGTGGTATGATCTTTTATAGGAGTCTTCAATGAGGTGAGAGATACATAACAACAAGATAAATGTTATGGACAGAAGAAGAAATCGATAATGTAGAAGAACCTCTGTTCAATGACCAATTTCAAAAAGTGAAGTTATGAATGGAAATCAAAATTTAAAACTGGAAAAAGAGTTGTGGTATCGATAATTGAATATGGTGAATTGTTCAAAATGTGCAAAACTGCTGCGGTAATTGACTTTTTAGTGGTTCTCTTTACCGTCTCTTTGAGAAAGGAAACATTTCCAGTAGGTAATGTGGAAGGTGCGTCACATACTACGAGAATTTCTACGCTTTGATTATATTCTATCTCTCCGCATCTGACATCTTGTACTACGAAAAAAGGGGGTCAGAAAGTGCAATCTTGCTATCGCGGATAATTGATAGTGGAGTCTGCACTGATAGATGTTCGTGTTTCAATGTTGGAATGTTTGTAGTCGTGGACTTTACGCATATTTAACAAAAGGCTCCTTCTAAACTGGCAGTTAAGAGGGAAAGATAATTGAAGAAGAAGGCAGGTTTCAGGGAGGGCTACAGCACTTGAACTTATATTACTTGTATGCATTAGTTCAATAGTATTTGAATAAAAAATTCTAAGGTTGTTATGTTGCATTCGTTGAATTCAGAAGGCTTTGATTCGGTGAACTGAAAGATATTGTGGAATTGCTGAGTAGCAGTGGCGGTTAAAGGTTATATTGTACAGAAGCCATTAGAGGTATATATGATACTGTTCTGAGTGTGTGTGCGTGACAAGCCATGTTTACACGGATTTCTTCTGTTGACCAAGAGGCGTATTTAGCAGGTTGTTTACTTAGTCCAAGGTTGTTTTCGTTTTTTAATAAATGAATTAGCTATTTGAATTATCAAAAGAGGAAAGCATGGAATACAGATGCTCCAGGAGCTCTTGAAATGTTTTTGATGGCTGTTTGTGACGTTGTTTTTTCTCTCAGATTCTGTTGTGGCTTACAAAATCAGTTGAATATTTTAAAACAGAAGCTGTAGACTTAAATTGAGCGTGAATTTGGATATAAAACGAATGTAATGTTTTCTCAAGGGAGGACATCTTTTTATTCATGAAAAATGGTGGGTTGGCAATATGAAGTAAAGGTTACAATTTCTATAAGTTATCTTGGAGTTTTTTTTACCACTAAGCTCAGTTTAAATACAGTTTGGACTAGGTATGTAGACAAGGAAAGAAGTGAGAGTCACTCTGAAATTCTCAGAGCTATGAACAAATTAAGATCCACTGATTCTCACTTTTCTGGAAGTTATTTGACACACAGATCGAGCCTATCTGACATATGCTGCAGAGAAATCTGAGGGTGCAGCAGTGAATAATCAGAAGAAACAGTTGCACCTTTTGCCTATTAAAACGTTTTTGAATATACCCTTAGGCTCCTCTTAACATACTTGCATTCCGGCGGAGACTGGCAGTGATATCCACTAAAGCTCCGAACAACTATAAGTGTGTGAAATATGGCTAAAGATTATAAAGCTTCCAATAGAAAGATTATGTAGGCAGGGTATGAAATGTTTTTATGTTCGCAGCAACATAAGACGGAAGGCAAATTGGGTAGACAATATAAGAGGATCTTACTGAGAAACGGTTTCGGTTATAGTTTGGATGAGTCAGTGGTTGGAAGGTTGACGTTCCACCTGCCTGTATCTCAGATTAAGGATCGTTTAATCAATCATATAAGCAATATCTGGCATTCCATGTCGAAGAAACACAAAAAATAAATGGTATTCCTCATTTAAAAGTATTTTCCATGTGAAAAATATATCTAAGTCCAATTAAAATAGAGGCATCGAAGTCTTTTGCCAGACTATGAAGAGAAATCTTGGATTAAAGGCTAACAGAGATGTTATTGCCCGTCAGGAAATGGGATAAGTTGTGTTAATGTGTTGTAAGGGAGTTGAAGACGAAACGGCATTTTATCTTTCATTGCAGCTATGAGTCAATTCGACATAAGTATAGTTTGTTTTAATATATGTTTCCAGAAGACATGATTTAGTAGCTATTTCTTATATCCAGCGAACAGAAGAATGTATAATCGCTTTCAAAATTTACCTGCGAAGCAAATAATACGAGGAATAAGATACTGTCATCGATCACACTGACACTAAAAATTAAAAAAGTGAGGAAATGACAATGGTAACTTAAGAAAGTAATTACAAAGAACAGAAAAAAAAAAAGACAGACAAAAATATGGTACCAGGCGGAAAAAAAGCTAAATTCCCCCAAAAAAAGCGAGAGAAACTGAAAAAGACAAATAACTACTCGAAGTTTCTTGAGTTCCAAATTGAATGAACGCTTAGATACTTGTATAACACCAGATGGTTGTCGAGTCTGGTATTTTGATGATGATGATTTGTGTTGCGTGTAGTGTGTAGTGTGTGTGTGTGTGTGTGTGTGTCTTATGTGGGTGTGTGTGTGGTTGTGTGGTGTGGTGTTGTGTGTGGTTTGTGTGTGTGTGTGTGGAGGGTTAAACTCGATTGGAAATTGCGTGTGGGTATAGTATACATGTAAGTGGAGTGCATGAGTATTGGCCCTTTCTCGTTGCTATTAGTACACGCTGTTTCAGAAATTGTTCCCCTTGGCACTAGGCTGTTTAAAAAGTAATGCATTAACATGTGTCAGTGTCAGTGTCTGTGTCTCTCTCTCTCTCACCTCCCCCCCTCGCTCTCTTCTCCTCTCTCTTCCCTCCCTCCCCTCTCTCTCTCTTCTCTCTCTCTCTCTCTCTTCTCTCTCTCTCTCTCTCTCTCTCTCTCTCTCTCTCGATTGCCTGCGCTTCTTTTCCTCCTTTGTTCAACTGTTGTTAATAAACTGTAATTATGAGTTTTCATACAGAAGAAGCGACGTTCGTATGAACTTCTACTACTACTACTATACTACTACTTATACTACTACTACTACTACTACCACCACCACCACACCACCATCCCACACCCCACTGATACTACTACTTCTACTTCTATACTATACTACTACTACTACTCTCTTTCTATCTCTCTGTCTCTTGTCTCTGTCTCTGTCTCTGTCTGTCTGCCGTCTCGTCTGTCTGTCTGTCTGTCTGTCTGTTCTGTCTGTCTCTCTCTGTGTCTCTCTCTCTCACTAAATACGGCGCCTTTTTTTTCGCACAGGAAAACACACACATACAGAGAGAGAGAGAGAGAGAGAGAGAGGAGAGAGAGAGAGTGAGAGAGAGAGACAGAGACAGAGACCGAGAGAGAGAGACAGACAGACAGGACAAGGAAGATCAGAGAGAGATTTATCTGAATTTTCTCCGGCGTACAGGAAAGACCGAGGAGGTTTCATGATGTATTGTGGAATACAGTGAGTGTTTACCGTGGTAATTTAAAGACAACTGGTGTATATCAAATGCTCGGGCGATTACTCTGATGATGTATCGATCGGATGTTGTGTAATGAATTGCAGTGAAGTGTTTACTGTGACAATGTAAAGTCAGCATTGGTATGATGAATGTAGTGAAGTTATTTACTGTGCAATGTAAAGATCAGCATTGTGTAGATGATGTAGTGAAGCATTTACTGTGACAATGAATGATCAGCATGAGTTTGAGAATGTAGTGAAGTATTTACTGTGACAATTGTAAAGATCAGCATGTGTTGATGAATGTTAGTGAAGTATTCACTGTGACATGTAAAGATTCGCATGATGAATGTAGTGAAGTATTCACTGTGACTATGTAAAGCTCAGCAGTGTATGAGATGTAGTGAAGTATTTTCGTGACATTGTAAGATCAGCATGTGTATGATGACTGCAGGGAAGCATGTACTTGACAATGTAAAGTTCAGCATGGTGATGTAGTGAAGCATTTAACTGTGACAATGTAAAAAATCAGCATGGTGAAATGTAGTGAAGTATGTACTGTGACAAGGTAAGATCAGCATGTGTGAATGTAGTGGAGTATTCACTGTGGGACAATGTAAAAGATCAGCATGGTGTGTGTAGTGAAGAATCTGAGTCACTGTGCAAATGTAAAGAATCAGCATGTGGATGATGAATTGTAGTGCAGGATTCACTGTGGACAATGTAAAGATCAGCATGGTGAATGTGTGAAGTATTCACTGTGACAACTGTATAGATCACGCATGGTGAAATGTAGTGAAGTAATTTACTGTGGACAATGTAAGTTCAGCATGGTTGAATGTTAGAGAAGTATTTATGTGACAATGTAAAGAATCAGCATGATGAATGTAGTGCCTAAGTATTTACTGTGACAATGTAATGATCAGCATGATGAATGTAGTGAAGTATTTACTGTGACAAGTAAAGATCAGCATGATGAATGTAGTGAAGTATTCACTGTGACAATGTAAAGATCAGCATGATGAATGTAGTGAAGTATTTACTGTGACAATGTAAAGATCAGCATGTGTATGAAGAATGTAGTGAAGTATTCACTGACAATGTAAAAAATCAGCATGTGTATCACGAATGTAGTGAAGTATTTACTGTGACATGTAAAGACCTGCATGTGCATAACGAATATAGTGAAGTGTTTCAATGTGACAATGTAATGATTAATCATGTGTATGATGAATGCAGTAAAGCATTTACTGTGACAATGTAAAGATCAGCATGATGAATGCAGTAAAGTATTTACTGTGACAATGTAAAGATCAGCACGTGTATGACGAATGTAGTGAAGTATTTACTGTGACAATGTAAAGATCAGCATGTGTATGAAGAATGTAGTGAAGTATTTGCTGTGACAATGTAAAGATCAGCATGTGTTATGACGAATGTATGAAGTATTTACCGTGCCAACATAAAGATCAGCATGTGTATGGTGAATACTGTGAAGAGTTTATTTGTGACAATGTGAAGATCAGCCTTTGTATGCTTACATGCAAAGTAAAAGAAGAATCCTAGCCAGTCTCTGTGAAGACTTACTTCACTTCTGCCTCTTGATTTCTTGAGGAACATAGGGCCGCGACGACACTCCTCCAACGCACACGATTCTGGCAGGTCCTCCTTAGCTCGGCCCATGTCATTCCGGCGGCCTTCACCTCAGCGTCGACACTCCTGCGCCCATCTGTTTTGGTCGACCCACTTTCCGCTTGCCTTGTGGATTCCAATCCAGAGCCTGCCTGGTTACGTTGGATACAGGCTTCCGTAGCGTGTGGCCGATCCATCCCCATTTCCGTTCTTTATCTCAGTTTCAATTGGACTTGTCTCATCCTGTCCCACAGTTGTTCGTTGGAGAGGACTTCCGGCCACCTGATGTTGAGGATGTGTCTGAGACATCTATTGATGAATGTCTGCAGCTTGTTGGTGTTGATCTTGGTTACCCGCCATGTTTCTGAACCATATAGAAGAACAGACTTCACGTTTGTGTTGAAAATCCAGATCTTGTTGCAGATGAGAGGGCTGTTGATCTCCAATCTGGCGCAGGGTGTTGAAGGCGTGTCTTGCTTTGTGAAATCGGCATTTGATGTTTTCGTCTGTCCCCCCATCTTTACTGATTACACTGCCCAGTAAACAAACTTGTCAACTTCCTTGATGTCTTCTTGGTGAAGTCGCACTGGATCTTGCTGTTTGTTGTTCACCCTCATGACCTCTGTCTTCCCGATGTTGATTTGGAGCCCAGTCTTCTCAGCCTCTTCTGCAACACGACATAGCTTCTCTTGGGCATCTTGCTGCTTGTGGGAGAGGAGGCTGACGTCGTCCGCGAAGTCCAGGTCCTCCAGCTGCTTCGTGAAGGTCCACTGGATACCTGTCCTCCGGCCTGCTGTAGACTGTCTCATGACCCAGTCAGTCACCGTCAGGAAGATTGTCGGCGAAGTAAACAACCCTGACTGACGCCGGTTTGCACAGAGAAGGGTTCCGTCAGCTTCCCATCGTGGATGACTTGGCAGGTGGCATCTTCATATAGTTGTTGGATGAAGTCTCCGTGGAGAGCGAAAGATATTTTCTTTGGCAATCTTTTACTTAATTTAAAGCAAAGTAGAAGTGCAGAGGCAACAACTAGTGTTTTTGCAGCATTGATTTTAAAAGGATCCACAAACTTGTTTGAATCAATATTTTTTGCAAAGCGACCGAAGCTGGACCTGCGAGGTCGCGGCAGGGGGCTCCATTCTGAATGTACACAAGGAAAGATGTTGCGAGTGAGGAAAGAATCTCTCTCGGAAGTTTGCATCAAACATTACACTTAATTTGAGCGTCGGTCACGCTACCTCAGCTCGTCTCGTTCCTCAAGCAAGGAGGATTGTTCTGCAGGAAAATCGACCCGTCGAAAACACAGGGGTCAATTAGTAAGAAGAAGGAAAAGAAGAAGAGGGGGAGGAAAGAGGAGGAGGAAAGAAGAAGATGGGGAGGAGGAGAGGGGGAGAAGAAGAAGAAGATGGGGAGGAAGAGGAGGAGGAGAAGAAGAAGAAGAAGATGGGAGGAGGAGGAGGGGGTGGAAGAAGAAGACCAAGAATGGAGGAGGAGGAGGAGGAGAAGAAGAAGAAGAAGAAGAAGAAGAAGAAGAAGAAGAAGAAGAAGAAGAGGAGGAGGAGGAATTAACGTCAAGAAGAAGAAAGAGAGAAAGAAAGAAAGAAAGAAAGAACTAACAACAAGTAGTCTAAGAGAACGTTCTTCTTGTGCATGTGCATAACATTGTTGATACAGGACCAAGAGTAACCATTGACATTTTTTTTTACTTGTGGGACTGAAACCTGTAGACACTACAGTCTACAGTCTACAGCTGGGAGCACACACTGTGTGTCGTGAGCGGCACGTAGGTCTGCGATAAATTAAATCAGACCGCTTAGTCTATCTTCCAATGAAGAAGACATTTTCCTTATACATAGAGCAGGTCTGGCGAGAGAGTAGGCGGTGGGGGTGGGGTGGGGAAAGGAGATTCCCTGTTGTATTTTTGCCAAGTCCGCCTTCCCTCCTTCGGGAAGGATTCCCAAATTCCTTTTGGACCCCCCCCCCCCCCCCCCCCCCCCGTTCCCTCCCCTTTTCTCATGCCATTGATCCACGGGTGGGTTTCTTTTGAAGAAGGAGACATCCACTTCCTTCTCAAAACATTTAAAGAAAAAAAATGGAGCTCCAGCCCATACCCCCCCCCCCCCCCCCCCCCCTCCTCTCCCACCATCTTCACTCCCACTGTCTACAACATCCTATTGCTTTTTAAAATTCGGAAGAGGACAACACTCCCCTCCCCCCCCCCCCCCCCCCTTCCCCTCTTCTCCTCTCTCCGCTATTAGAAAATTCCCGCGTTTTTGCTTTACAGTAGTTTCGTCCCTGGGCATGTTTCCCCTTCCTCCACTGAAGGAGAACTCTCAGCTCCCCCACCCACCCACCCACCATTTGGAAACCCTCTTCACTTACGTGACTGATCCTGCCGGTAGAGTTTGGGGGGGGGGGGGGGGGGGGGGGGGGGGGGGGGGGGGGGGGGGGGGGGGGGGGGGGGGGGGGGGGGGGGAAGAGGGGGGGAAGGGAGAGGGAGATAGGGAAAATGGCTGAAACAAGCAGAATTTCCTATTCAACGTTTACACCTTAACGGCAACGTTAATTTTTTTTATCTTTTTTTTTTTTGAAGATGAATAGAAGTTAAAAGGAAACTGCATCAGAGACTATAGATTGTGTAAGGCCCTCCCCTCCTCCCCCCCCCCCCCCCCCCTTTTCTGTCTTTTTATTTATTAATGTGAAATAATTAATCAAGTTAATATCGACGACCATACTGCATGCTGTACCTTATTGCGATTTGTGGCTGATCAGACCGTAGTTCACCTGTCGGACCCCACACTCTGTGCCATGGTCATTACACTGTTTTCAGGAACATAAATGTCGAAGTCGCTTGGGTGCACTAAACGACCAGCTGAGCGTCTTCAAACAGCTTAAACTTAGCAGCTGGGTGTAACTGTCACAGGCCACGAAACCTCGCTAGTACATCTCTTTGAGCCTGCCAGAACAAACATGAACCAGACATGGGAACAGGAAGGAGGTAAAGCACTTAAATCTCCGAACAAAATCGTCCTGCCTAAAAAGGTGCACAACACAATTCCTCCCAACGAAAGTTTTATTCATCATAAATCACGCCAAGGTCAAAAGAGGGCTTTTGTGAAGGGGCATAATCAGTCAATGTGTTTTCTGAGGTGAAGCAGTTCTGTGAGAGACTTAGACTAGGAAGTGGCATGAAAGGATTTATGGCTTCTGCAACGCACCAATATGTTAACTGGTCGACCCTGAAACCGGAGTGCAGGCAAGAGAGAAAGCATGCGTTTTATCCCCACACTCCCCACTCTCCTCCTCCCCCCCCCCCCCCCCCCCCCCCCCCCCTCCTTGTACTTCCTTGCTGCCTGCGATTCCTTTCATTCCTTCATTTCGAAAAAAAAAATGTCTTGTTGTGGCCAGTTCTGCAGCCAGTCACCTGTCCTTTGAAGAGCTTTTTTATCAACCCACATCACTTTTTTTTATCATTTCTAAAACAAAGGGAAAAAGAAAGAAGAAGAAGAAGAAGAAGAAGAAGAAGAAGAAAAGAAGAAGAACGAAGAAGAAGAACGAAAGAAGCGACCCCCAAAAAGCCACTCTTTGATTGGAAATAATGATGTGTGCATTTCTGTTCAACGGAGTACTGGCTAAATTCAAGTGAAAAAAGAAGCAAACATTTGGTGGGTTAACACCCAGCGTTGCTTGTCTGTTGCTTGACTCTCCCTTGATGTTCGATGATTTCTATGCGTTATTTGCGTCCCACCTCCACCTCCCGCCCTCCCTACCCCCTCTCTCCGTGTCTGTCTTTCTCTTTCACACACACACACACACACACACACACACACACACAACACACACACACACACACACACACACACACACACACACACATGTACAGATGTGCTTGTACTATACCATTCAGCACAGCTAGTGTTGACACAGCCCCTCTTCCATCCTCCCCGCCCCTCACCCCCCCCCCTCCTCTCCCCCAACCCCTTAACCACTGACCCCCTTCCCTTTCCTGTTCTTGTCAAAGTTAACACAGTTTGACATGCTCTTCAGATCTTTCAATGGCCTAGTGAAGTCGGCGCTGTTTGCTGGCAAAACTTTGATGTTTATTGTTAGCTCCGCTGAAAAGCTTATGTTTTAACTGGCCTCTGTAGGTTAGTTTGTCTGTCTGTCTGTCTGTCTGTCTGTCTGTCTGTCTGTTAGCAACGTTACGCTAAAACAAAATCGACCGATTTTGACGAACCTTGGTGGAAATCAGGACCATGGCCCAAGGACAAATGTCCATAATTTTGGTACAGATCCGTGACGCAGATCCACATCAGAGATCCGTTCATCGAAATTAGTCAAGAAGTTCTGAACTGATTTTAGCGAAAATGGAATGTGCCCAAGGGTGAAACTATTACCTTTTGTTTCAAAGTGCGGTGATTGCAGGCGGAATATGAAACAAATTTTAAAAAGAATTGTTAGTGAATCCACCAAGCAACAGGGACAAACAAATTACAAGACAAAACACGAGACAAAGACAAAGACAACGCAAGACAAATCAAGGACAAATTTGTTTGTCCCCTTAGTTTGGATGACTCGCTAACAATTCTTTTTAAACATTCTATGGCCTTGGTGTGATTCCGTCGGAGTCACCGGTAAAGGCAAATTCATGGGGGCTGTCGTTAAACGGACCTCTACAGAGCCTTGGTCCGTTCCAAACTGAACTATGGTTGTGCTGTGTACAGCTCTGCAAGACCCTCTTATCTGAAACTCTTGGACCCTATCCACCATCAAGGGCTTCGTCTCTGTCTTGGAGCATTCCGCACCACCCCTGTGTACAGCCTGTACGCAGAGGCAGGTGAACTCTCATTGTCCAACCGCAGGCTGAAACTGTCTTTGAATTACTATATCAGACTGTTCTCAGAACCGGAGAACCCTGCCTATGACTGTGTCTTTGACCCTCAGTTTCAAAGGAAATTCGAAAACAACGCTAACTATTCCGCCGTTTGGTCTTCGTTTGCAGCCTCATAATTTATTTTGTCTTATTTTATTTCATTCATTTAGTATTTGTTTTCTGGTCGAATGGAAAGTGATCCGTATTTGGTGAGGCTTCTGTGTTTGAAGAGAGAGAGAGAGAGAGGAGAGAGAGAGAGAGAGAGAGAGAGAGAGAGAGAGAGAGAGAGCCTGGGTTTTGTGGCTTGACCGATATCTGATCAAAGCTGACATATCTTTACACTTTAAACGCAGCTTCGTTCAGTCACAGTTAGGGAAATTGTTTCCCAGTTAAATTAATTTTTTTTTTTTTAAGCAGTTCCTCTCCAGTAAATTTCCAGGCACGTGGCATATGCAGATGACACGGAGATAAAGAACGACGGGTGTAGAATGTCAAGGACATCCGCCCAGAAGCATCTACACACACACAGGGGGAAAAAAGAGGGGGGGGGGGGGGGGGGGGGGGGGGGAGGGGGGGGGGGGAGGGAAGGTGGAGGGGGAAGGGGGGAGAGGAATAGGAAAGAAAATAATTTCCTGGCAATTTAAAATGAATATTCATATAGACTGTGAACCACGTTTGTATTTTTGTACTTCCAGTTCTTATAGAACAGGGAGTACTTTAGAATGGGAACGAAGAAATGCTGTCTGTGGTTCTGTCTGTCTGTCTGTCTGTCTGTGTGTCTGTCTGTCTGTGTGTCCGTGGTCAAAATGTGTTCCACTCGCTCCAGACAAAACTACTGGGCCGATCTTTCTGAAAATTGGTAGGTATGATCATTATGGGCCACGGATGATGCCCGATGTTTTAGTTTACCGCTATAGCCGTTACTAACGGCTGTAACGGCATGTAACGGGTTTTCTTCTTTATGGAATATCTCAGAAAGTACTTGACCAATTTATAAGCGATTTGGATGATCTCGTGACAAATCGGAGCCTCTGTCCATATGTAAGTGATGTAGTGCTGAAAATGGATTAAACAACCGTTAAAAACCGTTATTCTGCCGTTATTTCTTATATATAGGTGGATTTTAATGAAATTTGGTACATAGAAAGGTTATCACACACAAATGGCACTTCTACATAGTGTTTCAAAATTTGACAGTTAAAAACCGTTATTCTTGACATATTGTCCGATTTGGATGAAATTTGATATGTACACAGGCTTTAGCCCAGTGAGGACTAAAATACCGGTTTCAAAAGTGTATATCGTTTACATAACCGTTTAAACCGTTATTTTGTTGTTATTTTTTTATATATTGGTGGGTTTTAATGAAATGTTGTATATAGAAAGTTTATCACACACAAATGGCACTTCCATGTAGTGTTTCAAAGTCTGACCGTTAAAAACTGTTATTCTTGACATATTGTCCGATTTGGATGAAATTTGGTATGTACACAGGATTTAGCCCAGTGAGGACTAAAATACCAGTTTCAAAAGTGTACATCAGTTAAATAACCATTAAAACCGTTATTTTGCCTTTATTTCTTATCTCACAAAGCACTTGGCCGATTTATAAGCGGTTTGGAAAACTGTATATGCTTCGCATCTTGTTTCTGCTTCGTTTTTCCCAGGTTGCGCTTACGTTTGCGTTTGCGCACAACATAAATGTAATCGCACCTTTTGAAGTTTCATTTCTGATCGATCGACGTCAAGGCCATTTAACATGTGGAACGTCAAACGGAAATGAATAGTTAGGAACAGGTATTCAGTCGGCTGATTCTCGTATCACTGACAATTAATGTTGTGCTCCGTTGGACTGACGTATAACAAATCGGCTGGTACGGCCAGTCTGGCAATGGCATTTCCTTGTGTGACCTGCCTTATTCAGCCAAAAATCTTCTGAAGGGCATAATTTGTCGCGCTTCTATGGAAGGCGTGTTTGAGCTGGAAATATTATCGTGTTACATGAGTCCAAGGCACAACAACCGCACGACCCTGTATGGTCGGTTTCATCATATGGCTTGTGATTCTTTGACAAGTGTTTGTTTAAAAAAAAAGAAAAAAGAAAAAGTAAAGGACTCAAAGCAGAAATCCATGCTCTTGGTGGTATCATGATTCTTTGCTGACCACACCTTTCTCTGCCTGTCTCTCTCTCTGTCGCTGTCTCTATCTGTCTGTCTGTCTGTCTGTCTGTCTGTCTGTCTGTCTCTGTCTCTGTCTCTGTCTGTCTCTGTGTTGTGTGTGTGTGTGTGTGTGTGTGTGTGTGTGTGTGTTGTGTGTGGTGTGTGTGTGTGTGTGTGCGTGTAATGGTCATTCTGAATTGAGGCCTATTCTTTGCAATTCACCAGCATCAAGGGAAACTCTCGCAAGTCGAAATTCGTCAGCCAGTGAAAACACGTTTATAACCAAACGAAAACATTGCAACAGTGTTTTTGTAAACTGTAAATTCTCTCTCCTCTCTCTCTCTCTCTCTCTCTCTCTCTCTCTCTCTCTCTCTCTCTCTCTCTCTCTCTCCACACACACACACACACACACACACACACACACACACACACACACACACACACACACACACATATATATATATATATATTATATATATATATATATATATATATATATATATATATATATATATATTATATATATATACAGAGAGAGAGAGAGAGAGAGAGAGAGAGAGAGAGAGAGAGAGAGAGAGAGAGAGAGAAATTTCTTTCCTTTCGTTTTGGTTGCTTATTTTCTAATAACGGTCACAGCATCTTTAAGATCGTTCAAGTCATCAACAACACTAACTTTCACAGTGATTTCACCCCCAAACATCTAGCGTAGGCCTACATACTAGCCCTCGTTTGGTTATCCGTTACCGAATCAACTGACAATACTGTTTTGACAGGACTCGGATGTAGATTCGTTTAATGGCCAGAGCATTCCTTCACCCGGTACTGCATTCCTCCACCGGGAGTCGACTAACTACTTCTTCTTTTGCGCTCCGGGTGTTTTACAAGGCAAGATCTTTGTGTTGGTCAAAGTCAGTGGCCTGCCTCCACTGTCCCTTTCAATAGCCAGTGTATATGTGTGTGTGTGTGTGTGTGTGTGTGTGTGTGTGCGTGCTTGTTTTTCTTTTCTCTTTTTGCCTCCCATTATAGGGCTCCACCGAATAGGGTCGTGTTGGTCGCCCTGGCCATTAAAGATGGAAAGAGACTAAAGGTAAGATAATGTTCTTTATAGCCCAGCCGACCGCGAAGGGCCGTATCAAGGCTGTCAGCATTGAAGTCAGCTCACAAGTCTTTAAAAAAAAATTAAAAAAAACACCAACGAAAAAAATCCTCATTTACACAATCTTTTAGAATACACCCTCTAAAAACACATAAGAAATTTTGTTAAAAAATCTTTTTTTTTTGTTTGTGAAAAATTCTACACGAGATGAAAAACATTGATCAAGACTGCAGAATTTTGACTGGAGTCTGTCTGCCTCTCTACCACACGGGCATCGGTCCCAGTTGATGTCGATTCTGTTGAGATGGGATACGAGATGGCCAAACTTCCCGAAGATGGAGTATGGCTGCCTTAATGGCGGGATAAAAAAGGGTCATACACACAAAACTCCACTGCCTGGCTATACAGGGAGTGTCCGCAGGAGTATCAGCCTGCGTACGCAGAAAGAAAAAGAAAGAAAAGATGGCCAAGCTACGATCTGAACCTGAAAATGGTGGCTTGCTGGGCTAATCCATCTGTTGAACAGTGTCTTCTTCAATCTCCATGAGAAGGTGTTCCCTTCACAAGTGGTTCTAAAGTAGATTTGTTGGATCGACTTTAATTTCAGTTTCAGTTTTATATAGGAGGAGTCACTGCCTGCGGACTAGTCCATATACGCTTACACCACATCCGCTCAGTTTCAAGACCACGCTGCGAATGATTTTAAGCTGATGGATAAATGAATTAATGACTAAGATGGGAGAATCTATGGAGAGGGTCTCGTGGCTACGACTTAGCAGATGTCTGACCTACGCATTTGCCCGACGCTCTGGTCAGACCTTGGGTACCTACCTAATATTGGCTGTGCCATATTATCATTTTATGTGTGTGTGGTGAGTGTACACGTGTGTGTGTGTATATGAGTGCATGGGTGTGTGGGGACGGGCTCATGTGTGTGTGTGTGTGTGTGCCAGTGTGCAAGCACATGTGTGTATAGTGTGTATGTATGCGTGTGCGTCCGTATGTGTGTGTGTGTGTGTGTGTGTGTGTGTGTGTGTGTGTGTGTGTGTGTGTGTGTGTGTGTGTGTGTGTGTGTGCACGTGCTTGTTTATGTGTGTGTGTGTGTGTGTGTGTGTGTGTGTGTGTGTGTGTGTGTGTGTGTGTGTGTGTGTGTGTGTGTGTGTACATGAAGCGATAGGACCCTTGAAAAGGAAAAAAAAAGAGAACCACCATGACAAAGCAGACTATTGACTTGGAAGACTGCTTGTAGGCCTACAAACACTTTCGCCCTCAGATAAAATTCAACAGTAAATTTTATCTAGAGTCGCGAGCATTACGGCATTAAATCGCGGATAAGCAGTTCAAAGGGGAAGACTCACGTGCTGTTCCGTTCGCTCACTGAGTGTTTATTAAAGGAGGCCTGTTCACTGTGCCGTAAGCAATGCAGTGACCACATCAGCCAATATTGCCCTTAATTACAGCCGTCAGTCTGATGACTGGTGACAGTTAATAATGCCACACAATCAGATGCACGTGCGTAAATCGAAGGAAGTCGTCAGAAATGCGGGCTTTTATGTTGTTAGTGCCGGGGTGTGTCGTGCGTATATGAGAGAGAGAGAGAGAGAGAGAGAGAGAGAGAGAGAGAGAGCGAGCAAATAAGACAATTGTCACAATGGATGCGGATCTTGTTAACTTCGTAATTTTCTTATTGGTGTGTGTGTGTGTGTGTGTGTGTGTGTGTGTGTGTGTGTGTGTGTGTGTGTGTGTGTGTGTGTGTGTGTGTGTGTGTGTGTGTGCGCGTGCGTGCGTGCGTGCGTGCGTGCGCGCGCCCATACCTACCTGACTTTGCGCGCGCGCGCGCGCGCGTGTGTGTGTGTGTGTGTGTGTGTGTGTGTGTGTGTGTGTGTGTGTAGTCACAAATTTCAGAACCGCTATCTGATCTTATTGAAATTGTCACTTTCCTTTCTGATAATAATACACACTTTATTAAAAATGGCGGTAAAAAAATAAACAGAAGTAATATATGTGCATGAAACACAGGAAGAAAAATGTTGGTCAGCACTGCCAAAACCGGCTGTCGCGGTAACACGGCTGGGTTTGATAGGAGTGTCTACAATAGCGACGCCCTCCAACTACGCAATTAGAACGGCCCCTGGCTCCTGTTGTATGGCAATGGCCCGTGGACGCGGTGGTAAAGCACAGAGTTCAGAGTCAGATGCTGTGAGTTCGAATCCGCAACAGGCGCCCTCCGAAAAAATGACCATTTTTGCTGCCTGTTTGAAGGTGCTGGCGTTCTGGTGGTAAAGTGAAGGGTAAGAAAGGTACTGGCACCTTCCTCCACTCTCCTGGGACAATGATACCTGTCAGTCTGCCATTGCCAACGGAGGTGGGATGGGAGCGGAGTGGGGTGGGGGCTCTATATAACTAGTAACTTCCTATCAGTGAAAAGTTAATCATGAATGTCCACACACACACACACACACACGCACGCATGCACGCACGCACGCACGCACGCACGCACGCACGCACGCACACACACACACACACACACACACACACCACACACACACACAGGGAGGGGGGTTAGGAGGTGATTCCGGCTCATTTGGACCTTCCCAAGCCCCTCCCCTCTTCCCTCCTAGCCGGATGTCAAAAGGCATTTTTGGCATGTTTTGGCCACCCTACCCACGGTGGGACAGGACCCCAAGACTCCCCTTTGGCCCCCACCCCCCTCCCCTTTCATGAAACAGATCCGGACCCCCCTCCTCACACACACACACACACACACACACCACACACACACACACGCACGCACGCACGCACGTACGCATGCGCAGACGCACGCAGCACACACACACGCACGCATGCGCAGACGCACGCACAAACGCACGCACGCACGCACACACACACACACACTTGTTGGTAAGATTGTTCGCGATGTTATGGTTCCAGGTAAAACGGAAAATCCCGAAAAGCCGGCTCCGGATTAGAATGTTGAGTTTACACAGTTCAGGCTATGTGTTATTCTCTTGTTAACTGTCTTTCAGTCAAATGACTGATATGACAACACGAGGCAGGGTAATTACTTTCACGTGAACCATCGAGCAGCCTTCGACCAACGAAGCACACGTGGCTCGTGCGTGCGTCAGTGTCAGGTGTGTGTGAACGACTGTGCTCTTGGAAACATCACACTGCGCGTGCAGCTCAGCGCATGCGCAATTACTATCATCGCGGAAGACGAAAATGTGGTGAGCCGCTATGCCCTTTGGATTTGTAATCGTCTCGACAGCAGACGACAACGATTCCGCTGTAAGTCTGTGTTTGTTTTGTTAATAATGGCAGAGTAATCATTCATGAAGGTTTTGTTGACGTCACTCTGGTGTATCGATGCCTCTTCCGACTGGAATTCCTTCGGCTGTTTTGGTTTTTGAAAAGCTCTCTGAAGAAGGACGATCCTGATTTTCATCTGCCACATATTTCAGCCCGGTATTGAATGTGATGAGAAAAAAAATCACACGGAGTTTACCATGATTCGTCTTAGTCGCATAGCTGTTCATTGTCTGAAAATGTGAATTAAGGCCTACTTAAGAGGGCATGTTTTACGTAGGCGAACAGTGGCAGATTCACGCAAGATAAATCGAGTTCAGTCTGGAATGGTAAGACAGCCCAAGGGCTTTCTCGCAACCTTCTTCAATGCCAAGGTTGTCTGCAGAGTTAACCCTTTCACACTTGACCGAGTCATCACAACGCTGGCACGCGTACCTGTTTCTTCATCTCAAAATGAAGAATAAAAGTAGAACCCGTTGTTGTTGTTCTTGATGATATTCCAATTCTCAAATACTTTGTGTACCAACACTTTAGTCTAAATTGGGTGAAATTGTGCTGTTTAACAATATAGAATGAGTAGACACAAAAGCAATACAAAACAAACAATAACAACAAAACTTAATCGTATAATACGTAATTTTTTATTCCAGTGACAAGGTAAGTGAAGCTTTTTCAGCAAGATTCAGAGGTCGAAGTTAGGTGACAAAGAATGCAGTTCAAATGTATATTATTAGGTAAAAGTCAAATAAGGGTTTTGGCAGCACAGTAAAAAGTCGCACTTTAACTTTCAGGGATATTGTCTCGAGAGATAAGGGCACAAAACCTAGCTGATCTTTTGGTCAAGGGGCCAAGGGATTCTCTGTTGAATAAGTATGCCAGTTCATCAACAGGTACAGTACACAGTTTCTGGTCAAGAAATGTATGATCAATGAGGGATGAATGAAATTCAGATATATTACACTGGTTTCATTTCAGTGATGGTAAAGTCTCTGTTGCTGAACATCACAAAAGATTTAGCAGTGCAAGCTGTGCAATAGAAGACCTATTGTAATAGATGGATACTGACTTGCAATAAGCTGCATACAGGTCTTTTGGTTTTCACTTGTCCTATCTGCATTGCAAATGATGTTACTGACTGCATTATATACTCAGAATAAAGAAAAACAAATGTGTCTCTGTCCATATTTTTGTTTGTTTGTTTGTTTTAATGTGATACTGATAGTACTCTGTGCCTGTTGCCTTTTTAAGGGAGAGTGAAGTTGTGAAGGAAGTTAGTGGAGCTCAGTTACTGCATGAACTTTTCCTTAGATGTGGAGAAATGTTTGTCAGTGGACATTTTTCCTCTTTGGCTTTTTTCCCTATTTTTTTTTCATCATTATTGAAAGAGTGATTCTACCTCCCTTCCCACCTCCCTCCCCCACCTTTCAATGTAGTTACAGGCAGGAGTTGGTCACAAAGAGGCTTAAATATTTGTTTTTAGTTCTGGGGAAAACAACATCGGTTTTTATACCCATCACATTCAAACCGAGTCAGTGAATTAGTGTCTCCGAGGTAGACTGATTATTAACATACTGTGGACATTTTTCCCTTATCAGTTTATTCTGCATCTTTCAGGTAAACGATTTACATTGAAAAGACCTTTTAGTGCATGTAACAATAGTTCGAACCAGCATTAGTAATAGTTATAGCAAACTGCAAAGGCAAGGTCAGTGATAATTATTAGTATTGGTATTATTTTATCTACCTTGTTTTTCTTTAGTATTTCAGGTTTCTCTTTATCTCAGGTAATGCTGTTTCTCAAACCTGAGCTGGGTTCATGTGAAATGAGGCTGGCAGGATACATGATGTTAGCTCTTCATCAGTTCTTGGCAGTTATTCCTTTTGTAAAACATAAACAGATACAGACAGATATCAAGCAACACTTCTGTCAGTGCAAATGACAATTGAACGTTGACAGTATTAGCAGAATATAAAGCGCAAAAAGTACATCTGATGTGTAGCTCCATTGATTATGATATAATAAAAGATTCATGTTTTTGACACATTATCATCGTCAATCTTCATTGTAAGATTTCTGTTGTGTTCAACTGCAGTTTGATATAAAAGAACTAAACAGGACATTGTCAGTCAAAGCCATGGATTTCTTTTGTATAGTTTCAAGCAAATTCATGATTATCTTTTTATACCATCGAGAAAGTACAGTGTGGTTTTATTTTATTTATTTATTCATTTATTTTTCAATTAAAAGTGTAGACAGTAAACATTCCAATACATGCACGCATGCATGCATGCATGTGCATACACATGTGCCTGTGCATGAAGACACACGTATGGACACATGCATGCATGCATGCATGTACGGACGCACACACGCACGCACACACATGGACACACACACACACACACACACAACACACACACACACACACACACACTTTTAGATCAACATTTACAGACACACACAGCGAGAGAGACAGAGAGAGAGAGTAAACATAAGAGCTTCTCACATGAATAGTCAGCATATTCAGCCTGAGAGAATTGTAGTAAGATCACCATTCAGAACGGGTGAAAGGAAAGGGGACTCTGGGTGGAGAAGAAAGCGTGCACAGAAATGTATCAAAACACTAGCGGTTGAACTGTGTGTGCCTGGGGTTGCACCACTGTGTACATGGTGTTAAAGGAGCAAGTCAAATGTTAAGTTAACAGGTAGATGTCTCTCACTGTTGTTGCCAGTGTGTGTGTGTGTGTGTGTGTGTGTGTGTGTGTGTGCTTGTCCAGAGTTGTAGATCTGAGTCAGAGTTAGAATGCATATCTACCTGTTATTAATGGTTTTACGACTTCTTGGTTTGGTCATTTTTTGAACACTTCTTTTTAACTCATTAAAGTAAAGTTCTATTAAGAATGAAAAGATAAAGGAATGCGTAGCTTCAAGAGCACTGTAAATGATACTGTCGAATGTTGGCATCATGTTTCTCCTTGTCCAAGTCTGGTTCATAGCTTGACATCTTTCACAGCCCTGATGTGGCCCTTTGCGGTCGGCTGGGCTATAAGCAACATTATCTTGACATCTTTCATCTTTTATGGAAACCATTAACTTGGGTATAACAACATGCACAAAGTATGCACATAGCTAGTGTTATAGTGTTATATAAAATAGTAATACAACACAAGTCAATGCAAAATACACACAGCGCATACACACAGCGCATACACATGCTCACCCCCCACACACCCCCCCCCACACACACACACACTCTCTCTCTCTCTCTATCTCTCTCTCTCTCTCTCTCTCTCCCTCTCTCTCCCTCTAATAAGTGGCAGTGACTTCATACGCACACAAACAGTTACACACACAACGCGCACAAACACGCACACACATGCACACCCGCACACGCATGTATGAGCTCTCTCACACACACACACACAAATACACACACATATGGATGCAGGGATGTCCCGCCTGACGTGATCCTTGAGTTTTTGAGAGAGATTAACATTTTTCATCTGATTTAAGATTTTACGGCAGAAAGATTTTTAACAAAGTTTCTGGTGCGTTTCTGGATGATGTCATTTAAAGAGATGTGTGAAAGTTGGTTTTTTTTTTTTTTTTTAATGACTGGTGAGTTGATTTTAACGTGGTGACAGCCCTGATGTGGCCCTTTGCGGTCGGCTGGGCTATAAGCAACATTATTTTATCTTATCTTATATGGATGCAGACACATGCGTGCGCGCGCACACACACACACGCACACACACACACACACACACACACACACACACACACCACACACACACACACACACACACACACACACACACACACACACGCACACACACACACACACACACACACACACACACACAGAGTCACACACACACATGCTTACAGACACTGGCAATTCATACATTCACTAATCATTTGTGAATAACTTCAATAAGTACAATTTTTATTCAGGAGTCCACATACAATAGTTTTGACCTGCCAAAGAAGGTATGGATGATGGTGGTTTATAGTCGTATTGGACCTGTAGACCTAAATGTCTAGATCTGCAATCACAAATCATATATGATTCTGAAAAAAAGGAACAGATTATATGTAAAGACCCCAACTGAGCGGCTGAATCAATTTAAAATGCTTCCTGAAAAAAAAATGCAAATTTGAAGTGAAAGGAAATTTTAGAATTTTTTTGTTGTTTTTAACACAAAAGTGAGAAAGTAAACTGGAAGCTTCGGGAATGTCCTGTGAGATCAGTTATCTTATCTAACCAGGCAGTGGGAAAGAACCAAGTATTCCTGATGAAAGACTGGATGACATATATGGACAAAAAGGAAAGGCGCGGAAATCAGTTGTGAGAAGACTAAGTTGATGGTCAGCCACTACACCAGCATCAGTACCGCTGTAACTGTCCATGGACAGGAGGGCAGGAGCTGTTCAACCATTCACTGACCTGGGATCCATCATAAGCAGTGAGAGACAAAAAGCAGAAATCCTCTCAGGGGCCGCAAAAACAACATCAGCATAGTCCTGACTGATAGGGAAGGACAGCTAACATCTCCATGGGATGAAATGCAAGATAAGGCTTTTTTTTCCCTTCTCTCCTGCGTATGCAGGTTAATACCCCAGTGGACACTCCCTGTATAGACAGGCAAGGATTAATCCCATCTACCCAACACAGTTAGTGGAGTTTGTGTGTATTACCAGTTTTTTTTTTCTTTTTATCCCGCCATTAAGGCAGCCACATTCCAACTTCTGGGAAGGTGCATGCTGTGTGTAACATGTCATCCATACCATATACCATTAATGGCCAAAAAGGCCTTCTCTTCCGAAAGTTGGTGATGGGATTTTATGTGTGTGCAAGATGTTATGTGTGTTCACACACAGAACTTCAGTTTATAGTCTCATTCAAAGGACTGTATGGGAAATGGAATCAAGGGTCCATGCTAACTCCGCCTGTACCGAAACAGCCCGGCTGAGTGTCGAACCCGCAACCCCAGGATCACCAAGATAACGAGTCCGGCATTCTACCACTGATCTATTCCGGCCCCCAGATAAAGCGACTGTGTGCACATTACTGTATGGCTGTGAGACATGGACCCTCACAGCCTGTCAGTAATCTGGAAAGAAGAACCCAAACCGTGGAAGTGAGGTGCCATAGCAAGCTGCTAAAGGTCAGGTGCACTGATCTGTGTGCATCACCAGTGATCAAGTTTGCCAAACCATGAAGCAGCACATTGGGCCATACGAAGATGTTCATGTATGGGTCAAGGAAAGGAAGTATCATAAAATGACCTCATACCAAGTTCCAATGGTATTGTTTACCCTCCAGGAAACTGTTGTTTGGGGAGAGAGACAAGGGGGAAGACCTGTATAAAGTAATGATCTGACAACCCAGGCTTTGCCAGACAAACGAGGAGGGGGGGAGGGGGGAGGGGGCTGTTTTAGAACAAATTGTATCCCTCCCTTTCGGAAATTCTGTGCCTGTTATTTCCTCTTTCCTATCATTCTCTTTTTAGTTTTTGTCTTCGCTTTATGTTTGCCTTATCTTTGTTCTCTGTCACCCACTGTTGGTTTGTTTGTGTTCTGGTTTGGCTGGTTGGTTTCCGAGTAGACACTAGCTGCGCCATCTGCAGTGTATTATGTGTGGTGCTAGCCCACAGTGAAAAAGCCCAGAGTGGTCAGCTGTGCTATGTGGATGAAACTAAAAATATAACTGGCCATTGACCTGTAGAAGTAATTGACCTGTAGAAGTAATGTAAGATTAGGAAAGAGGGGTTCTTGCATGAAATTCTGACATGCACTACAAGGGTACAAGTAAGTAGCTAGATTACAGTGTCGTGGCCAAAGCAAAATCAGCTCCACTTCATCCATCTATTTCTCTGTCTGAACTTCCCCAAAAGCTTTGTGATTTCTTTGTGGGCAAAATTATCAGCATCTCTAACAGTCTTGATCTTCAGTGTGTGCCATAACCAAAAATTCAACATAGTTCCTTCTTTGGCAGTCTTTTGTCAAAGTTTTTAGTATCTGAATCCGTGATTAATAAAGATTAAAAAATAATCTGTCATGAAAACTTGTGAACTAGATCCTCAGCCTCCTTAATTGCTCTCTGAATTTCTGGATGATCTGATATCATGTTTTACTGCAATAGTGAATGATTCTCTTACATTTTATCTTCATCTGACTTTAGATCTGCTATTGTTAAACTCCAGTTGAAAATACTGTCTTTGGATGGTGAAAACTTCCAAAACAGTAGACGTTTGTTGGGAAGTATTCCTTGAGCTTTCTGATCATTTTCACTGAAATAACTTGCTCTGCTCTTTACTATCTGTCATCCTGGTCATAGCATGGGAACAGCACTCATGAAAGTAGCCATTGAAGTGCTTTTTGTCCTTGGTGATGGCCATATTTGTCCCTTGTCTTCTGGACCTGTCAGCTGCATTTAATACTGTAGATCTCATTAAAGTAAAAGTAGAATTACTGAGCAGCTAAATGAATGAAAAAATAATCTATAAAACAGATGCAACAGGTTTTGACTTATTGGATCTGCTTCAGGCAGGATAAACAACATTTAAGACAATGGAAACAAAGGATGTACAAACAGCCACTTATCTCTTCGAAGTGGGGTGGAAACTGTTTGTGCATCCTTTAGAAGTCTGGTAACTGTTTGTTCATCCTTTAGAAGTCTGGTAAATTGTCCCAGCTACCACTTACCATTCAGAATACACAAGTTTGCATTTCTGATATTAAAGCATGGATGACACATGATAGGCTCCAGTTGAATAGTGACAAGGTATTAATTATTTTCATTGCAAACAAAGAGGTTCTTTTCTCTGATTTAGTTCCAGCATCTATCCAGCTAGATGACTGCTGTTTTGGTCTGTCTGTCTTTCTTTGTAACCTTGGTGTTACAGTGGAGGAGACACTGTCACTTCAACAATACATCTCCTTTGTCTGTTTTTTAACGTGGTGACAGCCCTGATGTGGCCCTTTGCGGTCGGCTGGGCTATAAGCAACATTATCTTACCTACCTTTGTCTGTTGGGTGTGTGTTACCTGGAAATGCAGTGCATTAATTTAAAAAAAAATTATTTTCAGCAGTTTTCTCTCATAAGAACTCAAGTCTTACTGGTGGTCAGAAACATCTTATTCATCAGTTCAAAATAATGAAGTCAGGCTGATTTTCAGAACTTTTAAATCCACTCATGTTGCTCCTCCCCTTTATTCTCTTCACTGGCTTCCGATTGAAAAACAAATTGATTGTAAACTATTTTGCTGAGTTTCAAGTCTGAAAGGTCAAATTCCAGGGAGGGGTGGGGTGGGGGGGGGGGGGGGGCATGTGTACATGCATGCATTTGTTCGTGCATGTGTGTGTGTGTGGTGTGGTGTGATGTGGTGTGGTGATGTGTGTGCGTGTGTGAATATGTGTGTCTGTCTGTCTGTCTGTCTGTTTGTCTGTCCTATGTACTTTGTATGCTCTTGGCGCTATAGATTAAGAGCTGTAAATATTCGTTTTCATGATGGTCATTATTATTAATGTTGTATTAGAGTTTTTGATAATCTAAACCATATCGTTAACAATGAACATGATGCTGTGTAGTTTCACTATGCCAGCTAGCTCTGTTCTTAAATAGAGGAAAGCTTGTTTTACCATAATAACGGAGTAGAGGGGAGCAGGGGGAAAAAGTGACTGGAGGTGTGTGACTGGTAGGGGAGTGAAGGGAGAAACAGGTGTTCTCGACAAATGCATGGAAGAATGAAATGCATACATTAGAATAAAATCCATTCATTACATTAGCTCTGTAAAACAAACAAACACAAATCTTAGAGATTTTTTTTTATTGTGAATAGGAAGGTCATGGTTGTCAACAGTTTTTACTTCGTGATATTTTTTTTCCTTTTAAAACCAGGTAAACTGGTCAAACTCTGCCAGAAAATGGATGGCCAGGTGTTCGTATGATCTGGCTTTTGATTGTGTTTATCTGAAAAAAAAAAAATCATCTCTTGCTCATGTGTATGACTGTTGTAATAGTGGTAAATCTGTTTTTTTTTCTTCTCCAGTTTGCTTTAAAAAAAAAAAGGTTAATTTGTAGACCTGCCTGGATAACCGGTTTGTCATACCGAGTTATCAAATGATATAAATGGAATTAAAGAAAAATATCCAACACCTTAGAATGAGACCAAATCAAAATTAATCTGATGTTAATCACCTACTCTCAAGGAAATGTTTGTAAGGAACATCGTGAAGTGTTCAACATCTGTGGTGAAGTAGGAAAGATCGATTGAGTAGTGCTAAACATCTGTTGTACAGTAAACTGATCAATGTGCAGGTACCATAGCAGTGTGTGTGTGTGTGTGTGTGTGTGTGTGTGTGTGTGTGTGTGTGTGTGCGCGTGCGTGTGTGTATGAGTGTGTGTGCGTGTGTGTGTGTGTGTGTGTGTATGTGTGTGTGTGTTCATGCACATGTTTTGAGACCTGTAAAATTTTCTGAGTGAATTATCATGTATCAACTTGTTAGTAAACATGCATCAGGACTGAAGAAGAACTGGATTGACTGGAACATTTTTTATAAGTTATAGTGGTCCAACTTGGGAATCGTCTCAGCTTTTGTTACGTCTGGTTGATTTTTTTTTAAAGCTTTTAGTTTTACGTTGTTGTATTCTGACCCATTCAATTTAGGGATTCACTCAGTTGATGCACTCTTGTATGTGTCTCCTCTGGTATCAAAATATTTATTATTACATTGTGGTGCTGTCTGCTGGTGTGCTTTGGAGAAAGATGTTAGTAAATTGTCAGTGCTTACTGATCTATTGTAATGTTTGAAAGCTCATTCATGATTAAGAGACTAATCTAATCTCACAGGTCGAATGATTTCAGCCTGGTTCGGTATCCGTCACAATGCTCATATGTTTAACCAAATGATGGGTTTGAAGCAAAGTGGCAGACTGTATATAGTTATGGTATTTTGTGTACAGGTACCACTGTCTTAACCGTGAATGCAGACTTCATCAGGGAGGGAGGTTGTAGTAGCTCCTGCTGCCGACCAGACCAGACATTTTCAACCACAGGGCCTGACGTTCGTTGAAATAGATGCAACTGCTGCCAGTGTCGTTCTCTCTCTCTGTGAGTAATCCCAGTCATATCCCTTTTGTATCCTGTTCATTTTTGTGCTGTGCTGTTTGTGTGGTAAAACTAAAATAACAACATACAAAAATGACAAGAATGTTGTATCTGTTCATGCACTGAAAAAAAGAGGACTCCTTTCGTTGTACAGCTTGTTATATTTTGTATGGCAGCGATCTCCATGAACTCTATCTCCCTCCTCTCCCCCTCCTCTCCTAACTCCCCCCCCCCACCCTCCCCACCAAACTGCAAACCTTCCACCACAGTCCCAACCAGCCTTTTCATGTCCGACCAATTTCATTCTAATCTTAAATAAATGGTAGTGAACCGCCCCATCAAATACCTTCTCTCTTACACAAACAGTAATGTTATGTTTACCTCGTTTTACGACCATGACATAAAAATCTTGAGGCAGAATGATCCATTAAAGTGATGAAAATAGATCAACTGCATGGTCGAATGTATCAGCTCATACTTCTATGCAGAGCGAATGCTCTTCATAATCTGCTACTAGTTACCTCCCTTTCAGAACCCGCTAATTTTGCATGACTGGACAACTTTACTGGCTCGTGGCAAGCAGTTTTGTTTAAGAGGTAAATAAAAATACTGGGGAAGTCTTGGAGGGAAAGAAACACTCTCACCTTAGATGACAGGGTGAAGGATACACACACACACACACACACACGCACACACGCACAACTATCTGTCTGTCTATCTATAGATTTAGAGAGAGATAAGGATTGGAAATTCTCTGCACATAGCAAGTGAGAAGGGCCAGTAAAGGAAGCAGACCAGCTGTGTCTGGGTTGACAAAAGCACAACATGTGAACACTGCTGACCCATTCAGAACTAGATGAGTGGAGCCTTGACTCCATGTCACAGTACTCTGCTGGGGTGTTCTGGGAAAAACTGAATGGGCAGGGGAAAAGGGGGAAGGGATGTGGGGGGGGGGGGGGGGGGGGGGGTAGAGTGTATGAATGAAAGTGGAAAAGGCAAGAAGGGTGTTCAGCAAGCACAGAAGCTGGGTAGTCAGTCACCCTTTCACTGACAGTTGAAAATGGGTGGCAGGGGACAAAGGAGGAGAACATTTCCACATGTCCGCCAGAAGGTTGAGTTGTCTCAGACAGTCATAGGTGGGTGTTTTGAGTGCTGTACACATATAATATATATATATACAAACACACACACACACACACATGTACACATGCATGCAGGCATGCACTCTACACACACACACACACACACACACACAATATACATACCAACAGTCTTTTGCAAATGTGTGACAGTCATGCAAGCACATGTATACACATTGAAGTATCACAACTTCTCTGGTCACTGCTCGATACATAGTTTATCATGACCAGTGACGTAAATCAGAGAGCCCAGGCCGTCAATTGCTTTTCTTTGTCAGTCAACTAGTTCAGAGCTCTGCTCTTTGTATTGTAAACCAACATGGCCCTGTCTGTCACCGGGAAAGGGATACATCATTCTGTCCATGTCTGAGGAATCAAGAATGATTCAAGGAATCTGGACGGAACGATTTACTGTTTATTTAATGATAACATCAGGATAGGATGGCTTCTTTTTTTTCCTCAGAGCTGTCCAGGGGCTATGTAGATCAATTTTTTATGTACTCATAGGTAAGCTGCCGGCCCCTCAATATGAGGCAGTTTTAAATTCTGTAAAAGTCCTAAATAACGAAGAAAGCAGGAAAACACAACTCAGACCTTCTAAGTACATACTAGACTTTACTAGGCTATGCAAACACAGGCATTGCGAACCTTGCCTCTCTCTCTCACACACACACCCATCTGTTGAATACCAGTTTGTCAGCAGGTGGCCAAATCTAGACAACCTGTGTGCTCTGCATGGATTGGGCAACGCCTTCTGACTCGGCCAATCATTTTGCACGATACATTAATGCTGTGGTTGTCAGAAATAGTGACTTGAAATAGGTTTAAAGACGATTATCAGATACTGGTGAAATGACACTGAACTTCAGTTTCTCTACAACAGATGTTTGAAGAATATTGCCGTTGCCTAGAGGGCAAATCACTGTATTGACCATGTGCCCAATATTAATGATCACTGACCATGGGCTGTCAGGCAGCCATTAAAGCCATGACCCCTGATCCAGTAAATTTGGAGTCAAAATTTCAAGATGTTGTCCCGCTCACAAAGGAGTGATGAAGTGTCCAGGTGTGCAGTCAGGGGAAATCTGCCATTGCAGCTGAGCTGCTCACTTCGTTACCTCTGCTGTGGTTTTAACCGTACCATGGATATAAAGCTGATAATTTTTCTTGTTGGCTACGTATAGTAGATGGAGCCTGCGTCAGCTGCTGCTTTGTTCGTGATGTTAACAGTTTACCTGATTCACTTCCACCCATTCACCTCCCCTCTCTCTTTCTTACACAAGTCACATACACACACACAAATGTGCACACACACACACACACACACACACACACGCACATATACGCAAATGCACACACACACACCCGCGCGCACACACACACACATGTGCACACACACACACAAGCACACACATGCTTTTGTAGTAATGTTTTTATTAGATTGAACATACAATGGACACCGTTTATAAAAGATGACGACAGTGATCACCTACTACTAGTACTAGTTACAGAGTCAGACTGTGAGCATCTCCCTCTGGACGACTGAGCCAGTCAGAGAGTGCTGTCATGAATGGTATGAATTATTTCTATCGATGCTGTGCACCGGCCTCTTTGGCCTGGGGAATTGTATTTTCACCAACTGAATATTTTTTGCATAACAACTGAATGATTGGATGGTGCCAGAGAGGCCCCAAAACATTTGCAGTGTTTGGATTTTTCCAGTGGTTTCAAAGAATGACAGGTCTGTGGATTTTTCTGGGGGATGAAACATGATGAAGTGGCGCAGTCTTCCCTTTGAAGTCGGTGGGACACTCCTGGTAGGAGCTGGGCTGTGAGGACACAGTGAGAGCTGTTAGGTGGAATTGATACAGTCAGCTGTCTCCAGAGCTCAGGCGGTGACACTAATCCAAGCATTTATCACTATCACATTACAGGTTGTGGAGGTATACCATCAGCACTGCAAGTGTGTGTAATTTTCATTTATACTTAAAGCAGGAGAGATGATTTAGAGAGAAAACTTGTAAAACACTTTTTTTTTTTTGAAAAACAACTGAAAGGCAACTCTGTTTTTGAAAAGATACTTCATGCCTTTTCATGCAATGAAACCTGTTTAACGTCTGAATAATGGATCACCTGTTCATGCCTCCCCCTGTTAGAATGGATATTTTTAAAAGGAAGTACTTGCTTAGGCAAGTAACAACAGACCTCTTACACTGTGCACTTGAGTGGCTGTGCACACTTGATTGATTTTGTTGACCAAGTACATGGAAACCCTGTTGGCTCCCATCAGAAGCCCTCGTAATGAAAGATAGAAATTATTCAGACTTCCTCCGTGGTGGAAAACATGTATTTTATGGAGTATTTTCTCAGCAATTTTGAGTAAGATTGCTTCCCTTTTATGATTTAAATATAAGGCCCTTAGAATTGTTTGCCATGATCAGATCAAGACCAACCTAGGTGTCCATAGCCTCCCAAAACGATTTTTCTTGAATCTTCTGCAGCTAGCAGACTAGTAAAAACTCCATGTATCACTCACTGCACTCACCGATTACACACAAATTAAGTATTTTACCCAGTGAAAACAAGTGCAGATTTCTCTCTGATCTTGTAGACTGTCAAAGTGCTGTATATGAATCAATGATTATCTACAAACTCATAGTTCTACATTGTGTATAATCAGAGTTGTAGTACTTATACTGCTGGAAATCCTGAAATGAAAATTCAGAAAATAGGTGTACTCACAAACCAGTTTGATTCCAAAGGTATGAACCCTTAATAGCATTTACATTCAGAAAACAGAACAGAAGTTTTTTCCTGCCATTTATAGTCAAGCGTCTTCTCAAGGTATTCATAATCAATGAAACATTGAAAGGATCAGAAAACAGGCATTTGCATCGTTTGCACATTTCTCATTTGCTTGACATCACAGAGACGTTTATTCTGTATAGGCTTGGAGTTTATCGTTCTTCTCTTTTTTGTTTCAGCTTACACAGTTGTTTCAGCTCACGTAGTTGTTTCTGCTGACATAAATTACAGACCATGCTTCATTATGCTTCCCTCCCCCCCCCCCCCCCCCCTTCCCCAATGAAAATGTGAATGCCTTTTCATTTTGAGACAGGAGATAGGATACCTGCAGACACTTTTAGGATGTGAAAAGGTGGAGGTTTGTTTGTCGTATATTTTCATGAAAATATTAAAGCATTGCAGTAATACGAACATTTTGATAGTTTCAATTGCTTTCCAATACATCCATTAAAACCAATGGGAATCAGTTTCTTCAGTCCACTCTTGCTCATATGTCCCTGGTGGGCAGAAATGTTTTTTGTTCAGGAGGTGGCTAATGCCATGAAAACAAAAAAAGAAGCATGTTTACTGAGACCATTGTTTTCTCCTGTTAGGCTATGTGCATAGTGGACCCGGACCCGTTTGCACAGCCGTGTCCCACCAGGTTGCACGACAGGCAAAGTCACGGTTCTAATCACACGGGTCGGGTCGATGCACTATGCACGACTTTGGCCGTCGCCAGTAAGTTGGAAAAGAGATTAACTGAAGCAGTTTTTTTCTCCCGGACAGGCGGGGCACGGCCATGCAAAACATGGACGGGTTCGGGTTCACTATGCACACAGCCTTAGAGGAAGCATACCTTTTTTTTTTTTTTTTGCTGAAAGTATTCATTTTGGTCATTATTGAAAGGCTACTCTTGAAAATACATTGTATACTAAATAGTGTCATTTCATGGGGATAGGTATTTTTTAAAGGAACATTACTATTAACAGAAAAATTGATGTTTGTTGGTAATTTTCTTTAAAGTGAAGGGCAGACTGTTTCAGAAAAATTGTAACAAGAAAAAAGCTGGAACACATTCTCAAAAGTTTAGTATATTATGTGAGAATGTCTCTGTGTTAGTGTGCATTAGTATAGGTGTCACAGATGTGATTGTGTTGTTTAAGTTTATTGGAATTCAACTCCAGATCTGACAGTGGTGCATAAGTTATTGAATTCATCAATTTTCATTGTTTGCATGCTCTGTAAACTCTGTGTGTGGCTGTAGCATGATCAGACTTAATAGAGAATGCGAGACACGGTCCTGAATAAAGTAAATCACGCTCCAACTGATCTGACTGCAGCCTTGTGAAAGAAACATGATCATTTGCAGAATCAGTTCATTACATTCATTGTTCTGGCAGTAACTATGCATGAATTTTCATTAATTTATGGTTTTGTTGGATGAAAAGAGTGAGTCCCAGAACAAACCGATGTCATGTGTTTTTTTTTGTGTGTAGTAAACAGATAAGAAAACAAAACATGTTCTCCGATAACCTCAGTAAATTAGCTGAGAGAGCAAGCTCTCTTCCAACACTGCACCTCTCCATCTTCCAGTATCCTCTGTCTGTCTGTCTGTCTGTCTCTCACACACACGGCAAAATGATCATGTTCAGCTCGGTTTGGGGATATTTAACTTGTTGTTCTTGTTGAACTTTTCCTTTTATTGTATCCACATCAGAGCCAGCAGTGTGAAAGTGGTTTCAACTCGGCCAACAAGTGTTCATGTGCCCTCTGAACCACTGTTTTATGGGACAAAACCAGAGACTTTTATTTTTGTGCGTCACATAATGGCGAAGGTCATCAGACTATAAGAAAGAATAAGTGTGGAAATGATTTCACATCAAACTTGTTGACCACTTCAGGTTTGAAAAAGTTTATTGGTACAGAAGAATTTGTTGTATCATATCTAAAAGATGAAACAGACTGCAATGTCACTGGAACATACAACAAACAAACAAGCACACAACAAGTGTAAAGTGACATTATTTATTTACAAAGGACACCACAAAACTTCAGGATATTTCGGCTGAAGCGCCTTTTTCAATGAACACAGGACAAGAGAGAAAAGAGATCAAAAACAATACTTCCCTTTCACAGCACAATCCACAAACGAAACTAAAAGGCACAAACCGATTCATGGATGATCTGCTGTGCTAGCCAGGCCATCCTTTTGTCAGTAAATCCAGTTTTCCTAGGAATTTCGCTCCTCTGGTAAGCTGTCGTTTAGACACTAATTCAAAACGTTGCAGATCTTCATCTTCCTTATGATCCTTGTGTGATCAGGAAAGCTTGAACTCTTTCATGTTTGTGAACTTTTGTTCTGTGCTCATCATATCCGAGTGTGTTCCTATGACATTTATACTGTATTAGGTTGATTCTGTTTTGATTTCAGGGATTTATGGTATGTTGAGTTCAAGTATGGTTGAATATCTATTTTAGGCATGAACAACAGTGTAAGCAATCAAAACATCATCCTGACCACATTTGAGGGGCTCGCTCAATTGTGAGGCAGACTGTATGCTGTGTAGAAGGATGAGTGACATATGCCAGCTCATGTGGATTTGTCAAGTGCAGCTGTGCACCGATTCAATAGGTTCAGTGAGACAGCATTGTTGGCACTTTCAGTTTCTTTACAGGTTCAGTTATTCCCTGCTGTACTCTGTCTTATGTACAATGTGTGGTTTGTTGTTTCATGATTACCCATGGTGAAAGCAGATCAGTAAGCGTGGATCTCAAGGGCAATAACTGTGCTTTGTTTTAGAGTTCAGGAGTGTGCAGGCTGATGGGAGTAAGTAGCTGTCATATATATCCATACATTAGCAGATGAGGTCATTATGAATTGTCACCGTTTTATGAACTGGTTTGTCTTCAGTGCAGCCAGAGAGATGTTTATTTCCTCAGTCAAGCATACTTATCATCATCACCAACCGAAAGGTTAATTTTACGCGAGTTGGCAAAAGTAAATATCCCGTAGTAGGAATATTGACATTGTGTTACTTGCAGCTGTTGTCAGAGTATGCTAAGTATATGCTCTGCACAGTATTCAGTGCACGTGTGTGATTTATCATATGGCATGCCTTTGTTTATACCTTCTTTCCTTCGAACAGAATCTATAGATGTACTCTGAACATGTGATATAACCATAATGTTGATCAGAATGGATAATGGCTTATGGTGTAGGTTAGTATTACAAAAATGCACATAAAGTATAGTCAGAATTTGTCAGATAAAGAAAATTTTTCGTCACTTGGTGTGTGATATATACATTGAATTGCCTGTGTTGAATAAAAGCCCAGTAAATGTACCACTATCGGAAACAACGTTATACCTCAAATGACTTCTCCAGACTCCAATTAATAACAAAAGATATTCATTCACACAATCCTTTGAAATAGAACTTAAAACGTATCAGAAATTTTGTTAACTTTAGATAAGATGAAACATGCAGACTTTGGTTTGAGAACAAGGTGATATGAAAAACCAAAGATGATTATTACATTTATCTTTGTTGTTCTCCACATTTTTCCTTCAAAGTCTCACCGCCATGGGTGTTACTCACATATATATTTTTTTCATAATCGGTCAAGTAACATTCTTTTGGTGTCAGCAGTCTCAATCAAAAGGTTGACAGTTAAACTTGCCACAGCATATATTTGTCATATTTTTTTTTAGCTTTATGCAAAAAGGAAAAGTAGAAAGGCAATCTTTTTTTTTTATTCCAGTTAATGGGTAGTAATCCATTACGTTGTCCATTTAAGATTAAAGACTTTTTATTAGCCAATGAATTAACAAAGGAATTTGTGGTGGTTTTTTGGTTTGCAACACATAGATATAGCATGCACATTGAGAGTGATGACAATTAGTGCAAGCTATACCCATATCTGACCTGGAGGTGCAAAGAAGTAGAAGAAAAACAAAAAAAAACAACAACAAGAAATAAAACAACATGTGAATGAATAGATTTTAAAATTGAAGAGAACACAGGCACACTCTTACACAATCTTTGTTTGTCTGTCTTACTTGCATTCGTGCATATTGACAGACACACACACACACACACACATGCACACGCGCGTGCGCACACACACACACAGACACTCAGACACAGACACAGACAGACACAGACAGACACACACACACACACACACACACACACACACACACACACACAGGGTTATGTTGAACGACTGCCATTAATACTGTGGCACAAGATAATCGACAGGAGACTGAGAGAGACTGAGACAGGCTACTAGGTAGCAGAAGACAGGTTTTCTGTCCACTCTTTCCTCCACCCTGGAATTGTTGCCGCAGCAGTGGCCATTTAGACCAGTAATCACATACCGGGAGATTTCCCTTTGCCTCTGCAAGATTGGCAGAGTGCTTTGGCCTGTGGTGGCAACAAGTGACACTTGGGCCATTGAAATGCTGGCATGGGCCCAACATCCCTTCATGTCCTGAACTAAGTGAGGGGCTGGTTTGTAGTCAGTGTCTGGCCATCTTCAACCATGGGGCTGAATCTGTCGGGCAGCTGTTGGAGTTAGGCCAGTCGGAGATTAATATAGATGGGGGGGGGGGGGGGGGGGGGGGGGGGGGGGGGGGGGGGGGGGGGGGGGGGGGGGGGGGGGGGGGGGGGGGAGGAGGAGGCATAGCAACTTCTTACCGAGGTGGGGGGGGGGGGGGGAGAGAGGGGGGATAACAACTTCTTACCAAGTTGGAAATAAGGTTTTCAGTAAATGCAGTAGATTCCTTGGTTTTCCTACAGTGATGTTCTTGCATAGATATTTACTATGTATGTACCAGTATGGTATTTTACCTTCTATGATTTTGGGGATGATGGATGAAAACATTTGGGATGATAACTCCCGTCATGACTTTAGGGGAAAGTTATATTTTATGTCTGAGCGTTTTTCCCAGGCTCTCTTGGTCTTGGTTCTATGCCGGTCATCTCCCCTCCCCCACGCCCACCTCCTGTCATTTCCACTCCTTCCCATGACCCCTTCCTCTCAGTCTTTCTCCGATGTTGCCTTTACATTCCTTAAACCTTTCAAACTAAAAGTAAAAGGCAAAAAAAGACAAAATCTTAAAAACAAAATTCAACCACCCACTTACCAAAGCTTTATAATCCTTTAAAATATTCTATTCTTTGAATTTCAACAATTTTGTTTTTTTGCTTATTCATTTAGTTAGCTATAGTTGCTCAGCTTTTCAGATTGTTTTACCTTTTTCTTCATCACAAGAGCTTTATCCTGAACATTCCACACACAGCATTAAAGTTAAGGAAAGCAGGGAAAGCTTCAGAGCATGGCCTTGACCAGATATTGAGTATCCAGCAACCACAAAGGTCGCTTGCATCGATTTACGTGGCTTGCACGTGAGCCTTGCACATTGACGTCTCTTTAAATTCGCATCATGTGTCAGCTTTGATCAGCTGGTCGATAGTTTTCTTCTTGGTTTAACTCTGCTTGAACTGAACGTGTAGAGCGTCGTGTTTCAGGGTAAGGATGACAGCAGCAAAGGAAAAAACAGTGGGTGTAAGTTTGAACCTGACGTTTGAATCGCCATCAGTCTTCTGGTTTTGAGCTCAACCAGAGTTGGGGAGACAAAAGAGATGAAATGCTGAAAAAGTTATACCCTCCTTCCCCCTCCTCCATACCTTACATCTCCAAATCCTGTCTCATAAAGTCTCACCCCCCCAAACATTTTCTTACAAAGCTCACTTCATTCATTTTCACATCTCACTTTCTTTTTCAGTCATAGTGTGATGTGTAGTTTTGTTCATTTCCCTGCTCATTGATGTAGTCAGCTCACTATGTAGATCTATCATGTAATATGCTGTAGTCCTTGATATTGAAAAACCTGTTATGTCATTTTTCATTATCCACCCTCTGGGATTTATGCGTCTTTAATTTCTGCAAAATGCATGTGATGCTCAATTTGTCAGGCTTTTTGCGTGTTCCCCCCCCCCAGCTTATCGTTCTGTGAGTCACTATCTGCATGTGCTCTAGTCTGTAGCTCCCTCTGTCTCTTTCCCCTCTCACTCTGCCCCCTCCCATTTCCCCAGACCCCTCTCTTTAGAGAGTTTCATTTTTTCCCCCTTTCACATCTTTTGCTTGTTTTTTGTGAATGACAGGTTGATGTTGTGTCTAGCAGATTACAGATGGGTGGATGGTAGAGAGGAAGTCTTGTGGAGAAGTTTTGAATTTTAGTATAAATAGTTTTTCTTGTGATCTCTGCAGGATTTATTTTCGTTTAAAGAAGGTTTTACATGGATATAGACATGAAGTCTGTCAGACAGAGCAGAGTTGAAAACAGCGCTCCTAATCTAAACCTCTTGTGCCTCCGATACGTGTATGCGCATGATAAATCAGATACATCTACCCACATGCGTACTTGTGTAACATAAAACATGCATGTACTTGAGTGAACCGATGTTGTTGGAACAGAAGGGGGAGGGAGGTGAGGAACAGAGGTGGAAGGAGGGGGGGGGGGGGGATCAGCTCCCAAGCCCTTTCTCTACTTTAAATGGGGGGTTGGGAGTGGCACATGTGTTTCTTTGTCCCTGCCATCCTGCCACACAAAATACACAACTCATATACACACACATGCAAAACCCAAAGAAAAAACCACCACCACCACCCCCACCGGCAACAACAAAACAGAAGGAGCCTGAGGTGAAGTAAGAGGAGAAAAGCCAGTGGTTTGTGGTACTCCCTGCTGGTAAGTCTTGGGGAGTAATGGTGTCGAGTAGCAAAACCACGCTGCAGGAGACCCTTCTGTCTCTTGCATAGAAAGACTCCCAGCTGATTTGAATTAAGGAGCAATTTCTCAGATGTTTGTTGCTACCATGCTGCTTTTTCTGTTGGTTTGTTCATTTTGTAGATGAAGTTTGTTCACCCCTTAGCTTATTCCCATACTTTTTCCCCTCGTCCGTTTCTGTCCCTGCAATCCCTCTTTCCTCCAACCCTTCCCCCCATGTCTCATCCCGCATCCATCATGTCTCTTTCTCTTGTTTGCTTTTGTCATATGATATTGATATGATTTTAAATGAAATGTATATGATCTCAAGGAAAGGGCGAGTCACTTTTATCCCTCAGCAAATGTACACAGTATCATATAGTATCATCGATAGATATGTCTCTCACTCTCTCATTGTGTGTGTGCTCTCAAGGAAAGGGCGAGTCACTTTTATCCCTCAGCAAATGTACACAGTATCATATAGTATCATCAATAGATGTTCTCTCTCATTGTCCGTCCGTCCGTCCGTCTGCGTGCGTGCACGTGTGTGTATGCATGAGTTACCTTATGCATGGCTCACATCTTTGAATCTCCCTCTCTTCCATTTGTCGCCATCATCTACATATATTTTTTCATCAGTCTGCGGGTCTGATTGACTTCCCTGTTTTAAACTAATCTGTAGTCTGATCTAGCCTCTGGACTCTAATCTAGGTGATCATAGTGTTAATAATCTAGGTGATCATATTGTTAATTATGCACCATTTACCTGACCACCACCAGTATCTGTCTTTTGCATTCCCAGTGTCTCACCACCTGGTGAAATCAGAGGATAGAAGAGTGCAGAATCGCACAATTTCACATAGTGCTATTGCCTCGAAGAGGTGATATGCTGATCACAGGATACATATTCCTGAAGAACTGACATTCAGTAAAATGTTCTTTTGAAGTTTAAAAGAATGTTGCCGTGAAGATTTGTAATTTTTTCCCTAAGTTGAACGCTAAAACAAGAACAGCAGCAAGAACAGTACAACAACAATTCATAGAACTAGCACCGAATAATAATGATACTAATAATGAAAAACCATCACATCAGTTAGTGTTTCTTGCTTCCACATACTACAGTTGAATTGATAGCCAGTTATCTTGTTTTTAAAATTTAGATGTATGAAGGTTAAGCAGAAGACCTCAAATGAAAATTTACTTCTTGAAATTAAAATGAAATTGGACCTGCCTCTGGAGATTGCTCAGCCAGATGTTCAGTTTTGTTTTGTTCTATGTTTTTTGTTTGTTTTTTATTTAAAGGGGGGGGGGGGTCTGAAATTCAATGTCTAAAGGTTTTGTTCAAATTTGTTACCTGATCAGATTTAAAATAAATAGAACATGCCCACCTCACTTTTCCTTACTCTATACCTCAAGATAACCCCGTTTCACTTTACACAACTCACCAGCGAGATACTTTAGAATGACATTTTTATACAATCCGAGTACCTAAGACACAAAACTGTGTTTGATGTTATTGTTATCTGCTGAGCAATTGAACAAGTCCTCTTAGTTCCCTCGACATTCTCTTTCGGGGAAACGTGTTCTTCCTAAATACTGGTTCACTCAAAAACGAGTAGGTCACCAGCGCGCATGTTAAAAAGTAAAATAAAATAACATAAAACAGTGCGACTCAGACTGTTGGCCCCTGGAGCAAATTTGGCAACAAGGGGTCGCACTCGATATTCAAGAAGTTAAAAGCAATGGCCAAATTCAGGCCCAGGTAATAGTAAAATATCTGGGGAAGTAAAAATAGAAAATCGTCAATATGCAGATCTCAAAACTGTCGAATCAATTTGTTTTTTAAATGAGATTGCATTTGTGGCAATCTTGATGGCACCCGGCAGTGAGTTCCACAGCCGTACAGAACTGGGATAAAAAGAATGTAAGTGGCTGTCAATATTTGATGCAGGTATGGTATAACATTGACCGCCACTCCTGGTGCTACTTTTATTCAATACTAGTTGTTCCATTGGAATATCAATTACTTTAGCTCTGCCTTTGAAGAAGATGTTAAGTTTGATAAAAGCTCTTCTCTCTTCTAAGGGTTTCCATTCTAATTTCCTCATGTTCTTCCTAGTATTCCCCTTTTCTCTGTGGTTCCCTGTTAGGAACCGTGCTGCTCTCTTCTGAATCTTTGAGGTTATCAATGTCCTTTAGATGGTAATGATCCTAAACTGAGCAACCATATTCCAGTACTGGTCTAACCAGTGTTTTGTAGCAGTCGTCTTTAACCTTTTGGGGGCAGTCATTGATATTCCTGTATAAGAAAGCTAAGATGTTATTTGCTTTCTTACATACTAAATTGTGATGTTCTTTCCATTTGAGACGACTATCTATAATCACGCCTAAATATTTTGCAGCATTAGTTTCTTTAAGAATAGTATTATGGATAGAGTAATCTGATCTAATTGGTGAGCGTTTGTTACATATACGCAACACTTGGCACTTTTGGGGATGAAATTCCATTTTCCAAGTTCTTTCCCACTCTTGTAAAGCGTTTAGATCTTGTAGAATGCGTGTATCATTCTTGCTTCTGATTGTTCTATATATACTAAGTTGTCATCTGCAAAAAGCCTTATAGTAGTTCCAGGAGAGAGATTTCTACTTATGTCATTTATATAAATTAAGAAAAACAAGGGCCCCAGAACAGTTCCCTGTGGTACACCTGACAAGACTGGTTTACAATGGGATGACGACCCTTCCACAACAACTTTCTGCGTTCTCCCAACGAGGAATGATCTAGCCCATTTTAGCAAAGAACCGCCAATGCCGATGTGTTCTAATTTAAGCAGCAGGCCCTCATGGTCAACCTTATCAAAGGCTTTAGAAAAGTCTAATAAAATTGCATCTATTTGCTGTCTGTTAAGACAGTTATTAAAATCATTGAGAGTTGTTATAAGTTGAGTCTCACAACTCCTTCGCTGTCTAAAACCATGCTGGGCGTTATTTAAGAAGTCATATTTGTCAAGATGGTCCAATTAGCTACTATATTATTATGTGTTCAAGTAGTTTAGCTGATATGGATGTAAGAGATACAGGTCTATAGTTCTCTGCTTTTGTTTTGTCACCCTTTTTGAATAAGGGAACAATGCTCGCATCTCGCCACTCATCAGGTATTACTCCCTGGTCCAGTGAAGCTTGGTAAAGTAGTTGGTATACCTCACTCAATTCATTGGCACATAATTTTAAGAGCTTGCCAGGAACGCCATCGGGACCAGTAGCTTTGTTTTCATTGATGTTGGTCAGTAACTTAAATACTCCTGCTTTGTTTACTTTGATGTTTTGCATTTCAGGGAGTTTATCATCATCCTTTAGTCTACGTTAATTAAAGGTTTGGGATTTGAGAAAACTGAACAAAACTGCTTGTTTAGTAAGTTTGCTTTCCCTTCAGGGTCCTGTATTAGGTTATTCTGGTCGTTTCTCAGGTCTGGAATCCCAATGTTGTCCTGTCTCTTACTCCTTATGTAAGACCATAATTTCTTGTTTTGATGATCACCTTCTGAAATCATCGAATTAACATAATTGGAGTGAGCAAGCCTACATTCTCTGACACCTTCTCTTAATATGTTTATACCTAACCAGTAATCTTTCTGAATTAGGATGTAGTTTCAATTTCTTAAAGAAACGATGTTTCCTTCTCAACAAACTTTTAGTTTTGTAGTAATCCATGGCTGGTGGTTCTTGCTTGAAGTTATTTTAGTAGGTATGTTGTCATCCATAATAAATTCCAAGTTAGTTTTTATACACTTCCAAAGGTCACCGACATTATCTTTAACACTATGGGACCTCAAAAAAAGACGACTGAAATGAGTATCCCTGCGCAATTTTGGTAAATCTGCTTGGTTCCAGAGTCTGAGGGTACGTTTAGGGGGTTTTCTTCGAAAGGGTTGAAAGTTGCTCTTAGAGAGAATTATGTCATGATCACCCAGGCCTGCAATTAATTCCTGATTGCCTAAAGCGCCTGGAGAATTGGTAAAAAAATAAATCCAGGAATGCCTTACGAGTTGGTGCTTCAACTGACTGCACTAATCCAAGGTCTTTGGTATAAAAAAACTGAGTATTAATATTTTTACTGTATTGATTACCAAGTATGGCATCTTCACCCCAATCAATATCTGGTAAGTTAAAGTCTCCACCAATCCATAATATTGCCTTCCTATTGGCCAAAACAATGTTAGAAATGTCTCTGCAGATAGACGAACATACATTTTCATCTGAGTCTGGAGGTCTGTAAACTGATCCAACAATGACAGGTCTCTTATTCTTAAAATTAATCCTACAAAATAAACTTTCACTATTTTTGCCTTGATATAAAAACTCACTGGCTAAGTTCTTCCTAATGGCAATCAAGACTCCCCCACCTCTTTTTCCAAGTCTGTCCTTTCTATAAATATCAAAATCCTCCATTAGAAGTTCACTGCTGGATGTTCCAGTTTCTAGCCAAGTTTCTGTTCCAATTACAACATCAATGTTTTTTTCGGTGACTAAATTACTGAGTTCTTCCTTTTTCTTGATAACAGATTGAAAATTTACGACTATGCATTTAAGTTTATCTTTTTCTCGTAATGATTTGGGGTTCAGTTGCACTTTATGATTTGGGATTTTATCAGTTTTAGAATCGGGGGTGGATGCAAACTTAGGACAAAATTTCAAGTTTTCTTTTGGGGATCGGTCTGGTGAGATAGGGTCAAAACGGTTGCTTTCTGAGCTGCAGTCTTCAATAGAATCTTCAAAAAGTCTCGAACTAAAGTTTGGAAGCCCGCAGGTAAAACAAGTCCAAGATATATCACTATTGCATAATGCTTCATAAACTGCTGAATTCATTAACATACATTTAGTGTGATACCATGTATTACCATGTATCGACAGTGAGTTAAGAAAAATGCGGCGTTAGGTAGACAATACCTGAACGTAGGAGTGCAGGTTCATTTCTTAGTTTGGCTTTGGGCTTAGTGATGAAGCGAGTCGAGATATTCCACGGGAGGGTGTCACTGATACTGAATTCAGAACAGTAGCGCCCCTTGCCCCACTCGTCCGTCCCCTCCTCCCCCCCCTCCCCCTTTTTTTTTCCCCTTCGTCATGGATGTATGAGTACGTTGCGTTTCTTGCCAAGAAATCCGCGTCAGTGTCTCCAGCTACTGCTGCTGTTGGTGGAGTATTGCCACTAGCATAAGTGAACAGATGGAAAGCCATCAGCAGTACACGGTTGTTAAGAAGGGGCCCAAACTACCGGGTTTTATCCACTTGCATCCGACAAGGATCATCACCGGATGTCCCGCTAAGAGTATGAGGAAGTTTTAGTTTGTCAACTGTTGTTGGTTTTCCCTAGGGCTAAAAGCGATGGATCTTACACATAGGATTTGGTGGCACGTCCGTTAACACTCCGCTTTCCAGCGAACAAACGTGATTGTATGATAACTTATGGCTTCAACATTCCGATTGGTTCTGCACTTCATCACATCAAGTATGTGTTTTACGTGGATGTTGTTTTCCTCTGCTTTGTGCGTGATTTCCTGAATTGTTTAGAGAGAATTTGGTTTTCATGTTTGGCAACAACGACAACAACAACGACGACAACAAAGACAACAACAACGACGACAACAAAGACAACAACAACAACAGCACACAGAGAACGGGCGCGCGCGCACACACACACACCAAAACAAAACACAAACAGCAGGTGAACAAATAAAGTAAGTTTGCTGTAGTTTTGTAAGCAAATTCAGTGAGTGCGACGCACAATCGCTGACGCCTGGACTTTGGTTCTTTGAATGGAAGTACAGTTAAAACAAGCCAGAAAACTGAAAGATGCTAAGAAAGTCTTTGGCTTTTGACCTTTGAAATGCTTCACTTTACGTCATCAGAAAACAACACTGCTTACTGGTGTAACCAATTGTTCACGCTTACACGCTTCTATAGCCTAACTGTTGGCAGACATCATGTAACATAAACTCTTCGACTAGATCGTCTAGATCTGGCTTTTTTTCTCTGTGCATCAGTATTCAATAACGACTCACGTAAGGCGTGATATATTAACTTTTTTTTTTTTTTTAAATAAATTTTTACCTCGACGTTTTGATATTTCATCACTCATCGTGGTATTGCGGCATTGTCACTATTTTTATCTTCACCGACATTCAGCTAGTCTGATTCTGTTCCTGCCTTCTCGGCGTGCCTCTCTGACACGGACGCACTCATGCACGCACTCTTGTTGCACACACACACACGCACACGCGCGCGCGTGCGCGAGCACGCACACACAGACACTCACTCACCCACACACACACACACGTACAAGGAGGAGAAAAAGAACAACATCTAAAACAACTAAAAGAAAAAATACGGCCAGCCACCCCGAGCAACCGTACATGGTAACAACAGTGCAGCAGCAAGCAGACTTGGGGATCGATTCTGCCATAGTGGCACAGATACGTCCTAGGCCTACGCGTTGTTTCATTCAGAATTAACAGCGTTTTCATTGATGCCGAGAAGACGGATCGAAAGACCCACGTGAACAAGCCAGAACGCACGAACGTTGCAGAGTTATAGTCTTCGACGTACTCGCTCAAACGTACTCTGCACCAGGTCACGTTTTCGTGCTTGCATGCATGCACGAGCACGCAAACACACGCGCGCGCACTCACACACACACACACACACACACACACACACAACACACACACACACAGCACACGTGTACGCACGCACGTACGTACGTACGCACGCACTGACGTGCACACCAATGTGACTCGTACACGAGTACATTCACACGGACGCACGCACGCATCCCCCCCCCCTCCTCCCCCTCCCTTATAAATCTACAAACATGCTGGCGGGATAACGCTTCGAATATTTTCAGCGATTAGGACGATCTATGTTGCCACTCTCGTATTTTGCCGGTGAGCGTGCTGGATCTCGCTCTCGCTCGCTCTCTCTCTCTCTGTGTGCGTGCGCGTGTGTATTTGTGTGTGTGCGTTGTCCTCGCGCGCGCGCGAGCGAGCGGGCGTGTAGGTGTGTCTGTGTTATTGACAGGCTATCACCGGACAGTATGCAGCTGCAAGCCAAATAAATGTCATCGACCCATTAGGTGCAAAGTAGAGCAAATAATGAACACGTCAGCAAGGGAACACTCGTCAAATCAGAAACAAGAGTTTTCAACTCGAATGTCAGCACTCTCTGGTGACACGTACTGGGGGCAGTGACATTTTGCCCGCCCGTCTGCCCGTGACTAGTGTCGGTACCCGTTTTTATACATATGGAACTGGCCGGCGAGTTTCTCTATCGTGTGACGCGCGGTGGGGAGATGGGAGCGCGCGAACGTAACGGGCCAACAGCACCAACAGAACTGGTAGAACTTTTGGATTTTGATCAACGTTTATTGCGCAGGTGTGTGAGGGTCGTAACTCATTCTTGCTTGTTTTTGATCAAATTATACCTGCGATTTGTAACTGATGTAATGCGTGTTTGTTGTTTTTCAGGGTCATGAAACGATAGCAAGGACGAGTAGATCACAGAACTGTATTTTAGCCGAATTCTTTGTCTACGGAACAGACTCACGTGGTTTTCCACTGACACGCCAGTTCATTCAGCGATTCAGCGAGCCCGGTTTGCGATGTTCCAGTTTCATATTTCCGTTGTCACTGGACAGATTAAGCCTAAAAACGTTTTGGCGCACATCACTTTGCCAACTTCAGTCTCAAAACTGAGAAAAACAAAGATCGCCAACTTCAGGTGTACTCGATTTGCTATTTGTGCCGGTAAACGTGATCATTGACACCGACACACATGACAGTGAAACGGTGTATCTTGGCTTGGCACTTTGAGGCATTTAAACCTCAAGTTTAGTGACCCACGCTGTCACGTGTGAGTACACCCAGGCAATACTACATTACCTACATGTAGTATGCTCTGGTTCACCTGACAGGGGGGGAGTTCTTATACAGGTAATGTGCAGTGGCAGAAACGGAGCGATCACTCATCCCTCACACCACCAGACCACAAGAGGAAGAAGTTTCGACAATAGTTTTACTCACATTACAATCACCCACTCACACTAGCACTCCAGACGGGGTATGGGTCATAACAAAGAAGAGAAAGATAGCCGAGAGAGGAAAAGAAAGAAGAAAAAAAATGGGGCATAGAAGAGAAAGGCACTATTCAGAACTAACTGACTTAGGGGACAAAGTAAATTGAACAGACCACAAAAACCCTCCAATATCCCGGGATCCCGCTACTGTCCCAACCTAACCCACTAAACCACCACAAGAACATTCAGCGAAAAACGGATGACACAAATAGCACATGGGTCAACACCCGGCCAATGTTAGTAAAGATGTCACTGGTAACACTCCACTTTATACTGGGTTTGAGAAGAAATGATTCATCTTCTAAACCAAAAGTAATTTTCGTCCGTGACAAACACCCCCCAACTAAAGAGGCTTGTGCCACTGAGGCACAGCCTATCACAGCCTCCAATACGTTCTGTACACCCTTACACTCTTATACAACGTAAACTTTCCTCACGCCTGAGCCTTGACTCGGTACTCCATCCGGCTGAGGTAATCAGCCTTCATCATCATCATCCTCATAGTCATCAGTGTCAGCATCCAGTGCCTCTCTGCGCACACCATTGCTAACTGGGGCACTGGAGATGGGTGTCCCGACGCACTGCATCAGCTGGCTTTATCTGCATCTTGAATTCCTCCAGGCCACCGCCTGGGTCGATGACGTTCAGGGTCTGGAAGCACAGTGCGTAGAATTCCAGGGCCTTGGCATGGAAGATCAGCTCAGTGTTGACCAACTCTGTCAGCACTTTCTTCATGTCGGTGATCTCGGCCTGAAAGCTGTGAACCTGTTGCTCCAAGGCGTGCTGACTACGAGAAGCTTCCTCACTGGCCCTCTGTAGGTCTGATTCAACCTGCACAATTGCTGTCGGTTCTGTGGCGTCTTCAGCTTGATCCGTTCCAGCTTCCTTAACAGTGGTTTCTACTCCTCAAGGATGTAGAACCTGTTGAGGTCAACAACGCCACAGGCAACCTGGTGTTCCGGCTCTTCAGAGTTGTTCGGTGGCAAACATTGTAGCTGCGACCATACCTTGGGATGTTCTTCGCCACTCCTGGCCAATGAAAGTCCTGGATTCTCTCCATGGTCGGACGTGTTCCCAAATGTCCTGCCATATCGTGGCCTAGGCGCATACAGTACTGCGGAGAGCTTCAGGTGCGACAAGTGGAGTGGCAGACGCAGTAGATGACGTATTGACGTCCGTGCACCAGTCCCTTGCGTCTCACGAACTCGACCGCGCGGCTGCGGAACGTCCTTGCTGGCTTCCCAACCCAATCCGGACGTTGTTAAGAGATGGATCCTTTGTTCGCACACTGCGTACAGTTGAAGGTCGTTGGTCAAAGTGCCATGCTGAGTTAGGGGCTTCAGGAGGGGTTCAGTGCCTCTTTCTCTCTCTGTGCTGGGAACGCGGTGGTGGCAGCCACAATACTTCTGCTGGCAACTCTGATGAAATCTCCCGACGTTGACCGTCCCCAAAGCACACTGAATTGCCAATCAGTAAGGAGTACGCAGGACGCTGAAGGGCGACTGCCCACACCTTCCCTTTAAAGTATGGCGTAGAGACATCTACCAGTGCTGTAGATCGGGTTGCCCTGAAGGATGACTCGATTCCTAGCACTTGGCACTCTTCCCCTCGAGGTGCCTCACTTGGGACTAGCTGTTCGTCGATGAAGACCGCTGTAGCTCCGGTGTCCCTAATAGCTTTCACCTTCTTGCCGCACCCCACCGATGGGAAGGTTGGATATGTTGGGGTCGTAACCTCACTTTCTCAAATGCCACCCTAAAGTGCGAGACATCGGACTTTGCCTTGTCCTTCTCTTGGGACAATCCGAACGAAATGTCCCTTTTCCCCACAGAGGAAGCAAAGCTTGAGCTTGGTTCCGACGTTCTGGAATTGCTGAGGACATCGCACTTGGGAGGGTGACGACGGTTTGAAGTCATGTGACTCCCGATCGGCGGGTTTCCTACCTGTTTGGTGCAGGCATACGAAGTGACGACGCGCATCTGCGAAGGCTTCAGCAATCTCGATTGCCCTGGCGAATGTCTTTGGTTTCTCCTCACCCAACTTGAACTGCAGTTCCTGAGATACTGAATTCATGAGTGCTCCAAGAGGAAACAAATCCTTCATTCCATCTCCGAGGCTTCAATCCAATATTCATAGTGCGCCGGAGGCGTTCCCTGAACTGGTGAAAAGTCTCCTCTGAAGGTTTCCTCATGGAGCGAAACTGCTTTCTATAGGACTCGGAAGTCATGTGCAGTCTCCGGCGAAGAGCCGCTTTTAATTCGGTATAGGAAGCTCGGTAGGAATGTCTACAAACGCCTCCTTAGCCTTCCCCGTCAGGCTACTAATGAGGTAAAGGGCTTTACTCTGGTCGTTTAGCTGGTTACGCAGCGGCAACCGCCTCAAAGTGCTCGATGTAGGTATCTATGTTATCGCTAGCACTGTACACTGGATATGTAGCTTGGGCGGAGCCACCGGAATAACCAGCCTGATGAAAATCTGCTATTTCCCGACTGGTCAGATCCATGCTCGGAAGCAACACAGACTGTGTTTCAGGTACATCTAACTGTTGAACCAGTTCGGCCTGAGTCTTTCTTTTCCTCCACCAACGAGCCTCAAAGTCCAACTCTTCTGTTTTGAGCTCCCTTTCTAACTGTTCTCTTTTCTCTCGACTCTCGCTCCAGTCTCCTTTCATCTCCTCTCTCCATCGCCTTTCCTTCTCTCTCTCCAACCTCCTCTCCTCCATCTCCCTTTTCTCCTTCGCCTCTCTCTTCCCTTTTCCCTCTTCTCTTTCGCCTCTCTCTCCCTCTCCAGCTTTTCCTCCATTGCCATTTCCACCGTCTCTTCTTTGGCTTCTCTCTCCTCCTTCTCCAGTCTCCTCTCTCCGCTCTTTCTCTCTTGCCTCTTTCTTCCCTTTCCCTCTTCTCCTTGGCCTCTCTTTCTTCTCTTCAATCCTCAACATCAGAGGATCCATGGGCGCTGGTCCAGGAGGATGAGGCTATAGGCGAAGGTCCGAAAGCGGAAGTCATCTCGAAGATACGGCGGAGGGCGAATCCCGAGACTGGAGTGGGCAGATGGTCGTCTCGGAGAGAGTGACCCAGGAGGGTCATCTCTGTATGTGGACATTGCGGTGACTGGAGGACGAGACCCACCAGAAGAAAACACGACCTGGGTAGTAGGGCCAGTCGTCGCCTGAGTCATGGGGCTCCCCACCCTGGTAGGATTCCTGCACCACGAGTCTGAGAAACGTGTGATCCGGCGCACGTGTCTATGTGTTCCATAACTTACAGTACACCTCACACGAAGTCACCGAATCACTAAGTGATACACAAGATTTGCACAGCCACGCAAAACTCTGACGAACGAAATCCCACGAAGTTCCGGACGTGCGTGTCCACTTCGCACTTAGTACCACGGTCGACTACCTCGAAGGCCACAAAGTATTTGAACCCCCCACAAGCCATAGTACAGGACGATACTAAATGGATATAAATCCAAGATTCTGTAAATAGTCACTAGGTTTGAAGAAAACTATCCCAAATTTCCAAGGATAGAAATGCACTATCTTAAATCAGTGAGGTCATATAGGGTAACACCAGCCGATGGTACCCACCCTCGCCGAGAATGACAACACTCAGCTGAAAGGTAATGAATGAGAAATGACGTAAGGGTTTGATGTCAGTCAAACCACGCATGGACAACCCTAAACAAACACCACGAGGAAGTGCTTTTATCCAACGAATCAAGAGTGGTTCGCCACCAATTTCCTCCAAATTCTCAAGTTCCTACAAGATAGAACCACAAAGTCAGTCCCAAAAATGGGAACCGAAACTGTAAGCTCACAACGTATCAGCAACTCCAAACCGCTAAATTGCAGCTGTATTCCACGAGAAGGAAATACGGAGTAGTAACGTTCCACAAATGTATGACTAAGGGTAGTCAATAACTGTACCAATATTCCCAAAACAGGGAAGGAGAATGACAAAGTCCTACGTACGACTTTTTGACTAAGCGTAGTCAACACCAACAAATCTCCAACCGTAGGTTACAGTCTAGGTATGTCTCACAAGACAAGAGGTAGTTTGAACAACCAAGTCAACAATGTATGAATTTTTGACTAAGTGTAGTCAATCCACAAAACCTTTCAAACTCTAAGAGAAAGAATGCTTCCCACAAACCAAATTGCAGTCACGAGTACTGCCACCACTAAGCTAGCCCAAACGAACTGAATCGATTAACCCTGGCTAAGCTCAATAGGTAAAGCAAACTAACCTCTTCTCACCAAATGAACACCGAGTATCCAAATTCAATAACTAGCCAAGACCTGGAGTTATTTCCCTGAATTCCAACGAAGGAGATGCCCAGTATGTAGTTATGTTTTTAACACTTCAAAGCGTTGAGAACAACAATCTTCAAAGAAAAACCGCTGACCAGAAAAAAAAAAAGTGGTCAAGCTCAACAGTTTTCCTTGTATAGAAATATCCAAACTGAATCACATTCCAACCCGATGTGGAATTAATCAATAAATCGACAAAGCACCAACATCCATCAATGTGTAACAACGACTGCCCTTGTGCACGGTAGTGCCAAGAACCCAAACCAAGTTACCTCACCTGGATAAACAACCTATATCCGGATCAAATGTTGATTTCTCAAAATAAGACTTCAAAGATGTTTCCAGCAAAAAGGGCAAAGAAATCACAAACCTATACAACTGGAATTTATAACTCAACGCGTTACTCCAACCAGCAACCAACTCATCCAAAGAGAAAAGCAACAGACATCAACACGCATTAAGGCAGGGACGGACAATAAGAACTTACACGACCCGTACCGCAAGGCCAAACAGCTAACCTAAATTCTACCGGCGACTGACGTAAACACGGAAGATCACGTGCACCAACACGGTCACTGGGGCACCAAGACAGAAGCGACTCGATCAAACAGTGGCCCGAAGAGCGCGCCCGAAATTCCCATGCAACACGATCTAGTCCACAGACGGGAACCACGTGCTAAATCACTGCTCTGTAACTGAGTGTGAAACGGATGAGAGGGGGAGACAGAAAAAGGCACAAGTGGCTCTTTGGAAAGACACTTATGTGTATCCACAGGACACTATACCCCATTCTCAACACACGACTGAAATTTATTATTCCAATCACAGTCCACACAAATTAGTGTTGAACAATTAGAAAGCCCATAACATCAGCAGCTAGATAGAAAAGCAAATAAACTGCTTGTATGTGCGCTAGACAGAAGAGGAAAGCCTATCAACTTAGGGCTAATCCCCTTTGACTAAACACAGATCCTACAACCTAGTGTGTAATAACAAAATAACACACCACCAAGAATAGTCTTTCCTTGTTTTGTGAACTGAAGTATATAGACTTACGTAAGACGAGTTTCGCGCAAACACGGTATCGGAACTAAGTGTCAAAGTTCGCCTTGTAAACAAAGCACCAAATGCTTGGCAAACCTGCTCCACTTACCTTACTAACACAGTCGGCGTCTTGGGTACAGGCAAATGCAGACCAAATCCTAAATCAGTACAAGCACTGACATCGACGACTCTGCACAAGCAAGACCTATTAATCTAGAGTTCAAAACCCCCTTCTTTCTCCACCCAAGTACCTATTCTAACTAAGGTAATGAGAAAAGGAGAACGGAAATTCTAGAAACAATAGCCGGCGGTACTAGACAAAACAAAAACAAACACGGAGACGAACGCGGAACAGAAGCGCCGAAGGTCCGACCACGGAGCACGGAACTCTACTGCCGACAGCACCCCCAAACCGGTCCGCTCCAATGGGTTCCCTACTAACTCTAGAACCCACCCAACCAACCACCGTCAATGCCGTAAAGAAAGATAGACAGGTCTCTCAAGGGTCGGGCGGTAGTGAGTTCAGAGTGTCGCTTTTACACTACCACATACACATTCCTGTTACCCCGCATCTCCACCATAATTGTCACGTGTGAGTAACCTGACAGGGGGGGGGGGGGGGGGGGTTCTTATACAGGTAATGTGCAGTGGCAGAAAACGGAGCGATCACTCAATCCCTCACACCACCAGACACAAGAGGAAGAAGTTTCGACAATAGTTATACTCACATTACAATCACTCACTCACACTAGCACTCCAGACGGGGTATGGGTCATAACAAGAAGAGAAAAGATAGCCGAGAGAGGAAAGAAAGAAAGAAAAAAAATGGGGCAAGAAGAGAAAGGCAACTATTCAGAACTAACTGACTTAGGGGACAAAGTAAATTGAACAGACCACAAAAACCTCCAATATCCCGGGATCCCGCTACTGTCCCAACCTAACCCACTAAACACCACAAGAACATTCAGCGAACTAACGGAAGAAAGACAGTATTAGAAACAATGCTGCATCCAACGGGACCTAATTCAACTAGAGTTAAAACAAAAAAAAAACAAAAAAAACAACCAAAAAGAATCAGTGACCGGCTTTAAACCCACGCACACGCACGCCAGACCCACACCACACAAAATGGAACTCAACTCTCGAGTCCATGAACCGAGGAGGTTCGTATAAGGAGGTGGATCCTGTGGAGGGGTGACGCTCGTAGTGGGCTGGTCTTCCAGTCCGAGGTGAGCAGGTGTCCCAGTAAAGGAGACGAGGTTCACCTCCAGTCGCAGGTTAGAAAGCGACTGGTGCCTGGACGCAGGATGCTGACTGCAGGGTCCGTGGATGCTGGTCTTCCAGCAGCCAAAGACCGGAGCTGCAGCTGTAGAAAAACAGGCAAAACAAATCCCGCCCTACGGCGGAGATCAGTCTCCAGATGAGAGTCATCTCCCTATAGTCCTTGTCAGTGTGTGGCAAAATATGGGTCCGGCAGTGCGTCAGTGTGAAGGGTCACCAATGCCGTAATAGGTCAACAATGTCTTTGTCACTATAAAAGGGCAGAATAAACTATAATAACTTCTTTCCCTTTTCTTTTGCTTTTATTGACCTGTACTAAGGATAACTTCCTTAGTCAACAAAGCTTCAATGAATAAAAACAATTTGAATTCATCCATACGTCTGTCACACAAACACATATAGACAAGGACACACGAGAACGGAACCACATGTGGGGCGATACGGGCAGGAATTCCACACTCCACGGTCTAATGTTTATCCGTTCGCACGCTCATGCGTTCCCGATCCGTCGTGTCTATAAAGCAACAAGGAAAATGAAACTATACTGTTCAAAAAAAGAAACGCAAAATGAAATTTTGCCACCTGGGGTGGACCATAGAGTTGAGAACACACCAAAAACCGGCCCGATGTATGTCTTGAACGTCGACGTGCTAGGATAACATTGATTCAGGTTGTCACTAATGTGCACGTGCGTGTTGTGGGCCAGGTGCGACGTGCAAACATTGGGTTGTGCTTCTGTTGTTTCGCCTGCAAAGCATGCCCAACTCAGTGGTGAACACACACACACCATGGTCATAGTGCAGTATAAAAGCCGGGTCATTTTGGCAACCGGCAGGCACACCGTACCAAAAAACAGCATGCCACGTTTGAACCCAGCAGAGAGAGAAAACGCCCTGGGTCGTTTGCAAGTTGGTCAGAGTGCAACTGATGTGGCCCATGCTTTGAATGTCACCCCCAGTACCATATGCCGACTTTGGACTCGCTTCCAGAGGACAGGGTCATCAGCTGATGCCCCGAGGTCAGGCCGACCTCATATCACAACGCCAGCCCAGGACCGCTTTATACGGCTCAGACATCTCCGCAATCGCTTCCTGCCGGCCTCGTCCACTGTCCAGGCATGCGCTGGTGTCCGTCGCATCTCCGACCAGACTGTCCGGAACAGGCTGCATGCTGCTGGGCTGAGGGCTTACAGGCCCCTATGTGGCAACGTAATGACGGGCGCCATCGACAGACCAGACTGCAATGGGCTACGCAACACAGACACTGGACACTGAGGAACCATTGGCGACACGTCTGGTTCTCGGATGAGTCAGTTTCTGCTGCAGCGCCATGACAGGAGGCGAAGGGTTTACCGCCGGGTTAATGAACGCAACCAGCAGAACTGCGTCGACGAGGCACCTCCGCATGGTGGCGGCAATGTCATGGTATGGGGGGCCATCAGCAACAGGCAGGAGCCAGCTGGTGCGCGTGGAAGGTCACCTGACAGCCCAGCAGTACGTCCAGGTCATTGTTCAGCCACACGTCCTGCCTCTAATGGCCACTCCCAGGGCCGTGTTCCAGCAGGACAACGCCAGGCCCCACACAGCACGCCTGACCACAGCCTTCTTTACCGCCAACAACATCAACACCCTGGCCTGGCCCTCTCTTTCCCCGGATTTGAATCCTATTGAGCACGTTTGGGACGTTTTGGACAGACGCCTGAGATTGAGGGCCAACGCCCCAGCGACTCCAAATGAACTGTTCCGGGCATTGCAGGCCGAGTGGGCGGCCATCCCACAGCAGACAATCAGGAACATTATTGCTTCATTGCCCCGCAGATGCCAGGCTACCATTGCAGCCAGAGGGGGTCACACCCGTTACTGACTTTGGAAGCGGCCTGGCGATTTCCCTGAGGGTCTGGGGCTGGTTCTTTACCACAGCATTACAGGGGAGACTTCTGTCCTACTGATGACCTGTTTTTGTCATTTTCACATTAAACGTGTTGTCACACTGAGCTTCAATAAATTGTGTTTCAAATCGGCAGCTTGGCATTTTGCGTTTCTTTTTTTGAACAGTATAACATTTCTGATATCCTTCCGGCCCAAATCACATATTGAGCGAGATAAGCATTGACTCAACCTGTGTAATCAGAAAACAACAAACACGGCTTCCATTGACCAAAATGAAGGGATATCATATAGTAAGCGATTTTCAACTTAGTCCAAAGTAACAGAATCCCTAGCCGCTAAGGACCAAAAACACAATTAAAGATAATGCGTTTCTACAATTCTACAACAAGACGCATATCTCGATACCATTTCCATACCTGCCCCCCTTCTTTGGAGCAGTAACACACAGAAAAGGTGTGCCTGAGCCAACAGCACATGAAGGCAGAAGAAAAACCTCTCAACCGCTGAAAGGTTAGAAAACCCAAATAAAACAAAACTGTCCAAAACAGACCATATATTTACCAAAATGGCGGGTGGGCGAGGTGAGAAACGGTTCGCTCCCCAGTCCAATGAAGGATGGCAGCCGTAACCGTGCCGGTCCACACCGAAGGGACTCCAGGTCAGGGACGACCCAAGGTGGTTCTTCTAGCTGGCAGGGACAGGGATCCCCGAGGTGTCCAGTGGAATACTTTCCGAC